>CM062293.1:539896870-541103907 GCA_031216915.1 Pictodentalium vernedei
AGACACCACAGTAGCAGGTACTGGTCATTCTGTTGGAAAAAATCACTGTTTTATGATCGAGGTGCCTTAAATGAGAAAACTTAGGCTTTTCTTACAAAGATTGCAGAATATCAAACACAATGTGAAATGTGTTCAGAAGCAAGAATGTGATTAAAAAAATAATGGGAAATTCATCGTCACCATCAATTTATTTATAAATTAATAAAGTTTTTTAGCTCACCTGAGCAAAGCTCAGTGGGAGCTTTACTGATCACATTCTGTCCGCCGTCCGTCCGGCGTTAACTTTACATTATTCAAATGTTGGGTAAATGTTTATTACCTAATGCCAATTCAGATTTGTTCAAATGAAGTTGCCCCCTTCTCCTGGGTGGTGCCATGCCCCCAAGGGGCACCAAATCTTCTCATCAACCAGCAGTAGCAGAGACTTGATATATGGTATGCAGCTTCCTTTTAAGGTGTAGACTTGGATTCTTTTCTTTAAGCGAAGTTTGATGGGCTATATTTGGCGTCGTTATGGGAGGGGCAAAATTTTTGGCCCCGCCCAAAATTTCTATTTTCCGAACCGAGAGGCTGATTTGAATCAAATATTATGTGAGGGCTTATTGGGTCATAAGTACCTAATTTATGCCAAATTTTCTTTTTCTGTAGCCCCATGGAAACCACAGGAGCTAAAAATCGAAAAAAAGTAAAATGCCATATCTCCAAAACTCCACGGCACTGAGAATTTTTATTGGTGTGAAGCTTCCCTTATGACCAACAGAAAGGATTGGGCCACAAAAGATTGCATCGGTTTTATCATAGGGTACAGTTTCGGGACTTTGAAAACACTTTTTAACACTGTAGGCAATAGGAAAAACATTAAAAAATCTTCTTCTCTAGATCCAGCAGGCAGAATCTTTCGATATATGGTATGCAACATTGTAGGGTGGATCTGATTCGAGTTTGTTCAAATCTGCCCCCCCTGGGTTTATATTTGGGCTCAGTATAGGAGCCCGAATTCAAACTTAGTGCATTTCAGGCAAATTTCTTAAAAAATCTTCTTCACCAGATTCAGCTGGCAGGATCTTCTGATATTTGGGTATGCAACATTGTGGGGTGGATCTGATTCAAGTTTGTTCAAATCGGCCCCCTGGATTCATATTTTGGGCTCACTATAGAAGCATTTCAGGCAAATTTCTTTTAAAATATTCTTCTCCAGATCCAGCAGGCAGAATCTTTTGATATTTGGTATGCAACATTGTGGGGTGGATCTGATTCAAGTTTGTTCAAATCAGCCCCCTGGAATTCATATTTGGGCTCACTATAGAAGCCCGAATTCGAACTAGTGCACTTTCAGGCAAATTTCTTAAAAAATCTTCTTCTCCAGATCCAGCAGGCAGAATCTTTTGATATTTGATATGCAACATTGTGAGGTGGATCTGATTCAAGTTTGTTCAAATCAGCCCCCTGGGTTCATATTTGGGCTCAGTATAGGAGCCCAAATTTGAACTTAATGCATTTCAGACAAGTTTCTTTGAAAAATCTTCTTCTCAAGATCCAGCAGCAGAATCTTTTGATATTGGGTATGCAGCATGCTTAGGGGCGAGATTCAAGTTGTTCAAGCCAAGTCCCTGGGTTCATATTTGGGCTCACTGTGGTAACCCGAATTATAACTTAGTTCAAAATGAGGAATTTCTTTAAAAATCTTCTTCAGATCCAGCAGTCCGGAAAGTTTCGATATTTGGTATGCAGCATCCTTAGGGAGGGGGGGGGGGGGGAGATTCAAGTTTGTTCAAGCTATGTCCCTAGGTCCATATTTGGGCTCACTGTGGGAGCCGAATGATAACTTACATGTAGTTCAAAATGAGGAATTTTCTTTAAAAATCTTCTTCTTCAGATCCAGCAGTCAGAATGTTTTAATATTTGGTATGCAGCATTCTTAGGGGAGTGAGATTCAAGTTTGTTCAAGCCATGTCCCTAGGTCCATATTTGGACTCACTGTGGGAGCTTGAATTGTAACTTAGTTCGAAATGAGGAATTTTCTTAAAAATCTTCTTCAGATCCAGCAGATGAATGCTTTTGATATTTTTTTATGCAGCATCCTTAGGAGGCAAGATTCAAGTTTGTTCAAGTCATGTCCGTAGGTCCATGTTTGGGCTCACTGTGGGAGCTCGAATTGTAACTTAGTTCAAAATGAGGAATTTTCTTCAAAATCTTCTTCTTCAGATCCAGCAGTTGGGAATGTTTTGATATTTGGTGTGCGGCATCCTTAGGGGGGTGAGATTCAAATTTGTTAAAGCCATGTCCCTAGGTCCATATTTGGGCTCACTGTGGGAGCTTGAATTGTAACTTAGTTCGAAATGAGGAATTTTTTTAAAAAATCTTCTTCAGGTCAGGCAGATGAATGCTTTTGATATTTTTTATGCAGCATCTTTAGGAGGCTAGATTCAAGTTTGTTCAAGCCATATCCCAACTTAGTTCAAAATGAGGAATTTTTTTTAAAATCGTCTTCTTCAGATCCAGCAGTTTGAAATGTTTTGATATTTGGTGTGCGGCATCCTTAGGGGGGGGGGGGGGGGGGGGGGGGGGTGAGATTCAAGTTTGTTAAAGCCAAGTCCCTGGGTTCATATATGGGCCCTGTGGGAGCCCAAATTATAACTCGGTTCAATATGAGGAATATTCTTTAAAAATCATTTTTTTAGATCCACTTGTCAGAATCTTTGGATATTTGGTATAAGCTTTTCTTAGGAGGAGTAGATGCAACTTGTTGAAATCAATTCTCTGGGTTGATATTTAGGTTACCATGTACAGGTGGGCGCCCTCAGGCCCCCTGGGGTCTCTTGTTTTAGGAAAAAATGCATACTGAGAGCTTGGGGGGGGTGGGGGGGGGTGGGGGGGGGGGTACATCCAGGGCTAAATTTACCTCATCACTAGGTAAAAGAATATTTGACATTCATTTATTGAGAATAAAATGGCACTTTCTATTCATATTGGTGGATTATATAGCCTCAGCCCAGGGCTTATAAGAATCTGAGAATCGATTCCCGTAGAGATCCGTGCAACAAAACCAGTGAGAAACCATGTAGCTTCTCGTAACATTGCTGCTAGGATTCACATTAAAAGAACTGAGTCAGTTTAACCCTTTACCTAACACAAAGGCAGCAAATTAACCAATACAACACTAACATGACCTGAAATATTGTGACACTGGCAATAAAATTTGTACAAATATGGCTGTCATTGGAACCGGCTCTAGTAACATCCATAATTATTACGCTTGATGAATATTGTTTATTTTTAGCTCACCTGACTGTAAGTCAGGGGGCGCTTAAATGATGACTTTCTGTCTGTCCACCATCAGTCCATCCTGTCCGGCGTGAACATTACATTACTAACCTCTCCTCATAAACAACTGAGCCGAATTGAACCAAATTTGATATTCATGTTCCTTAATATCATATATGAATCCAGTTTGTTCAAATAACGTTGCACACCCACAGGGGGGGCCCCAAGCATTTCTCTGATAGCATGCATAAATTGTTTCCCAAAATTGAAAAAAAATCTTCTCCAGAACCATGTATTAGAATCTTTTGATACTTGGTATACAGCATCTCTAGGGGTGGGAGGGATAGGTTCAGGTTTGTTCAAATCAAGTCCCTGAGTTGATATTTGGGCTCCCTATGGGCACCCAAAATAATCAACAGTGCAACATGAGGAAATTTCTTTGAAAACCTCCTTCAGATCCACCAGTCAGAATGCTTTCATATTTGGAATGCAACATTTCTAGTGGGGTGGGGGGCAGGGGGGAGGGTAGATTGAAGTTTGTTTGAATCGGGTCTCTGATTAATATTTGGTCTATCTATTGAAGCCCAAAGTTTAACTCAGTGCAGTATGAGGAAATTTCTTTAAAACTTGTTTTTATTTCAGATCCACCAGTCAGAATCCCTTTCGTATTTGGTTTACAGCATCTCTAAGGGGGTCAGATTCATGTTTGTTCAAGCCAAATCTATGGGTTAATATATTGGCTCATTATGGGAGTGCAAATTAACTCAAAGCAACATGAGAAAATTTCTTTAAAATCTTTTTCTTCAGACCCACTAGTTTAATGCTTTAATATTTGGTGTACAACATCTCTGGGGAGGTCATATGTAAATTTGTTCCAGTTTTGGTTCCTACCAGTCAGAACCCTTTCATATTTGGTATCGCAGGTAAGAGGGGGTGGGGGGGGGGGGGCAGATTTGAGTGTTGTTCATTTCAGGTCTGTGGCTTAATATTTGGGCAGGGGTGGGTTAGGTTGGAGGTTGTTCATAAATGTTCAAATCCATTCCTTAGAGCTTTTCCATAAAATTTGCTTTTCAAAGTGTAGTGACACAACAACCCTTGGAAGTTTGGGCAGTACTTGTCTACAGCTGTCAGAATTGGAAGCAATCAGGAAGACCCATGCTAATAATCATCTAACATGGACAATAGAATTATGAATAATTTCATACATTATTCCTATGTAGTGTCCATGAACCTTGACTAACTGAATCTGACCCAAAATACTTCTCTGAACCACCTCGTCAGGTGAGCGATTAAGGGCCCAGGGGGGAGGGAGAGGGGGGGAAATCAGTAGTTGGTGTTGTAAAAATTAAAAAAGCTGTATTGGGTAAAGGGTTAACATGTATTTATCAGTATGTAACAGGGGTTCAATCATACTGACCTAATAGGATCCTGGCCCATCGCAGGTCTGAATTCTCGGAACGATTTCCGCAAGAATCCAAATGGATTCTCCCAAATTTAGAGGAACTATAAGCCCTGCACAACCCCAATTTTGAAACAAAATTGACATATTGTTTCATGGTGGTGGGGCCCTATTTATCTTGCTGTATGATTAATTAAAACAGATTTTGTGAAAAGGTTTTGTGTGCTGATGCAGATTTTAGTTTTATTTTGGGATTTGGGTAGTTTCAAAGAAAGCTGTGAATTCTTATCCCTCCCAACTTATTGTGTAACAGAGTAGAAATTCTGTCGGAGGCAATAACAGTTTTTAAGCCTATTTGACACAGATTGGACAGTTCTCTTCAAAAGAACAAATTTCCCATGCTTTGGACTAGACAGAAGCCAAAAGTTGAATTCTATTGCAGAAATGACTCTTTCATCACATGAAAGAGGTAACTGTACCTTTGGTAGGGTTGGGTTTGCTCATAGGTATAACTGTTGTAAATATTTTAATTAGATTTACATGCCTCGAAAAGTTGCGCTCGGAAATTATCTAATTCCCAAAACTAAGCAGTCTTGGGGAAATATATTGTTTCAATAAACATTTGAAGAAGTCTTCTGACATTTTGCATTACTTTTGAATGTTCCAGATGAATAAAGAGGATGATTTGAGGACTTTTAGAACCTAAAAAATTGTTTGACTATTGGTGTGTTTTGTTTGGGAATTCCCTGAGAAATATGAACATGTGACCAGCACTTCCCTTTCTGTTAGTTTTTCTTTTATTTGTTGCATGGCCCCTGTTTAAAAATCATTAAAAGGTTGTCTGAAGGGCTATAGTTGACAAAAAATATTTGAATGCTAAATTTAAAATGATGCGACCATATTTTTTTTCTCCTGAACGTTATAATGGTCGCCTATGGGAAAATATTTAGTACTGTGAAACGTATTCTTGTTTGGCTGAAATTAAACAATTGCAGGAATTCGACTGAATAAACCAAAATGTTTTTGGAGTAATGGTTGCGGAATGAAATATTTCAATACGTTGGATACTTTGGGGTTCCTTCTTACGCCTTGCATATTGTCATATTATGAGGTGTACACTGTACTAAAGAGCAGAGAGGTGGGTTAATATGACCTCACAGTTAATATATGTGGCCCTCACAGTTAACGCATATCAGCAAAAGTTACCAAGTTACAGTGAAATTATTCCAAAACGAGTCATCCTATCAAGTTACATTGAAATCCCTCATAAATATGGCCTGTAGACTGTACTAAAGGTTTTCGGGCTTTGGGCTCCTGGAGCCGTCAGTTTCCCAATTGCGCCCAAAGGGGACGTTCTCATCTAGACATTATATGAAGTCAACCTACCAAGTCACAATGAAATCCCTTCATAAATATGACCTGTAGACTGTGCTAAAGGTGTTTGAGCTTTGGGCTTGGGCAGCCATCATGGTTGAATGATCGCAACCAAAAGGGGACATTCTCATTTGGGCATCATCTGGAGTGATCCTGCGAAGTTACAATGAAATCCCTTCATACATATGACCTGTAGACTGTGCTGAAGGTTTTCGGGCCCCTGAAGCCATCACAGTTGACCAATCACGACCAAAAGGGGATGTCATCATCTAGGCATTATCTGGAGTCAAACTAACAGGTTACAATGAAATCTTTCCATAAATATGACCTATAGACTATGCTAAAGGTTTTGGGCTCGGGCAGCCATCAAGGTTGAATGATCCTTACCAAAAGGGGACATGCTCATCTAGTAGACATTATTTGGAGTCATCCTACCAAGGTACAATGAAATCCCTTCATAAATATCACCTGCAGACTGTACTAAAGATTTTCGGGCTTCAGGCCCCTGTAGCCGTCACAGTTGCCTAATGGTGTCCAAAAGGGGCTGTTCTCATCTAGACATTATATGAAGTCAACCTACGAAGTTACAATGAAATCCCTTCATAAATATGACCTGTAGACTGTGCTCAAGATTTTCGAGCTTCAGGCACCTCTAGCCATCACAGTTGACCAATCATGACCAATAGGGGATGTCATCATCTAGGCATTATATGGAGTCAACCTAACAAGTTACAATGAAATGCTTCCATAAATACGACCTGTAGAATATGCTAAAGGTCTTTGGGCTCGGGCAGTCATAAAGGCTGAATGATCGTGACCAAAAGGGGATGTTCTCATCTAGACATTATTTGGAGTCATCCTACCAAGCTACAATGAAATCCCTTCATATTATTATTATTTATTGGTGTTTAAGGTCACATATTTCTGCACAATGGCTAACCATGACCGTGACAGTTTTACGGGTGGAGGAAGCCAGAGTACCCGGAGAGAACCACCGAGCAACTGTCAGCTCCCCAACATACCAACTCCACACAAGCAGGGTTAGCATTGGTTGAAGACAGGTGCACCATCGACGTGCAGTACGCCTTAGTACACAGCGTCACCGTGCCCCCACGTGGGCAATGGGGGTGAAGTGTCTTGCCCAAGGACACAACGCGGTTGCTGCAGGTGGGATTCGAACCGAGGACCTCTCGGCTTGCAGCCTGCACCTCTACCAACTGAGCCACCGCGCCCCCAAATCCCTTCATAATTATGACCTGTAGACTGTTCTAAAGGTTTTCAGGCTTCGGGCCCCTGTAGCCATCACAGTTGCCCAATTGTGTCCAAAAGGGAACATTCTCATCTAGACATTATATGAAGTCAACCTAACTAGTTACAATGAAATCCCTTCATAAATATGACCTGTAGACTGTGCTAAAGGTTATCAGGCTTCGGGCTAGGGCAGCCATCATGGTTGAATGATCGCAACCAAAGGGGACAATCTCATCTGGGCATCATCTGGAGTGATCCGATGAAGTTACACTGAAATCCCTTTATAAATATGACTTGTAGACTGAACTCAAGGTTTTCGGGCTTCGGGCACCTGTAGCCATAACAGTTGACCAATCACGACCAAAAGGGGATTCCATCATCTAGGCATTATATGGAGTCAACCTAACAGGTTACAATGAAATCCTTCCATAAATATGACCTTTTGCCTATGCTAAAGGTTTTTGGGCACCCATCAAGGCTGAATGATTGCGATCAAAATGGGACGTTCTCATCTAGACTTTATTTGGAGTCATCCTACCAAGTTACAATGAAATCCTTTCATAAATATGACCTGTAGACTGTGCTAAAGGTTTTCGGGCTTTGCGCCCCTGTGGCTGTCACAGTTGCCCAATCAGGACCAAAGGGGGAGTTTCTCATCTAGACATTGTATGAAGTCAACCCACCAAGTTACAATGAAATTCCTCAATAAATATGACCTGTAGACTGTGCTAAAGGTTTTTGGGTTTTGGGATCGGGCAGTCGTCACAGTTGGCAGATCACGCCCAAATGGGGAAATTCTCATCTAGAGATCATAAGGAGTCATCGTACGAAGATGCAATGAAATCCCTCTATATTAAACATGACCTGCAGACTGTGCTAAAAGTTTTTGGGTTTCGGGCTTGGGCAGCCATCACAATTGATAGATCATGCCCAAAAGGGGACGTTCTCAAGGCATCCTACCAAGTTACAATGAAATCCCTTCATAAATACGACTTGTAGACTGTGCTAATGGTTTTCGGGTTTTGGGCTCGGGCAGCCATACCGGTTGCCCGATCGCGACCAAAAGGGGACGTTCTCATCTAGACATGACCCCAAACCTGCATATGAAATTTCGTGATGATCAGACAAGAACTGCGGGGTGTAGCCCGTGCTAAAGGAAAATGTGAACAGACTCACAGACTAACAGACTTTCGCACGCGTGATGGCAATGGCTTATCTTGACTATGTCAAGTTAAGCTAATAAAGATATGGCAGAGTCCTCGGTGACTGTATCTTCAGAAACGCAAGTATCGACTTCAACCTCAGACATCGCTGTCACAATTTCAGGGAATCTGGAGTACATTCCTAAATGCAAACATGCAAAAGTTGCTTAGGCAGACAAAGTTATGCAGTTCATTCTCGGAGACTTCTATGAGGCAGAAAAGTACGCCAATAAATCGACCGAAGATGAATTGGATAGTTACAAGAAAGAGCTGACTAAAAAACACATCTAATCCAAGGGAATGGTGGAAGTTGAATGAGAAACATTACCCTCACTTGGCTGTTCTGGCAAGAAAGTACCTTTGTGTTCCCGGTACTTCGGTACCTTCCGAGCGAATATTTTCTGTGGCTGGGCATGTCATCAGTAAACGTAGAGCAAGCCTAGATCCTAGTACTGTGGACAAACTCATTTTTTTAAGAGAGAACCCAGAGTCTACTTCTTATAGTTCAGAATTCTCTGAAAGTGTTCAAAGTGAGATTACTGATGTTGACTGTGCATGAGAGTTTTGCACACCATCAGAGTGACCAACTTTCAAAGTTCCAAATATTCAAACACGAACACCTGACTTAGTTGACTCGTTGTGACATTGTCCGTCATCAATCATCAGATAGTACTAGTATCATAGAGTCACAGACACATAGTAGTACGGTACCGTTATGCATTATGCAAAGTGCCAGAGAACTATGGTCCACATTTGAATTTGTCATTTTATTTTCACTTATTCCATAAAAGTATAAGTTTTATTTGAATAAAAGAACCCATTACAAATAAAGTATCTTTATTAGGTCAGTAAATTTTAAGTCACTGCAAGTCACAACAAATATGAAAAGTCTCATTGGTAAAATTAGATTACGGAAGCATAACATCCCAATTATCCCATTGGTGTTCGAGAGCTTTGTCACATTGTGAACTGTTACTTATAGGCTAGCACCAATAAAATCCCGTAATCCCCACCCCCATCCCAAGCAATATAGCTTCCCGTACTATATGCCCCACAGGATTTATAACACCGAGAATTATATTGCGATCTGAGAATCCAACTTTTCATTAAAAAAATTACTTACCCCCCCCCCCCCCATCCCAAGCAATATAATTCCCGATGCTATATGACCCACGAGATTTATAACACCAAGAATTATATTGCAACCTGAGAACCCAAGTACTTGTTCAAAAAATTACTTCGACCCATGCCCACCCCCATCTCAAGCAATATAATTTCCGAAGCTATGTGCCCCACGGGATTTATAGCATCGAGAATTATATTGCGATCTGAGAATCCAACTACTCATTCAAACAAGAGGCCCCAGGGGGCCTGAGGCGCTCACCGGACATGGTAGCCTAAATATCAACCCAGACAATTGATTTCAACAAGTTACATCTGCTCCTCCTAAGAAAAGCTTATACCAAATATCCAAAGATTCTGACCAGTGGATCTTAAAAAAAAAGATTTTTAAAGAACATTCTTCATATTGAACTAAGTTATAATTCAGGCTCCCACCGGGAGCTTGAACCCAAGGACTTGGCTTTAACAAACTTGAATCTCACCCCCACTAAGAATGCTGCACACCAAATATCAAAACATTCTGACTGCTGGATCTGAAGAAGATTTTTAGAAAATTCCTCATCTTCAACTAAGTTACAATTTGAGCTCCCACAGTGAGCCCAAATATGGACCTAGGGACATGGCTTGAACAATCTTCAATCTTACCCCCCTAAGGATGCTGCATAAAAAATATAAAAAACATTCATCTGTTGGATCTGAAGAATTTTAAAGAAAATTCCTCATTTTGAACTAAGTTGTCTAAGTTGTCATTCGCGCTCCCATAGTGAGCCCAAATATGAACCAAGGGACTTGGCTTGAACAAACTTAAATCTCACCCCCTAAGGTTGCTGCATGCCAAATATCAAAACATTCTGATTGCTGAATCTGAAGAAGATGTTTAAAGAAAAATTCCTCATATTGACTAAGTTATAATTCGGGCTCCCACAGGGAGTCCAAATATGGACCCAGGGACTTGGCTTTAACAAACTTGAATTCCCCTCCCCCCCCCCCCCCCCCCCCTCCAGGATGCTACACACCACATATCAAAACATTCCGACTGCTGGATCTGAAGAAGATTTTTTAAGAAAATTCCTCATTTCAAACTAAGTTACAATTCAAGCTCCCACAGTGAGCCCAAATATGGACCTAGGGACATGGCTTGAACAAATTTGAATCCCCCCCCCCCCCCCCCCCCCTAAGGATGCTGCATACCAAATATCAAAACATTCCGACTGCTGGATCTGAAGAAGATTTTTAAAGAAAATTCCTCATTTTGAACTAAGTTATAATTCAGGCTACCACAGTGAGCCCAAATATGTACCCAGGGACTTAGCTTGAACAAACTTGAATCTCACCCACCTAAGCATGCTGCATACCCAATATCAAAAGATTCTGCCTGCTGGATCTTGAGAAGAAGATTTTCAAAGAAATTTGCCTGAAATGCACTAAGTTCAATTTTGGGCTCCTATACTGAGCCCAAATATGAATCTGGGGGGGCCGATTTGAACAAACTTGAATCAGATCCACCCCACAATGTTGCATACCAAATATCAAAAGATTCTGCCTGCTGGATCTGGAGAAGAAGATTTTTTAAGAAATTTGCCTGAAATGCACGAAGTTCGAATTCGGGCTCCTAAACTGAACCCAAATATAAACCCAGGGGGCCAATTTGAACAAACTTGAATCAGATCCACCCTACAATGTTGCATTCCAAATATCAAAAGATTCTGCCTGGTGGATCTGAAGAAGATTTTTAAAGAATAATCCTCATATTGCACTATGTTAAAATTCGGGAGCCCAAATATGAACCCAGGGACCCGATTTGAACAAACTTGAATCTGACCCCCCTAGAGATGTTGTAAACCAAATATGAAAGAATTCTGCCTGGTGGATCTGAAGAAGAAGATTTTTAAAGAATAATCCTCATTTTGCACTAAGTTAAAATTCGGGCCCCCATAGGGAGCCCAAATATGAACCCAGGGACTCAATTTGACCAAACTTGAATCTGAGCCCCCTAGAGATGTTGTATACCAAATATGAAAGAATTCTGCCTGGTGGATCTGAAGAAGAAGATTTTTTTTGATTTTGGAAAGAAGTTCATGGGTGCTATCAGAGTTATGCCCCCTGTGGGCGTGGCAACTTTATTTGAACAAACTTGAATTGACATATGATAGGGAACATGCACAGCAAATTTTGTTGAATTTGGTCCAGTAGTTTGTGAGGAGAAGTCGATAATGTAAAGTTTACGATGGACGGACAGAAAGTGATTAGTAAAGCTCCCCTTGAGCTTCGCTCAGGTGAGCTAAAAATTACTTATGCCCCCCCCCCCCCCCCCCCCCCCACCCCCAAATCCCAAGCAATATAAATTCCAATGCTATAAGCCCCACAGGATTTATAGCACCGAGATTATATTATGATCTGAGAATCCAACTGCTTATTCCAAAAATTACTAAACCCCCACCCCTCCCCCTCCCTATTTTTCCCCGGCAATTGGTTGTGCAATTGTGGAACTCTGCATCGGGAATCACTTCAAAGTGGTTACTGACCCTGAACCTGTATAATTTTCTAAGCTGTATGCCCCGTGGGATATAAAGCATCCAAAATTATATTTCGGTTGGAAAATGCAACTACTTGTTCTGGGACGATTTGTCACGTACCCCTTTAACTGCATTCGCCACCTGGGGCAAGATATTATGATTTCTGTCAATTTACTGTCAAACATTGATCGAACACGCCAATGACGCCATTACATTTTGTTTGTCGTCAGTAAATACTAACTTACCACAGTCGCACGTGCATTTGAGTCCATTCTGGGATATTAGAAGAAGATAAAACATTGTCAAAGACTAGAAAGGTGAGAATTTACTGTGAATTAAGTGTGAAAACATGTTTTAGGACAGGCTTCGCAGAGACTTCAGTATTGACAAAACAATTGCGTATGGTTGAAGTATTTATTGGGTGGCCCAAGAAGTTGCGTAAACCTGCCGATTAGTCGACGTCAACTCCACTTTGGGAGCTCGACTAATCGACTTTGGAATTTCGTAGTCGTCCGAGCACTACTCCCCCCTCCCCCACCTTACCCCTGTCTGAGCACTACTCCCCCCTCCCCCCTCCCCCGCCTTACCCCTAGTTTAAGTGAGACAGCTTACTGAGACATCATGCAAGGATTACACCACCTACGGAGTGGACTTGTTAATTCAAAGTCCTAAGCCCCATCCTTAGCATAGGTGGTGTAAACCTTACATGATGTCTCAGTAAGTTGTCTTGAGTGGAGAGAAAGCAAAGTGACATTTATTCACAAAAAGGGGGAAAAAGATGTTTTGGATAACTATCGAGGGATCTCTGTCAGTAGCAACATTGGAAACGTTTTCTGTCAAGTCCTGTATGGGAGACTAGAGGAGGTGATTGAAGAGAAGGTTTTTTGGGAGAAATCCAGAATGGCTTCAGGAAGGGAAGGAGAGTCACAGAGCATCTTTTCACGCTATCCCAAATGATAGAATCCACGAAAGCAAAAAAGAAGAAGATCTTGATGGCCTTTTTGGATGTTAAAAAGGCATACGATAGAGTATGGGGGAGGGTATGTGGCGCAAGCTGGAGGCTCTAGGTTTGGGAGGCGAGTTTGTTGGAATTATGAAAGCATTATATAAAGACATACAAAGTGAACTTAGTCTGGGAAACATTACAACAAAACGTGTGCCTATGGAGGTAGGCCTAAAACAGGGGTGTATCCTTTCGCCAATTCTTTTTGCATTGTACATCAAAGGTTTAGGAGATGAACTCCTGCATAGCGACGAGGGGGTAGCAGTTGGGGACTTGAAGATCCTAGGGCTATTTTTTGCAGACGATATGGTGTTAGTGTCAGAAAGCAAAGAGGGGCTAGCGAAAATGATGGGAATTGTTGGGAAATATGGGAGCAAATGAAGACTCAAACTTAATGAAAGCAAGAGCAAAGTTATACCTGTGGGCCGCAATGTGGACCCCACCCAAAGGTGGAGAGTGGGGGAGTTCTGCATTCCGGAAGATAGCAGCAAACTTCTTAGTGTAGGAGAGACAGGTGACTACGAGTATTTGGGGGTAAATATAAACATCACAGGAAGAGGCATCTACCGAAACCACACAAATAAACTGAGTCTGAAGGAGAAGCGAATCCTTAACCAAATAAAACTTATAGGGAGAAACAGTTTCAATAAGGTTTTCATGGGGAAAACCATTTGGGAAATGGTGGGTCTGCCAAGTATAACATACGGTACGGAATTGGTACCCCTAAACCAGACGGCCGTAAAGAGCTTGGAAATCCTGCAGAACGATGCAGGCCGATGGATAATAGGGTCGAATAATGCTGCAGCACTAGAAGCAATCAGGGGTGAGCTTGGGTGGATGAGGATCAAGGACAGGATAGACCTATTGAAACTCGGTTATCTTAATTATTTGGTAAATCTCCCTGACAGCCGATGGTGTAAAGTAATGTTCCTGAAAATTTTCAACTCAAATATCAAGACAGGGTGGATGGTCAAAGTGAGGGAGCTAGTAGAGAACTACTCATTGGAGATCTCGGGCCTAGACATTGGGGCAAACCAGGGTAAAAAAATTGTCAGAGAAAGGGTCATGGAAGATTGTAATCGTAATTGACGAGAGGGGGGGTCAAATCATAGAGGTATTTGGGTGGCCTGCGTGATAAAGAGAAGCCTGGTTTTGAAGAGTATCTTGATGGCACCTTTGGGGGGTCACTGTTGTTCAAGCTGAGGTCGCAGTCCCTGGAGCTGAGGGGAAAAATTGGGAAAAACAGCAAAAAGGAGTGCCAGATGTGTAATTTGGTCGTGGTGGAGACCCTGGAACACTTTCTTCTAGAATGCCCAAAATACCAGTCAAACAGAATAAGATTCACTGGGAGTATAATGGGGAAGTGGGATGGGAGAATGAAGGACATGTGGTTAGTGGGAGACTCAAAGGAGAGGGTTAATATGCTAATCGGAGAGATTGGGAAGAATGGGGCAAGGGATGTCATCAAGCAGTTCGTCTCCGAGTGTTGGGAGGAGAGAAGAAGCATGGGAATAGGGAGGCAGTTGGGAGTACAGGGGTAACTAAGGCCTTCTCATCCGAGAACCGCAACAAATCAGCGCGCCGGCCAAAGTGTTATTATTATAGTTACTTAAACTAGGATGAGAGGGCGGGTGGCGGGTGGGGGTGGGGGAGGAGGATCTTCGTGGGAGAAATATGCCATGTTATAATTATTTGGCTCATAAATCCTGTGTACGAAAACCCAGTACGTCATCATGTAGGAAGTACAGCATGCAATCTTAAATATATAATGTCACTCTATGAGAGTTAGCATTGAAAACATAATTTTTAACACCACTGGATGCATTTCTGCACGCTATGGAACCCCATAGAATGCACAAATGCTTCCAGCGATGTTAAAAATTACGTTTCTGGAGCTAATTCCTATACAGTTAGGCCTATCGGTACTTATAATTATAATAAATATTTTCCAGTATGTTCTATTTGTATACTGCACAATGTCAGAAAATGAATTAATGAATGAAAACATTTATCTTTGTAGAAATTTATATTTCTATCATTCCAGTATGTTTTGTATTTATATAAATATGTTATTGTAATAAATTTGTTATTTTTGCATATGGGTTGTTATCTTTACTTGGCTCAAGTAGGGCTGCACGGTAATTTGGTATTTTACCGAAACTCAGTATTTTTTTTCGATACTGAGTAAATACCGAGCAATTTTCAACTTAATCGGTATACCGACTTTTACGGTATTATCGAATAAAAAAGTCCATATGTGCCACGAAAATGCAAAATGAGATGTATGTGGGGCTAACCAATTGCACCTCATATCAAAGTAAGACTGAAAAATTACATACTTTAGACTAATGCGCTAACTGCGCTTCTGTTAATCCGGCAAAATAAGCTTCCATCGAATGGTTTGAAATTGGTAATTGATAACTTTGCAAATTCAATGCATGTTTATTATCGGACATGCTGTCCCATATAGCACAATTAAGAGAACAATAAATTTAATGCTTCTTTATTCGAGTACATCCTGTCTCAGTGTATACCGTATAAACTTGATTAGCATTCTGCCACCAACAATAGAAAAGCCATACTGGTGTTTTATTAGCTGCAAGTGAAGTTAATTGAGATTAAATGACCGAAGTTTTTTTTGTAACGAGAATTTGACCGACAATCGTTTTTTAACACTTTTGTTGGAGTGAAGAAATTCATAACAGCGAAAGAGTTAAAAAAATACATTGTCTGTAAAATGCTCGTTGAAAAAACAACATTCATTCTTCATCGCAGCACAGGCATCTGGAAACTTGATCTAAAGAGATATATCACCCCTACTTCAAAATACCCCCCTCTTATATATTTAATATACATGTGTATATTATCTATATAAGAAAGGGTATTTCGAAGTATGTGTGATATATCTCTTTAGATCAGGTTTCCAGACGCCTGTGATTGAAGTTCCCCAGTCCAGCTGTCCCAAAAATGTAAAGCTGATGACGCTCACGGTATTTAGTTATACCGCAGTATTTTATTTTATACTATACTCGGCATTGAAAAATCAAATACTGTGCAGCGCTAGGCCCAAGACAGTCATAACTCTGTGTACGAAACATTTTAGCTTGTGTACGAAACGTCCTAAAAGTTTGTGTATGAAACGTCCTAAATTTCCATGTATGAAACTACTGTGTACGAAACTACTGTGTACAAAACTTCCAGCCCCCTTCCATGGCGGGGCAGAATCACGTGATTTTCAAAATAGAAAATTGTATTCTAAATGTACATATTGAATACTGGGATTATGGCCGATATGGGAAGAAAGGAATAAGTCCAATTTACCTGAGTCAGGACAGTTTCTGTCATCTGTGTATGGGTTACTACAGGATCACTATGAGTTTTAAATATAAGGGATTTAATCTTATTGGGAGAATATGTAGCATTCCACCATTCCATGCAGAGAGGAATCTGACATTGGTGATTCTGTTCTTCTCACTGAGGAATGGACTGCACAAAACAATCGGATAAATTGTGTGGGGGAGTTGTAGGGCTGCATGGTATACCAGTAAACCAGTAATTACCGGTATTGAGAATGATACCGGATGAATACCTGTATTGTTTTAAAATTACAGGTATATCGTAAGAAGCGGTATTGGATCAAATTATCGAAGTTGAAGTTGATATATTATTAGGGAACAAGAGCACCGCCTAGCAGGACATTATATGCCCATTTTGAATTTTTGAAAGGTTGGGGTAAGGATGGGGGTGAGGGTGAAAATTGTTCGGACCAACCCCATATTCGAACTTGACCTGTATTTTGTTGTGATTAAACAACATACCAAGTTTGGAACCAATCGGAAAACAAATATTAAAAGTTATCATCCGGAAACCAAATATTTGATGCATTCTATGTCCAACAAGGGCGGCTAGAAACATAATTCAGGGGAACTTCGAAGTTCGAACTGACCCCATATTCGAACTTGACCTGTCTTTTGTTTTTGATTAAACCACATACCAAGTTAGGAGTCAATCGAAACAAAAAATACTAAAGTTATCATCTGGAAACCAAATGTTGACAAACGGACAGACCGGCGGATGGACAAATGGATGGACAAATGGACAGACAGACAGACTGATTCCATACTTCGATGGTTTTTCAACAGGCGTATAAAAAATCAGTCAGGCCATACTAAAGTTATAATCCGGAAAACACAAAATGCACAAATTCAAGAGGAATAACTCTGGAAAGGTACATGCGATTTTGGCCGAAAGTGAACTTGAGCTGTGCTTAGTTTGTGGTCATAAACAAAACCTGAGAATTTGAAACAAAATTAGTCAAGGCTAACTAAAGTTATCTTCCGAAAACCACATAATTCACATTTGCAATCATTCAAGGGGAATAACTATGGAATGGTACATGCGATTATGGCCAAAGGTGAACTTGAGCTGTGCTTTGTGGTCAAAAACAAAATCTGAGAATTTGAAAAAAATCAGTCAAGGCAAACTAAAGTTATCATCCGGAAACCATAAAATCCACAAATTTGCAATCATTCAAGGGGAATAACTCTGGAAAGGTATATGCGATTGTGGTCAAAAGTGAACTTGAGTTGTATTTTGTAGTCAAAAACAAAAAACTGAAAATTTGAAATAAATCGGTCAAGCCAAACTAAAGTTATCGTCCGGAAACGAGAAGTTGGGCTAAATTCCCATGAATAAAGGGCCATAACTCTACAGCAAATGGGCCGCTAGAAACAGAAATCGAATCCATCCTGTATTTTGTCATACTAAATTCACATGTCAAATTTAACTCAGCTCAAACCATTACAACTAAAGTTATCGTCCGGAAACGAAATGTGTCCATGGTGGACGGACAGACAGATGGGTGGAGAGACCATTCACATTATTTATTATTATTTATTGGTGGTTAAGGTCACATACTTATGCACAATGGATAATCATGACCGTGACAGTTTTACGGGTGGAGGAAGCCAGAGTACCCAGAGAGAACCACTGAGCATCGACGAGCAACTGTCAGCTCCTCAACATTCTAACTCTGTTCAAGCACTGCTTAAGCAGGGTTACAGCGGTTGAAGACATATGCACCATTGACGTGCAGTACGCCTTAGTACACGGCGTCATCGTGCCCACATGTAGGCAATCGGGATAAAGTGCCTTGCCCAAGGACACAACGCGTATCGTCCCGGCCGGGGATCGAACTCGGGACCTCTAGCATAGAAGACCAACAGTCTACCATTGAGCCATCGCGCTCCCGACCATTCACATAATACGTCCCGTTTTTCAAACGGGCGTATAAAAACAACATCTGAAAAATTTGGTGTCAAGGCGTTCGGCTTTAAATGAACGGAAACCAATTTTTTTCAAAAATTGTGTTTTCAAAGGGCCATAACTCTGCAGCTGATGGACTGAGAAACACCAATATCGAACATGACC
Organism: Pictodentalium vernedei; assembly: GCA_031216915.1. Classification (NCBI taxonomy): domain Eukaryota; kingdom Metazoa; phylum Mollusca; class Scaphopoda; order Dentaliida; family Dentaliidae; genus Pictodentalium; species Pictodentalium vernedei. The sequence goes on from CM062293.1 coordinate 539,915,432, forward strand.
TGTATTTTATTGCTACAAATAACATCTGAAAGTTTGATGTCGATCCGTCAAGGCATTCGACTTTAAATGAAGGAAAACCAATTTTTTTTAAAAGATTGTCTTTTCAAAGGGCCATAACTCTGCAGCGGATGGACTGAGAAACACCAATATCGAAACACCAACATCGAACTTGACCTGTATTTCATTGCTAAAAACAACATCTGAAAAATTTGGTGTCAATCCGTCAAGGCGTTCAGCTTTAAATGAACGGAAACCAATTTTTTTAGAAAAATTGTGTTTTCAAAGAGCCATAACTCTGCTGCGGATGGACTGAGAAACACCAATATCGAACTTGACCTGTATTTTATTGCTAAAAACAATTTTTGAAAGTTTGATGTCGATCCATCAAGGCGTTCGACTTTCAATGAACGGAAACCAAATTGTTTATGGACAGACAGACGGATGGATGGACGGACGGACATACTGATTACATAATACGTCCCGTTTTTATAAACGGGCATATAAAAACTGACAATGCCTGCAATAAAGTACATGTCAGTCAATCTTCATTCGACCAGTGAAAACACAGTTTACAGCGCACTGGAGCTGCGTAAGTTACAAGTAAGTATACACGTACCAGCAATTTGAAACTGAAAGTTGAATATTTCGGGAGTGCGTCGAATTCAGGGAATGAATACTTTGACTCATTTGTGTATGTATTCTCATGTTTCCTTGTGTGGATAATAAAATTGCTCACAAAATCATTATAGGGACTGTTTGTTTTATTTATTCTATTCCTCTCAAAAACAGATAAAACCTGAAGCCATGTTGATCAACATTTCCATCAACACTTTCATTGTGAACTTTGAACTTATGAATATTAATAAGCTGTTCAACGGCAATGAAGGCGTGGACGTCCCTATCACTTTTCATCCCAGTTTTAAAACGACAAGCAGCAATCTAAAACTGAACTATTTTTTGTAACTTCAAATATTTTTTACAGATGTTATCCCAGATATTAATAATGAATTCAAATAAAAGTATATACATATTAACCCTTTAAGAGCTGTGCTAACCACGCATCACATCAGGTGAAGTTTTGGGGGTATGAACATATACGGTACAGAAACAGAAACAAAGGGAAAGGGAAGCCTGCGCAATAATAATCCATTCAGACATTAATAATTGCCGCTCACATGGACATTAATTACTAACACAAACACACCACTGACCATATCTATCAACACTTAATATACAATAGGTCATAAGAAGAACCAAACAATGGAGAGGAAAATGCAGGGTGAAAAATGCACACACTCCATAAAACAGCTGTATTAATTAATATTCAAGAACAAAGGAAAAATAAACACTTCAGTCAGCTACAGTGGCGAATTGTAGGATATTCTTTTCGAACAGAAAGTCATGGCACTTTATTGTTTTCCCTCATGTAGGAGCTGTCTCTGTGATGTGATTTTAAATCAAAATAATATAACTCTGTGCACGTTTGTAAAAACAAGAGGCCCCAAGGGGCCTTGAGTGCTCACCTGACAAATTGGCTCTAAACTATGGCAAAGGTACATTTCACTTGACTGATAATCTGATAAACAGGAAGAGACACCAATAGAAGGACTAGTCTGGATTCTCTGGATCCTCTGTTTTGAAACAAAAATTTAAAAAGCCGTGTGGGGGGGGCCTCCCAAATCAGTCATGCCTTTTGGACCCTATCTCTCAATATTTCTGCATTCTGGTACCAATAAATAGGAGGAGACTTTACTACCTGTCCCGAAAGTGTATGCTACATTTGGGGTGCAGTGATGGCTGCATTTGTTTGACCAACTATTCCTCAAGGTGCCCAGGCAATCCTGTCAAACTTGCACGTTGTCTGAATGGTTGACCCAGATTGTCCTTCTGTTGTATTTGCCTATAATTTTGAAACATGAAACCATTTACCATACTTCAGTTATTCTTTTCTCAATGGTGCTTAGGTTGATCTCCACAAAACTTGCTGAGTGGAATTGCCTTTGGGGGTGTCTGCCCATAATTTTGAAACACAAAACCATTTACCATACTCCATCTCCATTTGCTGACAGGAAATTCTTATTTCTGTACCAACAACTTAACCTCTTCCAATGAGGTAAACCATGGTCACCCTCATTCCGCCCTGTTGACCAAGGTACTTAAACCCAGACCCCTTTATATATCTCCCCCACTATTTTTGATTTTTTTTTTTTGTACAGCTCTATTCGGCTGGTCATGAGGAAGCTTAGTGCTTAAAAAAATGTTCTGAGCCGTGCAATTTTTGAGATATGGCCATTTTTATTTTTTTTACTTTACTGTTTCTGGAGAAGATTTTTAAAGGTTTTTGCACCTTTCTGCCCCTTCTGGGGTCCCCATTGGACGCGGTAACTTTAGTCACACAATTTCTAAATGACACATGCTAAGGAAGATACCAACCAAATCTGGTTCAATTTGGACCAGTGATTTAGGAGGAGAAGTTGTTTGAAAAGTGTTCACGACGACGGACGACGACGGACAACGGATGGAAAGTGATAAAGTTGAGCTCCCTTCAGTGAGCTAAAAATAGCAATTTAGGGGTGGGCCGTTAGCTAATCAGAAGCTGTGGCAGCCATGTTGGATGGTGGGTGGACATACCGAACACAATTCTGAAAGAGGACCACCCACTGGTTAACCTCAGCAAATTTTATTCAAATTGATCCAGCAGTTCTGAAGAAGAAGATTTTAATGTGTTTTCCTAATCACCAGCCATGGCAGCCATGTTAGATGGGCGACAGAGATTTCAAACACAATTCTTTGTTCCACCTAATGATCAATCCCAGAAAATTTTATGTGGCCCAGTGGTTTGGGAGGAGATGATTGTTGACGCGAGAAAAAGATTTTTTAATGTTTTTCCATTACCTTCAGTGTTAAAAAGTGCTGACTCAGCACTTTTTCAGAGTCCCAAAAAAGTACCTTAGAAAAAAACCGTTAGCGATTTTTTTCTACCATTCCTTTCCATTGGTCATAAGCAAGCTGCACAGCAAATAAAAAGTTTCTGAGCCGTGCAGTTTTGGAGATATGATCGATTTTAATTTTTTCTATTTTTAGCTCCTGGGGTTCCCACTGGGCTACGGGAAAATATTCTTCGGCATAAATTAGATACTTATGACCCAATAAGTCCTCAAAAAAAATTTGGTTCAAATCGATCTCTTGATTCAAAAAATAGAAATTTAGGGGTGGAGCGTCAGCCAATCAGAAGCTGTGGCAGCCATGTTGGATGGCGGGCGGACAAACCGAACATAATTCTGAAAGAGGACCACCCACTGGTTATCTCCAGCAAATTTTATTCAAATTTATGCAGCGGTTCTGAAGAAGAAGATTTGAATGTGTTTTGCCAATCAGCAGCCAAGGCAGCCATATTAGATGGGCGACAGAGATTTCGAACACAATTCTTCGAGTGTTCCACCCAATGATCAAGCCCACAAAATTTTATTGAAATTGGCCCATTGGTTTTGAAGGAGATGATTGTTGACGTGAGAATAAGAGTTTTTAATGTTTTTGCATTACCTTCAGTGTTAAAAAGTGCCGAGTCAGCACTTTTTCAGAGTCCCGAAAAAGTACCTTAGAAAAAAACCGTTAGCGATTTTTTTCTACCATTCCTTTCCATTGCTCATAAGCAAGCTGCACAGCAAATAAAAAGTTTCTGAGCCGTGCAGTTTTGGAGATATGAGCGATTTTAATTTTTTCTATTTTTAGCTCCTGAGGTTCCTACGGGGATATGGGAAAAAATTTTTCAGCATAAATTAGATACTTATGACCCAATAAGTCCTCAAAAAAAATTTGGTTCAAATCGATCTCTTGATTCGAAAAATAGAAATTTAGGGGTGGAGCGTCAGCCAATCAGAAGCTGTGGCAGCCATGTTGGATGGCGGGCGGACAAACCAAACACAATTCTGAGAGAGGACCACCCACTGGTTATCCCCAACAAATTTTATTCAAATTGATCCAGCGGTTCTGAAGAAGAAGATTTTAATGTGTTTTGCCAATCAGCAGCCAAGGCAGCCATATTAGATGGGCGACGGAGATTTCGAACACAATTCTTCGAGTGTTCCACCTAATGATCAATCCCACAAAATTTTATTAAAATTGGCCTAGTGGTTTGGGAGGAGATGATTGTTGACGCGAGAATAAGAGTTTTTAATGTTTTTGCATTACCTTCAGTGTTAAAAAGTGCCGAGTCAGCACTTTTTCAGAGTCCCAAGAAAGTACCTTAGAAAAAAACCGTTAGCGATTTTTTTCTACCATTCCTTTCCATTGCTCATAAGCAAGCTGCACAGCAAATAAAAAGTTTCTGAGCCGTGCAGTTTTGGAGATATGAGCAATTTTAATTTTTTCTATTTTTAGCTCCTGAGGTTCCCAAGGGGGCTACGTGAAAATTTTTTTCAGCATAAATTAGATACTTATGACCCAATAAGTCCTCAAAAAAAATTTGGTTCAAATCGATCTCTTGATTCAAAAAATAGAAATTTAGGGGTGGAGCATCAGCCAATCAGAAGCTGTGGCAGCCATGTTGGATGGCGGGCGGACAAACCGAACACAATTCTGAGAGAGGACCACCCACTGGTTATCCCCAGCAAATTTTATTCAAATTGATCCAGCGGTTCTGAAGAAGAGGATTTTAATGTGTTTTTGCCAATCAGCAGCCAAGGCAGCCATATTAGATGGGCGACGGAGATTTCGAACACAATTCTTCGAGTGTTCCACCCAATGATCAATCCCACAAAATTTTATTAAAATTGGCCTAGTGGTTTGGGAGGAGATGATTGTTGATGCCCAACGACGACGAACGACGGACGACGACGACGGACGGAAAGTGATCAGTAAAGCTCATCCTGAGCTTTGCTCAGGTGAGCTAAAAAGTGCTTTCTTAAAGATATTAACATCGGTATCGGTCGATGGTTCGTTTACCATATCGGTTCATCACTAAAAAAAAAGCCTTGTTGCACTCAAGGGACAAATTTATCAATTTTATTAACTTGAGTAAAATATCAGACATAAACCATTCAATTTTCATTTTTTTAAGTTTGCAATGGTTATAAAAAGGGAGCATGTGGCAGCCAAAAGGATCATGCAGGAGGGCAGGCAAAACAAGATTTTAAACTTTTTTAGGCCTTATCAATGATTTCTGTTTGACAGAGTCCAATAATTTCCCATCAAATCAAGTCACGGCTGCACTTGGTAGCAGCCATGACATGATTGTATGACAAATTCGGGGAAAATAAGGCTATTACCAAAAAGAATTCTTGTTTCTCAGACACCTCTGCAGGTGCACAGGTTCCCATGGTTCTCATCTAGACATTATATGGAGTCAACCTACCAAGTTACAATGAAATCCCTCAATAAATACGACCTATAGACTGTGCTAAAGGTTTTCGGATTTTGGGGTCGGGCAGTCGACACAGTTGACAGATCGCAACCAAATGGGGAAGTTTTCTAGACATCATACAGAGTCATCCTACCAAGTTACAATGAAATCCCTCCATATTAAATATGACCTGTGGACTGTGCTAAAAGTTTTGTCAAGTTAAGCTACAAAACTGGGCTAGGCCATTTTTCAAACTCACTTGAAATATTACTGCAAATACCTGTATGGTAAATATTAGTCAAATTGGAGAACGTTTGTTCAAGTTATGCAGGCCTGGCAATTTCAAGAGAGCGATTTATTCGTTTGCCTACTGCTCTCCTTAAAAAAAGTAAGGAGGGCGAAAACTAGCCTTCCTGGTCTTAGAAAATAATGATTACCATAACAGCCTATTCCTAAACCCCACATCTTTTCAGGTCTCTATGTTAGTGGCCTCTGTAAGACGACTACACTGCCTCTCCCACACCTCCGTGCCTTGTCAAGGTCCGGAGGTGTGGGGTGTTTTTTTTTTTTTGGGGGGGGGGGGGGGGGGGGGCAGTGTAGCCATCTCACAGAGACTACCTTGTTAGCAACACCGAATAAAATGTACAAAGCCAACTAGGCAGAATTCATTAATAGTAAAACTTAATTTTGCCACTTTTAGCTTTTGTAATCTTGAAGAGAGCTAATCGCTCCCCTAGTCCATGCGAGGAGAGCGAATTTTAGCCCCCCTGCATTTTTAAGAATGCCAGGCCTGGTTATCATAAAAATTTACTAATAAAGACCCATAGCTCCAGAACGAAAAATATGGCCGGCTCAGGTTGAGATATTACTGCAAAGGACCTGTATGGAAATTATTAGTCAAATCGGTGAACAAATCCAGACAAAATTCAGGCATTCTAACATAAAAAGGGGCATAACTCTGGCAAAAAAGTCCGATCAAAACTATAATCACAGGTGCACAGGTTCCCATTGTAGTGAACATCCAGACCAAGTTTAAAAGAAATCGACCCATAAACATCTGAGAAAATCTACAGTCAAAATTCAGGAATTCTAAGATGAAGAGGGGCATATCTCTGGGAAAAAGATCTGATCTAAACTATAATCACAGGTGCACAGGTTCCCATGGTAATGAACATCCATACCAAGTTTCAAAGGAATCAACGCATAAACTTCTGAGAAAATCTTGGAACAAAATTCTAGGCAATTCAGGCATTCTCAGTCAAAAAGTGGCATAACTCTGGCAAAAAAGGTCTGATCGAAACTATAATTGCAAGTGTACAGGTTACCATGGTAGTAAACATCCATACCAGATTTCAAAAGAATGACTTTGATCTATGACCTTGACCTTCATCGGATGAAAAAAAAATTTGTGCATGACACATCGTCTCCCTATAAGGGACATGTATGTCTAGTTTCAGAAAAATAAGCACCTGAAAGTTATGGAGTGGACACAAAAATTCACTGGTGCAACCAAGTTTGGAAGCACCCTGTGACCTTGACTTTCAACAAATGACAATGAGTTTATATCGCGACACACCACCATCCTTAGCTTGATCACTACATTCAATTTCATTTGCATCAGGTGATTCCCACAAAAATTATGGTGTGGACACAAACAGTAGCATTCCTTGATTCTGATATGAGCATGACCTTGATTTGTGACCTTGACCTCTATCGAAAAAAAAGAAAATTTGTGTGCAGCACATCATCTCCCCGTAAGCAACATGTATGCTAAGTTTCAACAAAATTATGGAGCGCATACAAAAGTCTTCCTGGCAGACAGGCATATGGATGGACAGACTGACGGAAATGACAAACACTATATGCCCACCCCCGCCCCAATCTTTCAGGGGCATAAAAAAAGACCTGCATAGCAAATATTAGTCAAATCGGAGAACATTTGTCTTCTGCTAATGTGATGATGCCCACCCTGACACACACTGACCACCACCAAACCATAGGTCTCGGTTAACACAACTCGACCCAAAAATAACCATAAATACTTCTATATCTTCTTGATTTCAATTTAAATACAAGTACGTGTATATCATTAAAATACAAGTCTTATTTATTGTTTATTATTGGTGTTTTTAGGTCACATGCTTATGCACAATGGCTAATCATGAACGTGGCAGTTTTATGTTTGGAGGAAGCCGGAGGACCCGGAGAGAACCACCAAGCAACGATGAGCAGCTGCCAGCTCTCCAACATTGTAACTCCGCACTGTAGCATAGGCAGGGTTAGATTGGTTGAAGACATGCGTACCATCGACTTGCAGTACACCTTAGTTCACGGCGTCATCGTGCCCCCATGTGGACAATTGGAGTTAAGTGCCTTGCCCAAGGACACCATGCGGGAGTCCGAATCGATCGCTCAGTCACCCATCCGAGGATAAACTGGGCTCAATGTTGCTTAACTTCAGTGATCTGAGGAGAACCGCTGCGCCCCCAATACAAGTGTTATAGTTATTAAACACATATTAAACAATGAAAATAAACTTTTCTCAAAATACAATGAAGTTTTATATAAAAACAAGAATAAAATGTTCAAGCTCTTCATTAACCCCCTTCAGCTCTCTGATTTCAAAATACAAAAGTTTTCAGTAGCAAATTTTTACCATAATGCAACTGAAAATTTAATAAATTATATCATTTGACAAAGCTCATTGAGCTCTGTCAAACAAGATAAATTTTGTTAAATTTTTCATTCTACATGAACAATTTGGAGTAAATGATGGAAATTTTGAAATACTATCAGAGTGCTAGGAGGAGTTAACCCTACTCACACTGATTTCAAAAAAGCAAAATTGAGAAAAATAATTTTTTCCAATAATGCAGCTAGAAATTTAACCAATTCAATCTTGTTTGACAGAGCTCATTGAGCATGACTGAATTTGTAAAGTACATAAAACTGGGAAAAATCAGTGTCTTGAAATTTTGATATTTCAACACCAGTGATGCTGACGTTCGCAAAACAAAATGAAGCATTTTGTCCTAAATTTATGTTTAGCAGATACAAACCTAGCAGGTATCCTTCTGGGCCTACATCAGGAATTGATGGACTTGTAGGACTTTCAATAGCATGCTTGCCTTCTTCTTGTATTTCCAATGCTGAAAATAAAAATAACAGTTAAGCTTTTTTGCAGAACAAGTCACAAAATTACTGTAAATGTAGATATGATTTGGGGTCATAACAGAATGCCACTGAGCAGAGTCAGTTATAGCATTGTGGTAGAATGATACTACAACAACTTATTCCGTTTTACCTGATGTGAATTCCTCTTTGGTACTATGAGCAAATCTCAGTCAAAACAGATACCAAATAACAAACCGATACAAAAGTATACCCCCGTAAAAATACCGAAATCAAAATCAAAACTCCAATACCACCCATGTCTAAAACAGACCTTTGCATATGAATAGCTTAGGCATGCCAATGGCAATGAACCAATTAATTTGACATTTGTGATTATTGTGACAGTCACCAGCTGTTAAACCTGCTTTAGTTCAAAGGAACAGAAAGAAGAAATGTCAGAAAGTTGTAATGGCAGATTGTTTTGTTCGACTCACAAAATATCAAATATCACTCTGCCATGATCATACATGCAGACAAAAATTTCTGACAGGATAGCAATTCAGTGTTTCGATTTTGAAGTGGACTGTCACTATTGTGTGCCATCACACCTGCAATTCTTACTTTTGCAAGTAGACAACAGTACATCTCAGTTACACCTAGCGAGCAATTGACCTTCACTTAACGAAACAGCTGCATCCACCGCATAATATACAAATTGTGCAGTACAAAAAAATCAACAAAATCATATCATGTGATCCATCTCATTGGATTGAACTTGTCAATCTCGTTCCAATGATGGGGTCACATAATCTGGTGATGTTGAAATTTTTTAAGAACTGGGAAAAAAAATTAATATTCATGTAACAAATTTTGATATCATGTGTTTTCTATAAGGGTTAAAATCTGAGGAAATAGGCCAAATAATCCAATGTGCGGACAATGAAAGTGTCAATGACACTGTACCATAACTTGTCTGTGTGTTGTGTTTGATGAAAAGGATAATGTTCAATGTTTATGAAAGGATTATGAAATAAGACAAGAATTGTGTTAGTGTTACATGGATATAGCCTTAAAACTGTCAAATTGGCTGGTATACATGTAAAATACAGTAAATGGGGAGCCTTGTAAATCAACCTTCATTTTAAATTAAGGTGCTATGTAAGTAAGTGAAATTTGTTTACTTTGAAATTCCCAACTCTGATTATCCAAAAGCTCAAATTAAATATACACAAATTGCACATTGTCATGTATAGAACTAGAAACATATATGCAATCAACTCACAGAGTTGAAAGCAGGCACCAATGGTTCCTAGAAGTCTGCTACTGTATTTGTACCAGAACTGATAATAAAATAAAATTTCAGAACTCAGGGTCAAACTTGCTTCAGAATATCCAAGAACAAAGCTTGGACATCAAAATTCTTCAAAATGGAGGGTCAGAGCTGCAAGTGGGTACATTCCAAAACTCTGGGCTCTATATTTTCGGTCATGGTCATCAGGCTGAAAAGGCATCGATATACAATGTCATCTAAAATCAAATAATGAGAAAGATTGCCTTAATACTACACACTATTATTTTATGGAGCTTGCACAAGTGCCATATTACTTGCAAAGTATCATGACACCTGTCTAAATTTCTTAGAATACGTAATTATTTTTCCGCTGAAAATTTGTGGTATCGAATTTTATGTGCATGTCCGTCGGTCATGGAACCCATCTTCAATAAAAACAAGAGGCCCCAGGGGGCCTGCAGGCACTCATCTGACATGGTAGTCTAAATATCAAACCAGGGACTTGAATAAGCTGCATACGCCCCTCCTAAGAAGAGCACATACCTACTAGATGAAGCGATTGTGCCCACACGATACACAGGATTTTCCTTCTATTTTAGGTTCCTGCACTTTTACGTCCCAAAATTGAGATAAACGCATAAAAAACTGATTTTTTTCCCAAACAAAATATTTTTTGTCTTAAAATTGACCGAAACGCATAAAAAACAAAAACAAAAATTTCCGGATTTGGGTCCAAAATTTTCGAAGTCCCACCCTGACCCCAAATTTTCAGTGTAAAAAAAAAATTTTTTTTGTCTTAAAATTCACCGAAACGCATAAAAAACAAAAAAAAATTCCGGATTTTGATCCAAAATTTCCAAGTCCGCAACGGGACCCCAAATTTTCAGCCTAAATATGAACCCAGGGACTTGGCTTGAACAAACTTGAATCTCACCCCCCTAAGGATGCTGCATACCAAATATCAAAAGATTCTTATTGGTAGATCTGAAGAAGATTTTTAAAAAATACTCCTCATACTGCACTAATTTAAACATTTGGGCTCCCAAATATGGACCCAGGCAATTCATTTCAATAAACATGTGAAACAATCTTCCAAAGATGTTATATGTGAAATTTGAAAGCTTTTGGAGCAGTGGTTTGGGAGAAAATAGTCTTATATGTTTTTCCCATTACCCACAGTGTTAAAAAATGCTGACTCAGCACTTTTTCAAAGTCCCCAAAAAGTACCCCATGATAAAACTGATGGCAATTTTTTTGACCATTCCATTCTGATGGTCCTAAAGAAGCTTCACAACAAATAAGAATTCTCAGTGCCGTGTAGTTTTGGAGATATGGGCGTTTTAATTTTTTTCTATTTTTAGCTCCTGCGGTTCCTATGGGGCGATGGGAAAATTTTTTTTGCATAAATTAAGTACTTATGATCCAATAAACCCTCATATCAAATTTGGTCCAAATTTGCCTCTCGGTTTGGAAAACAGAAATTTTGGGAGGGGCAAATATTCTTGCCCCTTCCCATTACAATGACAAATTTAGCCCCACAAACTTCTCTTGAACAAATCTGAGTCTATACCTCAAAAGGAAGCTGCACACCAAATATCAAGTCTCTGCTACTGCTGGTTCATGAGAAGAAGATTTTTTAAGATTTCAGCACACTTTTTGGGTGTGGCCCTACCAATGGGCGAGGCAACTTGATTTGAACAAAATCAAATTGCGATGTCATAACAAACTATTATCTCAAATATCAATTAAATTGGTACAGCGGTTTGTGAGGAGAAGACGCAAATACAATGTTCACGGACGACGGACGGTGAGTGATCACTATAGCTCTCCTGACTGAAAATCAGGTGAGCTAAAAATACAGACAGTGTTGTTCTTTCCCCAAATGCAGTCCTATTCCTACACCGTAATGTGTTTTGAATGCCTACAGTTAAAACTAGATGTCCTGTCACGAACTGTGCACTTATCTAGGCTTAATTGCGCATAGGAATTGTGCGCAATTGCCATATCGAATGGCATCCAAAGCACAGCAGGTTCTCCTGGTTACTCATAGCAAACACAGGCCAATGGACCTCACGGTTACCCGGAGGTCCATTGGCTGAAACATTGCTTGTGCACAGGCCATATGTACAGAATTTGATAGCCTTACTATGGTCATAACGCGTATATTAATGTGCAGATCGACATGCTACTTGTGCGCATTTCATGACAGGACTTCTAGTTTAAACTGTAGCATTGTTCTTGGATATTTGAAGCACATTTCACCACAAGTTGTTCTCCAGAAATATTAGTTTATTATCAGTTCTGGTACAAGCACAGTGGTAGACTTCCAGGATCATTGGTGCCTGTTGTCAACTCTTTGAGTTGATTGCATATATTTTTCGAGTTCTATACATAATAATCTTCATTTTGGTGTATAATTTGTGTATATTTAATTTGAATTTACAGAATTTCAAAGTAAACAAATTTCCCTTACTTGTACTTATTATTTATTTATTGATGTTTTAAGGTCACATATTTATGCACAATGGCAAATCATGACCGTGACAGTTTTACGGGTGGAGGAAGCCGGAGTACCTGGAGAGAACCACCGAGCAACGACGAGCAGCTGCCAGCTCCCCAACATCGTAACTCCACACTGCAGTACATGCAGGGTTAGATTGGTTGAAGACATGCGAACAATCGACGTGCAGTACGCCTTAGTACACGGCGTCATCGTGCCCCCACGCAGGCAATGGGGATGAAGTGTCTTGCCCAAGGACACAACGCAGTTGCCGCAGGTGGGATTCGAACCGAGGACCTCTCGGCTTGCAGCCTGCACCTCTACCTACTGAGCCACCGTGCACCCCTTACTTGTACTTGTTGCACCTTAATGTATAATTAAGGTGCTATATAAGTAATGGAATTTTGTTTACTTTGAAACTTCTCACCTCTGATATTCCTTAAATTCAAATTAAATATACACAAATTGTACATCAAAATGAAGATTAAGATGGAGAGAACACGAAACACATGTGTCGACTCATAGAGTCGACCGTTGGCACCACTGGTTCCTGGAAATCAGCTACTGTATTTGTACCAGAACTGATAATTTAATAATATTTCATGAGAACAACTTGTGGCCAAATGTACTTTACATATCCAAGAACAAAGCTAGGGTATCAAGATTCTTCAAAACACAGCGACAGAACTGCATGGGGGTAAATTCCAAAACCTTTGCTTTTGTTTACTTACTTACTTTCGATTTCCGGTTGAGGGCATCGGACGGAAAAAGCATCGATATACAACGCTGTCTAAAATCAAATAATGAGAAAGATCGCCTTCATACAGTATATTATTATTACTTCGTCAAATTGCTGTCATGCTCGGAAGTTTACTTCCTTCTAAGCGGCTTTCATTTTTGACTAATTCTAATTCTGTTACGTTAAGTGCCGTACCAATGTGTATCGCGTCATGGGAACGTAAAATTTAGCGTCACGCAGATCCTGTAATTGTTGAATGGGAATTATAAAACTGATCGAGATACGCGTACGTCTTACAGATCGATTTATTATTTGGCAAGTGGCCGCCTAGCTCCTAATCACGAACCCGTCTATAAGATCGCCGATACATATCTTCCTTGGGTGGCAACAAGTAAAGATATGTTCCGCATTACAAGTTGTTCACTGTTTTTAATTGTAAATTATGGACAAACAATACCGTATCAGATCTTCCTTAGGTGGTAACAAGTGGAGATACATTCCGCGTTTTAATGCGCAAATTTTGTTTTCAGCCTTAAAATTAAGAGCATTCAATCATTTATCTCAACCTCGCCCTGGTAACAGAGGCAGAAGCGAGTTCGCATGTAGTATTCACACATTCAACCATTCCTTGACCCGAATTGTTCAAACGCGTTGTTCTCCATATTCAAGTGTATTGCTTGTAAAATCCCCGTATCATATCTCCCTTGGGTGGCAAAGGTATGTTCCCCGTTTCATGTTGTTCCCCGTATCCCGAGTCTATTACGCGCAAAATAACCATATCATATCTTCCTTGGGTGGCAACAAGTAAAGATATGTTCCGCGCTTCACTCTGCTTTTTGTATTCAAGTGTAAATTATGTAAAAAATACAGTATAATATCTTCCTTGGGTGGCAACAAGTAAAGATATGTTCCGCGTTATTACGCAAAAAGCAAATATGAATTAGACACCATTTCTAAAATCTTGCCCTGGTAACAGAGGCAGAGGCAAGTAAGTTCGTATACTGTATTCACACATCCAACCACTCCTTGGCCCGAATCATTCAATCATTTAAAAGCGCGCTTCCATATCTCCACCCCAGTACCCAACCTGCGTCAATCAGGCATCAATACCGCTGATGAAAACTAGAATCTTTTTATACCGTGCTTGCGTAGTAATAACCCCCTCCTACCCCCCCCCCCACCCGCCCGATCTTTCCAGGGTGTGTAAATTTTTTGTCCCCACCCACTATTGCAGCATATATATGCCCCCCTCCCCCACCACTGATCTAAGTGCAGCCCCTCCTATAATGTCTACACTGACAATCGTAGGCTAGAATTCCATACACCCCACCCCTCCCCCACCCCACATACACATGATGTACGCATTGACATATACCCAATGATCATAATCTCACAACATATACATGCTATGTTCAACACGAATGCATTTTTAGGTGTAATTGCTCTATACACCAATTTATACGCCCCCCCCCCCCCCCACCCGCCCCCTCCCCCCACACCCCCCCCCCCCCCGGTTCAGCAAGTTTATAAATGAGAATATTTGGAATTATTCTGGTCTATTGAGCCCATTGGGTTCTAGTGTTTGAAGTTTGTTAATCCAAAATGCTTCACGACCCCTCCTGTAAGGTGTATTTTGTTGATTAATTTGTTCAATCCCAATAATCTTAAAATTCTTTATACTATGGTTTTTGGTCAGAAAATGATGTGGTATCGGTTCATCCATAACCTCAAGTTTTATTCTACTCAGATGGTTTTGCATTCTCTCATACAATTTTGTCCCCGTCTCTCCCACGTACACAACTTCATTGCACTTGTCGCAGAGAATCCCATATATCACATTCCTGGACATGCAGGTGATTTTTTTGCCTATGTGGTAGGTCGTTCCGTTCTTGTCTGCGAATTGTTTTGTTTGGAGCATAAACCCACAGATCGCACAATTTCTCTTGCATCTATCAGATCCCGTCCCTTGATTGTTGAACATTTTATTATGTTTGCTATGGACTATGATATCTCCCAAATTTTTCAGTCTTTTGTACGAAATCAGGGGAGGTTTTTCGAATGCCAACTTCATGCGTTTTGAGCGGTGTAAAATGGGCATCCGCTTCCGCGTTATTTTCCCGATGGGCATCCACGCCCGCGTTATATATATATATATATATATATATATATATATATATCTTTATTCAGCAGTATACTAGTGTATTGACGACAACATAATATTACAAACTACAAGAACATAACCTGGTATACAACATGGAAATGGCATAGCCTAGAAGACTGTTTTCCTGCCATTCCCATAAAAAATGTGTCATCTCGGTTTGGCATCAGTATAACGAAAATTCTTTTCAAAGGCAGGAATATCTGATAGTTTGTTTATGAATCATGCGGCTAGATGGGATCAATAGGTCAAATGCTGGGAGAAGGATGAGATACCAGACGGTTTTGATGGCTGATACAATCAGGACAGACTGGGTTGTCGCACTTGAAGTTTGGGCTGGAATAAGTACTTAAAGCTTTATGCATTAACAATTTTTTGAACTTGGGTCTACAATATAACCTGATTTGTATTGTATCGGATAAAAGAGGACGGATAGCACTGAGAGAACCATCCTGTGCCAGCTATCTACTACCAAACTTCCTAATTTACTAAACCGGCACACGGGGGGTGGGGGGGGGGGGGGGGGGGGGGGGGGTGGGGGGGGGGGGGGGGGGCTAGCATTGGTTGAAGACAAGTGTACTATCAACTTGTTGTGCGCATTTGCACAATGCCCAAATTGCGCCCACGTGGACAGCTGAAATTAAGGGCTTTACCACTGACATAACGGAGAAGAAATGCATTGCTTACGGTGGTAATAAAATGGTGTCAGTGCATATACTCTTTTAATTTGTCACAAGTGCTATTTATTAAGTGCAGTAGAGAATATTCGCAATCTTTTATTTCAAGGAAACATTAAATCTGGCAGACAGGGGTGCTGAACAGACAAAAGCCATCATCAGACAGTGATTATCGTCCCGTTATTTGACTTAATGTTTTTAACGTCCCAGCACCCCTATCGCCTGCAGAGAAATTGCCTGTCTTTTTGGGGCAATTGGTTGTTTTCCGACATTTTTGTTTAATATACTGATTGTGGAGTATTCCAGCCTTTTGACCAGCTAATTTGCGAAAACATGCACTGTGGTTGAAGATGCAACTGTGCAGTGTCTATATAATAATAGTAGACTATTATTATATAGACACTGCACAGTTACCATATTCAATGCAAGGTATCATGATACCTGTTGAAATTTCATAGAATTATGATTTTGTTTTTCGATGACGATGGAAATTTGTGGTATCAAGTGGTTTGCGCATGTCCGTCAAACATGGAAACCATCTTCAATAAAAAATGCAGACAGTGTTGTCTTTTTACAAAATGCAGTCTTATCACTGCACTCAAAAGTTTTTGAATGCCTAGCTTTGTTATTGAATATATGAAGCACATTTGGCCACGAGTTGTTCTTGCAAAATAATATTAAATTATCAGTTCTGGTACGGGTATAAAGGGTCATGGACTATTTGACGAAAGGCAACTTCGGTGGAATTTTTTTTGGACAGTTAGACGAAACTTTGTACGAATCGACGGAAAATCCGTGCAACTTCCGACGAAATTTTGGACGATTCTCAGTATAATTCTCAGTATAATGAAAAAGATCGCCTTCATACAGATCGCCTTCATGATACCTGTTGAAAAATTTCAACAGGTATCATGAGATTGCACAGTTGCCATATTCAATGCAAGGTATCATGATACCTGTTGAATTTCTTAGAATTACGATTGTGTTCTTTGATGGAAATTCATGGTAACGAGTGATTTGCGCACAGACATGTTAACCTTCCAAAATTTTTTTCAGGGAGATTGAAGAAAATTTTCAGGGAGATGACATGATTTTCAGGGAGATTTTTTTTTGCGCGTAGAAGCCACGTGTGGATCAATTTTAAATACAAATTAATACCAAATACCCCCCCCCCACCCTCACACACACAGACATAACAGGAAACAGTCCAACAATAAAACATCAAAGGAACATACGCCAACGTTCTACTAACCGGTGGTGAGTGACCCAGACCTGTTAACCTCTCGAGGTGACTGTCAGTGAGATTTTGATGAGCTCCCAGTGATACTCGGATGCTTGTCAGTGAGATTTTTGCACGTGGGCAGCACATCAATAATTTCCATGTTACCACCCCGCCCCTCCCACCCCCCCCACCCCCCCCCCCCCCACACACACACATACATTAAACATTCTACCATAATGTGTTTTATTTGAACAATTTGTCCTTTCAAAAGCCAAAACATAGAAATATAGAGAAAAACAGAAATCAAAAATATGAATGTGGTCATGTGCCAATATCTGAGTTGTTCCAATGACATCCATATTTCAATGGTTTTATGTACAAAATGTTTGGAGATATTTTCGACCTTTTCAGCACTATATCAGTTTTGACGCCGTGTTGAAAGTTTTGGATCTATTTGGGAAATTATGGGTACTTGCGGCGATCTGTGGTGTTTAGGCACACCCCGAGCCCGGTTGTTGTGGTAATTCGATCTGCCAAAGCCCAGCGCCCCACCTAACCACACCGGGTACTCACTGGAAGTAGTTGGTCATTTATGAAGGGGATTTGGAATGGGGTGATCATTTTTCAGTGAAACGTGAACATTATGCCACAGCCAGCCCAGGACGAAACATCTCCAGGATATTTAATTTATTTTGTTGTCCATTTATCACAACGAATGAAAAAACGTCCAAGTGCCGTAAATTAGCAACTTTTTAGAGATTTTTTTCACCAAAAACATAATTTTTTTCACAGCCTGCTTTAGAAAATTGCGAATCGGAAATTTTTCCCAATATATTGAAAATTACGGCAACTCATATGTTTGAGCCGTTTGTTTGCAAAATTGGCTATAATTATCTGAAGTGAAAGTGAAATCCAAAATGCACAATAATAAATTTGTGCTTATTTTTGCACATGTTCGATTGGACAAAATTTATGCGTATGGAACTTATTTTTCGATTTGACTGCTACCTGTATACAAGCAAAGGTGTGCCTTTAATATATAATCAATTTCAGCAATGATCCTGCATCTCAAATTCATTTAATCCGCCTGTCAAACGTGTTGCAAATAATCACAACACGGCCATTGACAGAAATGAGATTGGTCACCAGTTCTTATGTAAGTGGTGACGTTTCACACAAACTTAATGACCTTGCCATTGAGAGTAGAGCACATGCTTTTGTATTTGTAAACAAAAGCTGGTGGATTCAGTTTTTGTCTGGTATGTCGACTTTCCGGGAGATTTTGGCCCAAATTGACTCCCGGGCGGGAGGGGATAGCTAATTCCGGGAGAATCCCGGGCATTCCGGGAGAGTTAACATGTATGTTTGCGCATGTCTGTTGAGCATGGAAACCATCTTCAATAAAAAATGCAGACAGTGTTGTCCTTTTCCAAAATGCAGACCTATCGCTGTATTCGAAAGTGTTTTGAATGCCTAGCTTTGTTCTTGGATATATGAAGCACATTTGGCCACAAGTTGTTCTGATGAAATATTATTTTATTATCAGTTCGGGTGCGAATACGGTAGCAGCCTTCCAGGAACCAGTGGTGCCTACAGTCGACTCTATGAGTTGATTACACCTGTGTTTCGTGTTCTATACATCCCAACCTTCATTTTGATGTATAATTTGTGTATATTTAATCTGAATTTAAGGAATATGAGAGGTGAGAATTTCAAAATAAACAAAATTCCATTACTTATATAGGCCCTAAAGGAATATCTGAGATAAGAGTTTCAAAATAAAATAAAAAATTCCTTTACTAAAATAGCACCTTCATGGAATGCCATAATTAATTTGAAACTTTCAATAAAATGATGTTTCTAATTCAGTTAGCCTTTGCCCAACTCATTTTCCAAATATGGTAAGGGGTGCAGGAGTGAAGAATTTGAAAATGGTTGTACTTGTGAACTGCAGTGAGGAGTTTGTTACTTGTTGTCAAAGCACTACAAGATAAAAAGCAGGTTGGTGGCCTCAGACGGAGGAGTGTGTGGTGTAGGATACGACACATCAGTTGCTCACTATGGTTTTTCCTTGTCCACATTGGTTTTGGTGGATTACAGTAATGGTAATGAAGCGCAGGTGGCATCGCATGAAATTTGAAAACCTTTGCCGTCATTTCTGCCTTCAGTTCAAGTGAAGTTAGAATCAAGTTGATGAGTCTTTTTCATTCGGAATTTTCAAGACCTCCTATATCACGATACCTTCTTTCAACTTCTTCTTTCTGCCAAGAGTTCCAATTTTCTCGAGGAATGATTCTTCTTTTTTCACTTTTGAAGTATTGGCACTGGATGTGGAAGTATTTGGCGAAGCAGCCATGATTACAGATAATTTACTTTCGTAGAATGTTACGTTCGAACTTCTAGTGCATACCACAGAAGGTAAAGAATCCATGTACTGTGGTGGCAAAAACGTTTTATACCTCATTTTAAATCGAACATGGCGTACTGAGTGAACTTTCACGAAGGGTGCGTTTCCGTGGGCCATTCCGAAAATATTCAGAATAAGCCCATTGCCGATTTGCCATGTTTGACGCGAAAACGCCCAAACCGGCCTCCGACATTTTTGCCCAAACCGGCCTCCACATACCCAAACCGGCCTCCATTATTTTAATTGGCTGTCAGCGTTAAACATTGATCACTCAACCCGTCCTCCGCAATTGCATTTTGTGGCGTCTCTAAAACATCAATATACTTAAATAGAATGTCTTACAGTCATTATTGCAAAAAATGCAATTGCAAAAAGAAAATAACTTACATAAGCGAACTTTCCCCAGGAAACAATTGGGGTAACCTATGGGATTTTAAAAGAAAAACAACACTGAGTTTCGAAATAATAGCTTTAATGGCATATATCAAATGTGTTGCAGGTACGACGAATCCCGGACATTTGCCCCGAGGATATTTGCCCCGCATCACTTTTTAAAGAAAACGGACATTTGCCCCGATCAGCTAATTACATAGTGGACATTTGCCCCGATCAGCTAATTACATAGTGGACATTTGCCCCGCTATAAAAATTCTCTCCTGGACATTTGCCCCGATAAAATTTTGTCGTTTAGAAAGTAAAATTAATTTTTTCCCCCAGATTTCCCCCCAGATTTCTGGACGATTCGGACCATGCTTATGGACGATATGGCAATAGAAAAACAACGCTTAAGGAGATTAAACTGACTTTTATTCAAGCCAAAATTTTCCAACAACAAAAAAACGAAGTGAAGCACATATATAAATAGCACAATTCATTGAAACAGCCTACACGCGAATCCTCAAGTCAAGATTAATTTTGAGAAACTGCCTGTTCAAAAATATTTTGAGGGTTTATTGTATAACCACTTTCCAGACATTTGTCAGACGAATGTTTGGATAGTGGTTATACAATTTATTTATGTTATTTAAAAGTAACATATAATAACATTTAAATATCTATCAGAATGTACCGTAACATTTAAGCACAATATTCTAGTAACATGGTCCGAAAACAGAACATTTCAAAGAATTCATTCAACATTCAACATTTCAGTTAACAAATATTAGAATCTAATGCAATGGCCAATGTCTTTTAGAAAGGCGCGGGTGTCTTTCTCACCAGTTGAAATTTGTGTACATAGTGTCTTAAGTTTTTTTTTTGCAACTTCAAAGTCTCTCGTCGAACTCGTTTTGTCGGTGGCTCTAGAACTGTGATTCTACGAATATCAGTCAGTGCAGATAGATGATCCTTTTGAATGCATGATATGGAGTGCCATACACCTGGGTTGTCATGTCCCACAAGATGACTGTATCCATTGTTCCACGATTCACACTCATTGTTCGTTCTTGAACGGTTGTTCATTGTGGCTTCATGAACACTCCAAATGGTTGGGGGGAAGCGTGGGTTGTTGGAAGATTTCAGCGTCAATTTACCATCCTTCATGCTGACTTTTGTTGGCCCACTGACATATGTGTTGTCGAAATAGTCAATAACCTCATGAAGACAATCATGTGCACTAAATCTTACTATGGCCATACCCTCTTTGAGCTTGTCGACAGGAAGAAATGCTAGTCCATCTAGCATTCCAACTGAATGTTTAACAGCATCGTTGTCTTTGTATTCAACACTGAGTCCACAACTCTGAATTTTTCTCCATGTATTTTGGCACAGGTGATAAAAACATCCCTGAATGCGAACTGAAAGACCGAACATTGTCCGTATGGAGTTGTGAATAGCTGTTTCATAATCACAGCTGATAGTCGATGGATTCGGATAAAGATCTAATGACTGACACTCATTCATTATTGCAGCAAACATCTCGTCGTAGCAAATTTGCTCTTTTGATGGAAGGAATGCATAAACACATGTGACTGTCGATCCATCCTTCTTTGCACGTATGACAAACAACTGTTGGAAAACTTTTGGGGCTGCACCAAACGTTCCATCCAGGAACCACTCATCTGAATCACACAAAAATGTAAGACTATCAATTGTACCAAAAACTAGCACTCTTTTGTTATTAGAGCCATCATCTTTGTAATTGTCATAGAAAAGAAAAGGAAGATTGTCGACACCACCAGTTGTTGTGTACTCTTCGGGGATGCATTGGAGGTCGGCGAGTTGTTTTGGCTCTTTGGGAGCTGTGCCCCTTTTGTACCTTCTAACAGCACGTTTCACAGTCTCTGTTGACCCGGCAGCTACTCGAACATCAACAGGGTACTCGGATAATTTGTCCTTCACTATTTGAACAGTCTTTCCACGATTGCAAGATACTGAATCTTTTATTGATTGGCGAGCTTTCAATGCTTCAATGGCTGTTTGATCTTGGGAATGATTATGCACGGTCGAAGTAATAACTTTCGTTTTATTCAAATCAGTCAACAAACTACCATTGCATTTTGTTGTTCTTCGGGAAGAACATTCCCAACGAATACTGTCCTTGTTTGTTCTTTTCAAAGTATATGAATATCCCTCTAAACACAACTTTTCACCACCACGTGTAGTACGTATAAACTCCATATTGAATGTGATATGCATTTGCCATCCATATTCCCTTTATATACAAAAAAGCAGCAAAGCAGCCGACTTTGTTTATCCAACAACTCCAACATGAGCGTCACTCATGACCACTGAATACATTTGATCAATTGTTTTCAAGTCAGTAAATACACTTATGATATTCACTGATTGTTTTCAAGTCATTAAAAATACTCATTGATATATTAACTGCTTGTTTTCATTGACAATTCATAGACAATCAATCACCACTGAATAATTGTGACTCATTGTTTTCGAGTCAGTGAAAACACTCATTGATATATTGGCTTTCGAGTCAGTGAAAACACTCATTGATATATTGGCCGCTTGTTTTCATAGACCTTGTTGACAGGAAAATACTGTACCCGGGAAAATGAGATCGGGGCAAATATCCGCCTAAGAAAAAAGAGATCGGGGCAAATATCCGCCTAAGAAAAAAGAGATCGGGGCAAATATCCGCTTTTGTATCGGGGCAAATGTCCGCGGGGCAAATCTCCGTTGACACTCATCGCACTGAAGACTTTGCTGTCGACTCTCTCTCTCTCTCTCTCTCTCTCTCTCTCTCTCTCTCTCTCTCTCGGCCACGTGGCCACATGTGTGTGTGTGTGTGTGATTGTGATGGTAAACGGTAATTAATTAAGTTATTAACTAAAAGTATTTTTTTCTATTGTTCTTTGTAGCTTGGCACCGACGTTCATTGTCTACTGCAGCCTTTTTAAAGAAATGTTCAGCTGTCTGTATAAAGTAGTTCTCCCATAATGGATATCAAACATACATTTGTACTTCAATCTTTATAGATTTTTGCATAAATTATATCTTTTGCGAATTATTAGTAATTTTCAAATAATGAAATTTGAATACTTTTTCATTTAGTTCGAGCCGCCAAGTGTTCCCATATCTACCAACAATTTCCAGCAGTTTCTCTAGCCCCTGTTCAGTTCTAGACATTAACACCATGTCGTCCGCAAGTCTAGTGTCCAATCCCTGTACATGTTAATTCCCTTCTCTATATTCCCTGTCCAGTAAGCACATACGATTACATTGAAACTGGCATCTGAACACAATCCCTACTGCTTTTCTCTGACACACACTGGCGCTTTTGGCTATCTTGAACTTGCACTCCAACATTGGGCATCAAGTGATTGGAAGCATTCCAAATCTATTGCGGGCGATTGGAATTAATAACTAATGAATTTACGATAATTTGTCTATGGGGAGGTCTAGCCCTGGTTCCTAATATCATGATTGCCCCCTCCCACACCATTACAGAATCCTGGCTACGCCCCGCTAGATATATAATCCATTTCCCATAATTTCGAAATGGTGGTGGGGGGGGGGGGGGGGGGGCAAGATCGACATAACGCTGGCATATTTCAATGGCTTGAACTATGGAATTGGGCGTATTCTCTACCACGGTTGTGGGCCCTTTCCCGGATATTTTTCTTCTTCAAATTCTGAAGCTCTCAGATCGATTCGGTGCCTCCTGAGGAAACGTGGGGGTTCAAAACAGTAAGTTACGGTTTGCATATTTGGGGCCCCGCAGCCCCCCCCCCCCCCCCCGGGCCCACCACTGTGAGCTCACACATAGGGATTGGTGGAGTGAGCACAAAGGGTCCTAGTCTTAACAGGCTCATGTGGGTATCACTGAGGTGGGACTTACAGGAATCTAGAACTAGTATCCACTGATGCATGTATGGTTTTAATATTTATTATCACCTCGGCATGTGTTAGGCGAAACGCTAACTGCAAATAAAATATGAACCCCCGTTTGAAAAAAAAGCTTGAACACATCCTTTTGCCGGTAAAAAGGACGGTAAGTGTATACAAACTGTTTTACTAAATGTACCTCTGAAAGTGTGAAGTGACAATTTAATGAAACGTGCGCAATATAAAACGAAGATTAAGTATTGTTTGTTTTATTGTAGACTATTTTCAAATTATAAATGTTTTCTCTCCAAAAACACTTTCTGTTAAATCCCCTCGTGGTGAACAGAAACATCTAAAATTAGCTACACCTCCATCGAGCAAGTATGATAATATTCACCCCGTCGTGAACCTCAGCGAAATCGTTGTTTTCCTTGCACAAAATGGCGTGTCGATCAGTGTCGATGGAAAAATGATCTATTTTGTCTTGAAAATAGGCTACAATAAAACAAACAATATGTAATCTTCCTTCTATATACTTATTATTGCGTAAGCTTCCTTAAAAAATCACTTTTCACACATTCAGAGATACATTTAGTACTTTAAAACATAGTTTTTATACACTTACCGCCCTTTTTACCGGATGCCGTCCTTTTTACCGGCAAAAAGTATTACCCATATAGAATTCTATAAATTATTTTATATCTGTGAATTCACATGAAAATGGTCTTTTTGGATCATTTTCATGTGAATTCACAGATATAAAATAATTTCCAACGAACAGGTGAATGCCGTGCTCCTTTGTCCAAGCACGATCTGTAAAAGAGTAAATTTGCAGGAAAATGTATTAATTAATTAATTATTGTCATTGATTTCAACGAATCGTCTGTCACTCTGAATAATCTTGTTATGTTAGTAACTATTATTTTATATGTTATATTATTATATGTTATATTAAACCTGTCTTGTTATATAAGTCATGTGTATTAATAAAGATAATTTAATCCTATGCCGCAAGGGATTTGTAAATCCCACATCGTCCCTTCGGCGCGCTAAAACCTTTCATTCATCAACAAGACTAATCGGAGGTGCATGGGTAGATGAGGATAAAGGACAGGATAGATCTGTTGAAACTAGGTTATTTTAATTATTTGGTAAATCTCTCCGACAGCCGATGGTGTAAGGTGATGTTCCTGAGAATTTTCAACTCAAATATCAAGGCGGGGTGGATGGTCCAAGTGAGGGAGCTAGTAGAGAACTACTCATTGGATATCTCGGACCTGGACGTTGGGACAAACCAGGGTAAAAAATCGTCAAAGAAAGGGTCATGGAGAATTGTAACCGTAATTGGCGATAGGGGGGTCAAATCAAAGAGGTCTTTGGGTGGCCTGCTTGATAAAGAGAAGCCAGGTTTTGAAGAGTACCTTGATGGCACCTTTGGGTGGTCACTGTTGTTCAAGTTGAGATCGCGATACCTGGAGCTGAGGGGAAAAATTGGGAAAAACAGTGAGAAAGAGTGCCTTTCTTCTAGAATACCCAAAGTACCCGTCTAAAAGAATAAGATTCACTGGGAGTATAATGGGGAAGTGGGATGGGAGAATGAAGGACATGTGGTTGGGGGAGAAGAATGGGGCAAGGGATGTCATCAAACAGTTCGTCTCAAAGTGTTGGGAGGAGATGAGAAGCGTGGGAATAGGGAGGCAGTTGGGTGTACAGGGTGTGCAGGGGTAACCAAGGCCTTCTCATTCGAGAACCGCGACAAATCAACGGCTGGCCAAAGTGTTATTATTATTATTATTATAAAACATGGATTTAATTCTGTTTTTTTTTTCAATTCACGGAGGTTGGAATAAGAATAGAATTCTATTCTATTCTTGTGTGTTCTCTTTTGCACATAAGTGTACCCGTCGCTGCTGACCAGTTTTCGATTTCCCCTCTTGGAACCAGTTTCCACTATTTGGTATGTTGTCTCTACGCTGAGTCCACTGATATCATCGTGTATGATCGTCTCAACATCAACCGATCTGAAAAAAGGCAAACGCTAGATCTTCAATAATAAATAATAAATTTACATCAAAATTCCACCCTTTGTTTTCAATTCAAGCGACACTGCCGTCATTGCTTTCAGTTAAAAAAAACATGGGGGCGAATAAGCCGGAGGGTCGAATAAGCCAGGGGGCGAATGAGCCGGAGGGTCGAATAATCCAGGGGGCGAATGAGCCAAGGGGCGAATGAGCCAAGGGGTGAATAAGCCGTATACCATATGCAAGGTCAGAGGTCGCTTCGGGTAAACATTTCGATCAGCCTCTGTGAAGACTGTCGAATATGTGATAGAATCAAACAAGAAAAGTTTTGTGCAGAGCACCAGCGCGCGGACAAAGGAATATGAAAAAAATACAATTCGTGAAAACATTCAATCGATTTCACATTAGATTTACAGGTTTAAAAATAATTTACATTAAAATAAACATTGTTTGTGCTATATTAAAAAATGAAATCCATAACATTTCATGAATTGTTTTAATTTAAATTGCATTATCTATACGTGATTTTTTTATTAGTCTTTAATGTTATCAGCATCTGTGCTAGGGTGCTGGACGTTTCGTACACGGTCGTTTCGTACACGGCCAATTGAGGACGTTTCGTACACAAAACGCCTGGACGTTTCGTACACAGATTTTAATTCTGTCCCACTTTAGGAGGCCGAAACGTCTCGCTTTTTAAACTTTCACCAAGTCATTTCGGCCCCAATAAATAAATATTTGCTTAGGAGTTAATAAATATTTTAAAATATTATTCGACATTTACACCTCTAGAGGATTTTTTCCCCCAACACAGTACATAATTAAACACATGCAGTGACAAGCTGTCAGTTGTAACTCATATACATGAGTCTTGAGTTTGGTTTTCGCAACTCACTTTGTGTTGAAAATCAGTAAGCCATCATATGTCAAACTTGAAAGACGACTAAAGGAAGCTTGGAGTAAATGGGAGCATACACCCCCCCCCACACCCCACCCCCATCCCCACCACTCTATTAACTGAATTTCTCGTTGTTTGGCAGTGACTAAACTAAACTACAATTATTAGATTTTTAACCGGATTCCATTCAATTTAACCAGATCGCATTGAATTTAATAAATTGCCAGATAAGTCTGTAACATTAATTGTTATTAAATTATCACATTTTTCACCAGATTTCGTTTAATTTAATAAATTGCTAGATAAGTCTGTCACATTAATTATTACCTAAATTTGTCTCAATAATTCCGCGTAAATATTCATTGAAAAGGCTTCACTTCAGCTTTTTCAACGAATAAACTCAACATTATTACAATTCTAACAGATTAAATATAATTTAATGCATTGCTAGGTAAGATTAACCCTAATTCGTATATATATATCTGTCGCCAATAATTTCTTTTTTATTCATCGAAAAAGGTCCACTGCAGCGTTTTCAACGAAAAAACGCAAAATTATTACACTTTTTCAGATTTAATATTAATTAATATTATTATTTATTAATCCATTCCTTTCGGGGAATGCTCGATTTCGTTGTAGAAGTATGTGTATTGTCAGGAAGAAAATTAGTGTACACACAGTGCCAAAGCATTCTTTGACTGAATCTATTTTATTTACGTTGTCTCTCCACCCTCTTTCTACGAGGCCGAAACGTCCCAGGCCGAAACGTCACAGGGTTGAAACGTCTCAAGGCCGAAACGTCCCGATCCCAACATGAGCATAGATTAAAGTTTTGCCAATTGTTTATGTCGCCCATTTACTAAACGTTTGCAACCAATCTGTGTAGATCATATTTTACCATTGTACATATGAGAACAAATATAATCAAATCTATAACCCTACTTGCCTAATATGCCAGTCTTGGCAAAAAAATAATAATATACATGTATATATTAAATTTACTCACATCACCTTTAGGCTTTGGTAAACTGGCAAGATTTAAAAAAATTAACAGCACTTATGTTCAATTAGTCTTGACCCAAAGTTTTAATCTATTGGAATTATATAGTTCATTATTGAACAAAATCAGAAATTCATGTTCGTGACAAAAATATCTTTTATTAAGAACATAAGTATAAAAATAAAATTACATAATATACAATAATAAAATTGTCGATGACACTTTAGTTCAACTTCAGTATGATAGAAATTTAATATTGCCGTGCCTGTGATCAAGTCAACAATAATTAATATGACATTAATTATAATTTGCTGTGACCAAGTCAACAACAATAAAAGAATTACAAGTTGACTGCAACAGACTAAAGATTATGACCAATCATTTAAGTCAATTTTCGAAAAAATTAGATGGGAAATCGTCTTCAACCCTTGTCAGCGGCACGTCGTTTTACCCAAATGAAAACAAATGAAAGTAATGAAAGCACAAAATCAACCAAATGATACTAAATAATATTCCTCTTACATATTAAAACCTATATACAAAAAAAATTTCCACAAAACAAACTTAAGAAAAAGTTGTAGGAGTTTTAATCGACAGAAGATGAGACAAGAATTGAACCTCCCTGGTTGTATGTAAAATCATCTTCGGAATCCATGTATGTAGTGAATGAAACGCGTCTGAAACAATTACGCTGACCAGTTACGAACTGATTTATTTGATCAATCTTGATTAAAGGTTTTGAAGATTTTAATAAAGATAGTTTCAAAGGTTCTTCGATCGTTTTATTTTAAATAATTTGTACTTCTGCCATATGGCAATGTTTTGATTACGGACAACATGAGCCAGTGTTTATATTTCAATTTGATAGACGGCGAACATCTAAAATCGGTGAAAGCCACCTCCCAAAGTCGAATGGCTTTTTCAGCGGCTAAAATATTTTAACTGGCTTGTGAGGCTTGTGTTTTTCCAGTAATTTTCAAGGAATTACTCAGGCACCAGCCTACGCTAATGTGTTCATTAGTATTTTTGAAAAAGATGTGTTAGCCTCTTGTTCATTCTCCCCAGACGTCTGGCTCCGGTTTATGGATGATATCTTTCTGATCTTGACTGCGGGTGAGGATAAACTTTTGGAATTTTTGGAGTTCATAAATTAAAGTTAAGTTTTGAAAATGAAGCCAGAAAACTAGTGGGAAGCAATTTTACAGAGTTTTTACATGAGCCTTATCCCTCCCAAGAAATAACGCCTGTATAACAACACAAAACATGACATCGGCAAGGGACGTACAACGTAAGTTCCTAACGAGGAAAGGGAGATGGTCGGCCTTGGGATGCTACAGTGCAGGGTTTTGCTCTGTGTAATCGCGGAGGTTACCTCTCGCATGCAATCCTGAGACAGATCTCTCGGGTGATGCGTCTCCTATCGGTTGCTACCTTCTAACACCCCCCCCCCCCTCCTATCGAGTTCTGACCGTTACTTCCAAAGCCCCCCCCCCCCCCCTCTCTCTCTCTCTCTCTCTCTCTTATTTCTCCCCTTTTTCTCCTCTCTTTCACATTCATTCATTCACCTTATCTTTACTAAATTATTTTCAGGGCCACGCAGAATCGGAATGAATAAGGCAAGAAATAAAAAACAAGACCCTGTTTCATCGCGCCCCATACAGTCAGCACCTTAAAACAATTACCATTCATTAAGTGACTTTGTCTAAACCATATCACCACCCAGTGTTCACACCAAATTCGTCGTTGCCTAACATAATATAATAACACTTTGGCCAGCCGCTGATTTGTCGCGGTTCTCGGACGAGAAGGCCTTGGTTACCCCTGAACTCCCAACTGCCTCCCTGTTCCCACGCTTCTCCTCTCCTCCCAACATTCGGAGACGAACTGCTTGATGATATCCCTTGCCCCATTCTTCCCAATCTCTCCGATTAGCACATTAACCCTCTCCTTTGAGTCTCCCACTAACCACATGTCCTTCATTCTCCCATCCCACTTCCCCATTATACTCCCAGTGAATCTCATTCTTTTAGACTGATACTTTGGGCATTCTAGAAGGAAGTGTTCCAGGGTCTCCACCATGCCTAAGTTACACATCTGGCACTCCCTTTCACCGTCTTTCCCAATTTTTCCCCCCAGCTCCAGGGATCGCGACCTCAGCTTGAACAGCAGTGACCCCCCAAAGGTGCCATCAAGGTACTCTTCAAAACCTGGCTTCTCTTTATCACGCAGGCCACCCAAAGACCTCTTTGATTTGACCTCCTCTCGCCAATTACGGTTACAATCCTCCATGACCCTTTCTCTGACGACTGTTTTACCCTGGTTTGCCCCAACGTCCAGGTCCGAGATCTCCAATGAGTAGTTCTCTACTAGCTCCCTCACTTGGACCATCCACCCCGTTTTGATATTTGAGTTGAAAATTCGCAGGAACATTACTTTACACCATCGGCTGTCGAGGAGATTCACCAAATAATTAAGATAACCGAGTTTCAACAGGTCTATCCTGTCCTTGATCCTCATCCACCCAAGCTCACCCCTGATTGCTTCTAGCGCTGCGGCATTACTCGACCCCGTTATCCATCGGCCTGCATCGTTCTGTAAGATTTCCAAGCTCTTTACGGCCGTCTGGTTTAGGGGTACCACTTCCGTACCGTATGTTATACTTGGCAGCCCCACCATTTCCCAAATGGTTTTCCCCACGAAAACCTTATTGAAACTGTTTCTCCCTATAAGTTTCATTTGGTTAAGGATTCGCTTCACCTTCAGAATCAATTTATTTGTGTGGTTTCGGTAGATGCCTCTTCCTGTAATGTTTATATTTACCCCCAAATACTCGTAATCACCTGTCTCTCCTACACTGAGAAGTTTGCTGCTCCCTTCCGGAATACAGAACTCACCCACTCTCCACCTTCGAGTGGGGTCCACTTTGCGGCCCACAGGTATAACTTTGCTCTTGCTTTCATTAAGTTCGAGTCTCCACTTGCTCCCATATTTTCCAACAATTCCCGCATTTTCGTTAGCCCCTCTTCGCTTTCTGACACTAGAACCATATCGTCTGCAAAAAATAGCCCTGGGATCTTCAAGTCCCCAACTGCTACCCCCTCGTCGCTACGCAGGAGTTCATCTCCTAAACCTTTGATGTACAATGCAAACAGGATTGGCGAAAGGATACATCTCTGTTTTTAGGCCTATCTCCACAGGCACACGTTTTGTTGTAATGTTTCCCAGGCTAAGTTCACTCTGTACATCTTTATATAATGCTTTCATAATTCCAACAAACTCGCCTCCTAAGCCCAGAGCCTCCAGCTTGCGCCACATACCCTCCCTCCATACTCTATCGTATGCCTTTTTGACATCCAAAAAGGCCATAAACATCTTTTTCTTTTTTGCTTTCGCGGATTCTATCATTTGGGATAGCGTGAAAACATGGTCGGTTACTCCCCTTCCCTTCCTGAAGCCATTCTGGATTTCTCCCAAAAAACCCTTCTCCTCAATCACCTCCTCTAGTCTCCCATAAAGGACTTTACAGAAAACCTTTCCAATGTTGCTACTGACAGAGATCCCTCGATAGTTATCCAAAACGTCTTTTTCCCCATTTTTGTGAATAAATGTCACTTTGCTTTCCCTCCACTCCTTTGGGACCTCTTGTTTTTCTATCGCTAAATTGAATAGGGCAGTTAGGCTTTCCAAGAGTTCCTCTCCCCCTTTTTGATAAACTCGTTAGGAATTTCGTCCACCCCTCCCGCTTTTCCATTCCTCAATTTTGAGATCACCCTTCGCACCTTCTCAGTTTTGATTTCGCTGCACACGTAATCCGAGAGATTTTCCTCTACCTGGTTCGGACACTCCAGGGGGTTCCCCATGCCCTATCGCTTATCGTTTACCTTTTCCCAGTGCTTGACTAGTTCTAATGCGATTTGATCTCGCTCTTCTGTAACTCTGCCATCTACTTTAATGCTCTGTTGGTTATTCACTCAACAGATATTTTCTTTTGTATTTACTCCCATTATTATTTTATCAGGCTTTGGTTATCCCGTTTATAATATATGTAACTTGTTTATTTTATGGATTTTATTTTTTTTACACCTTTCAATGTATTTAATATCCTTGTAATATATATATATATCCCTGTAGATAAGATGGTTCATCATTCTTGTTACAACACTTTACGACGTACCATGGCGAGAAATTTTAATTCGAAACTGAAGTATCCTTGTGGGGACTGTGCAGAAAACTGCGTTTCCACCAGTTGTTTATTTTGTGTTGAATGCCAAAATTGGCTGCATGCAAGTTGTCAGGACATTTCCAATGACAAACTCCAGGAATGGAGTAAATGTTATGAAGATTATATTTGCAATAAATGTGCCAGCTCTGAAGGGAGTTTTGATTATTGCAGAGGACTGCAAAGATTGAGCAAGGTAGGTTTTTCACATTTTCTGCTACTAAACACCACACGGGACGTCATCACACTTTCCGCTTATAGCCGTTGCACACTAGATGCGATGTGAGCATTGCGATAATGTAATAAATCACATTTTTTCTTCTCAGTGCAGCACCAGAAACAGATTTGATGTGCTCGATTCGGAAGAGACAGAGGAGGAGATGGAGGTAGTTGCAACAGATAGTAGCTTGGGGTCTAGGCCAGGAAAAAGGAGGAGGGATCCGGGGGAAGACCAGGGGAGTAGTCCAGGTAGCTCAGGGCCTGGAAAGAGACGGAGGGACAAGGATAGGAGTAATCCTAGGTCAAAGATACCGATACCGATATTGAGTCCGAGGGGGGCTGTTGGAGAGGAAGAGGACGCTGTAAACAATAGGAGACTAGAGGAGATAAACAGGGCGAGGTCCAAAAGTAAGTTGGTGGTTGCGGGAAGTAGCATAGTTCGGGGGATCGACAAGGTTGTCTGTGGTCCGGACAGTAAAAATAGAACAGTTCTGTGCTTTCCGGGGGCTAAAGTGGAGGACCTGAGGGATAGAGTGGACGGTATTGTAGCTGGGTCGGGGCCTGATCCGGTAGTGGTATTACATGTGGGGTCCAATAACATCAGGGAGAGGAAATCAGTTCGTTTGGTGGACACATACAAGGACCTAATTAGTAAGCTACTTAGCAGGAATGCTCGGATCATCGTTTCAGGGGTGCTCCCCGTTATGGGTGGTGGAAATGAGAGGAACTCGCGGATTATGGCACTAAACGAGGAGCTGGAAGAGCACTGCAAAGACTTGGGAGTACATTTCATTGACCACTGGGATTCATTCTGGGGACAAGGAGAGTTGTATGGGCGAGACGGATTGCATTTAAGTAGGATGGGTACAGACCTGTTGGGCCAAAAAATCTTACAGGTGGCTGGGCCTTTTTTGGAGAAAAGGGGGGTAGGGGACCACAGCCGGTAACCCAGAGTGGCACAAATGCTGGGAACATGGGAAGAACAACAAACATGCACAATACAGGGACATACCAGGGTTATAATAATGTGCCAGTGATGACAAAAAAACAAAGATTCATTAAGTTTGGGTACTGCAACATCCAGGGTCTGCACAAGAAAGTAAGCGAAATATCAACAATGATGGACGAAGGAGACTTCGATATAATGGGTCTAAGTGAGACGTGGATACGACGGGATGAGCGGGTTGATCAGATGAAGGGTTGCGTGTGGATAGGAGCTGGGCGAACTGAGGGTCAGAAACGGGGTGGGGGTGTTGGCATCTACGCTAAAGAGGAATTACAGCCCTCATTGATTACAGATCTCACAGAAGCAAGGACTCAGATTCCAGTATCCAACGAAATAGTCTGGGCAAAAATCAAGTTAGGAAACAGGAGTGTTGCCGTTGGTGTTGTATACTTAGCAGTGGAGGGAAGTAAGCCCGAGTGGAATGATTCAATATATACAACTCTTAGATCGAATATCACAGAGCTTGGGAGCAGAGGGTTCAGTATTGTCCTAATGGGGGACTTCAATGGGCACATCGGGGATAAGGAGGAGGGCATACAGGGAGGTGATAGGAAAATTAACACGAATGGGAGGAAGATGTTGGACCTATCAAAAGAGCTTGGTTTAAAGATCCTGAACAGGGATGCGAAATGTAAAGGTAAATGGACCTGGGAGAGGAACGATAAGAAAACAATAATTGATTATATACTCACTGACATTAGCGTATGGAGGGAGGTTATAGATGTAGAAATAGATGACGAGGGAAAAAATGACTTGGGTAGTGATCACAACCTGATAACAGTTAAGATTATGGGCAAAAAGACGAATAGAGACAGAAATACCTTCAAGGAAGTTTGGGGACTAAAACAAGGAGCCGACTGGAAGCAGTTTCGGGAAAAACTAAAACCAAATCTTGAACGTATACCTAGGGATGCAAATGTCCAGAGTTTTTCAGATGGCATAGTAAATAGCCTAACAGAGGCAGGGAAGGAGTGTGTAGGAAGGGTGAGGGTCCCAACGAGAGAGCTTGGATACAGGGTTAACGAGGGACTGAAAAAGGCTATAAAAGAAAGGAAGGTAAAATGCGCTGCTTACAGAAGAAGTAGGAAGCTTAAAGGGGTGGATAACAATGACACGAGACTAATGAAAGGAGAATATGAACTGGCACGGAAAAAGGTGAATGAGATAAAGAATAATAATAGGAAGGAGCGCAATTGCAGTCTTGCCAGAACAATAAAGAAAACGGGGGGTTCGAGCTCAAACGTATTTTGGAACTGGGTAAATAAACGGGGGAAAAGTAGTGTGCAGAGTATCAAAGTGGATGGGGAAAGTACAGAAGATAAAGGCCGTATCGCTTCAGAGTTAGTCAAGCACTGGGAAAAGATAAACGATAGGCGATGGGGCAGTGGGTCCCCACCAAAAAGAAATACACTGGTGGAGGAGAACCTATCCAATCGTGTATGTAGCGAAATAACGGCAGAAGAAGTGCGGAACGTGGTCTCGAAATTAAAAAATGGTAAAGCGGGAGGGACTGATGAAATTCCGAACGAATTCCTCAAAAATGGAGGGGAGGCACTTATTGAAGTCCTGACAAACCTTTTCAACCTGGCTCTGCGAAAGCAAGAGGTCCCCAGAGAGTGGAGGGAAAGTAAGGTGTCGTTCATACACAAAAAGGGGGATAAGGAAGTTCTAGATAACTATAGGGGGATATCAGTTAGTAGTAACATCGGAAAAGTATTCTGTAAGGTCATATACGGTAGACTAGAGGAAGTTATTGAAGAGAAAGGTTTTTTAGGAGAAATTCAAAATGGTTTCAGGAAAGGACGAAGAGTCACTGATCACCTATTTACACTCACCCAACTGATAGAATCAACAAAGGCTGAAAAGAAAAAGATGTTTCTGGCATTTCTAGATGTGAAAAAAGCGTACGACCGAGTGTGGAGGGAAGGTATGTGGCGAAAGCTCGAGGGCATCGGACTGGGGGGTGACTTTGTGGGAATCATGAAAGCACTGTATACAGATGTGCAAAGCCAACTCAGTCTAGGGAGTATCACTACAAAACGAGTCCCTATGGATATAGGCCTCAAGCAGGGGTGTATCTTTTCACCGATTTTGTTTGCATTGTATGTTAAAGATTTAGGGGACGAACTAATTCAGAGTGCGGAGGGGGTAAATGTTGGAGACATAAAGATACCAGGCTTATTCTTTGCGGACGACATGGTGTTAATGTCTAGAACTGAACAGGGGCTAGAGAAACTGCTGGAAATTGTTGGTAGATATGGGAACACTTGGCGGCTAGAACTAAATGAAAATAAAAGCAAGGTAATACCCGTTGGACGCAAGGTAGATATGACGAAGAGATGGAGAGTGGGGGAGTTCTCAATCCCCGAAGGGGAAAGCAAACAAATCACTGTAGGAGAAACGGGAGAGTATGAGTATCTAGGGGTAAGCATAAATATAACGGGAAGAGGGGTGTACAGAAATTACTCAGCCAAACTGATTCTGAAGGGGAAAAGAATTCTGAACCAACTAAAACTTTTAGGGAAAAATAGTTTCAACAAGGTCTTTGTGGGGAAAACACTGTGGGAGAGGGTGGGTTTACCAAGTATAACGTATGGCACGGACGTGATTCCATTAAACCAAACCGTTATTAAGAAGTTGGAAAATACTCAAAATGATGCCGGCAGATGGATAACAGGGTCGAGTAATGCTGCAGCTTTGGAAGCAGTAAGGGGGGAGCTTGGGTGGATGAAAATCAAGGACAGGGTAGATTTGGGAAAACTGTGTTACTTTAACTACTTGAGAAACCTGCCTGACAACCGGTGGTGCAAATTGATGCTCGATACCATTTGGAATTCTAATATAGAAACGGGGTGGTCAAAACATGTGAGGGAACTAATGGACAATTACTCTATAGAGGTCACAAACATAGAAGTAGGAATGAAAGAAGGCAAAAGGTTTGTCAAAGAGAGAGTCATGGAAGATTGCAATCGAAACTGGCGAGCAGGGGTTAGCGTGAAAAGATCACTGCAGGGGTTACAATATAAAGAAAAGCCAGCTTTTGAGAAGTACCTAGATGGCACCTTTGGGGGGTCACTGCTGTTCAAACTGAGATCAAGATCACTGGAGCTTCGGGGAAAAATTGGGAGAGATGGGGAAAAGGGATGCCAAATGTGCCACTCTGGAGTAGTGGAGACCCTGGAACATTTTCTCTTGGAATGCCCACAGTATATACCTCATAGAATAAAATTTACTGGAAGAATAATGCGGAAGTGGGGTGAAGAAACAAAGGATAGATGGCTGAAGGGGGACACGAGGGAGAGGGTAGGAATGCTTATTGAAGAAATTGAAAAAGAGGAAGTGAGGGATACTATTAAGCAGTTTATATCTGAATGCTGGGAGGAGAGGAGGGGAAGAGGGGGTGGGGTGCAGGGGGAATGATGGCCTTCTCTTATGAGGACCGCGACAAATCAGCGGCTGGCCAAAGAGTTATTATTATTATTATGTATGTAATTTCGACAGAGTGTAAGAGTTCTGATTTCAGCTGTTGTATAGAACAAAGACAATAATTAGGCTAATTACATAAAGGCCAATTGGCAAACTGAAGCATAAAATCACTGAATTTAATTCAGTGACGCAACGATTCGTTTCGTGAAAATTATATTCAGTGATTTTATGTTTGAAGTTTGTTAATTAGTCTCATTGCAGTTAATCTTTGTGTTTACTCTTGTGAAAGCTCACTTAAGAGGCATCAAACGTCGTCAAAGCTACACACCAAAGAACAAATCATATGTATTACTTTGTTGCAACGCTCGCACCGTATCTTGGGTGCATCGGCCTTCTTGGACAAGCATGCATGGCAACCGACCGAAGTGGTCCATAAAGGGAAAGTTTGCTGATGGCCCTTATGATTCCTATCACAAATTGTTAATAAATGTCGAGAGTCGGCAAAATTAACGTCCAATTGATTGTTTTAATCATATAGTCTTATAATTAATCACCATTTCTGCTAAATATCACAAGAGCCGTCAATATACCTTCAGCGTATGGACGACCACCTGTTTTTAATTATTAGTCCCATTTCACTCGGAAGGGTGGGGGGGGGGGGGGTGGGTGGTAAGAGAATACACCATTTCGGCTATTATTTTAGAATATTTTCTGACGGTATGGCCAAGTAAGGCTTCGCCCTTATGAATATTGTGGTCGCCGATGTCATTATCGTTAAAGAAATATCGGTATTTTTCTAATCATTCTCACCTCAAATGCATTCTTTCATATCTATGTTGGTCAGTTATTTAGTTATTTATTACTTGTATTTTTCATGCATTATCTATATTTCTGCTTTTAAATTGACAATTCACAATAAAGACACATTTTGGGAAAAAAATCGTTTTGTGTTATACCCTTTCTTCGCTATGTGTTGCCTTGAAAAAAAGGCAGAAACATAGCCCGGTGATATTGTCGTTTAGAATTCTGTTTTCTGGTAACCAGCCTGTCCGATTTGATCTATAGCCTGAGACCGGAAGCAATTTTACATATAACCGACTCTCGTCAGTCTTGCCATTCTGTACTGTTTTTATAACTTCAATTTATTTCGCCATGAGGCTATTGCAATCGATTTCTTTTTGGCTCGCACTTTTAAATTGAATAGAGGAATATTATGTAGTTTCATTTGGTTAGTTTTGTGCTTTAGTTACTTTCATTTTATTTCATTTGGTTTCATTTGTTTTCATTTGGGTAAAACGGCGTGCCCTTTGTCAGAGATAAAGAAGTCACAAAATATCATATTGGTGATAATGGGAATGAGTATGAGATTCACTGGGAGTATAATGGGAAAGTGGGATGGGAGAATGAAGGACATGTGGTTGGGGGAGACTCAAATGAGAGGGTTAATATGCTAATCGGAGAGATTGGGAAGAATGGGACAAGGGATATCATCAAGCAGTTCGTCTCCGAGTGTTGGGGGGAGAGGAGAAGCGTGGGAATAGGGAGGCAGTTGGGAGTACAGGGGTAACCATGGCCTTCTCGTCCGAGAACCGCGACAAATCAGCGGCTGGCCAAAGTGTTATTATATTGTTATTACGGGAACAAAAAGAGAATAAAATACAAGTCCTTCCGACACACACGCCAAAAACGGCAAAATAGTCTGATGGTGGTCGGGAAAAGGGGGAGCTGGACGTTTCGTACACGGCAATTTAGGACGTTTCGTACACAAGCTAGAGCGTTTCGTACACGGGGTAATGACTGTCCGAAAGAAAACAACCCGTATGTAAAAATAACAATCAACAAATTGATAGCATTAACATGTTTAGAATAATACAAAATATTCTGGAATGATACAAATATAAAGTTCTACAAAGATAAGTCTGACATTGTGCAATACACAAATAGAACACAGCGTGCAGCAATGCATTCAGTGATGTTAACAGCTGGGTTTTCAGTGCCGATTCTCGTAGAAAGACAGCATATATTAAATGCAGTAAGACGTCATATAGGGATTACACCACCTACGCTAAGGAGGGGACTTGAGACTTTGAATTCCAAAGTCCTAAGCCCCCCCCCCCAACCCCTAGCATATGTGGTGTAATCCCTACATGATGATATACTGAGAATCGTACGCGAGATTTATGAGCCAAATAATGATAGGATATTTCTCCCACGAAGACCCCCCCCCCCCTACTCCTAGTGTAAGACAACTTATTGAGACGTCATGTAAGGATTTCACCACCTGTGCGAAGGATGGGGCTTAGAACTTTGAATTCTTTAGCATAGGTGGTGTAATCCTTACATGACGTCTTAGTAAGTTGCTTAACTTAAACTAAGGATGAGGTGGGGGGGGGGGGGGGGGGGGCTATATAATGATAAACTGGACATTTAGCATTGCCGTAATAAAAAAGTGTTGTACTGAAAATCGGTCATTTTAATGTGTTCATGTGAGTAGTATGTAATGTGGTTTTGGGGCCTCAGTTGGGGGATCTCATCGGGGGATCTCATGTGACGTCATAGTCACGTGACGTAGTGGCGCCATGTTGTATTGTCATGGTAACCCACTTGAGCGGCCATGTTGTGACGTCATTCCCATTGTGATACGTTGTGTGAGTGCGCATGCGCAGCGTGTGTTGTTAGGGTGATACGTCTTTCCGTCGTCCATTTTGTATACTGGAGGCCGCCATCTTGGTTTCTATGGTAGCACGTGATTGCTACGTTACCCAATTTATCTGCAATAAGACGGGGTATGTTCGGAGGGCGTGTTCGATTGTAGAAGAGTAAATCTAATTACCACAAACAACCCGACAATCCTTCCAAATCACCAAAATCCACCCAAAATTACCGAAATTGACTTTATTTGATACGGATTTCCCATTTTATCTGCTTAGCACGTAGTGCTATAGTACCAGGGGGTGTGTTTCTTTGTAGAAGAGTAATTTTTTGGTTCGGATTTTCCCAGAATCCTCATTTAATTACCCAAATAAACCTGTCAAGTTGTATTATTTCGAATTCTTTTAGAATCCCTTTTTTGGATCCCATGACGTTTTTTCCCAAGAAGAGTAGCACGTAGTGCTATAGATTTTTAAAAGGTCGTGTTCGATTGAAGTGGAGTAATGTTCCAATTTTTAGAATATACCATGACGTTTTATTTCCCCAATAAGAATAGCACGTAGTGCTAGAGGACAAATTTACCCAGAATCCTCTGCTTCTACTTGGAACTATATTTTTATAAATTCCTACGCTCTATTTTTAGTAACATCCTTAACTGACCCCCTAACTAATTGTTAGGGTCTATATTTAGCAATTTCTTTAAATTACCCCCCTAACTACATGATTTTAAATAATAAAATTAATGAGGATCAAGATGTTTTTTACACTGACCAATCAGAGCGAAGTTAATCCACCAATCAGTTGTATCCGATTTTCATCACCTCTATATCCAATGGCCATATCCCATGGGATCCCATTTTTGGGAAACACCCGTGGCTATGGAATCGCTTTTTTTGTCGTATGAGGCCATGAGGGCTATGTAAAAGTCCAAAGTCCTATAAGCCCCCCCCCCCCCCCCCTTATTATAGGTGGTGTAATCCCTACATGATGATATACAGAGTTTCGTACGCGGGATTTATGAGCCAAATAATGATAGGATATTTCTCCCACGACGAACCACCCCTCACTCCTAGTTTAAGTAAGACAACTTATTGAGACATCAAGTAAGGACTACACGACCTATGCTAAG
This sequence comes from Pictodentalium vernedei, assembly GCA_031216915.1. NCBI lineage: Eukaryota > Metazoa > Mollusca > Scaphopoda > Dentaliida > Dentaliidae > Pictodentalium > Pictodentalium vernedei. The sequence continues at coordinate 539,955,735 of CM062293.1, forward strand.
GATGCGGCTTAGAACTTTGAATTCCTTAGCATAGGTGGTGTAATCCTTACATGACGACTCAGTAAGTTGTCTTACTTAAACTAAGGATGAGAGGGGGGGGCTATATAATGATAAACTGGATATATAACGTTGCAGTAATAAAAAAAAGTGTTGTACTTGTACTGAAAATCAATCATTTTAATATCTTCGTGTGTTAATTATGACTCCAGTGTAATAACAAAGCTATGATCACATATCATAAGAACTTATCAAAGCTGATTAATTATCAATGGGATCACATCATAATGTTTTCATTTTTCATCAAAGAAAGAAGTTTTTACAGTCTGTGTGGTTCATTTTATTTCATAACAATATTTTCAAGTGTACGACGTACTGTTGTGGTGTTGGACGTATTAAATTCTGTTCCGTGATATTTCAAATGAGTATTTTTTTTTATTGAATTATAATACCTTACAAAATTAAGTAGTCTCTTATTTTATATAAAAAACACTTAATGCTATAAAATTCGCCTGTGTAGGAAACGTCCTTTGATATATGTACGAAACGTCTTCTTTTGTACATACGAAACAGTCAGTGTACGAAATGCCTGTGCACGAAACGACACTAATCCGTGAAAAGGCTAAAGTTATAACTTTATATTCTTTAAAAAGAATTTATCGTTTTCCACGAATCACATTTCTTTGAGATGTAGTATTCTCAAAACTACTTTTAGTGAACGAATTTCAAGTTTATTGGCAGAATTTTTCTTTTTTCTGTTCTGAACTTCTGATAGCGAACGAAGTTCGCGGCCGAAGGCCGCGAACGAAGAGAGCATAATGGTAATGTGTGTGTATGTGTGAAAATATAAGATCGAAATTTAGAATATTTCAGAAAAATATATAACCATGCAATCCAAAAATCTGTGTCCGGAAGTTAACACCATGGACGAAAAATAGGGGTCGAAGTTGATCAAATTGTATTGTTTTCATTGGTAGAAATCGAATTAGATTTCTGAAAAAGGAACAGGTGAACGTGCAGGAATAGCGTCACCCATGGCGTCATCTGGCAGGTTCAGTCAAAAATTGAAACCACAACAACACAAAAGAAACGCAAGTTGCGCTGCATTTGTTGTTCATTTTTAGCTCAACTTTGACGAAGTCAAATTTGAGCTATTGTCATGGCCCGTCGACCGTCTGTCCGTACGTCAACAATTGGCTATGGCTCGGGCTAGAGGTCGTATTTATGAACCGATCTTTACGAAACTTCTTGTGTACCTTTGTTATGACCCTGGGACGGGAACGAGTGTTTTTAGGTGTGGTCCGAAATTCAAGATGGCTACCAGCTGCCATTTTGTACCAATGATGCAAAAATCAGTTTTTTGTACAGAACTTCCATATGAAAGCTCTGATTTGAATAAAGTTTTATATAAATGTTTAGTACCATGGGATACATCACATATAATACGGGTTTTTTTTCTCGTGCGTAAATTATGCAAATTAGACTGACTTTGATTTATTTAGTGTTACTTTCAGAGCTGTAAGTGCCAAGCTGCTATGGCTCGGGCTAGAGGCCGTATTTATGAACCGATCTTTACGAAACTTCTTGGGTACCTTTGTTATGACCGTGGGACGAGAACGAGTGTTTTTGGGTGCGGTCCGAAATTCAAGATGGCTGCCAGCCGCCATTTTGTACCGACGATGCAGAAATCTGTTTTTTGTACAGAACTTCCATATGAAAGCTCTGATTTGAATAATTTTTTGTATGAATGTTTAGTACCATGGGATACATCACATCTAATACGGGTTTTTTTCTCGTGCGTAAATTGTGCAAATTAGACTAATTTTGATGTTTTTTGGGGTTACTTTCAGCACTGTAAGTGCAAATGCCAATACGGCTCGGGCTAGAGGCCGTATTTATGAACTGATCTTTACGAAACTTCTTGGGTACCTTTGGTATCACCGTGGGACGAGAACGAGTGTTTTTGGGTCCACTCTGAAATTCAAGATGGCCGATGGCAGCCATTTTGTACAAAATTAGGTGCAATCAGATTTTTGCGCAGAACTTCCATATGAAAGCGCTGATTTGAATAATTTTTTGTGTGAATGTTTAGTACCAAGAGATACATCACATATAATACGGGTTTTTTTCTCGTGCAGAAATTATGCAAATTAAATGAACTTTGATTTTTTTCAGTGCGACTTACACACAGTAAGTACACATGTCAATACGGCTCAGACTAGAGTCTGTATTTATGAACTGATCTTCACGAAATGTCTTGGGTAACTTTGTTATCACCTTGGGACGAGAACGAGTGTTTCTGGGTGCGGTCTAAAATTCAAGATGGCTGCCAGTGGCCATTTTGTACCGAAATTAGGTCTAATCAGTTTTTTGTACACAACTTCTATACAGCTCAGACTAGTGGCCATATTTATGAACCAATCTTTACGAAACTTCTTGGGTACCTTTGTTATCACCGTGGGATGAGAGTGAGTGTTTTTGGGTGTGGTCCGAAATTCAAGATGGCCACCAGCAGCCATTTTGTACCAAAATTAGTGCAATCAGTCTTTTGTACAGAACTTCTGTATGAAAGTTCTGATTTGAATAATTTTTTGTATGAATGTTTAGTTACATGGAATACATCACATATTCTAAGGGGTTTTTTTTCGTGCAGAAATTATGCAAATTAGATGAACTTTGATTTATTCAGTGCTACTTACTCAATCTAAGCACACATGTCAATACGGCTCAGGGTAGAGGCTGTATTTATGAACCGATCTTCACAAAACTTCTTGGGTACCTTTGTTATCACCTTGGGATGAGAATGAGGGTTTCTGGGTACGGTCCAAAATTCAAGATGGCTGCCAGTGGCCATTTTGTACCGAAATTAGGTCCAATCAGTTTTTTGTCACAAGTTCTATACAGCTCGTATTTATGAACTGATCTTCACAAAACTTCTTGGGCACTTTTGTCTTCACCTTGGGACAGGAACGAGTGTGTTTTGGGGTGCCTTTGTTATCACTGTGCAATGAGAACAAATATTTTGGGGTTCAGTCAGACCCACTCTGGGACTCAAAGATTTTTTTCTAATTTAGCATCTGACTGTCACCCACCTTTACAATACTTTACCTATACATTTGTTACAGGCAACGGTCAGTATTTAGACCATTACAATACTTTATATGTACCTTTGTTATCAGGTCATTACCTAGATGTTTGTCATTGCTGTGTCACATACTATACATGTACATATCTTGACAAGTTGAGCTACAGTATCATTGACACTTTCATTTTCTTCATATGAAGATCTAGCTTTGCATCTGGTAGCATTTAAATTGGTTACTGACTTTGGGACTCTTTGTGTGCCTGATGTTTTGTTTTCGTTTTTTTATTGACATTATTTACTTTGACAGTGTCCTCATTTATATGTAGTATTTTATGTTATATTACTGTAGAATTACTGTAGGATACATTGATTATTATTTCAGTAGTGTAGCTCAAAAATTTGGATTTTGTCCACACGTAGGCTCTAATGGGATGCCCTTGGGCTCATAATGTTCCCTTTTGGGACTTTGGGCATTTTTTAAAAATTTAAAAAAAAAAATATTTTGAATTTAATTTTGATTGCTATTATTCATGTATCTTAATTATATATTTTGTTGTGGAGTTTGTAGGAGTGATATTGACTTTAGTCGATGCACTCCTGCGGATTCTTGTCATACTTGTGTACACTGGGATGATTCACGTTGGAGATAGGTGTCGCGGAACGTTGTTGGCAGTGAGGTTCATACACCGGACCTCGCACCACGTTTTGATTCATTTTTAGTTCAACTTTGGACGTATGCTGTGGTCCGTAGTCCATCTGTCCGACAATTCAATACGGCTCGGGTTAGAGGCCGTATTTTTGAACCGATCTTTACGAAACTTCTTGAGTACCTTTGTTATCACCGTGGGACGAGAACGAGTGTTTTGGGGTGAGGTCCAGAATTCAAGATGGCCACCAGCAGCCATTTTGTACTTTAGTTAGTGCAATCAGTTTTTTGTACAGAACTTCTGTATGAAAGTTCTGATTCAAATAAATTTTTGTCTGAATGTTTAGTAACATCGAATACATCACATATAATACAGGTTTTTTTCTCGTGCAGACATTATGCAAATTAGATGGACTTTGATTTATTCAGTGCTACTTATACACAGCAAGTACACATGTTAATACGGCTCGGGCTAGGGTCTGTATTTATGAACCGATCTTCACGAAACTTCTTGGGTACCTTTGTTATCACCTTGAGACAGGAATGAGTGTTTTTTGGGTGCCTTTGTTATCACTGTGCTGTGAGAACAAATATTTTGGGGTTCAGTCAGACCCACTCTGGGACTCAAAAGATTTCTTTTCTAGTTCAGCATCTATCGCCCACCTTTACAATACTTTACCTATACATTTGTTACAGGCTACGGTCAGCATTTAACAGACCGTTACAATACTTTATATGTACCTTTGTTATCAGGTCATTACCTAGATGTATGTCACATACTATACATGTACATGTCTTACACAAGTTGAGCTACAGTGTCATTGACACTTTCATTTAAACTTCAATTGCTTGTACAAAAAAAAATCAAAATTGTTGGCCGCAAAGTCACACGCTTGTTAATAAAATATCTAAGAACAAGTGTGTCTACAAGAAATTCTATAATTTTAAGTATTTTCCTTTCGCGAGACGTTTAAAAACGACGAGTCGATGTTTTCTCGCATTTCTCATTTCTGACACTCTTTTTTGTAAACAAAAGGTTTACCTCTCTTATGACGATTTCCTCTGGAAGATACGTAATATACAATTAAAAGAGGGACACAGTGGGATTCCTGAGACTTTTTCTCTTCATTGCAATGCATTGTACTGTTCGGATCGTATTTTTTCCCCTTTTTTCTGACGCAATAAAAATTTTTGAACGATTTTTTCCACTTTAATATTTATCAAGAAGTTACGGTACCTGGTAATGATATTTCGAACACGAACTTTTCATTTTTGAGGTTTTGAAGTGATACGGTGTACAGAAACTTACACCCAAGCACCTCCACCGCAGTGGAAACTCCACAGAAAATTGTTGCTTCTTTCGGATTGACCCACTTTTGCGTCACGCGGTGCTTCTTGTAACGTTGTATACCAATTTTGGCCCGGAAAGACGGTTTGCCGTCTTCGGGCTGTGATTGCAAGAGACAATTATCAATACGTGTACACGCAGTGTTGATACATTTTGTTTTTGAATATAAAATCATTCAGTAAATAGTTCATGACTGATTTCTTCGAAAGATAAGGAAGATCAGAAGGTGAACTACTGTTGCGTTTGATCGGTGGCCGAGTCTGATCAAACAGTCAGTCTGTCAGTCTCCAAATCCAATTCCAAATGCATTAGCAATTTAAGGCGACCAGCTAAATCGGACTACAATTACAAATTAAATCATCGGAATTCCAAATTCCATAAATTTAATACCAGACAATTTTACTTACACTCACTGATACTGAATTCATTTTCTATCTGACGTTTAACAATCCAGTGGCGGTGCCACTGGATGGGGATAGCTGTCCCTCCCACTCCCCCCCAATCAAACTTCAAATTTCTATCTGACCGTGGTTTCCCCACCCAATTTCACACTGCAAACGACACACAACAATACACGTCATGTCGGGTGTTGTAGAAATGTTCAGATATCGCTCCCACTTCCCTGGAGGGCCTCCAAATATAGAAATCTTTCATGGGGAGAACTCCATATCCCCACACACGCGAGGGGGAGATCCCATTCCCTCCGCCAGCTATAAGGCCTGTGGCATTTGGGAGATTCCTTCGGCATCTTGACCTTGGACCCCCAACCCCAAAAGTCCCCCATAACTTACCTAAGCCCCCCCCCCCCCCCGCCCCTCCAAAAAAAAAAAATATTGAAATCTTGGCGCCGTCACTGTAGCGATCAGTCGGTATCAAGAAAACCTGTGATGGAAAGACAATGTGTTGATCAAATTTGCAGAAAGGGCTACATAAAATTAAGCTACATAATGTTCTAACCAACTTGCAAGTTAAAAATACAACCACAGATTTGGGTTCGATAGGGGGTGATTGATGCCCCCCCCCCCCAAAAAGACCCTTTCCAACCTACTTAGAACCTGAAGTGTTGGGGTTGAATGGGTGAGTGTATTTGTTGCACCCCTCCCCCCCCCCCCCCACCCCACCTTTCAGAAAATTTCAACCTGCTTGAACTACATGTAGGCTTGAAAATACAAGAAGTGATATGGAGGCAGAGTGTGGGTATTTTAATTAATGCCTCCACCCAAATCCCAAAACAGATTGCTGAGTTATGAAATTTGAAAGTGATAAAAAGTCAGAAATCTTGACAAAAAAAATTGGGAAAACAATATTTTCTTGCTGCTAAGAATTCACCATAATTAGGAAATTTTCAAACACAAAAAGAAAAGATGCGATCAGAAATTCACGCTTTCAAGACCATGAAGAAATATTTGAAAGGGGTAACAGCATGCACGCAGAATTCATCAAATTGTTAGGGCCTAATTGTACTTTCTTAGGGTACTGCTAGAAAACCTCTGTATGGATGGTGGGGGCAGGGCATAGAGAATAAACTAGAATTTCACAACAAGACCATAAAAATATACAGAGTCGTGGCAAGTAACTAGATTTTTTGGTGAATAGTAATTACTGTGAACACTAGTTAGAACATATTGGCCGTGGTGATTGCTGGGGGGGGGGGGGGGGGAATTGTAATTTTGAAGGACCATAACAAATTTATTTGAAAAGAATGTTATGATGGGCAACTAAACTTTTGCCAAATTGTATTTATTGATGTCGGAAGTAGAAAATCACAGGGCTGTGATGCTGCTGGATTATTTTCTTATGACTTGGGTCTAAATCCTCCTAAGGAAGTCCCTTCAGGGGTGAAATCACAGCATACCACTCTGAATTTATTAAGTTTTTTGCAGGATACTATATTTTTTTAGAAACTACTGTATAATTATTTATTTATTGTTGTTTAAGGTCACATACTTATGCATAATGGATAATCATGACCGTGACAGTTTTACGGGTGGAGGAAGCAAGAGTATCTGGAGAGAACCACCGAGCAACGATGAGCAGCTGCCATCTCCCCAACATCGTAACTCCGAAATGCAGCACAGGCAGAGTTAGATTGGTTGAAGACATGCGCACCATCAACGTGCAGTACGCCTTAGTACACGGAGTCATCGTGCTCCCATGTGGACAATCGGGGTTAAGTGCCTTTCCCAAGGACTCAACGCGGGAGTCCGAATTGATCGCTCAGACGGTCACCCATCCGAGGACAAACCGGGCTCGACGTTGCTTAACTTCGGTGATCTTGACGAAAACCGGTTACCGCAACGCAACCGCGCCCCCAACTACTGTATAAGAACCTGTTCAACTCATAGACGGATTGCACCCCAGGGATTTGTGTTGTAACTTTTATTGTTTTGTGAGTTCTGTTCTCAAAAAGTGTGCACAATAATTGTTGTAAAGGTTTGTGATTTAATGGTGATCTGCTCTCTTCAGGATGTATCTCTTCTCCAACTCCAAGCTTCTCCAATTCCCACCTCAGTAAAGTCTCTTAAACAAGCCTTCGGCCTGGACAGACTTTTCGGTCTGATTCAGTAGGGCCTTGCTCACCATAAAGGTGTTGAGGAATTCTATTAGCATCAAACTGTAGTTCTTCTTTTCATTGCATGGGTGGGTCACAGTGAAATTGGTGGTGTGTTGGCAGTGTGGTTGTGGGTGGGGGGCTGGGGATTGTTGAGAAATGTGGTGACTGGTGAGAGCGATCTGTATTCCATATTCTAATTCTATATGCATATTCATCCATTGACCAATGTCATCATGTTTCTTGTGTCAACTTTATTGGGAATATGATAGGGGGGTATACTCCTGTGACTGTCATCCATATAATAGTATAGTGAGGACTAATAGTACAGGGTGGAATATTATACTGAAGTTACAAACTGACTTCATAATATTTCAAAGTGCCACATCTTGGATAAATAACCTCAAAATTCCAACATAACTCCAACTATCTACAGCTATGGGAGATGTTAAGAATTTAGTCCAAAACAGTGCATTGTGAGAATTAGACTGCAGTCCAGCCTGGTGAAAATGAATAAAATAGGGGATCAAATCAGAATATGGAGTAGAAAATACAAAAAAATATCAGTACTACAGATATGATCATTTAGAACATAGGAGTAGGAATCAAGTACTTTCCCGACTGATGCACCATTTCATTCTTCTGTTGTATTTTTCACTCAAGGATTTATTGTCAATCCCAGTCAGCAGCCTCTTTCGGATTTTGTACTGCTTCTCAAAGCTATCATACTTTCTCATGCAATGGGTGTTACATGTTCCAAGCAGCACAGTGAGCACACTGCTCTGGTACGCATGGACAGTCCAGCCAGCTGAAAGAAAGGTTGCCAGCTTTGTGAGAGTGGCCTTTTGGAAGTATCAGTCACAAGTATTTGACATTATTTTCCCCACTGTGCAGCCTGAGTTGTGCATGATATTACAAAACAAATAGTTGTTGGTTTGAACAATGAATAATAGTACAAAATTAAACCAAAATGAATGAATGTACATATTTATTAAATAAAACATTTAATTGAATTATATTTTGTCACCTCATGAAATAGGAGACCCATCAGTTCAATATAAAAGAGTTCAGATTTTATTTTCCCGCTCTGACCGACTTAGACCCCGTAAAACTGTCACGGTCACGATTACCTATTGTGCATAAGTATGTGACATTAAAAACCAATAAATAAATAATTTATTCTAAAGGTGGTGGATTCATTACTTAATGCTATGTTGTGATCAGTTTTGCTTATAAATGTTAAATTTAATACCTATTTTTTTCAAATTATACCCCCGGCAAATAAACTGCTATGAATATTGCCATGGCCATTCTATTATTATTTTTTGGGGCACAAATTTACTTTTTTCTAAAGTGTTCAAAATGGTTTTGGGTACGAAATCACTTGGGTACGAAATGATTTTGGTGATGGGTACGGAATTACACACACCCAATGACATCCTCTGTATATTTTTTATTCAAATTTACAAAATACAGTACGTGGAGAGTGGATTGTAACAAAATGACCCGTGGGGTGGCGTTATCCCCCAAAGTATTACTTTCAAATTCTGCACACATGGGCAAAAAACGCAAACAATGCTTCAGCCAATGGCCCTCCGAGTGTAACCCATGGATTCATTGGCTGGAACTTTGCTTGTGCTTGTTATGCTTTGCAACAAATTTGCAATTATTGCTTGGGTGGAATCTCCACTCTACGGGTGATTTAGTGATAATACACTCTATACGTACTGTAAGTTGTAACTACGTTCGCACTTTAGGTAGCACCTATTTCATATTACGAAGAGATTCGTTGGAGATGCACAAAATAAATATATGCCGCAGTCCTTTTTCGCGCGCTTGTGCTTGCCCCAAATTTTCTTGTACACATCTCGCACGTTTCCGTTATGATTGTATGCATTCGAATAGCATGCTCAGATGCTCAGAGTGTGCATACAAATTTACGTCGAGTACTCTCTGACATTCGTTTCGCTGTGTTGTAATGTTGTCAACCAGGTAGTTCGAATTTCTGGTGTATACACCTGTGTAAAGTAATGTGATGAGAACGAGCCTTTGAATGAAGGACGACCTTTCACTTGTTTGTCGGCCAATCCTTTAGAAAAGGTGAGCTTAGCACATGGAAAGTAGAGAAACATCGAATGCATTTCTCATTCAGTTTGGGGTTCCCGCCTTCAGATTTGTCGCTGTCGATTATATCTTGAGCTGTTTTTCATGCAAACTCAGTGGTGTCAAATTCCTTCCAGTTCCACACCGGGTTTGTGCAGACAGACATTTTTTAGTCAGTTACCTCCCTTAGACCAGCGAGCAGTGAGTACATCCACAGCCTCAGCCTGGCGCGAAGCGAGACATGTCCACAGGGGGTGTGGGCGGGTTGAACTTGAAGTGACTTGAATTATTAAAATGCCACCAGCTTAGCTTTAACGGATGGCAGCTGTCTGAGTGATGGAGCAGATATCCTCTGGTGGGGGGGGGGGGGGGGGGGGGGGGGGGTATTTTATCGGGAGTTTGACAACCTTACTTTGGAAATTCGTACAGTCGAGATGCCAATAGCGGGTCAACCCCATTAGCGGATCACCCAGACATGAATGATCACGTTGAATTAAAAGTGATTGTTTGATTTATGAACCGAGTCCACAGTCATGTAGGTATGGGCAATGTTTAGCAACCAGAAGAATATCACCTGTGAAGTCTGCCGTTTAATACTGAAAATCAAAGTAGGAAGTACAAACCCCTTCCGATTTGGGGAAGTTTTTCCAAGAACTGAAATGGAAACAAAAACCAAACACGAAGTTCACCAACTGAACAAAAGTTCAAGTTTATGGTGTCATTTTGAAGGTTAGAATATAGGCAATCTAATTATAAAAAAGTCCAGACCAATCAGACACGAAAAGATGAAATAAACTTCGATCCGCGTGCCTCGATCAACTACCCATTAGTGGATCACGCACTGCAAAAAACGAGGAAACGTGGCAAACTCAATTTTGTTTACTGTGATGACATATGAAACAAATTATTTGCATGTGTTGTTTCGTATAGTGCAAATATGCCAACCACATGATCATTTCCACATTCTCATCGAAATTTGCTAATAATTTTTGTTTTTCAAATGTAGTGTTCCGAGCTATAAGACTGAAAGTTAAAAAAACAAAAACAAAACAAATAAAATACATGTAACTGATCGAATTCACTCGGCGACCATACGAATTCTTGAGCAACTTGCAGTGAAAGTCTAGGCCTTCCACTCAGTATTTTGTGTTTTAAAAGTAGTAAGCGTTCCAAATGCTAGCTGACAAACTTCGAGTGCTGTGTTCCGATTTCAGTTTGTGCAGAAAAACTAAAATATATCCCACACCACTCACTAGCAGTTACAATAATATAAGGGCTTGCCGCCGATTCTGGAAGAGAATGCACATTGATCCTTTATCCAACAAAGCGGCAGAAAACACCCAGAAAGTTCACACAAATTGGGCTCCTAAAATCTGAAATTTTTTGAATGTTGCATATTCCAACCATGGAAATATGGATATCATTGGCGCTCACCGAGCCGGTCCAATAATATCCACATTTGCATGATTTCATTGAGAGATACCCATCAAATCTCCAAAGATCAGTAGGGGAATTAGAGAGATGGGGGTGGCGGGGAGGGGGGGGGGAGGCACCCAACGCAGACCTCAACTATTTTCTGAGATACACTGGAACAAACTGATTATAAGCATAAAACACCGAACCTCTTCACCCAACTCAAAGAGTTTTCCTCACCAGCATAGAATTTTTCTTCAGCTCCCCGTATTTAAAAATCCTCAGAGATAGCCAGGATTTTTTTTTGGGGGGGGAGGGCAAAGGACAATTGGGAGGGGGGGCAAGCCACCAGATGCTGAAGGCAACTGTTGCGCGCGCCATAGGCGCGAGCGCATTGAGGGGGGGGGGGGGGGTTGGTTCTCATCCCAATAAAATCTGAAAATCTAGGTCTCAAATGGTGCATTCCGGTAGGTTTTGGAGTGAAAATTGTCTTCTTTTTTACAGTAGCAAAACTTGATATGTTCAACCAGGATGTTGTGACTTTCAAGTTTAAAGACCAATGGCGGCTCACCCGTTGGGAGTACCCTGGACGAGTCCGGGGGAGGGGGGGGGTGCAAAATGTGAGAGCCAACCGCCCCCCCCCCGGAGCCTGCTGCCTTTTGATTTAGGGGCCTACCTGGTCACTGATTAGGCTAGCCGGAGCAGATCTTGCGAGGAATCCTGGCAAGATCTGCTCCGGTTAGCCTAATCAGTGACCAGGTATATGGCAGCCCTACTGAAAATGCGGCATGGCTTCGGCAACGTGGTCTCTCTTTGCATTTTATATACTTCTATTATCACGTTTCATCTCTCTCCCCTCCCGTCCTCTCCATCTTCCTCTCTCTCTCCATCCCTCTCTCTCTTTTAGGGGGGCACAGCTCAATTAGGGGGGGCGGGGGGCACATCCCCCCCCTCCCCCTGTGGCTACGCGCCTGGAACCCATACTGTAAACATTTATTAGCTTGAGAACTTCAAAAATGGTCAGAGAAGCTGAAGGAGTTTGCAGATTGTAGAACTTTTAATTACGAAAATGCTGCTGTCACTTAATTTTTATCTATTTGGAAATTAGTCAACCTGCTCCTGTGTCCCTGGACAATCCAATTTACCCCGATATTGCCCATGTATGTGTGTGTGTTGGGGGGGGGGGGGTGCACGTATCTCCAACCTATCTAACCCAGCCTGTGCTCTGCAGTGCATGGTACTGTTGTGCAGTGCTTAGTAGAGTCTGGAGTGATGACATTGGAGAGCTTGCATGCATTTGTTGTTGCTCAGTTGTTTCCTCTGACTGTCCTGGCTTCCGTCGTATGTAAGCCTGTTACCGACACAATGTGCCCTAGCTGTTAAAGTGTCGTTAAACACCAATCAAAATAAATAAATAAATAAATCCGACATATGGTTCTTGCTTCTTATAAACTGGATAGACAATCCATTGTCTGCTCGACAAGTTTGTCAAACCTGAATTTGCTGAAAACTGGAACTTGCGACACATTGTTGGGTAGCCCCAAGGCTGTTGCGATGACCATATTGAACTCACTAATTGACCTAAAAACACAAAGAACCGTCTCCTCCATCACCATCAGCATGAGGAAAACGATTTGACAAAGAGAGTGAGTGTGCAGTAATTGGGGGCTTGCTGTAAATGATGTTCCATGTGTGATTGGGAGGATGGGGCTACAACCCCCTCATTGAAAGGCTCTGACCCCATAGGAAAACACGAGCATTTCTGACTGGCCAGGTCCGACCAATGAGGTGGTGTAGCCCCTCCTCAGAAGTGTCCGACAGCGTTTAAAAATATGACCCGTTTCATCAGATGACGTCTCTGATGGACATCGCCGATATTTGTCGATAGATCAATGATATGTAACAGATCGCCATCCTGTTGCAATCAGAAGTTTGGGATATGACATTCATTAAGTTCTGGTATTTTCGGTTAATACTCGCAGAACAGGGGTGGTGCCGAAACATTTTTAACACAGGGACTCATGACATGAAAGGGAATCTGCATTAGCACCAGGGGTGAGAGCACCCCCCCCCCCCCCTCACCCCCGTTGTTGGTGTCACCAGCCTCCATTTAGGATTTTCAGGCTCTCGCGACTAGTGAATTGTACGCCTCGAATTGTTGAATTGCACAGGATACATATCTGATCAAACATGACGATGCACAACACTTTGCGCCATCCCTCAGTGTGAGTAATGGTGCTTTCAAAATAAATTGACCGTTTGGTACTTTACAAACATATTTCATGAAAAAACATGTTTTGATTTTATTGAAGTGTTCAAAAGTATGAACGAACGTATGTCATAAAAAGACTATTTTAAAATCTAGCATTGTAAAATTCATTTTTCAATTGTCAGTGTCGGACGAGGGGCTTTTGGTTAATGGGGCATATAATAATTTCTTACCACACCCCTTTCATGACTTGCAACATATTCCTGCCAGAAATTTCAGTTCAAGGGATAGACAAATGTAATTTGTAAATGTGGAACTGTTTGTGACTTTTGTCTTTGCAGTGGACAGAAAAACAGCCCTTGAAATTGGCGATGGCAAATGGCAATGCCGTCGCAAAATGCTGTCGTCATATGGATTTGCGACAGCGCTCAATTGCCATCATACTCACGGTGACAGGCCTGTACAGCTATAAAGATTGATTTAAAATGCCGTCGTAACTGCTGTCGCAAAATTGATTTGCGACAGCAGTCAACTGCCATTGTAAAAAATTACCAATTTCAAGGGCTGGAAAAAGATATTCACAAAATTAGGATTACACATTCACTCTTTGATCATATCAAATTCAAGCCACTCAAGGTAAGAGGCTCTTTGCTAATACAGTTAACTAATAACTATGCCTAACTACAATTTACAAACTGGTTGGAAAATTCTTGACTAATATTATCAATGACATTTGTCCCTCACTTCAAATGCGTGCCAGTGGGAACAAATTGCATATGCGATTTTTGTTTCAGGTGTGCTGCATGCCGTGCGCTTGTGATTTTCAAGCGGCAAGGCCTGTTTTTGTGACCGGGCAATGCAGGGTGACCACAGTTACGATGTATCATCACTATTATGTGGGACCATTGCAGTCATATAAATTGTTGACGATCCTTTGCACATTGACGATTCCCGTTGGCACTCGATGGTGTTCGTTTGTATACGTTTTGCAAAAATCAGATGGCAGTGTTTTGAACTGTTTTCTCGCCATTCCTTACTGATTTTGCATCATAGACAATGCAATAATACCAGCAGTTAAAATTAACAGTTATCCGGTTATGCCTGATGGTTAGCCGGTTACAAAAATGGGCCAGCAGTTTCAGCACTAATCGCAACTCATCTAAAGTATATGTATAGGTCATCTATTCTTTCATTTCACTCAGTTAATTGAAACTGTGTCTCACTGTCGACCCTCTCATAGTCGTATTGTGCTTAACTTCATATATGATAGCCTCAACAGTTAACATTGCTGCACCCAATATCAATTACCTGAGCAAGACGACATGAGCAACGCAGAAACTTAACAACGTCAATAAACATCTATATGTAGCTTTGAGTCATTATCTTGTGTTTACCCAAGCCAGATCTCGCGTGTCGATGTCGAATTTTGCACCATTTGACGAAATTGAAGAATACAAAAAATTTAGATGTCTGCCAAGTATAGACGACCCGTTAATTTGGTGGAGAGACCATGAAGCCCTCCTACCAACGTTGGCAATGTTGACCTGCTGATATTTGGAGATATCGGAACATCCATGTTCCAGACTAGTATTCGAGCAACGGCAGATGTCTCTTTCTAAGGATACATCTGCAGCGATTGTATTCTTACACGAAAACATTGCTGACTGTTAGACTTTACGATAACCTGAGAGAAGTAAATTAACTACTGTATGTAAGGTCAATCATATTGAAGTTCAAATCCATAAAAAAAATGGCCAGAAATTGAGAATTGGTCTGTTATACTACAATTTTGTTCATTTTAACATGTTAACTCAGAATTATTTTACACGTTAACGTGTTAAGGAAAATTTTAACTCCTCCCAGCCCTGTTTGTACCCCTCCTCTAGCCAGTATCCGACAGTTTGTACCCTCCTCTCAATAATTTGTACCCTCTTCCACAAATTCATACCCTGCTCAATTAACCTCAGAAAAAATACACACGGAGATGGGGGTTGGGAGAGGAATATAAATTTGAAGAAAGAATAAAAAAGGCGATGTCATTTCTATTATTTTCGAAAGATACAAAATATCAGATTTCATGACTAAAAGTAAAAAGCAAAAATACAGACACACTGGGGTTGGGATGATACACCAAATTCACTGTACGATACCAGTGCTCAAAATAACTTTTTTTTCTATGCGTAGCCAAATGCTACACATTTCCCAAAAATGAATAGCATTTTGTAAAAATTGCATCAATATTTTTGTATACCAGAGTTATGTTATGCTGTTTTGTATTGAATTCTTCTAAGTAGATAGAATAGTTTCCATCCATTTCTGGGCATTTCCAAATGATCTGCAACACATGAAACATTTACTATGTTTTTTTTTTAACTGAACTGCCTTTAAGGGTTCATGGACTTGGATATTTTCAAATGGTGTCTTGGTTGTTTAATAGAGTTCCCAAAATGGAAGTTGGGATTTTTAATTTGATGGGCTTGAAGTTATTTTTAATGGACATTTTATGTAAAATGTTGTAAAAACAGGAAGAATTTAAACCAATAGAATTCATCTTACATATCAAGTTGCTAATAATGCTTGATGGAGAGTCAATCTGAGTTATGCCTGGAATGTTCCACAATCAGAAGTAAAGCATCATTGAACTAGTTTTCAAATTTGTTTGCAAATTTCCATTTACATTTTGCGATACAAGATAATCAACTGCAGCCTAATAGGCTGCAGTTGATTATCTTGTATCGCAAAATGCTATACATAATTGAACATTGTGTAGCTTTGCAAGTTTTGCATAGCAAAAAGCGACGTGACACCGCTTATTTTGAGCCCTGTACGATACGTATCTAATGTAGGTACACAAGTCACGATACGATATGTATCTATATACGCATCTTGATATTCACCCTGGTATTGAAGCTACAGTTAAGATCACAGGGAGAATGGTGGAGCCAGCAATTCATAGTTAGGGAGTACAGATACATTAGGGAGGAGGGGATCAACTTCAGCCACCCCCACCCCTCCCCCCAATCCCATATTCTATCACATACTGCACTGACTGGGCACACGTGTCTGAGCTCATACTCTGGCATAAGCCCTCCCTACCTTTACAAATGTGAGTTACCAAGTGGCCCCTCGGAGTCTTAGCACATCCTTCTACTTTTCAGTTTTAGAATAAAGACGATTTTAGTCACAGGCACTGGTAATTACAACGAAAATAGGTAAGTAGTCATCTGATGATCATACATAAAAAAAGCTGGAGTACCCTGGTCCCACAGGTTGGCAATGAAAATACATCAGTGATTGAGACATGCTCTTGCAGTTCATGGTTCGACTTTCACTTTGCAATTTTCAAATCGATTCACCCAAATGCAAAAAGTTGTGGAAGATGATTATGAAGAATAACTTGTGCACATGAAGAGGGCTAATTAATAGACACCAACATTATAGAAAACATGAGTGAAGTTTTGTCAACTGCTTTGAAAACACTCGTAAAATGGTGGCTAAAAATTTATCGTTTCGCATAACCAACAGACGTTCATAATAAATTGGTGGATTGTTGCACTGTTTATCTGTAAACAGTGTTTATCTGTAAATCACCCAAACCTAAAATGTGATGTGTTGAATGCATTGAGAGTGAAAGAGTGAACTTCCAAGATTGGTGACCGACCCATATAGTTGCATCGCAATATGGCAAAATTTGGACGTCCGCACTGGCACCTGTATCGTGGGTTGATGTATCGGAGTACCTGGATATCATCCCAAGCCTAAGACACATTCAACTTTGGCACTGCAGAAAGAAAATGCTCATTGAGGGCGAATTAAATTAAATATTTGTTGTGTTTTTTTTGCTGAGGCACTGTTACCAGCGCCTTAGGGCTCCAATGGTTAAAGGCACTTTGTACTCTGTGCAGTAGCGATACATGTAGTACATATGTATTTAGAGACCTGCAAAATGGATATAGGGCTATGTATTGTGGCATAGTGTCTATTGTACAAGGCTCAGGCTGTTGACTGTAGTGGGGTGAAAGATTGAAGTGCCGGAGGGGCCCCCAAAGTACCTAAAAGCCTAGGGGTCCGGCCATGGGTTAATACGGCACTGCACTTACACGAGACAACTTGTACATATAAAGGAGACAATTCATACCTTTTACTGAGACAATTTGTATCTTTTGTCGAGACAATTCATACCTTTTGCCGAGACAATTCGTACCCCCAGTTGTGGTATGAATTGTCCAAGTGCCTTTATCAGTCAGTGTGTTGCCACTGTCAGACAGAAGCCTACCAATTATAATACAATACTAAAAAAAACCATACAATAATGGATAGAGCTATTAGAGGGAGGCACAAAATTGCCAGTTATTCAAGGGTGGGGATGCTACTGAGAGTATATTGGATAGGCAGATCCTTTGTGGGATGGGAGCAGCAAACATTGTAGGGTGTAGGTTAGATTTATTACTTGTTTAAAGAAAATTGTTTATAATATGACAGGGGCATCTTTTCAACATAACATTTCAGGATTCACTGTTCAGCTGGAGGGGCACTCTTACCTATTTGGGAGGGCGAGAAGTGAATGGAAGACTTTGTAGTGTTGGGCAATTGGGTAAATGTGGTGTTGCATATTCGCCGTTTAGTTAAGTATTGGTGCCTTATGGAGCCTTAAGGGGACGTCCAACCTAACTTTGGTCAAATTTCAGGTAATTTTCTCGAAAGTTCAGAGAAGGTCAGACATGCCTTCATTTCAAAAGGGCTGCCATTTTTCTTGTGTTTGTTTACCTATTATGAAGTTCACCAAAGGTCAAATCCACACAGTTCAGAAGAACAAGTATGGACTATGGAGTCATGAGAGAGTGCATCAATGAAAAATGAATAATGCCCATTGTGGCTTTTTGTGAGTCTGCTGTGACCATACTCCCCACAATCCTGTGTCATTTTGCATGAGATCTGTATCAAATTGGTAAAAGACGATGAGATTGATACACCAAAAAAGGGAAAACTGCCAAACTTCCTCATTATATGTATCCATTTCTGGGGTTGTATGAGCAATGACAGCTGCCAAGAGGTCATTTGAATGTTCAAGTGCGGCCAAAACAACAAAAAATGCCCTGTCCTGCATGCAGAATACTTTCATCAATCGGCTACACTTAGTTAGAAATCCTGGCTTCTAATCCATTTATGTACATGATTTGGTATGCTTCATTTGTTTTGGAACTATCAGCCTTCTGTAGTTGCTGTTTAGGGAGGCTTGACTGTTGTTTTCCCATGAGATTTAAGAACATTAACTGATCTGCTTACCAATGCATATTTTATATGCAGAGGATTACTGGCCTGAACAACATCGGAATTGTGTTGGTTATAAAATTCATTTATCTAAACACTTATGAGACACTTATGACACACAGTCTCATTTCGGTAATTCATGTGATTTTTGTCTGCCTGACGGCTTTTTAGCATGTCTGACTTTCAGTCAGGGGAGCTGTAGTGATCACTCACACTCAGTGAACATGGTGTTGGCGTCTTCTACTCCAAAACCACTGAACCGATTTAAATGAAATTTGAGATAATAGTTTGTTGTGACATCGCATTTTGATTTTGTTCAAATCAAGTTGCCTCACCCCTCGGTAAGACCACACCCAAAAAGTATGCATAAATCTTAAAAAATCTTCCTCTCATGAACCAGCAGTAGCAGAGACTTGATCGTTGGTGTGCAGCTTCCTTTTCGTTTTGAGGTGTAGACTTAGATTTGTTCAAGAGAAGTTCGAGGAGCTATATTTGCTGTTGTTATGGGAGGGGTAAGAATTTTCGGCCTGCCCAAAATTTCTATTTTCCAAACCGAGAGGCTGATTTGAACCAAATTTGATATGAGGGGTTATTGGGTCATAAGTACTTAATTGATACCCTCAAAAATTCCCCGTCGCCCATGGGAACCGCAGGAGCTAAAAATAGAAAAAATTTAAAACGCCCATATTTCCAAAACTATATGGCACTGAGAATTCTTATGTGGTGTGAAGTTTCCTTAGGACCAACAGAATGGAATGGTAAAAAAAAAATTTGCTATCGGTACTTTTTTGGGACTTTTGAAAAAGTGCTGAGTCCGCATTTTTTACCGGTAACACTGTGGGTAATGGGAAAAACATTTAAGACTACTCTTCTAGCAAACCACTATTCCAAAAGCTTTAAAATTTCACATATAACATCTTTGCAAGATTGTTTCACATGTTTATTGAAATCAAATCCCAGGGTCCATATTTGGGCTCTCTGTGGGAGCCCAAATGTTTAAATTAGTGCTGTATGAGGAATATTCTTTAAATTAGAATCTTTTGATATTTGGTATGCAGCATCCTTGGGGGGGGGGGGGGGGGGGGAGATTCAAGTTTGTTCAAGCCAAGTCCCTGGTTTCATATTTGGACTCACTGTGGGAGCCCGAAATTATAACTTACTTCAAAATGAGGAATTTTCTTTAAAAATCTTCTTCTTCAGATCCAGCGGTTGGAATGTTTTGATATTGTTCAAGCCAAGTTCCTGGGTTCATATTGGGCTCCCTCTGGGGAATATTCTTCAAAAATGTCATTCTTCACATCCACCAGTCAGAATCTTTTGATATTTGGTATACAGTATCCTTAGGGAGGTGTGAAAAAAGTTTGTAAAAGCCAAATCTCTGGGTTCATATTTGGGCTTCCTGTAGGAGCCCGAATTGTACCAATTTCTATTTTCCAAACTGAGAGGCCAATTTGAACATTGTTTGATGTGAGGGCTTATTGGGTCATAAGTACCTAATTTCTGCTCACACAAAATGTTTTCCCGTCGCTCCTGGCTGCAGGACCTAAAAATAGAAAAAATTTAAAACGCCCATATCTCCAAAACTACATGGCACTGAGAATTTATATTTTGTGTGAAGCTTCCTTAGGAACAGCAGAAAGGAATCATCAAAAAAAAATTGCCATCGGTTTTATCATAGGTTATTTTTGAGTCAGCATTTTTTAACTCTGTGGGTTATGGGAAAAACATTTAAAATTCATTCACATTTGTTGAAATCAAATCCCAGGGTCCATATTTGGGCTCTCTATGGGGGCCCCAAATGTTCAGATTCGTGCAATATGAGAAGTATTCTTTAAAAATCTTTTTCCGATCCACCAATCAGATTCTTTTGATATTTAGTATACAGCATCCTTAGGAGGGTGAGATTCAAATTTGTTCAAGCCAAGTCCCTGGGCTCATATTAACCTGGCCTATTAACCCTTTACCCAACGAATCGACCGCATCCGCCGTGTAATAATCGAATTCAGCAGTTGAAAAAATTTTATTTTTCAAAAAGTTTCAACAAAACCATATCATGTGACCCCTAGTTGGAACGGGCTCGTTCCAACGAGGGGTCACATGATATGGTTTTGTTGAAATTTTTTGAAATATTTGAAAAAATTATATTTAAAATAATAAAGTTTGATATCGTCTACATTGGGTAAAGGGTTAATCCCTTGCTGACTCTTTCTTCACATTGTACAGTTTCAGAACTCAACAGTGCTACTAAGGACTGTATCTCACAATTATCACATTGTCAGTTGAATATTTTCCTATGAATGTATCGTGAGTTGTACATTACGTCGCCTCCCAGATTAAAAAATAGCAGTGAAATGTTTGAAGATTTCAGATCTTGAGAAATCAAATCATTTCCCAACTTTGCCCAAAACCCACATGATCATAACAAACATAAGTTTGTGATCATCCATTTTCCCCTGAGCGTTCTCACCATGTTGGTGATGAAATGATACATATGCTTTCTCTGAGTATGGAGTGTGGAGTCTTTTATTTACAATTCAGACATTCAAATTACCGAATTTAAAATTTTTTTGAAAAAGTTGATAACTTTGGGTTTTGTATACTTTTGTCATTATTTTGGTATATAATATGGCGTTATTCACATCTTGAATTCGTACTTAGGGCATTGTGGTAATTTTTTTAAAAATGCCCAAAGTTATGTTGGACGACCCCATCATGTAATATGAATTAGGTTAGACCTAGAAGAGAACGCAGCCGCAAAGAACTCTATTCAGGGTATTTGATGACTGGATTAGCATCGCGAAATGCAATACAAAAAAAGTAAAAAATGTTCTTACGGTATGGAAATATTATTGATATTGGTAACAGAAAGAATCTGAGAATCATCAACAATAACTACGAATTTAACTATTCTGAAATTTAATTTAAAAAAAATTAATATATATATATATATAAAAAAAAAAAACGATACAAAGATCTTTTACACTAATTGGTTTACAGAAAATAAAAACAGTGGTACTTATCAATTATTGAATTAGTCAAAAGTACAGTTTGACAGAAACCAGTAATCCAGTGGTGAAGGGTCGATTTGTAATAAAATTTTCACTTTGAAATTTCAACAGTCTCCAATAAAATATAATGGAATGCTCCGTAAAATTCAAATGGCGTAAAAATCCAAGAAGTGTTGGCGCCACAGGTAATTTCCAAATAATCCAGTAGAATCCTGGCTTTTCACAAAATAACATTCAGTTTCACAGAAAGTATAAATTCTCTTTTCCAAGACGAATAGATTCTCTTCAAAATTCTCTTTTGCAATCAATCTTCCAAATTCACAAAAGAAGCACTGCTTCTATAATAAATGCACTGTCCTAGAACAATAATAATCTCCAATGGAATCAACTGAAGTGAGTCTTTTTGAAATGGCTTTCTAAAAATGAGTTTTTGAATTCTGTTGACAAACCTTGATAGTAACCAGATAGAATGTTCCAGAAGATGAAAATTCTACAAAGTTCTAACAGCTTCTAGGTGATTCTGTTATAGTTCAAGTAAACAAGTTCCGTGACCTACTTAATCAACAGCTATTTGTACAACAGATCAATGTAACAAAGATGTAAACAAAGGTCACTCAGTGCAAATGAGTCAGACCAGTCAGAAAATGCAGAAATAAAAAAATACCTATCTCATATAATTATCAACTAAGGATATATCAATCTCAATATAATATGGGGGTTATAACAAATGTCCAGGGGGCGTGGTGGCTCAGTAGGTAGAGGTGCAGGCTGCAAGCCGAGAGGTCCTCGGTTCGAATCCCACCTGCGGTAACTGCATTGTGTCCTTGGGCAAGACACTTCACCCCCATTGCCCATGTGGGGGGCACGATGACGCCGTGTACTAAGGCATACTGCACGTCGATGGTATGCATGTCTTCAACCAGTCTATCCCTGCCTGTGCTGCAGTGCGGAGTTACGATGTTGGTGAGCTGGCAGCTGCTCGTCGTTGCTCGGTGGTTCTCTCCGGGTACACCGGCTTCCTCCACCCGTAAAACTGTCATGGTCAAGATTAGCCATTGTGCATAAATATGTGACCTTAAACATCTGTAAATAAATAATAACAAAGGTCCAAATGCTAACCATATTTCTTTCATATTGGCTTTATATTCAGTATTTATCATCACTTTTTAAAACCATGAGGGAAATTGCTAATCAACTTTTTAAAAACAAAAAATACCCTGCTATTGTATCGAAAAATTGAAAGAAAATGATTCTTGCTACCTCCAGTAGTTTTGTCAACTCTTGATACTGGCAGTAAATCTAAAGAGCAAAGATTCGTGGTCAAAAGTAGGATTATAAAATTTTCAATTAACAAAAATCAATTTAATACTATATTCTAGGATGCCAGTGTTCAAGTTAAAAGAAATAATAACGTCATTTATTTAGAAAGATTGAAGCGACTAACACACGGTGCATTCTCTTCGTTTTTGTTGCTATTTTTAGCTTAACTTGACAAAGTCAAGATAAGCTATTGCCATGACGTGTGCAGAAGTCTGTGAGTCTGTTCTCATTTTCCTTTAGCACAGGCTATGCCCCGTAGTTCTTGTCTGATCATCACAAAATTTCATATGCAAGTTTGGGGTCATGTCCAGATGAGAACGTCCCCTTTTGGTCGCTCTGGTCAACCGGTATGGCCGCCCGAGCCCAAAACTATTAGCACAGGTCGTATTTATGAAGGAATTTCATTGTAACTTGGTAGGATGACTCTGTATAATGCCTAGATGAGAACGTCCCCTTTTGATCATGATCTGTCAACCGTGATGACTGCCCAAGCCCGAAACTCAAAAACTTTTAACACAGTCTGAAGGTCATACTTAATATGGAGGGATTTCATTGTAACTTGGTAGGATGACTCCGTATGATGTCTAGATGCGAACTTCCCCATTTAGTCGCGATCTGTCAACCGTGACGACTGCCTGAGCCTAAAAACCTTTAGCACAGTCTACAGGTCGTATTTATGGAGGGATTTTATTGTAACATGGTAGGTTGACTTCATATAATGTCTAGATGAGAACGTCCCCTTTTGGACGTGAATGGGCAACTTTGACGGCTACAGGGACCCGAAGCCCGAAAACCTTTAGCACAGTCTACAGGTCATATTTATGAAGGGATTTCATTGTAACTTGGTAGGATGACTCCAGATAATGTCTAGATGAGAATGTCCCTTTTTGGTTGCGATCATTCAACCATGATGGCTGCCTGAGCCCAAAACCCGAAAACCTTTAGCACAGTCTCCAGGTCATATTTATGAAGGGATTCATTGTAACTTGGTAGGTTGACTTCATATAATGTCTAGATGAGAACATCCCCTTTTTGATGCGATTGGGCAGCTGTGGTGGCTATAGGGGCCCGAAGCCCAAAAACCTTTAGCACAGTTTGCAGGTCATATTTATGAAGGGATTTCACTGTAACTTGGTAGGATGACTCCAAATAATGTCTACATGAGAACGCCTCCTTTTGTCGTGATCATTCAGCCTTGATGGCCGCCTGAGCCCAAAACCTTTAGCATAGTCTATAGGTCTTATTTTTGGAAGGATTTCATTGTAACTTGTTAGGTTGACTCAATATAATGCCTAGATGAAGACATCCCCTTTTGGTCGTGATTGGTCAATGGTGACGGCTTCAGGGGCCTGAAGCCCAAAAACCTTGAGCACAGTCTACAGGTCCTATTTATGAAGGGATTTCATTGTAACTTCGTAGGATCACTCCAGATGGTGCCCAGATGACAACGTCCCGTTTTGGTCGTGATCATTCGACCATGATGGTTTCCTGAGCCCAAAACCCCAAAAACTTTAGTACAGACTACAGGTCGTATTTGTGAAGAAATTTCATTGTAACTTGTAAAGTAGAATGACTCAGTATAATGTCGAGATGAGGACGTCCCCTTTTAGTTGCAATCGATCAGCTGTCATGGCTTCACAGGCCTGAAGCCCGAAAACCTTTAGCACAGTCTACAGGCCATATTTAGGGATTTCAATGTAACTTGATAGGATGACTCGTTTTGGAATAATTTCACTGCAACTTGGTAACTTTTGCTGACATACGTTAACTTATAGGGCCACATACATCAACTGTGCAATCCACATTAACCCACCCCTCAGCTCTTTAGTACAGTGTACACCTCATATTATTTTTATTAAAAACATAGCATACAGGGAACAGAAATTAATAGTGGTCAACCGATTATCGTAATCGGTGGAATAATTGGCCGATTATGAGGAATCGGAATCAGATCGACGCTGACAAAAAATATTGGCAGTTGCCGATTATATCACCCTTTTCTAAAGACCTTTCTCGCCACCAACAGGGCCTATTCTAACCACAAATAATAAACAGATTTCCGTTTTTTCAATTGTCTGGGGTATGAGGTACGTTCAGGTAAGTATTTAGTATTGTATTTCGTACAAACCAATGAGACAAGTTCAGACAATGAATTTGAGCCTTGATAAAAATACCGGCAAGTCCTTGGTAATGGTAAGTGAGTATTGAACTATTTTGTATTTATTTACGATCATCAACATGTGGTTGAAACTCTGTAGATGTCCGTCGGCTTCACTTCCGCAAATATTATGATAAACCATTCAATGTTTTGATACTACATTTGGGAAGTGAAACTGATGGAAATGTACGAAGTGGCACTGGTGTGTACTTCGTGATTGAATCGTGAATTTCCGTCAGTGTATGGAAATGTGAGTTCCATGTGCTCCTCAAATTCTTGGATCAAATACTTGGCGGTTTCACATTTAAAATCAGCTGTTTTTTAACCACGTGGGTTCTGTGTTTGCTTTGAAAATTCGCTTGGAAAATAATTTGAATTGGAAATATATTAACTGTAAAATTATCATGGTTGAATCACTTAACGACTCTGTCAGAGAAGGATGCGAGGGGGGGAACAGGTCAAAACGTCACACGACCAAAACATCACATTTCAAAATGGTCAAAATGTCACATATTTTGGTCAAAACGTCACATACTTTTGGTCAAAATGTCACATGCTTTTGGTCAAAACGTCACACTTTTTGGTCAAAACGTCACATACTTTTAGTCAAAACGACACACATTTTATATTTATTATTATAAGTGGCCAACTTACTGATGGCGGGGGTGGGCTTGAAATTAGAAATGTGTTGTCGGGACCATTTGAACTGAATTAGCCGCAGCGATTCATGCTTCTCAGAGTTTATAGGCGGAGAAAAATGTCATCATTATGTGTACGTTGCATACAAAACCGCACTTGTTAATACCCCGTCGTTTTCTCTGATATATGCTTTGGATCCCCCCCTACACCCTCCCCCATATAATTGAAGGCCGGATTGTCTCCGCCGAAATGATCTTGTCTTCATTCATTGTCGTAAATGAAATTATGGAATAGAATGAGTATTTCAGTGAATAAAATGTGTTCTGGGTGTACGGTGTTTTTGAAACAATGTGACAGTCTTGGCGATACATCCTGGCATTTCACTGCGGCAATAGCTTTTCCGACACAGGATTATGGATTCTATACTGTGCCGAGTGCCCGAACACTTCAAAGTTAAAACCTGGTGATTTAATTTTTATTGTAGCATGAGCTTTTTACCGAAATAGTTTAGATGAACTAAAATGAGAATGTATTATTCAATAAAAAAAATTAATCGTCCAATATGCTGGAAAAAGCTGGAAAACTGCTAGCAAGCTTTCTGTTAACTATTTACCTGACGTAACTGCCAAAACCGACCCACCGTAAATACAAAATTCTCCATTCAAACTTTATATATTTTCAATTGTTTTTTAAAAAAACATAGCTTATGATCCTCACTGTAACAAGCTCATTGGGCTCATTCCAATGAGTCATCATAAGCGATGTGTTTGACCCAAAATATGAAAATCTAGTCATTCAAGAATTTATCTTGCGGCAAGTGCCATTTGCTATCCCCATTGGGTGGACACTAATGCCAGAAAGGTCCCTGGCGGTTGGTATGCTCTTTCTTAAAAATAGTGGGTTTATTTTTTGTGGGTGGAAATTATAGACTAATAACACTTTTGCCTGCCACTGTTTTGTCTACTGTATAAGATGTTTTGGTAATCATAACTCTCCACGGCAAGTAACTTTATGTGTCTGTTGAAAAACAGACTGAATACTGAATTTGTTCGCCGTTCTCCAATGACTTCAGAATATTTCATGCAATGTAGATCCAACTGACAGAAGAGCCACACTGTTGCAGGTGATCGGCAAAATTCTCATTTTTGGGGTCAAATTTATCACACAAAATAACGGGATTTACCGAACCGATTTTCACCTTTAAAGATTTTATTTGATATACAGAATTCCCAAACAAAATGTATCAGGTACAAAAAAAGGATTTAGTGAGCAGAAATTAATATGGTAATTGGCGAATCTTTACCCAATACAGTCCAATCAACACTGATTAGTGAGTGGACGTCTGACATTATGTAATTACACATAACACACCCAGTCGATTTTGGGATAATGTTTCGTATAGAGTGTATACGTAATGAGATGTCGAAATTTTCGCCAAGGTTACTAATGATATGCCTGGTGAGAATGGATTAAATTGGAGTAAAATCGATCAAAAATATACATTATTTTTTTCAGTAAAATGTATCAACAATGGCTAATGATGAATGCATGAATATGTTTCAGTTTTTATTGAACATGAGAAACATTTTCTTTGGTGGGTGATCTCAAAAACTGCTAAGTGGACGGAGCCAAGAGAGTTCAAAGAATTGAATCAGAACTGTTAGAAATCCACAAGGTAATGAAACAAACTGACCACGCCCAAAATTACCTTGCTGTTCAGTGTAAATTTGTGATCAATTTGTCAATGCCTTGCCTCGTGGATTTCGAATAGTTAATTCTCAAATATTTCTTGGAGGCTCTGCCGCTAAATGTGAATAAATGTATAAAGTTAACAAGCGCTTTGAGTGAGCTAATTTTCCCCACAGTATACACTTTACGACACTACGAGAAGATGAATGGTTTCGCGTGCCGAAGGGGCTCGTGGACGGTTTGACCCTCTTTCACTTTATGTGAGGCTTAGCGACGTGTATGAGCGTATTAAAGGAGGAAAGTGGCCAGGTTGGGTTAATGGCGTCTGCTCCTTTTGCCCTTTTTCTTGGTTTTATTGTTCCGGGTGAGTACTTTTTTCATGTGTCTGTGGAAGTCCTGCTCCCTGACTTTCAAGGCCTCTAAGAGCTTCTCTGGATATGCTAGAACTTTAGTTTTATTTTCACCTTCTTCTGAGGTGTCCTCAATGTATTTCCTGAATTGACTGATGGAACCGACGAAGTCAAGCTTAAGGGATCAGTAGAGGTCGATGGCGCGTTCATCCAGGGATTCTATGAATTCGGCCGATGGTATCTCCTCCTGGTTGCCTTCATCTTCCTTGTCAGAGCCCAGACTTCTTTCTGTTTTTCTGTCTCTGCTCTTCTCCACTCTCGCCTGTTGTCCTGGCGTTTGGTGGATGGTGACCAATGAAAAACACAGTTGGGTGGGCCAATCAACCATAGCATGGAAAAAAAAAGTGGCGGGGGGGGGGGGGCTGTTGGACCAATTTTTCATTTCATTCTTCTGTTGGCTTCCGCTTCCAACTCTCGTGGATCCTTAAGCAAATAAAGTTATTCGGATCGCAAAGGGTCTCGAATTCAGAGAAATCTTTCGGCAAAGGAAACAAAATCAAATTCACAATCGGGAGCACCACCAAGGAAAAAGAAGAAAAGGGACAAGCTCAGTAGGGTCAAAAGCGGTTGAACTGAAACTGAAACTTCATTTATTCATTCGAGGCCGAACTCATCTGTTGCTCATTGTCCGTCAGCACCTTTCATTCATTCGATTTGTTGATTGGGCACAGAACAAGGAATAGTTATCTTGCTGTCTAAGTGTGTGACGTATTGACCAAAAGTATGTGACGTTTTGACCAAAAAGTGAGTGACATTTTGACCAAAAATATGAGACGTTTTGACCAAAAGTATGTGTCGTTTCGACCAAAAAATGTGACGTTTTGACCATTTCGAAATGTGACGTTTTGGTCGTGTGAAGTTTTGACCAGCACCCATGCGAGGGTAGCATTGTAAGTGAAAAAAGTGTGACAATGGATTTCTACAACAAAAGAAAATAACGAAAAAAAATTAAGGTTAGTTTAAGTTAATATATTTAATAAAAGCTCTGGTGAGCCCGAGAGAGTGGATAGTTGAGCTATACCCTGGTTGTAGCTATGGTAACCTGACCGGTTTCGTTCTAGTTTGAACTCGTCAGAGGTGGCATGGTGGTGCGCCTTCCCCTATTTATACTGTTTGGTGGTGTGGCGGTACCGTTTATTGGTATGGCGGTACCGTTTATCGGTATAGCGGTACCGTTTATGCAATGTGGCGGTACCGTTTTATGGTGTGGCGGTACCGGTGTGTACAAAGTGGCACCGGTGGCAGTTGGTGTGCTTTACTGGTACCGTTATTGTTTGTTCTGTGACGTAACAATGGACTGTGGTTTGTAGAGTTTCATCTGGCGGTACTGTTCGGGTATGGCGGTACCGATGTTCTAATGCAGTGTTAATAGTGTCCTGGGGCGTTCATTGTTAGTCCTTAGGATGGACTGTAAACCAATAACTAATGGGTTGTTTTCCTTTTTATTTGTAGGTAATAGCAGTGTCGCCGTTGAGGGGAAGGTGTGGTAACAATTTAGTTGTTGAATAGCTGGGAGATGACAAACGATTAAGAGGTCTGGGGGCCTCTACCAATTTGTATAAGAAAATAATAAATGTGTATAAATCTGAATAGTCTTTATTATTATTTTGTGAAAAGGATACAGCTCTTGTTTAGCTGTTGTTTTGATGACTGTTGGCAAAATATTCCAGGCTGTGACGTGCGAACCTAAGGACTCGGTCCGTCTTATAGAGTTCACTGATATCTGCATTACAGGGTGTGTTACCTAGGTGGCTGAAGTTGTAAGGGTGAGGTGAGCCGATATCTGAGTTTATGGTGATGTCTTGGTAGATGTTAGTAGCATTTTCCGTTCGGTGTTTTCTCCTCTTCTTGCGTCTGGTTTTATTGTTTCTGTATGTTTGGTATTGGTGAAAATTTCATGAACTGCCAATCCTAGAATGTCCTGATGTTGGGTTGTCTCTCTGTCTGAGAGAGGTGTTATGAGCGGTTCGACGTCATTGCTGAATTGGTCGATGATGTCCTGTACACTTTAGGTGGTAATGCTGTAGAATCCGGCTGGAGTTGTTGATTGCCATGTCTCCTTTTTAGATGTTTTTTGAGATATTCTTGGCGTCTTAAATTCATGCCACATATGTTGCACATAACCCAGCTTTTTTTGTCATGATGTACACGTATATGTCTTCGCCAACTGTGGCGGCTGTTATAATGTCTGGAACATTCATTGCATGTATGAGTCATTTTATGAAGTGAAACTGGCGTAACTGGTCTGAGTGGTCTCCTCTCGCTTAAGTCTATTGTTACGTCGCTTTAACTGTGACGTGTTTGTCCTTACAGCGTCATCTGATTGAGGGCCCTTGGCGTAATGAACAGAAAGTAAAAAATGTGGGTACAAGAGAATAATAGACTAAAAGTCCTTAATGTTCAGGCCGAACGGTATGAGCTTTTAAGTTGGAAGATCCATGTGATTTCAGCAGTGCGTCTTCTATCCGAATTTTTCGGGTCATCTGGGTTGGTGTTGAGAATTTGTATAATCCTATACTTGACGTTGCTCAATGTGTGGTAGGTTGGTTAAAGTGATAGGAGACAGGTGTGTCTCTTTTAAGTCTGATGTCCGCTAAGTGTTCTTTGATGCGGATGTAGAAGTGGCGTTTTGTTTCGCCCACGTATTGTTTACCACATTCTGAGCAGCTGATGAGGTAAATGCAATTTCTGGACATACAGTTAGTTTTGTAAGGGACTCGGTGTCTGGTTTTCGAGGCTTTTCCTAAGAACCAATGGTGTTTGGGTAGGTTAGGGCAGACAGAGCAGTTTTTGTTTGAGCATGGCGAAAATGGGTTCGGTATAACTCGACCGCTAGTTTGTTTAAGTTTGGGTAGTTTTGGTTTGTCTGTAGTTTGCCCATTTCGTTTTTTTAATTGTTCAATGGTGGCCAACAGGATTTCATTGCTGGCTTTAATAAGTATGTCCTGGATGATGGTTTTGGTAATGTCTGTTCTGTGGCCCCGACACTGGGGTATGGCGGGCCTCAGTCCTATTGGGGATAGATTCTCCGAAGCGCATTTATTGAGGAATTGTTGCTGTAGTTCTTGTTTGGCTATTTTAACACTGAGGTTTCTGAGATTCTTGTAGATTGGACAGTTAGCCGGGGTGATCTCTACATTAGGAGTGTCTGGTTTCCATAATGTGGGTTTGTTTGTGAGTTTTTGTCTTTTACTTCTATGTTCCTCATCTTCGTCTGCTAGGAGTACAGTAGTGTTGCTGCTTGATGTTAAGCTTAATGAGCTTAAAGAGCTCTCGGCTGTAATGTTGGCCATAGTGTAGCTATCCACTTAAAGTAATTATAATATATTTAATAAAAGCTCTGGTGAGCCCGAGAGAGTGGATAGTTGAGCTATACCCTGGGTGTACCGTGTAGCTATGGTAACCTGACCGGTTTCGTTATAGTTTGAACTCGTCAGAGGTGGCGTGGTGGTGCGGCCTTCCCCTATTTATACTGTTTGGTGTGGCGGTACCCTTTATTGGTATGGCGGTACCATTTATCAGTATAGCAGTACCGTTTATGCAATGTGGCGGTACCGTTTTATGGTGTGGCGGTACCGGTGTGTACAAAGCGGTACCGGTGGCAGTTGGTGTGCTTTACCGGTACCGTTATTGTTTGTTCTGTGACGTAACAATGGACTGTGGTTTGTAGAGTTTCATCTGGCGGTACCGTTCGGGTATGGCGGCACCGATGTTCTAATGCAGTGTTAATAGTGTCCTGGAGCGTTCATAGTTAGTCCTTAGGATGGACTGTAAACCAATAACTAATGGGTTGTTTTCCTTTTTATTTATAGGTAATAGCAGTGTCGCCGTTGAGGGGAAGGTGTGGTAACAATTTAGTTGTTGAATAGCTGTTACCACATCTTCCCCTCAACGGCGACACTGCTATTACCTACAAATAAAAAGGAAAACAACCCATTAGTTATTTGTTTACAGTCCATCCTAAGGTCTAACCATGAACGCCCCAGGACACTATTAACACTGCGTTAGAACATCGGTACCGCCATACCCGAACGGTACCGCCAGATGAAACTCTGCAAACCACAGTCCATTGTTACGTCACAGAACAAACAATAACGGTACCGGTAAAGCACACCAACTGCCATCGGTATCGCTTTGTACACACCGGTACCGCCACATTGCATAAACGGTACCGCTGTACCGATAAACGGTACCGCCATACCAATAAACGGTACCGCCACACCAAACAGTATAAATAGGGGAAGGCCGCACCACCACGCCACCTCTGACAAGTTCAAACTAGAACGAAACCAGTCAGGTTACCATAGCTACAGCCAGGGTATAGCTCAACTATCCACTCTCTCGGGCTCACCAGAGCTTTTATTAAATATATTATAATTACTTTAAGTGGATAGCTACACTATGGCCAACATTACAGCCGAGAGCTCTTTAAGCTCATTGAGCTTAACATCAAGCAGCAACACTACTGTACTCCTAGCAGACGACGATGAGGAACATAGAAGTAAAAGACAAAAACTCACAAACAAACCCACATTATGGAAACAGACATTCCTAATGTAGAGATCACCCCGGCTAACCGTCCAATCTACAAGAATCTCAGAAACCTCAGTGTTAAAATAGCCAAACAAGAACTACAGCAACAATTCCTCAATAAATGCGCTTCGGAGAATCTATCCCCGATAGGACTGAGGGCCGCCATACCCCAGTGTCGGGGCCACAGAACAGACATTACCAAAACCATCATCCAGGACATACTTATTAAAGCCAGCAATGAAATCCTGTTTGCCACCATTGAACAATTAAAAAAACAAAATGGGCAAACTACAGACAAACCAAAACTACCCAAACTTAAACAAACTAGCGGCCGAGTTATACCGAACCCATTTTCGCCATGCTCAAACAAAAACTGCTCTGTCTGCCCTAACCTACCCAAACACCATTGGTTCTTAGGAAAAGCCTCGAAAACCAGACGCCGAGGCCCTTACAAAACTAACTGCATGTCCAGAAATTGCATTTACCTCATCAGCTGCTCAGAATGTGGTAAACAATACGTGGGCGAAACAAAACGCCACTTCTACATCCGCATCAAAGAACACTTAGCGGACATCAGACTTAAAAGAGACACACCTGTCTCCTATCACTTTAACCAACCTAACCACACACTGAGCAATGTCAAGTATTGGATTATACAAATTCTCAACACCAACCCAGATGACCCGAAAAATTCGGATAGAAGACGCACTGCTGAAATCACATGGATCTTTCAACTTAAAACGCTCAGACCGTTCGACCTGAACAGAAAGGACTTTTAGTCTATTATTCTCTTGTACCCACATTTTTACTTTCTGTTCATTACGCCAAGGGCCCTCAATCAGATGACGCTGTAAGGACAAACACGTCACAGTTAAAGCGACGTAACAATAGACTTAAGCGAGAGGAGACCAGTTATGCCAGTTTCACTTCATAAAATGACTCATACATGCACTGAATGTTCCAGACATTATAACAGCCGCCACAGTTGGCGAAGACATATAATTATAAACCATGACAAAAAAAGCTGGGTTATGTGCAACATATGTGGCATGAATTTAAGACGCCAAGAATATCTCAAAAAACATCTAAAAAGGAGACACGGCAATCGACAACTCCAGTCGGATTCTACAGCATTACCACCTAAAAGTGTACAGGACATCATCGACCAATTCAGCAATGACGTCGAACCGCTCATAACACCTCTCTCAGGCAGAGAGACAACCCAACATCAGGACATTCTAGGATTGGCAGTTCATGAAATTTTCACCAATACCAAACATACAGAAACAATAAAACCAGACGCAAGAAGAGGAGAAAACACCGAAACAGAAAATGTTACTAACATCTACCAAGACATCACCATCAACTCAGGTATCGGCTCACCTCACCCTTACAACTTCAGCCACCTAGGTAACACGCCCTGTAATGCAGATATCAGTGAACTCTATAAGACGGACCGAGTCCTTAGGTTTGCACGTCACAGCCTGGAATATTTTGCCAACAGTCATCAAAACAACAGCTAAACAAGAGCTGTATCCTTTTCACAAAATAATAATAGAGACTATTCAGATTTATACACATTTATTATTATTTTTTTATACAAATTGGTAGAGGCCCCCCAGACCTCTAAATCGCATGTCATCTCCCAGGTATTCAACAACTAAATTGTTACCACACCTTCCCCTCAACGGCGACACTGCTATTACCTACAAATAAAAAGGAAAACAACCCATTAGTTATTGGTTTACAGTCCATCCTAAGGACTAACTATGAACGCCCCAGGACACTATTAACACTGCATTAGAACATCGGTACCGCCATACTCGAACCCTACCGCCAGATGAAACTCTACAAACCACAGTCCATTGTTACGTCACAGAACAAACAATAACAGTACCAGTAAGTAAAGCACACCAACTGCCACCGGTACCGCTTTGTACACACCGGTACCGCCACACCATAGAATGGTACCGCCACATTGCATAAACGGTACTGCTATACCGATAAACGGTACCACCATACCAATAAACGGTACCGCCACACCAAACAGTATAAATAGGGGAAGGCCGCACCACCACGCCACCTGTGACGAGTTCAAACTAGAACGAAACCGGTCAGGTTACCATAGCTACAACCAGGGTATAGCTCAACTATCCACTCTCTCGGGCTCACCAGAGCTTTTATTAAATATATTATAATTACTTTAAGTGGATAGCTACACTATGGCCAACATTACAGCCGAGAGCTCTTTAAGCTCATTAAGCTTAATATCAAGCAGCAACACTACTGTACTCCTAGCAGACGACGATGAGGAACATAGAAGTAAAAGACAAAAACTCACAAACAAACCCACATTATGGAAACCGACACTCCTAATGTAGAGATCACCCCGGCTAACCGTCCAATCTACAAGAATCTCAGAAACCTCAGTGTTAAAATAGACAAACAAGAACTACAGCAACAATTCCTCAATAAATGCGCTTTGGAGAATCTATCCCCAATAGGACTGAGGGCCGCCATACCCCAGTGTCGGGGCCACAGAACAGACATTACCAAAACCATCATCCAGGACATACTTATTAAAGCCAGCAATGAAATCCTGTTGGCCACCATTGAACAATTAAAAAACGAAATGGGCAAACTACAGACAAACCAAAACTACCCAAACTTAAACAAACTAGCGGCCGAATTATACCGAACCCATTTTCGCCATGCTCAAACAAAAACTGCTCTGTCTGCCCTAACCTACCCAAACACCATTGGTTCTTAGGAAAAGCCTCGAAAACCAGACGCCGAGGCCCTTACAAAACTAACTGTATGTCCAGAAATTGCATTTACCTCAGCTGCTCAGAATGTGGTAAACAATACGTGGGCGAAACAAAACGCCACTTCTACATCCGCATCAAAGAACACTTAGCAGACATCAGACTTAAAAGAGACACACCTGTCTCCTATCACTTTAACTAACCTAACCACACACTGAGCAATGTCAAGTATAAGATTATACAAATTCTCAACACCAACCCAGATGACCCGAAAAATTCGGATAGAAGACGCACTGCTGAAATCACATGGATCTTCCAACTTAAAACGCTCAGACCGTTCCGCCTGAACAGAAAGGACTTTTAGTCTATTATTCTCTCGTTAGTTCAAGTTAAATTTAGGTAATACTTTTCTGAATTTATCGATTACATTCGATCTGTCTTTCCATATCCTCGTTGGGTTTCCTTATCGGTGATTTCAGACTGCAAGGTTGACACAATCCAGGGTCATGACCAAGTGCTTCTAAATCTTCCCGATGACCAAAACGGCCGCGTTTTTTTAACTTAGCGGAAACACTGCCTATTGCTCCTTTCTTCATAATTACGAAGTGGACACTTTCAGATTTGTGTCCCTGACAATCAAGCTTCATTTCGTAACAGTTTAGCCACAATTTTAATACCTTTATCAAAGAAATGAGGGGATTAACAGATGAATTTCGGGTAAATTTTATTGAAGAAAAATAATCGGTATCGAAATCAGAATCGGCCGATTATGGTTCACTATAATCGGAAATCGGTCCACACCATGGGGTCTCTCTCTAATCGGTCAATCACTAGAAATTAACATAATCTGTAGAGCTCACTTTGTGAGCCTTGCTTCATGTGGCTCTGGCTGCATTCTCTATTAGTACAACCCGTGTTCCTTGTTAGACGCTGTCCCTGGATTTTGTCTATTTTCTTTGTATAGTTGTGTTCTTAAGTGTGCCTTTTGTGGTCGCTGTGGTCTCAGTATATCACATTGGGTGACTTGTTTCAGTGTTGTATTCTGGGCTTGTTATCTAAAGTCTGACCATTCATTTGCAATTTCTGTTAATCAGATTAAAGTGGTCTGGGGTAGTGTCATTTTGAGGACTATTCTCTGATGTTTCATTTGGGAAACATAAGTGTATTGACGGTTGAGAATTGTCTGGAGAAAGGGTTAATGGTGTGCTTGATTGATGGGAAGGCTAGTTCGCTTCATGTCAGACTGGGCAGGATATTGTTCTCCAGAGTGAAGGGTGTTATCAGGGGCAGAATTTCGGAAAATTTTGTGAAAATCAAAATGACATAATTATACTGCCTCTTTTGTAAAAAAAGAAAAGTGGGGTTTATACTGGATTGCATCTGTCCATGTGTCCCTAGGTCTGTCCGTCTGATATCTGTACAGATCATAACTTGAAGATTAGTGCTTTGATTTTGATGAAATTTTATACAGCTGTTCAGTATCATGAGCTCTTTCATAAATATAAGCCATTTTATTTGTTTGCGTATTTTGTCCATGAGTTATTACCCTTAGAGTGGATGAAATAGCCAATTTGTTTCAGTTCACTTTGTATCTCAGGTTTGGGTTGTCAGATCTCAATGAAATTTGGCAGGAAGATTGCTTATGGGAAAGACTTTCAAACAAGTCTCTAATGATATTTCTTGCATTTCACTTTCTAGAATTATTTATTTATTTATTTATTTATTTATTGTGGTTTAATGACACTTTTGACAGCCAGGGTCACCTCATGGCAGACAGTTTTACAAGTGGAGCAATGGTGAGAAACTGTCAGACTCCCCAACATACTGACTCCACACAAGCAGGGTTAGCATTGGGTAAAGAGAAGTGCACCATCGACTTGCAGTATGCCTTAGTACACAATGCCACCATGCCCCCATGTGGGCATTTGGGATTAAGTGTCTTTCCCAGAGACACAATGCGGTTGCCATAGTAGGATTCAAACCGAGGACCTCTCGGCTTGCATCCTGCATCTGTACCTATTGAGCCATTGCGCTCCCTACTTTCTAGAGTTATCCCCCATTTTTGACTTTCCCCAAATTTGCCCGTCTCTGTTCAGGTCATAACTTGAACATTAGTGCTTGAATATGGATGAAATTTTATACAGATGTTCACTATGATAAGCACTTTCAGAAACATATGCTGTTTTGCTGTCTATATATTTTCTTCCATGATTTATGACCCTTAGAGTGTATAAAATAGACAATTTTTGTCTCTGGCTTGTTTGAGAATGGTTTGTGGGTGCATTTGTTCGACTTCTTTTCCCATTGGGAGGACTGATCATCACCAGACTTAGCCTATGGGTGTATGTGAATATTGTAGTTGTGTCTGAGGGATTGGCTTTCATGTTCCTGCAGTAAAACAAAGAAAATGCATGCAAATTACCTCTCAACATGTGAGATTATGTCTTTGTTCTATATCTCTTACATGGATGGTCTGATCGTCACTAGACTTAATTAACAGGTTTTGTGGACTTCACAATTACCTCTGTGGGGGTGAATTAATTTCTTGCTGAAAAACAAAAGACAATAGTTTAAGATCTCCTGTGTCAGTGGTCTGTTTGTGTACTATTGGTAACAGGTGTACGTGGATCTCACAATTTTTACTGGGTTGGATTTTTCCCAGCTGTAAAACAAAGACAATAGCCCCCCCCCCCCTCATGTGTACAATAAGTTATGCCCAGTGTTGAAAATATGACCATCTTAGTATTTTTAAAATTACATGACTCTGTAGTGTTACTTTGTTTTTTGGGTTTTAAAATGGGTTTGTGAAGATTTCCATGATTTTTTGCAAAAAAACTTTTTCCCCTTGAGATTGGTGGCTGTGTTGGTCCATTGGACGAGAGATATTATCTGCCTAACACAGCTTTGTCCCTCAGGTTGACACTGGTGGGGGTGTGTAAGCACCTCTCTTCAATCCCTTGTTCCCATTCTTTTCTATTGTTCAGAAAGAAAGTGGCGATAATCATTGCTAGAATGAGATTCTCTGATTCTTGCAAAATTCTACCCCTGATGACGGTGTCAACGTGTGGGTAGAGCAGTGCTGGAAATGTACAAAATTGACGTGTGCAGTTTTAAGCTAACGTGAAATCAGAGACGGGAGTAAATTGCACCCGTAAGATGTTAGTATATGAATTTTGCGGGGACCTGCAGAACTATGACAGTAACTTACCACTGGCCACAGAGTGCAGCTTTCTCAAAACAGCACACACTTATATGCCCGCACAGTGTATTAGTGCTCTGCAATATTTTTCAACGAGGGCATTTTTTTAGCTCCCCAAAAATAGAAAACACAGGTGCTGACAAGAGCAATTGCACTCGCACCCGTCTCATTTCCAGGACTGGGTAGAGAGGGAATAGTTTATGGAGCTTATTAATGGTTGGAATTTTGTCCTCACGGCCATTCTGTGAGTCTCCAGGTTAAGAGTTCAAACGGTAAATGCATAAGGGACAAATTGATCTTTTGGGATGGGGGTTTATTGGTCATTATCGGTTTGTGTACTGGCACAGTACTTGTTGATCAGTGTTGAGAGTAAAGGGTCAACAATGTTTCGGTTTCTTGTCTAGTCAGTGAATGAGGATTTTATCAATGACTGTGTGTCTTGCCGTTGTTACGGTGTTATAATAATAATGGTAACAGAAAGAAATCTGAGAATCAACAACTCTGTTATATAGCCCCATATTATATTGAGATTGATATTTCCTTAGTTGATAATTCTTTGAGTTTGATATTTTTTTGGCATTTTCTGACTGGTCTGACTCATTTGCACTGAGTGACCTTTGTTTACATCTTTGTTACACTAATCTATTTTTAAAGCATTGTACATATAGCTGTTGATTGTTTAATTGTTTAAGTAGGTCAAGGATCTTGTTTGCTTGAATAATGACAGAATCACCTAGAAACTGACAGAACTTTGTAGACATTTCATCTTCTAGGACATTCTATCTGGTTACTATATAAAGGTTTGTCAACAGAATTCAGAAACTCATTTTTAGAAAGCCATTTCAGAAAGACTCACTTCAGTTAAAACACAGCAGTTTTTTTTCATTGGAGATTATTATTGTTGTAGCACAGTGTATTTATTATAGAAGCAGTGCTTCTTTGTGAATTTAGAAGATCAATTCCAAAAAAGAGAACTTTGAAGAGAATTTGTACCGTCTTGGAAAAGAGAATTTATACTTTCTGTGAAACAGAATATTATTTTGTGAAAAGCCAGGATTCTACTGGATTATTTGGAAATTACCTGTGGCGCCAATACTTCTTGGATTTTTACTACATTTGAATTTTGTGGAGCATTTTATTATATTTTATTGGAGACTGCTGAAATTTCTAAGTGAAAATTTTATTACAAATCTACAGGATACTGTTTCTGAAGAGACATTCTTGCCTTTTCTTGGATTTAATACTACCAGCTGGTAACTTTCTTCACAAGATTCTTCACCACTGGATTACTGAATTCTGTCAAACTGTACTTTGACTAATTCAATAATTGATAAGTACCCCTGTTTTTATTTTCTGTAAACCAATTTGTGTAAAAGATCATTGTATCGATTTTTTTTATATTAATTTTTTTTTAAATTAAATTTCAGATTGCTGATTCTCAGATTTCTTTTTGTTACCAAAATCAATAATATTTCCATACCGTAACAAACTCCAATTTAACTTCTGAAATTTAATAAAAAAAATAAAGTTGAATAGAATCCAGTAATCCAGTGACAAAGAAACTTTCTAGCTGGTATTAGGGGATATCCAAACTGATGTTGATATTTTTCGGAAAATGTTATTGGATATGCGTGATTGGATACATCAATATGTTACCAAGTTTAGTGTGGATCATGAATTTCACTGGCCCACAAAAACTTTGTGCAGTTTTTCGCACGAGTGTGGCGTTAATGTCTGTGGGGTACGTTTTGAAATTTTCATTTGTACTGGACAGGCTTTTTCAGAGGTCTCATCGTTCTTTTCTTGGTATAAACTTGTTCATCAATAGTTTCTGGTCGAAACGTAACTTTTGAGGTATGCAGAGACTGACACATGACAAACGTTTGTGCCATTGGCATGTTGGAAGCTGGCAACAGACAGACTGCAGTGGCTCAAATTCTCAATGTTACTCAATCGGTGATTAGCAGGTTGTGGTCACGCTAACGTTAGACAGGTAATGTTGATAACAGACATCGGTCAGGTCGTCAAAGGGTGACAACTGCTAAACAGGATTGTTTCATCCAAATCACACAGCATTATGTAACCGCCTTCAAAGTGCCTCAGAAATTTGACAGCAGCTGCACCGAGTGACAAATGTGCGAGTCAGTGGTCAGACTATCCGAAATTGCCTACACAGCTGGAATTTGTATGCTCGACGACCTTGATTAATTCCACGTTTGACTGAACAAACATCGAAGCAAGGTGTAATCGGTGCTGGGACAATCATCGGTGGATCAACGTCATGTTTTCCTATGAACGAGGTTCACTGTCGACTTCCACGACAGGCGAAACAGAGCATGGCAGTGTCGTAACGAACGATACCATGAGGTCATCCAAGGGTGTGTCACAGGACAGTACTATCGTGACAACATGTTAGCACCTCATGTTTTGCCATTTGCACGATGTCACAGCTGTCTATTCATTTTCCAAGATGACAATGCAGGAGCACACATGGCCCATGTCGGTACAGAGTTCCTCCAGGAGCAGAACATCACTCCACTGCCTTGGCCAGCACTAAGTCCAGACCTTTCACCAATCGAGCATATCTGGGATATGCTTGGCAGGTGCCTACGACAATGCCAACAGCCTCCTACCAATGTCCAGGAACTCACCGCTGCACTGCAGGAAAAATGGAATAACAGCAGTCAAGCTGATATTGGACGTTTGGTGAGGAGTATGCCATGTTGGAACTGCACTTCTCTTGCGAACCGAGGAGAATTTACAATGTATTAAGGTCTTGGACTGAATGTGCTAAATTCTCTGCTCTGACTGTCCATGTCTTCTACAGCTCAGTGCGCGGAATGTGTGCTTGTCAGACACTCAGCTATCGCTGAAATCATTCACCAGATGTCACAGTGCAATGCCTCAACTGTCTTTGTGATGAAAGTATAAATATATTTCTTCATATATCTCACTTTTATCAAATATCCCCTACTTTTTTGAATAGTATATAATATCCAATAATGTGTCTGCAGAAACAATATCCAATAAATTGCAATTAAATGTTCACTCAAAATTTAGCCATCTCCAAAAAATTTAAATAAAGCACTGGAAACAATTCAAATGGAATTAATATCCAACCCATATTTGCTCCTTGCTTGTAAACTATCCAGTTTAATCCTGGGTTTTCACAAGAATATATCATTTTTCACACAAGAAAAATAAATTTTCTTCAAATTTTGGAAACAATATTCCAATA
This sequence comes from Pictodentalium vernedei, assembly GCA_031216915.1. NCBI lineage: Eukaryota > Metazoa > Mollusca > Scaphopoda > Dentaliida > Dentaliidae > Pictodentalium > Pictodentalium vernedei. The sequence goes on from CM062293.1 coordinate 539,997,317, forward strand.
CATAAGATGTTCAGAACACAAAATAATATTCCGTAAAATATATATTAAACTCAGCTGTTATCTAAACTAATGCACTGTCCTGTAATAATAATCTCCAATGCTTAAACAATAGTCAGTCAATTCTCAATGCTGTCATGAAAGAAAAAGATTGTCCGAAGTCTGTTGACAGAGATGTATATAGTCTTCAAATAAAAAGTTGCAGAATGAAAAATGTCTCCAATGTTCTCATGTTCTATTAACTTCTGATTGGCTGAATAAGTCACCTCATCAAGTTTATAGATGATATATTCTGTCTAATTTCAAGGAAACAAGTGTGATCCAAATAAACAATTGGTGAGTTAAAAATAGATCCTGTTTTAGAGTATTTGTAAACATGTTGATACATGTAGGTACATTCAGAGGTGACTTAGTGCAAATTAGTGATAACACAAGGCAAAGTCTGCTTATTTCAACTAAAAAATAATGTTCGAAAATATAATTTGTTTATAATTTTTAGTTCACGACAAAAAATCCTGATATTGTAATGGGGAGAGGGGGGGAGGGGGAGGGGGCATAACATTGTAGTAGGTTAAGGGTGTCCATAACAGGTGTAGAGGGATCTGCTGTTGGTTTGGAGACTATATGTATAGGGTTTGGTTCTGGATGCCATCCTTGAAACTCATGGTTGTAGGGTGAGGGTTGGATGTGTCTCTGGTCAGTACCACGGGATTTAGTTGTATTGGTTCAATTTGGTTGGGTTTCAGCATATATGCTGAATCAGCATATTGGCAAGCATTTAAAAAAATCTTCTCCAAAAACACTGATTAATTAGAATCTTTTGATATTTAGTATTCAGCATTCACAGTGGGGTCAGGTGCCATTTTGTTAAAATTAAGTCACTTTGTTGTTCATATTTGTGCTCAATACAGGAGTCTGAATTTTAACTTGATTCAATATGAGAAGTTCTCCAGAATCTTCTTCTCCAGAACCACCAGTCAGAATATTTTAATATTTGGTATACAACATCATTACAAGGGTCAAATTCACATTGTTCAAAGCTAACCCCCATTTAATATTTGGGCTCCCTATGATGTGTTGAATGTTAAAATAGTGCAACCTGAGGAATAATCTTTAAAATTTTCTCTTTCAGATCCTCCAGTTAGAATCTTTTGGTGTTTGGTATACAACACCCTTAGAGAGGTCAGTTCTCAGTTTGTTTGAACCAAGTCCCCTTACTAATATTTGTCCTCCCTATTGGAGCCCAAATTTTAACTTGGTTAATAGTCCAATATGAGGAATAATCTTCAAAACTCTTTTTCTCAAGAACCACTAGTCAGAATCTTTTGATATATGGTATACAGAATCTGTACAGAGGCAGATTCAAATTTGTGCAAATGAAGCCTGTCGGTTAATGATTGGGCTCCCTATGGGAGCCCAAATTTTAACTGTGCAATATGTTAAATAATCTTTAAAAATCTTCTTCAGATCGACCAGTCAGAATCTTATGATGTTCGGTATACAGCATTCTTAGGGAGGTCCGATCTAAATTTGTTCAAACCAAGTCTCTGTGTTAATATTTGGGCTCCCTATCAGAGCCCGAATTTTAACTTAGTCCAATATGAGGGATAATCTTTAAAACTCTTTTTCTCCATAACCACTAGTCATAATCTTTTGATATAAAGTACACAGAACCTTAGAGGGGTTAGATTCAAGAATGTTCAAATCAAGCCTATCGGTTAATAACTTGGCTCTCTATGGGAGCCTGAAATTTAACTTCGTGCAATATGGGGTATAATCTTTAAAAATATTCTTTTTCCGATCCACCTGTCAGATGTTTCATATACAACATTCTCCCTACGGTAGCCCAAATTTTGACTTTGTGCAATATGAGGAATATTCTTTAAAAAAAATGTTTCTCATTAATCCCCAATCAGAATCTTTTGATATATGGTACACATCATCCTCAATAGAATCAGATTCAAGTTTGTAAAAATCAAGTACCTAGGTTAATATTTGGGCTCCCTATTGAATTTTAACTTATTAGTAGTCCAATATGAGGAATAATATTTTAAATCTTCTTTTCCAGAACCACTAGTCAGAATCTTTTGACATATGGTATACAGCATCCTTACAGGTATCAGATTCAAATTTGTTGAAATCAAGTTCTTTGGTTGATATATGGACTTTCTATGGAGGCCTGAATTTTAACTTGGTGCAATATGGGGAATAATCTTTAAAAAAAAAAATTTTCCTTAGATCCAGCTGTCAGAATCTATTGATATTTCGTATACAACCTTATTACAGAAGTCAGATTGAAGTTTGTCAAATCAAAAACCACTGTTTATATTTGGGTTCCATATGGGAGCCCGGCTTTTCACTGGGTTGTTATACATCGAGTAGCACCAATGATTTGCTCAGTCAAAAAGCATGTGGGGAATTGGGTTAAAGTTTTTCTGTATGACAGGTTTGTGGAATAACAGCATGTCAGAGATGGTGTATCTCAGTCAGCAAAGTGGAAAGTGGGTGTAAACACCATAAAGGGAGTGGAGGATTTGTTTGACCGGGGGATGAACATTTTTAGCATGGAGCTGAGAGGGGATATTAGGTATTTATGGATGTGTGTCTTGTAAAGTCATGAGTAAACTTTGTGTGTTGGGGTAAAAACCACTACAGTTGGTACTGACTAGTACTGGGATCAGGTCAACATTATGGATACGGAGTATTAAAAAGACACAAGTGGAAGCTCAGATGATTGGATTTGGGTTATATAGATAGTGGACTGAGATATCATGGGATCTCTTTAACCAATGCGCAACAAGGTGGTTTGCGGTAGAGTTGGGCGGTTAACAGAAAATTTGGTTCGGTTTTGGTTTTGTTATCAAAATCGAAACCGGAGCTGAAACAATTACAGAAAACCCGTCGTCGCAGTTTTCAACTTCAATGTTGAAAAATTCTAATCAGGTCTTCACTTCTCAGAAAAAGAGAGAAACAACCTAAAGCTAACCTTGTTTTCAAACTTCAGTCGTGATATCCCTTTTTCAGAACAGCTGCAGTAATTGGTATTGCGCTCGAGCGTGGCATTTACCACGGAAATAGGTGACAAAATTACTTCTTACGCATCGTGTTTACAAATTCATCTGTTTATCAAATACGATTTCCTTTGCAGAATTAGAACTTGTTACTTGTTCCACATTTATAATGACAAATATAGTTATTTCTATACTTAATTTTGAAAGCTTGAACTCCAAAGCTAGTGTTAAAATCACAAATCACAACTGAAGTTGGACGGAAATTTAGGGTTACAATGACCGATATGAGCGACTTTCGATAAAATTTTTATGGTTGGCATAATGTGTTAGTCTATGTGGTTACCCTAAATACAGGTATTTGGGGGGCAGGGTGGGGGGCTAATTCTGCAACAGATGCAAGGCAAAAATCATTTTTCCCAAACTTGAAACTCTTGAGATAATTTATACAAACTCATTATACTCAGGAAATCAGAGTACCGGTATATTACAGATGTGGTTTGCCCTGGAAAGGGAGTGCCTGTGACACTGATTGGCACCAAATACATCTTCCTATATGCAAATGCAATGTAGTGTTATGTTTGCACAATGAAAACCAAAACCAAAAACCTGACTCTTTGAATGAAACCGAAACTGGAACCAACATGAAATTTGAAAACCACCCATCTCTAGTTTGCAGATAAGTTATTAATGGTTGGGTTCACCACCATGGGAACCTGTGCATCTGCGACTATAGTTCCAGTCAGATTATTTTTTCCACAATTATACCTTTTTTCGACTTGAAATAGATGGCCTAGAATTTTGTTCAGAGATTTTCTCAGGTGTTTGTGGTTTGATTCCATTGAAACTTTTTATGAATGTTCACTACCATGGGAACCTGTGCACCTGCAATTATAGTTTTGATCAGATTCTTTTGTCCAGAGTTATGCCCCTTTTCATCTTAGAATGCCTGAATTTTGTCTGTAGATTTTATCAGATGTTTATGGCTTAATTCCTATGAAACTTGGTGTGGATGTTCACTACCATGGGAACCTGTGCACATGCTATTGTAGTTTTGATCAGACCTTTTTCTCCAGAGTTATGCCTCTTTTCATCTTAGAATAATCATGGTGAGGGGTGGGGGGATAGACATGCCCATCTGGCAGAGTTACACCTCTAGTTGTATGATGAAATAGTGTCACTAACTTGTGGCAACTGTTAAAAAAAAGTACTGGCAATCGGAATCTGTATCGGTGTCATGATAATTCAACAATTGGTAATCAGTATGTGCCACTTAGTTGTGATTTGCTCAACACTGATAAATTTATTCTCTTCTAGAACTAATGAATTCATTTTCTTCCAGATGTCTGAATATCTTAGAATAGGTCTTGCAGCACTGATACCTAATGTTGGTGGATTTGCTGCATCGCTTATTGCAAAGAAGAATATTCCAGACTGGTATGTGGTAAGTTAAAGAGCATCAATAGAATTATTTTGTTAATCTTCTACCACAAGAATTCCTGTTAAATGAAAGGACATTTTCTTTTGCAGGCCTGTTGATTCGACTGTTAAATGAAAGGACATTTTTTTTTGCAGGCCTGTTGATTTGAGGTGAACCACCATTTGGGTTGCGTGGAGGTTACTAAGCATGAAAAACATGTGACCGAAAAATGGGTTGTGCCAAATTGTCACCAGGTCCTGTGAAACTTTTGCCAAGTTGAATAATCTAGTACGAATGAATGGTGGAATGATGTTGAGCATCAACTAATCATCAGCTGCATAGGTGTTTGCATCTGCCTGAAGTACAGCTACTCTGTTGGCCTATTATTGGCCAACAGAGCAACTATACTTCAGGCAAATGCAAACACCTATGCTGATGATTGGTTGATGCCCGGCAACATTTTAAAAAGTTGATCATCGGAAGATATAACATTGGTACAAAATCAGGAAATAGCAAAAATTCATGTTTGCCACAAATAGTGATTATGGATGCCATACTGCAGTTTGCAGCATGCTAGCCCATGCCAAGATTAGGCTATAGTTGCAACTAATTTGTATCTAAATTGCTGCAACACTGCCTCATTAAATGTGTTGGTCATAAGGATTCATCTCTATCAGGATATTGCCCAAAGGAGCAAGAACTTGGCTATTTTTTTTATTTAATCTTATTTGTTTTACAAGGATTGGCGAACAAGTTATGCAACTTATATTAACGCTATGATGATACAACAGTTCATATATTAGCTTAGTTGCATTACATATATACTTAGGTTACCTAATCGGTTACTTGAAACAAGTACAGTGGAACGAAACAATAATTTACCAAAGCTCAGGCGAACAATAAAGTCACACACAATACATTCACGCTGGCTCAATATTTTAATGTGCCCAAGCTGAATATTTTTCGTCCCAAATGATAATTGTTGGTGCCAAATGAGATTTTTTTTTGTTTCCATCAGGTCCATGGGTATTTCATGTGAGAGACAAAAAGTGCAGCCGCCGTAGATTGGCACTTTCCATGGGTAGGCAGTATTTCCTCGGACGCAATAATATTAAGATTCCAAATTATAGGAAGTAATTATAGGAATACTCATCAGACATTTAATTAATGAAGCACCGGGTACAACCCTGTGCTTCATTAATTGAACCGTTGGTGATGATGATTTTTACTACCTGGTAAACGCATGCGTGGACATCACTGCCCACGCATGGATTACGACCAGTCCACGGCAGCCATACCATATGAAACCTTTTTTTTTTTCCTATTTTATTCAAGAAATATAAAAAGCATAAAATTTTATAAAATCAAATGTAACATAAAATGGAACATAACATAAACTATCATGAAACATATGATCTATACGGTAACTGATTGACATGTGAATTGAATCCTTTGTCATTTTATTACTGTGTTAATGTTTGAATTTGGTCAATGGGGAAAGTACCGCCAACAATAAAAGACAATTGATAATCTGGTCTATTGTTCGCTGGTTAAAGAAACAAAGCATGCATTGTTGTTACGGTGTGGAAATATTATTGATATTGGTAACAGAAAGAAATCTGAGAATTAGCAACAATAACTATGAATTTAACTATTCTGAAATTTAATTAAAAAAATTAATATAAAAAAAAATGATACAAAGATCTTTCACACTAATTAAACTCCACGCAACGAAATTGCGAGGGTATAATGTTTTTGACTGGTCCATCCATCCGTCAGTCCGTCAGTCTGTCAGGCCGTCAGTCAGTCCTACTTGTTTTCCAGACTTTTTTTCTACACGCTTCCAGATTTTGAGCTGATTTTTGGTATGTGAGTCTAACATGGTGGCCTACAGATCAAGTTTGCATTTTGTTCCACTGCACTGATTTTTACCAAAATTACGACCTTGGACTGAAAAATTCATCAAAATTACAGTTTTCCGGACTTTTTTTCTACACGCTTCCAGATATTGAGCTGATTTTTGGTATGTTAGTCTGACATGGTGGCCTACAGATCACGTTTGCATTTTGTTCCGCTCCACTGATTTTTACCGAAATTACGGCCCTTGAACTTTGAAAAATTCATAAAAATTACAGTTTTGCGGACTTTTTTCCTGCACACTTCCAGATATTGAGCTGATTTTGGGTATGTTAGTCTGACATGGTGGCCAACAGATCAAGTTTGCATTTTGTTCTGCTCCACTGATTTTTACCGAAATTACGGCCCTTGAACTTTGAAAAATTCATCAAAATTACAGTTTTCCGGACTTTTTTTCTACAGGCTTCCAGATACTGAGCAGATTTTTGGTATGTTAGTCTGATATGGTGGCCTACAGATCAAGTTTGCATTTTGTTCTGCTCCACTGATTTTTACCGAAATTACGGCCCTTGAACTTTGAAAAGTTCATCAAAATTACAGTTTTGCAGACTTTTTTCCTACACACTTCCAGATATTGAGCTGATTTTTAGTATGTTAATCTAACATGGTGGCCTACAGAACAAGTTTGCGTTTTGTTTCGCTCCACTGATTTTTACCAAAATTACGGCCCCATAGACTTTGAGAAGTTCATCAAAATTACAGTTTTCCGGACTTTTTAGCTCACCTGAGCGAAGCTCAAGGGGAGCTTTACTAATCACTTTCTGTCCGGTGTCCGTCGTCCGGTGTCCGTCGTCCGGTGTCCGTCGTCGTCCGTCCGGCGTTAACTTTACATTATCGACTTCTCCTCCTAAACCACTAGCCCAATTTTATTCAAATGTTGGCTAAATGTTTATTACCTAATGTCAATTCAGATTTGTTCAAATGAAGTTGCCCCTCCTCCTGGGTGGTGCCATGCCCCCAAAGGGCACCAAAATCTTTGTAAATCTTCTTCTCATGAACCAGCAGTAGCAGAGACTTGATATATGGTGTGCAGCTTCCTTTTGAGGTGTAGACTCAGATTTGTTCAAGAGAAGTTTGTGGGGCTATACTTGGCGTCGTTATGGGAGGGGCAAAATTTTTTGCCCCGTCCAAAATTTCTATTTTCCAAACCGAGAGGCTGATTTGAACCAAATTTTATGTGAGGGCTTATTGGGTCATGAGTACTTGATTTATGCAAAAAAAAAATTTCCAGCAGCCCCGTGGGAACTGCAGGAGCTAAAAATAGAAAAAATTTAAAACGCCCATATCTCCAAAACTGCACGGCATTGAGAATTTTTATTTGGTGTGCAGCTTCCTTAGGACCAACAGAAAGGATTGGTAAAAAAAAATTGCCATCGGTTTTATCATAGGGTACAGTTTCGGGACTTTGAAAAAGTGCTGAGTCAGCACTTTTTAACACTGTAGGCAATGGGAAAAACATTAAAAAATCTTCTTCTCCAGATCCAGCAAGCAGGCAGAATCTTTTGATATTTGGTATGCAACATTGTAGGGTGGATCTGATTCAAGTTTGTTAAAATCGGCCCCTTGGGTTCATATTTGGGCTCAGTATAGGAGCCCGATTTTGAACTTAGTGCATTTCAGGCAAATTTCTTAAAAAATCTTCTTCTCCAGATCCAGCAGGCAGAATCTTTTGATATTTGGTATGCAACATTGTGGGGTGGATCTGATTCAAGTTTGTTCAAATCGGCCCCCTGGGTTTATATTTGGGCTCAGTATAGGAGCCCAAATTTGAACTTACTGCATTTCAGGCAAATTTCTTTGAAAATCTTCTTCTCCAGATCCAGCAGGCAAAATCTTTTGATATTTGGCATGCAACATTGTAGGGTGGATCTGATTCAAGTTTGTTAAAATCGGCTCCCTAGATTCATATTTGGGCTCACTATAGGAGCTTGAATTCGAACTTAGTACATTTCAGGCAAATTTCTTCAAAAATCTTCTTCTCCAGATCCAGCAGGCAGAATCTTTTGATATTTGGTATGCAATGTTGCGGGGTAGATCTGATTCAAGTTTGTTCAAATCGGCCCCCTGGATTCATATTTGGGCTTACTATAGAAGCCCGAATTCGAACTTAGTGCATTTCAGGCAAATTTCTTAAAAAATCTTCTTCTCCAGATCCAGCAGGCAGAATCTTTTCATATTTGGTAAGCAACATTGTAGGGTGGATCTGATTCAAGTTTGTTCAAATCGGCTCCCTGGGTTAATATTTGGGCTCAGTATAGGAGCCTGATTTCGAACTTAGTGCATTTCAGGCAAATTTCTTAAAAAATCTTCTTCTCCAGATCCAGCAGGCAGAATCTTTTGATATTTGGTATGCAACATTGTAGGGTGGATCTGATTCAAGTTTGTTCAAATCGGCCCCCTGGGTTCATATTTGGGCTCAGTATAGGAGCCCGATTTCGAACTTAGTGCATTTAGGCAAATTTCTTAAAAAATCTTCTTCTCCAGATCCAGCAAGCAGAATCTTTTGATATTTGGTATGCAACATTGTGGGGTGGATCTGATTCAAGTTTGTTCAAATTGGCTTCCTAGATTCATATTTTCGCTCACTATAGAAGCTCGAATTTGAACTTATTGCATTTCATGCAAATTTCTTAAAAAATCTTCTTCTCCAGATCCAGCAGGCAGAATCTTTTCATATTTGGTAAGCAACATTGTGGGGTGGATCTGATTCAAGTTTGTTCAAATCGGCCCCCTGGGTTTATATTTGGGCTCAGTATAGGAGCCCAAATTTGAACTTAGTGCATTTCAAGCAAATTTATTAAAAAATCTTCTTCTCCAGATCCAGCAGGCAGAATCTTTTGATATTTGGTATGCAACATTGTGGGATGGATCTGATTCAAGTTTGTTCAAATCGACTTCCTAGATTCATATTTGGGTTCACTATAGAAGCTCGAATTCGAACTTAGTGCATTTCAGGCAAATTTCTTAAAAAATTTTCTTCTTTAGATCCAGCAGGCAGAATCTTTTGATATTTGGTATGCAACATTGTGGGATGGATCTGATGCAAATTTGTTCAAATCGGCTCCCTAGATTAATATTTGGGCTTACTATAGAAGCTCGAATTCGAACTTAGTGCATTTCAGGCAAGTTTTTTAAAAAATCATCTTCTCCAGATCCAGCAGGCAGAATCTTTTGATATTTGGTATGCAACATTGTGGGGTGGATCTGATTCAAGTTTGTTCAAATTGGCCCCCTGGATTCATATTTGGGCTCACTATAGAAGCTCGAATTCAAACTTAGTGCATTTCGGGCAAATTTCTTCAAAAATCTTCTTCTCCAGATCCAGCAGGCAGAATCTTTTGATATTTGGTATGCAACATTGCGGGGTGGATCTGATTCAAGTTTGTTCAAATCGGCCCCCTGGATTCATATTTGGGCTTAATATAGAAGCCCGAATTCACACTTAGTGCATTTCGGGCAAATTTATTAAAAAATCTTCTCCAGATCCAGCAGGCAGAATCTTTTGATATTTGGTATGCAACATTCTGGGGTGGATCTGATTCAAGTTTGTTCAAATCGGCTTCCTAGTTTCATATTTGGGCTCACTATAGAAGCTCGAATTCGAACTTAGTGCATTTCAGGCATATTTCTTAAAAAATCTTCTTCTCCAGATCCAGCAGGCAGAATCTTTTGATATTTGGTATGCAACATTGTGGGGTGGATCTGATTCAAGTTTGTTCAAATCGGCCCCCTGGGTTTATATTTGGGCTCAGTATAGGAGCCCAAATTTGAACTTAGTGCATTTCAGGCAAATTTCTTTGAAAATCTTCTTCTCAAGATCCAGCAGGCAGAATCTTCTGATATTGGGTATGCACCATGCTCAAGGGGGGTGAGATTCAAGTTTGTTCAAGCCAAGTCCCTGGATTCATATTTGGACTCACTGTGGGAGCTCGAATTGTAACTTAGTTCAAAATGAGGACTTTTCTTTAAAAATCTTCTTCTTCAGCCATGTCCCTAGGTCCATATTAGGACTCACTGTGGGAGCTCGAATTGTAACATAGTTCAAAATGAGGACTTTTCTTTAAAAATCTTCTTCTTCAGATCCAGCAGTCGGAATGTTTTGATATTTGGTGTGCAGCATCCTTAGGGGGGTGAGATTCAAGTTTGTTAAAGCCAAGTCCCTGGGTTCATATATGGGCTCCCTGTGGGAGCCTGAATTATAACTTAGTTCAATATGAGGAATATTCTTTAAAAATCTTTTTTTTTTAGATCCACTGGTCAGAATCTTTGGATATTTGGTATAAGCTTTTCTTAGGAGGAGCAGATGCAACTTGTTGAAATCAATTCTCTGGGTTGATATAAATTTAGGCTACCATGTCAGGTGAGCGCCCTCAGGCCCCTTGGGGCCTCTTGTTTTCTACACGCTTCCAGATATTGAGCTGATTTTTGGTATGTTAGTCTAACATGGTGGCCTACAGAACAAGTTTGCATTTTGTTTCGCTCCACTGATTTTTACTAAAATTACGGCCCTTGGACTTAGAAAAATGCATCAAAATTACAGTTTTCCGGACTTTTTTTCTACACGCTTCCAGATATTGAGCTGATATTTGGTATGTTAGTCTAACATGGTGGCCTACAGAACAAGTTTGGGTTTTGTTCCGCTCCGCTGATTTTTACCAAAATTACGGCCCCATAGACTTTGAAAAGTTCATCAAAATTACAGTTTTCCGGGCTTTTTCTCTTATTGCTTCAGATATTGAGCTGATTTTTGGTATGTTTGTCTAACATGGTGGCCTACAGATCAAGTTTGCATTTTGTTCTGCTTCACTGATTTTTACCGAAATTACGGCCCTTCGACTTTCAAAAGTTCATCAAAATTACAGTTTTCTGGACTTTTTTTCTACACGCTTTCAGATATTATCAAAATTACGGCCATTTTAGTATGTGAGTCTACCACAATGACTTACAGATCAAGTTTGCGTTTCGTTCTGCTCTGCTGATTTTTGTGGAAATTACGGGCCCTGGACGCTGAAAAATACAAGTAACAGATTTCCGGGTCATTTTCCTAAAAATTACAGTTTTCCGAGCCTGAAATATGGGGGCGCGTGGGTATGTGAGCGTGCTCACTAAGGTTCTATATTTGGTTCACAGAAAATAAAAACAATGGTACTTATCAATTATAGAATTAGTCCAAAATACAGTTTGACAGAATTCAGTAATCCAATGGTGAAATATCTCGTGAAGAAATTTTCCAGCTGGTGGTATTAAATCCAAGAATGTGTCTTCAGAAAGAGTATCCCGTAGATTTGTAATAAAATTTTCACTTAAAAATTTCAGCAGTCTCCAATAAAATATAATAAAATGCTCCGCAAAATTCAAATGGAGTAAAAATCCAAGAAGTATTGGCGCCACAGGTAATTTCCAAATAATCCAGTAGAATCCTTGCTTTTCACAAAAATAATATTCTGTTTCACAGAAAGTATAAATTCTCTTTTCCAATACGAATAGATTCTCTTCAAAATTCTCTTTTGGAATCAATCTTCCAAATTCACAAAGAAGCACTGCTTCTATAATAAATGCACTGTTCTGAAACAATAATAATCTCCAATGGAAACAACTGAAGTGAGTCTTTCTGTAAAGGTTTTCTATAAAATGAGTTTTCTGAATTCTGTTGACAAACCTTTATATAGTTACCAGATAGAATGTCCTAGAAGATGAAATGTCTACAAAGTTCTATCAGTTTCTAGGTGATTCTGTCATAATTCAAGTAAGCAAGGTCCTTGACCTACTTAAATAATCAACAGCCATATGTACAATATATTAGTGTAACAAAGATGTAAACAAAGGTCACTCAGTGCAAATGAGTCAGACCAGTCAGAAAATGCAGAAAAATATCAATATTGTAGAATTATCAACTAAGGATATATCAATCTCGATATAATTTGGGGGCTATATAACAGTTGTTTACACAATACACGACTTCTTGATCTGAGGTCACCGGTAAGGACAATTGGAGTGTGACTGGTCATTGTGTTCACAGTTGAATGAGATTACTTTTTATGTGTACCCATACTATGTATGGTACACATAATGCTGGCATCCGAGGTGACCATCCGTCATTCGTCCATCCTTTGTCCGTCTGTCTGTCCGTCCGGCATCCGTATCCATTTCTTTGTCATTCGATAACTTGAAAAATATTGCTTGGATTGTCAAGTTACTTTATATTTGTGTTCAGGTTACTGATGTGCCAAGCTGTATAGTTTTTGGTGTAAATCGGATAATTTGATCCTGAGATATTAACCCTTTATCCTTCAAATTGAAAATTCCTCCAATCCCTTTGGCATTCGATAACTTGAAAAATATTGCTTGGATTGTCAAGTTACTTTATATTTGTGTTCAGGTTACTGATGTGCCGAGCTGTACAGTTTTTGGTGTAAATCTGTTATTTTGATCCTGAGATATTAACCCTTTATCCTTCAAATTGAAAATTTCTCCAATCCCTTTGGCATTCGATAACTTGAAAAATATTGCTTGGATTGTCAAGTTACTTTATATTTTTGTTCAGGTTACTGATGTGCCGAGCTGTATAGTTTTTGGTGTAAATCTGATAATTTAATCCTGAGATATTAACCCTTTATCCTTCAAATTGAAAATTTCTCCAATCCCTTTGGCATTCGATAACTTGAAAAATATTGCTTGGATTGTCAAGTTACTTTATATTTGTGTTCTGGTTACTGATGTGCCGAACTGTATAGTTTTTGGTGTAAATCGGATAATTTGATCCTGAGATATTAACCCTTTATCCTTCAAATTGAAAATTCCTCCAATCCCTTTGGCATTCGATAACTTGAAAAATATTGCTTGGATTGTCTAGTTACTTTATATTGATGTTCAGGTTACTGATGTTCTGAGCTGTATAGTTTTTGGTGTAAATCTGATGATTTGATCCCGAGATATTAACCCTTTATCCTTCAAATTGAAAATTCCTCCAATCCCTTTGGCATTCGATAACTTGAAAAATATTACTTGGATTGTCAAGTTACTTTATATTTGTGTTCAGGTTACTAATGTGCCGAGCTGTATAGTTTTTGATGTAAATCTGTTATTTTGATCCTGAGATATTAACCCTTTATCCTTCAAATTGAAAATTCCTCCAATCCCCTTGGCATTCGATAACTTGAAAAATATTGCTTGGATTGTCAAGTTACTTTATATTTGTGTTCAGGTTACTGATGTGCCGAGCTGTATAGTTTTTGGTGTAAATCTGATAATTTAATCCTGAGATATTAACCCTTTATCCTTCAAATTGAAAATTCCTCCAATCCCTTTCGCATTCGATAACTTGAAAAATATTGCTTGGATTGTAAAGTTACTTTATAATTGTGTTCAGGTTACTGATGTGCTGAGCTGTATAGTTTTTGGTGTAAATCTGATAATTTGATCAAGAGATATTAACCCCCTTTATCCTTCAAATTGAAAATTCCTCCAATCCCTTTCGCATTCGATAACTTTGGCATGAGATAACTCAAAAAATATCAATCCGATTGTCATGTTACTTTATATATTTATTCAGGTTACTGATGTGCTGTGCTGTACAGTTTTTTATGTAAGTCTGATAATTTGATCCGGAGATATTAACCCTTTATCCATCAAATTAGACACTCCTCCAATCCATTTCTATATGTACCTATACCTTGTATGGTGTACATTATGTCAGCATCCGTGGTAGCCCTCCATCATACAGCTTTCTACTAATTGCGCATATGGGTACACATCTGACAATTTCATCGGCCTATTTTTTGTAATTAATGATGTGGGCAAATCAAAAATATACCAGGTTCGTTGTTTTGAATATATGTGCCAAATATGCCAACGTGAATACTGGTCACAGAGGTACAGCACTGTGATATCAAAAGTGTTATTTTTCTCTGATCATATCATGACACACACACACACCAGTGAGTCAAGATTTCATCAATAAAATGATTCGGTCATGATCCGATTCAGGGATGCACAAATTGGATAACCCTGCTTTAAGTTCATATAAAGAGTATCTAAAATTTTCTAGGATAACCTTTTCTTGCTCCTCTAAAATTAAGAGATTCAAACAAATTTATCATAAACCCTGGTCACCAGTTTTTGGAATTTCTCAGAATTTAAGGGATTGTGCATTCACTTGCCTTGCAGGTGATGTTTTTGAAAGACCCAAGTTATACATCTGAACAGTTATATCCTTGGCTAATGAAAAGGGAGAGTGGTGGATGATAAGTGCCCTGGTCTCTCATGCCAGACGTCCCGGAATCAATCCTCGGTCGGGGAAAGTTCTCGAAGTGTCTGAACACTCTCTGACAGCATCAGTTGTGGGGTTGATGCTGTCACTGCATACTGTCCTATCGGGTGAGGACATAAAATGGGCTGTCCTTTGTGCAGAGAGAGACACACCCCATGCAGGCTAAAGATCCCATAGTATTTGATAAGAGTGAGGCCACGAAGTTGCCACTACAAAGGTCATCCCGTACACATGCGCCATTGTGCCAAGGAGAGGCATTAATATAAGTTGCATAACTTGTTCGCCAATCCTTGTAAAACAAATAAGCTTGAAAAATAAAAATAAAAATAAAAGGGGTTGGTAGTGGAGACATCAGAAGAAAGATCAACTGAACAGTGCTAAAGACTGACATATTCTTTTTGTGATCATTAACTGGTAGAGTGCTGCAAGCCATATTTTGTCTTTATTCTGAAGTGTAGGTACCAGAACTTAAAGACTTCATATTCTGTGGATGTGCTTCATATTATCTTTGAAGTGAAATTATTAAGTCTGTGTGGATTTTGCCTATGGACACTCTCCCATAAATTGAAACAGTCAAAGACAAGCGAGCAAACTTTGACAACCAAAAATAATTCAGCACTCAACCAGTTGAGTTATTTAACAGGGTTCATACAGCTCTTGAAAATGAGTTTTTTCTTGAAAAACCCTGGAATTTGAAATTAGCCCTTGAGAAAACCTTGAACTTTCAGAAATCTCTTGAAAAACCCTTGAATACCAAGCTATTTCCTGGGCATTGTAAATATATGTGTACTCGCCTTTTACTTGTTTGTTGCACTCGTGTCGCTCAGTTAAAAAAAAACATAAAAAAGTATGGAACGTTTTACCAAGATTACTGTAACACAGATCACACTTTGGGTACCAGTACTTCCTGACTTCCAAAGTCAGATCCGTGTCACATGAATCTTAGATTTTTAGAGCTCATACAACAAACTGAATAGTATATGTAGCCCTTGAAAAAAAAAGAAGCCCTTGAAAAACCCTTGAAAAGCCCTTGAACTTTGAGAGCAAATTTTTGTATGAACCCTGTTTAATATGGAGGGATTTCATTGTAACTTGGTAGGATGACTCCGTATGATGTCTAGATGAAAATTTCCCCATTTGGTTACGTTCTATCAATGACTGCCCGAGCCCCAAACCCAAAAACCTTTAGCACAGTCTACAGGTCGTATTTATGGAGGGATTTCATTGTAACTTGGTAGGTCGACTTCATATAATGTCTAGATGAGAACATCCCCTTTTGGGCGTGAATGGGCAACTTTGACAGCTACAGGGGCCCAAAGCCCGAAAACCTTTAGCACAGTCTACAGGTCACATTTATGAAGGGATTTCATTGTAACTTGGTAGGATGACTCCATGTAATGTCTAGATGAGAACGTCCCCTTTTGGTCGCGATCATTCAGCCGTGTTGGCTGCCCAAGCCCAAAACCTGAAAACATTTAGCATAGTTTATAGGTCATATTTATGGAGGGATTTCATTGTAACTTGGTAGGTTGACTCCATATAATGTCTAGATGATAACGTCCCCTTTTGGTCGTGATTGGTCAACTGTGATGGCTACAGGGGCCCGAAGCCCCAAAACCTTTAGCACAGTCTACAGGTCATATTCATGAAGGGATTTCATTGTAACTTGGTGGGATCACTCCAGATGAGAACGTCCTCTTTTGGGGCTGCCCGAGCCCAAAACCCGAAAAACTTGAGCACAAACTGCAGGTCATATTTATGAAGGGATTTCATTGTAGTTTGGTAGAATGACTCAGAAAAATGTCCTGATGAGGACGTCCCCTTTTGGTTGCGATCAGTCAACTGTGATGGCTACACAGGCCCGAAGCCCGAAAACCTTTAGCACAGTCTACAGGCTGTATTTATGAAGGGATTTCATTGTAATTTGATAGGATGACTCGTTTTGGAATAATGTCACTGTAACTTGGTAACTTACTTTCGTTTACATACATTAATTGTGAGGGCCACATTAACTCACCCCTCAATTCTTTAGTACAGTCTACACCTCATATTATTTTTATTGAAAACTTAGCATACAGAGAACAGAAATTAACATATTCCCAATTATCACAATTCTTTCTTATTTCATAATCCTTTCATAAACATTGAACATTATCCTTTTTCATCAAGCACAACACACAGACAAGTTAAGCTACAGAGTCATTGACACTTTCATTTTTTAATTATGCATTGTTGGTGTCTAGAGGAAGCTTCCTTTCGATTTTCGACCAGTCAGCTGACCAAAGATGGCCGCCAGTGGCCAATTCATTATGGCTTCCATGGTGGCCATCCTGAATTTGGTTTCC
Source organism: Pictodentalium vernedei (assembly GCA_031216915.1). Taxonomy (NCBI): domain Eukaryota; kingdom Metazoa; phylum Mollusca; class Scaphopoda; order Dentaliida; family Dentaliidae; genus Pictodentalium; species Pictodentalium vernedei. Next base: position 540,014,273 of record CM062293.1, read on the forward strand.
GGCAAATAACTAAGGAATAGAGTCTCTATTCTCTCGAATCAAGGTCAGTTTTTAGTTATGCATTATTGGTGTCTAGAGGAAGCTTTCTTTCGATTTGGTCCAGCTAGCCAATTCAATATGGCCACCATGGTGGCCATATTGAATTGGTTTCTGTCCAGTAACTAATGAATGCTGACTCGAATCATTTTTTTTTTTTTAATTATGCATTGTTGGTGTCTAGAGGAAGCTTCCTTTCAATTTTGGTTCAGCAAGCCAGTTCAATATGGCCACCATGTTGAATTTGCTTTCTGTCCAATAATTAATAATTACATTGTTAATGTAGTTTTACGTTTTGGGTCCAAATACTCGATTACCAATTGTCAGCTGGATGAAAACGTATGGTCGAACTTTGACCCGCATTTATGGTAGAGCGCAGTTGACAGAATGTAATTCGGGCTTTGTCTTTTGTGTGACGTGGTTTTTTCGCCTCGTTCGTTCGTACATGTTTTATTTTGTCTTTCTGCTTTGTTGTATGATAAAAAGTAGTTTAAACAGTTACGGAATGTAATTATAAGAATTGAATGCAATTTTTATAATCTTTATTGGAGTATGAACATGTGGGAATGGGTACAAATTCTATGAATCCCTTCATACATAATTTGTACCCATTCCCACACGTTCGGGATTCATACATAATTTGTACCCATTCCCACACGTTCATACTCCAATAAAGATTATAAAAACTGCATTCAATTCTTAAATGAATGCTGACTCTAATCATTTTTATTTTTAGCTCACCTAACTGCAAGTCAGTGTGAAGTATTGCCATCACTTGCCGTCCGTTGTCCGTTAACCTTTGCAAACCTGGCTTCTTCCCCCCATCCATTCAGCCAAATTCAAACGTATATTGCACAAACTATCCCTTGGGTATAACCTTTCTATTTTGTTCAAATGGAGCTGCTGCCTTCTTCGGGCTCTGGGCAATGATGCCAAAGCCTGAAAATCTTCTCATGAACCACCAGAGAGATTGCCTTGATATATGTTACGTAACACTCTTTGGTGTTGAAGATTAAAGTTTGTTCAAGAGAAGTTGGTAGATCAATATTTGGGCTCTCTGTGGGCACATATCCATTTTGGGTTCTATTTCAAGAACCGATGGGCTGATTTGAACCAAATTTGGCACGTAGCATAAGTGGGTCCAAAATACTTGATTGATGTCCCAATTTTTTTGCTTTTGTTTCCCCGTGGGTACACCAGGGGCTAAAAATAGAAAAAAAATTCAAATGCCCATATTTTCCAAACTACAGGGAACAGAGAACTGTTATTTGACATGAAGCATCCTTTTGACCGGTAGAATGGATTAAAAAAAAAATGGCCATCGGTTGTGTTAGGGTGTTCTGTAGGGGCATTTGAAAAATGCTGAGTCGGCATATTTGCAAAAATTGAAAAAACATTTTCTTCTGAACCGCTGATCAGAATCTTTTGATATTTGGTATACAGCATCCATAGGATGGTCAAATACAAGTGTGTTCAAATTGCCCCCCTCGGTTCATATTTGGGCTCAATAGAGGAGACCAAATAATTAACTTAGGGCGCTATGGGGAATAAGCTTTAAAAATCTTCTTCAGATCATACAGTCAGATTCTTTTGATACTTGGTATACAAAATCTCTACAGGGGTCAGATTGAAGTTTGTTCTAATTGAGTCCCTGGGTTAATATTTGGGCTTCCTATGGATGCCCGAATATTAACTTGGTGCAATGTGGGGAATAATCTTTAAAAATCTTCTTCAGATCCACCAGTCAGATTCTTTTGATATTTGGTATCCAGCATCTCTAGGGGGTTAGATTCAAGTTTGTTCAAATGGGATCCCTGGATGAATATTTGGGCTCTTTATTGGAGCTCAAATTTAACTTGGTGCAATATGAGAAAATTTCTTAAAAAGTCTTCTTTTTAAGACCCACTAGTGAGAATCCTTTCATATTTAGTGTGTGACATCTCTAGAGGTGTAAGGTTCAAATTTGTTCAAATCGAGTTCCTGGGTTACTATTTGGGTTCCCCAAGGGAGCCCAAATATTTACTTAGTGCAATATGGGGAATTATCGTTTAAAATCATCTCCTTCAGATCCAGCAGTCAGATTCCTTTGATATTAGGTGTACAACACCTTTGGGAGGGTTAGATTGAAGGTTGTTCTATTCAGGTCCCTGGCTTAATATTTGGGCTTTTTATTGAAGCCCAAAGTTTGACTTAGAGCAATATGAGAAAATTTCTTGAAAATTCTTCTTCTTCAGATCCACCAGTGAGAATCACATAGTTTAAAACAAAACAAAAATTTCTTTCTGTTGTTGTTTTTTAATACTTCACAGAACAGAGTTTGCTAGGAAGCTTCCCTAGGACCAGCAGAAATGAATGGCCAAAAACGTTGCCTTTGGTTGTGTCATAGCAAATCAAAAACATTGCTCTTGCTGCTGATCACATGCTGATACACTCATCTGTTTTGACAATTTGAGTCAGGTGAGTATTTTAGGCTCACTTTAGCCTCTGGTTTAATTATGCATTGTTGGTGTCTAGAGGAAGCTTCTTTTCGATTTTGGACCAGTCAGCTGACCCAAGATGGCCACCAATGGCCAATTCATTATGGCTTTCATAGTGGCCATCTTGAATTTGGTTTCTGTCAAATAACTAATGAATACTGACTCAAATCAATTTCAATTTTTGGTTATGCATTATTGGTGTCCAAAGGAACCTTCCTTTTGATTTTGGTTCAGCTAGCCAATTCAATATGGCCACCATGGTGACCATATTGAATTTGGTTTCCATCCATTAACTAATGAATGCGGACTCAAATCAATTTTTTTTGGATGCATTATTGGTGTCTACTGGAAGCTTCCTTTTGATTTGGTTATGCCCCTGAGAGACTTCCCTACCCCTTTATGACACCGCCGGGACATATGATGCCAAGCTTTGTGTTGCTCTTGTCTGTGAAAATGAAATTATTTAGACTGTTTGGATTTGCCCTGTTAAGATTTATTGGAGAGTGCCTTTAGGCACCCTCTCCTAAATTACAAACAAGGCAAAAACTTGTGAACAAATTTTGAAAACCAAAAATGATTAAGCTAGGGTTGGGCGGTATTTCGGTATACCGATTATATTCGGTAATATTTTCAATACCATTACCGATACCGGCAAATAATTGTTTAATTGGTATACCGAAAACTCGGTTTTACCGCGATATGCAATTCTCAAATTGCCCATCGTGGTTGGTTGTGAATAGTTTCACGTCAATCAGGCTCGATACACTTGGCTTAAATTTGGGTAATTATTGTATTCTATTTACTTTCTTGCTGTGTGAATCATAGTAAAGTTCAAGATATGTGTGTTTGCAGGTTTCTGCCAGGTCATTTTTATTCTGTGGAGGCATTTAATGAATAGCTGACTGATGGAACTGAAGCAGTTCTGTTTACCTCGAATTTGAAACAAGTTGAGGTGGAAGGCATGCACTAAGCATACATAGTTAGTCACGTGGACACTTTCGGCCAATGGCACTGCCATCTGCTGAAGTTAAATAAAAATAGGACATTTTCTTTGGGGGAAATATCAGGGGATTCCAAACGAGACTCACAGTGATGGGCTGCTAGGACACGCATTACGTCATTACAGCCTCGTGACTTCAGAAATGTGCTTGCAGGATTATTCAACACAAAAAGGACGAAAGTCTTGTCATTGTTTCAAATAAATAAAAAAGCCCAACTCACTTACATTTTCTACCAAGCAGCATTCGCCCCATATGACCTTTTTATTTGAATGGTGATGTGTAATACGGTTATTAATTTTAATCAAACATGAAAATTATTGTGATGAACTGTGGCAATCGCATGCCCTTCTGTTGTTACTTGTTGCACACTTCACTTCTCAATCTCATGTCACTGGACGATTCTGATTCGAAGAATTATTATCTCTGGGTTTGATTTTATTTTGAATTTCCTTCGATAAACATCAAATGTGCCTTGTTATATACCCCAAGTTGGCCCAACTGAACTTTGTGCTTAACTAAAATCATTTGTGAGTAAATATTTGAATAAGTTTTGATTTTTGACGGCCGTCTTGTGCAAAGCTTCAGGCTCAAATTTTACAGTTTCAACACGTTGAAGTTGCGTTTTTTGTTATGGAGAAGACCCCCTTTGATTTTAATCGGTATTTCGGTATACCGCGGTAATATTTTGCGATTACCGCAATATTTATTTTTCCCAATACCGCCCAACCCTAGATTAAGCACTCAATTAGTTGAGTTGAGTAAAGAGCTGAACACTGGCATCTAAATTGTACCTCACCTCATTCTAACAACCTCACTTTACAGTGTGGCAATTACTTTTTTGCATAAATAAGTATCTACCACTGGATAACAAATCCAATATAAATATCTGCTGTATTCCCATACTGGAGTAATAAATTGTCTTCGTAAATTTAAAACTGAAATTGTTTATACCAGTACAGTGGCACCTACTTAATTGCATATCTTTTAATTGAATAATCCTGTTAATTGTATATAACTTACAAACACAAAACCATATACCATACTTTCTGTACAAATTAGACCTGTTAATTGCATATAGGTTCTAGAGTAAACTCTGGTTAATTGTATGAAAAGTCTTGTCATGTGTCGAAGAATTACTCCCGACATCCACTGAATTTCCCATATTTATAGACATTTTGGCCTCAATTATACATATATACATTTATCATATGACTCGTCCGTTTTGTTCACTTAAAACATTTGATATTTTGTTTTCATATTAATCAGTGATAAATAAAGCCTTCCGTCAATTTCAGTGGACAATTTCAAAACTGGACAATTTGATTGGCGAAACAAAATACAACTGGGTCACATTTGCATAAAATTTCAGTAGGGAGAATTTATGTTATCTATCCTATTTAGGGTGGGTTATATTGTATTAATCTTTTACCTACAAGAAAAACGCCATTCATTTTTTTTTATATTTTCACTTTTTGTTATACGAGGATGTTTTTTCCAAGTGCCGTCTGCAACTCAAGTTAGGTGATGGGTTAAAAAGTCATACTAAGTGGCTAATTTGTGCGTGTGTGTGTCATATGATAAAGATAATATGAAATGAGTGTTTTTCTCATATAATATTTATGAAACTCATCCGAATTTTCCGTCTGGGCTCGCCAGAGGCTCGCCAAAACAGAAAATTCTTAGACTCGTTTCATAAATATTATATGAGAAAAACACTCACCATATCCTCTGTGTATGTAAAAATTTAATCTATTATATCTTCTGTTAGACACGATATAACAATAAATTCTCAGTTTATTACTAGAAGGTAGGAAAATGACCAAATTCCTGTTAATTATGTCTCCCCTTCCCAGAAGGGAGACATATTGTTTTAGTGCATATTCTTCTTCTTCTTCTTCTTCTTCTTCTTCTTCTCATACAAACTTTGTCTGGGCCATAACTTTTTTGTCTTTTGACCTACACCTTAGATACTTGGCATGTGGATGTATCACCATGAGCTGGTGTGCAGTGTACCATAGTGACCTTCATGTGACCTTGACCTTTGACCTGAAGGTCAGATTTATGCGCTTTTTAAGGGAAACTGTCTGGACAATAACTTTTTTTGTGTTTCGAGTCAGGCTTTAGATATTTGGCATGTGGATGTATCACCATGAGCCGGTGTGTAGCGTACCATTGTGACCTTCATGTGACCTTGACCTTTGATCTGAAGGTCAGATTTGTGCTTTTTTCAAGGAAACTTTGTCCGGACCAAAACTTGTTTGTCTTTTGAGCCAGGCCTTAGATATTTGGCTTGTGGATGTATCACCATGAGCCGGTGTGTCGCATACCATTGTGACCTACATGTGACCTTGACCTCAAGGTCAAATTTATGTACTTCAAATAGGGAGTAATTGTCCAGACCAGAATTTTTTTGTTTTTTGACCTAGGACTTGGTTATTTGACATGTGGATGTATCACCATGAGACTGCATGTCGTCTACCTCGATGACCTTCATGTGACCTTGACCTCTGACCTTAAGGTCAAATTTATGTACTTCAAATAGGGAATAATTATCCAGACCAGAACTTTTTTGTTTTTTGACCTAGGACTTAGATATTTGACATGTGGATGTATCGCAATTAGGCCACATGTCACATGTAATCATGGCCTTCATGTGACCTTGACCTCAAGGTCAAGGTCAAATTTATGTACTTTAAATAGGGAGTAATTGTCCAGACCAGATTTCTTTTTTTTGGACATGTGGATGTGTCACCATGTAACCGCATGTCCGCTACCTTGATGAACTGAATGTGACCTTGTCTTCTGACCTCAAGGTCAAATTTATGTACTTCAAATAGGGAATAATTGTCCAGATCAGAACTTTTTTGTTTTTTGACCTAGGTGTTAGATGATTGACATGTGGATGTATCACAATAAGACCACATGTCATCATGACCTTCATGTGACCTTGACCTCAAGGTCAAATTTATGTACTTTAAATAGGGAGTAATTGTCCAGACCAGAATTTTTTTCTTTTTGACATGTGGATGTGTCACCATGAGAGAACAGTTTTCTGGTGTACGAAGAAGAACTTGATTACAAACTGTAAAAGTCTTCATTGTCAATACAACTCCTGTCTGCAATGTGCTTGCTAATCTTTCTGAAATGGCTGTGTCTGGTGATCACTGGATTGTTTTTGCTGTTGGTTTTCAATAAGATCAGGTATTAACCTTTTCTATTTTGTCTGTGGATGTATCAACATGTGGCACTGTGGCCACATAAACCATGGTGACCTTCACATGATCTTGACCTTTGGACCCCAAGGTCAAGTTCAGATATTTTATAGAGTATTATTTGCCAGAGTCATCATAACTTATTTCTCTTTAGAGTTAGACCTTACATATCTGGTAAATATTTTTATGTATATATCATTTGTAGTGCATAAAATAGAAAGGAAGGGGAGACATATGTTTTAGTGTGCTAAAACACTTTCTAGTTGTTTACTTCTGTTAATTGAATATTTTTCTTCGGCTCTTCAGTTACATTGTAACAGTGTTTCATTATACTAGAGTATTTCTGTTTTACCACAATTAGGGTTCTGCCCAGTGGGCCAAAGGTAAATGTGAGCTTAATCAGGCATTGTGGAGATCAAGTGGTGGTTAAAAGAGTATTTTCTGTCCAAAGTGGTGGTCGGAAATAAAGAAGTGCCAGACCCTCTAGACCAACACTCACTACTGTAGGCACAACCCTGTTCAGTGCCAAAGTGTTTAAGTGTACTGATTCATACACCTTCAGGTTTAAATTTGCGGGTACAGTAAAACCTGTTTTGAGAAACCACCTATCTTAAGAGACTGCTGTGACCTTGTACCATTTGTTTCTTTTACTCTGTAATGGACCTGTCAAGTGAGATCACCTGTTTTGAGAGACCACTTTTGCCAGGCAAAAAGGGAGTTTCTCAAGACAGGTTCTACTGTATGATTGTAGATTGTTAACATTTTAGGGAATAACTATTAATCAGTTAACCTCCAATTTTCCCTGCCTGAGAAGAGAGTCAGTGCTTGTTTACTGTGGTAAACAAGCTCTGTTTAACTGGTAAAATATGATCCGGTAACCAATGCCTGGGGTGGAAGTCTTCTAAAATGGGCAATATGAGTATAAATGATTGGATGGACTTGAATGACTTTATATCCATGTTGTGGTCACGCTCAGCCATTGTGCAAACATAAGTGACCTTAAACACCAATAAATAAACACACATTGATTAATGGCATCGATTAGTCAATTATAAAAAGTGATAGCTGCAACAGCCCTAATTTATGAAGAATCAGTTGCTAGGTTATTGATGTGGATTCATCATAGCAATGAAATTTTGACTACCAAAAGTAATCAAGCTCTTTACATGCATCAGTTAAATGCCACTTAACTCTTTGTCCATTGAATCAACCACATCCACCTGCGTAATTTACAAAATTAGCAGTTGGAAGAAAAATATTTTTCAAAACATTTCAGCAGAACCATATCATGTGACCCCATCATTGTTATAAGCTCATTACAATGAGGGATCACATGATATGGTTTTGTTGAAATTTTCTGAAAAATTTGTAGAAAAAAATAATTAAAATAACAAATTTTGATATCATTTGCATTGGGTATAGGATTAATAAATTTATAAGTAAACCAATTAACATTTTATCCCTTCATACCCAACTTATTGACTATGAACTTTTCCAGTAATGTCATGTACTGATATGACGTATATAGAATATATAAAACTGTATAATATTGGAGGTCAAAGGATTGACTCTTCTATCGCCACCAAAGAGTATTAAATGTTCCACATTAGAAGCCATCATAGAGAGAATATTAGGCACATCTTATCTTACTTCTATTTTTGTGTCTTTCAGCATTTAAACAAGCCCAAATGGACTCCCCCAGAATATGTTATCGGACCAATAGCAGTCTGTTTATACAGTAGTATGGGATATGCTTCATATCTGGTATGGCGTGATGGTGGAGGTTTTTGTAGTGAGAATGCCTTGCCATTGACCTTATATGGAACTCAGCTGGCATTGAATGTTGCATGGACTCCAATATTTTTCCAGTTCCGTAAAATGGGATTAGTGAGTGTTACATTGTTAGCATGGTATTTGAAATTACCGGTACCGGCATTAAAAAATGTACTGTGACATACCGGTATATTGAAGATTATTTTAGATATATGTGTATTGATTACCAAAATGAACAATTTATTTTTAGCTCAATGTTGGCGAAGCCAAATTTGAGATATTGTCATGGCCCGCTGTTTGTCTGTCTGTCTGTCTGTCGCGCCGTACACACGGCTTGGGCTAGAGGCTGTATTTATGAACCAATGTTTACGAAATTTCTTGGGTACCTTTGTTTCACCGTGAGACGAGAACGAGTGTTTTTGGGTCCGGTCCGAAATTTAAGACGGCCGCTGGCAGCCATTTTGTTCCAAAATTAGGTGCAATCAGATTTTTGCACAGAACTTCCATATGAAAGCTCTGATTTGAATAATTTTTTTGTATGAATGTTTAGTACCATGGGTTACATCTCATATAATACGGTCGTTTTTCTTGTGCGTAAATTATCCAAATTAGACTAACTTTGATTTATTTCGTGTTACTTTCAGCACTGTAAGTGCAAATGCCAATACAGCTCTGGCTAGAGTTCGTATTTATGAAGCGATCTTTACGAAACTTCTTGGATACCTTTGTTATCACCGTGGGACGAGAACGAGTGTTTTGGGGTCCGGTCTGAAATTCAAGATGGCCTCTGGCAGCCATTTTGTACAAAATTAGGTGCAATCAGATTTTTGCGCAGAACTTCCATATGAAAGTTCTGATTTGAATAATTTTCTGTGTGAATGTTTAGTGCCATGGGATACATCACATATAATACAGGTTTTTTCTCGTGCAAAAATTATGCCAATTAGACTAACTTTGATCTATTTAATGTTACTTTCAGCACTGTAACTGCAAATGCCAATATGGCTCGGGCTAGAGGCCATATTTATGAACCGATCTTTACGGAACTTCTTGGGTACCTTTGTTATCACCTTTGGACAAGAACGAGTGTTTTTGGGTGCAGTCGGAAATTCAAGATGGCTGCCGGCAGCCATTTTGTACCAAAATTAGTGCAATCAGTTTTTTGTACAGAACTTCTGTATGAAAGTTCTGATTTGAATAAATTTCTGTATGAATGTTTAGTAACATGGAATACATCACATATAATACAGGTTTTTTCTCGTGCAAAAATTATGGAAATAAGATGAACTTTGATTTATTCAGCAGTACTTATACACAGTAAGTGCACATGTCAATTCGGCTTGGGCTAGAGTCTGTATTTATGAACCGATCTTCACGAAACTTCTTAGGTACCTTTGTTATCACCTTGGGATGAGAACAAGTGTTTCTAGGCGCTGTCCAAAATTCAAGATGGCTGCCAGTGGCCATTTTGTACCGAAATTAGGTCCAATCAGTTTTTTGTCCCAACTTCTATATGGCTCAGGCTAGAGGCCGTATTTATGAACCGATCTTTACGAAACTTCTTGGGTACCTTTGTTATCAACGTGGGACGAGAACGAGTGTTTTGGGGCGCGGTCCAAAATTCAAGATGGCCACCAGCAGCCTTTTTGTACCAAAATTAGTGCAATCAGTTTTTTGTACAGAACTTCTGTATGAAAGCTTTGATTTCAATAAATTTTTGTAGGAATGTTTAGTAACATGGAATACATCACATATAATACGGGTTTTTATCTCGTGCAGAAATTATGCAAATCAGATGAACTTTGATTTATTCATTGCTACTTCTACACAGTAAGTGCACATGTCAATACGGCTTGGGGTAGAGTCTGTATTTATGAACTGATCTTCATGAAACTTCTTGGGGTACCTTTTTTATCCCCTTGTGACAGGAACAAGTGTTTTTGGGTGACTTTGTTATCACTGTGCTAAGAGAACAAATATTTTGGGGTTCAGTGAGACCCACTCTGGGACTCAAAGATTTCTTTTCTAGTTTAGCATCTAACTGTCACCCCACTTTTACAAAACTTTACCTATATATTTGTTACAGGCTGCGGTCAGCATTTATGTACAAACCGTTACAATACTTTACATGTACCTTTGTTATCAGGTCATTACCTAGATGTTTGTCATTGCTGTGTCACATACTATACATGTACATGTCTTAAATAAGTTGAGCTACAGTGTCATTGACACTTTCATTTCATGATTTCATGTATGATCTTTGAATACAGTCCTCAAATAATATGAGTACTGAAATTTAAGATCTTTACAAAAAGAAGATTGCACTTGTAGTTTCAATGGTATAGTCCGTGGCTATCCAAATAAAACTACTGAGAGAAATTGTTCTCCCTAATAACTCAAAAAGACAGGGATTCTTCTGCCCTCTTTGGGAAAGGATCCCTTGCAATTGGGAAATTAGCATCATCAGGGCTGTAGTTGGGAATATGTTTTGGTGGAGGAGAAACACACGAAGAATAATAAATGTTACCTTTAAATTGAACCAAGAACTCTGTGACAGTCTACATTCCATGGCTTTGAAGTTGTGCCTAGACAAGCAAGCAAACACAAAAATAGCTTATACAATAAATTGTTCAAAATTTAAAATAAACCAAAAAGATTTGGGTGTATATTCTTCACAGTTTATAAAGGAGTGCTGTGATAAAGCTTGGCACTCATTTGAAATACCTCTAAATTCTATAAATCTGAATACATGATGAGGCCATTTAACCCTCAAGAGCATGGAAATTTTTATACATTTTTGCTATACATTGAAAGTCTACCTCCTTGGCTTTGCAGTTGTTTCTAGTCAAGTCTTTGCTGCCTATATAGGCAGCCAAGACTTGCCTAGAAACAACTGGCTAGGATCTTAGAATAGAACTGGTAGTGCAAAAATAACTTGCAAGTGTACCTAAAAACTGCACCTTGGGGTACCTGCTTTGTTGAGGTAAAAAGAGTGATCAAAATCGGAGTTTGGTCTTTTAGGGTTAGAGAAGAAACTTACTTTGCCCTTGAATTCAAATGCTTTCTATGCTTCATTAGGTAGGTAATTATTGGTTTTCTGAAGGCTAATGACCATTCAGTTCTGAATACCAACTGTGAATTAATTGTTTGATTGGGGAGTGAGTTGGAGAAATATTTTGGTTGAATTGGGAAAAATCATGCCCAATTGACATTGGGAAAGGGTCCCATATCCGGCCTCTGTAGACATCCAAAAGAATTCCTGAGACATGCTCAATAATGTGAAGATGATTGTAGAAAAAAAGAATAAAATTCTTGCGACTAGATGTATCATTTATTTGTAATCAAGGTTCACAACAAAAACAACACATACATTTTCAATCTCACATGTAAAACATTAACAAAACAGCGACATGTTCCTGTCAATAATTGAAAAAGAAGCTAATTTAAGTAACAAGTATCTTTCCCCACAGGAATCCCTGGAATTGAAGCAGTGCTTGTTTACTGCAGTAACCAAACTCTGTTTCACTGGTAAAATAGGACCCAGTCACAAATGCTTGAGGTGCAAATCCTCTAAAAGAGGCAACATCATGGGGTATAATCGATTGACTGACCTTGACTTTATCTCCATGTTGTGGTCATGATTAGCCATTGTGCAGACAGAAGTATGTGACCTTAAACACCAATGAATAAATAAATATAAGTATTTTTAGCTCAACTTTGACGTAAGTTAAATTTGAGCTTATGCCATGGCCAGTCGTCCGTCTGTCAACAATTCAATACGGCTCGGGCTAGAGGCTGTATTTATTTACCGATCTTTATGAAACTTCTTGGGTACCTCTGTTATAACTGTGGGATGAGAACGAGTGTTTTGGGGTCCGATCCGAAATTCATGTTGGCCGCTGGCAGCCATTTTGTACAAAATTAGGTGCAGTCAGATTTTTGCGCAGAACTTCCATATGAAAGCTCTGATTTGAATAATTTTATGTATGAATGTTTAGTACCATGGGATACATCACATATAATACGGGGTTTTTTCTCGTGCGTAAATTATGCAAATTAGACTAACTTTTATGTATTTAGTGTTACTTTCAGCACTGTAGGTGGAAATGCCAATATGGCTAGAGGCCGTATTTATGAACCGATCTTTACGAAACTCCTTGGGTACCTTTGGTATCACCGTGGGACGAGAACGAGTGTTTTGGGGTCCACTCTGAAATTCAAGATGGCCGATGGCAGCCATTTTGTACAAAATTAGGTGCAATCAGATTTTTGCACAGAACTTCCATATGAAAGCGCTGATTTGAATAATTTTGTGCGTGCATGTTTAGTACCATGGGATACATCATATATAATAGGGTTTTTTTTCTCATGCAGAAATTATGCAAATTAGATGAACTTTGATTTTTTCAGTGCTACTAACAAACAGTAAGTACACATGTCAATACGGCTCGGGCTAGAGTCTGTATTTACGAACCGATCTTCACGAAACGTCTTGGGGTACCTTTGTTATCACCTTGGGACGAGAACGAGTGTTTCTGGGTGTGGCTCAAAATTCAAGATGGCTACCAGTGACCATTTTGTACTGAAATTAGGTCGAATCAGTTTTTTGTACACAACTTCTATTCGGCTCAGGCTAGAGGCCGTATTTATGAACTGATCTTTACGAAACTTCTTGGGTACCTTTGTTATCACCATGGGATGAGAACGAGTGTTTTTGGGTGTGGTCCAAAATTCAAGATGGCCACCAGCAGCCATTTTGTACCAAAATTGGTGCAATCATTTTTTGTACAGAACTTCTGTATGAAAGTTCTGATTTGAATAAATTTTTGTATGAATGTTTAGTAACATGGAATACGTCACCTATAGTACGGGTTTTTTTTCTCGTACAGAAACTATGCAAATTAGATGAATTTTGATTTATTCAGTGCTGCTTATATACAGTAAGTGCACATGTCAATACAGCTCGGGCTAGAGGCTGTATTTATCAACCGATCTTAACGAAACTTCTTGGGTACCTTTGTTATCACCTTGGGACAGGAACGAGTGTTTTTGGGTGCGGTCCATAATTCAAGATGGCTAACAGTGGCCATTTTGTACCGAAATTAGGTCCAATCAGTTTTTTGTCACAACTTCTATACGGCTCGTATTTATGAACAGACTGTTACAATACTTTATATGTACCTTTGTTATCAGGTCATTACCTAGATGTTTGTCATTGTTGTGTCACATACTATACATGTACATGTCTTAACAAGTTGAGCTACAGTGTCATTGACACTTTCATTTCTCCATAGCATCAGAGACCGTATGTATTTGAATGGACAGTCGTAAAACAGTAACAAAACAGCGACATGTTCCTGTCCATCAGTAAAAGAGTAGCTAATTTAAGTAACAAGTATCAAGGCCGTATGTGACTTCAAAGAAACCACTCAGCGATAGGCTGATAGCTCGCTTTACAATTCTTCGTTTAATTATAGAAATACTTGACTGTTGTTAGCTCACCTGAGCGAAGCTCAAGGGGAGCTTTACTGATCACTTTCTGTCCGTCGTCCGTCGTAAACTTTACAAAATCGACTTCTCCTCCAAAACCAATAGCCCAATTTTATTCAGATGTTGGGTAAATGTTTATTACCCAATGCCAATTCATATTTGTTCAAATTCAAGTTGCTCCTCTCCCTGGGTAGTGCCACGCCCCAAGGGAGACCGAAATCTTAAAAAATCTTCTCCTCATGAACCAGCAGTAGCAGAGACTTGATTTTTGGTGTGCAGCTTCCTGATGTGTTGTAGACTCAGATTTGCTCCAGAGGAGTTCGAGGAGCTATATTTGCCTTCGTTATGGGAGGGGCAAGAATTGTCGCCCCGCCCAAAATTTCTATTTTCTAAACCGAGAGGCAGTGTTGAACCATATTTGATATGAGGGCTTATTGGATCATAAGTATTTAATTTATGCCAAAAAAAAAATTTCTGTTGCCCCCATGGGAACCGCAGGAGCTAAAAATAGAAAAAAATTAAAATACCCATATCTCCAAAACTACACGGCACTGAGGATTCTTATGTGGTGTGCAGCTTCCTTAGGGCCAACAGAATGGAATGGTCAAAAACAATTGCTATCGGTTTCATCATGGGGTACTTTTTTGGGGACTTTGAAAAAGTGCAGAATCGGCATTTTTTAACACTGTGAGTAATGGGAAAAACATTTAAGACTACTTTTCTCCCAAACCACTGCTCCAGAAGCTTTCAAATTTCACATATAACATCTTTGGAAGATTGTTTCCCAGGTTTATTGAAATCAATTCCCTGGATCCATATTTGGGCTCTCTGTGGGAGCCCAAATGTTTAAATTAGTGCAGTATGAGGAATATTCTTTAAAAATCTTCTTCAGATCTACCAATAATAATCTTTTAATATTTGGTATGCAGCATCCTTGGGGGGGGGGGGGGATTCAAGTTTGTTCAAGCCAAGTCCCTAGTCCCTGGGTTCATATTTAGGCTGAAAATTTGGGGTCCCGGTCCGGACTTAGAAATTTTGGACCAAAATCCGGAAATGTTTTTTTGGGTTTTTTTATGCGTTTCGGTCAATTTTAAGACAAAATTTATTATTTTTTTTACACTGAAAATTTGGGGTCTGTGTTATATAGCCCCCATATTATATCGAGATTGATATATCCTTAGTTGATAATTCTACAAGATTGATATATTTTTCTGCATTTTCTGACTGGTCTGACTCATTTGCACTGAGTGACCTTTGTTTACATCTTTGTTACACTAATCTATTTTTAAAGCATTGTACATATAGCTGTTGATTGTTTAATTGTTTAAGTAGGTCAAGGACCTTGTTTACATGAATTATGACAGAATCACCTAGAAACTGATAGAACTTTGGACATTCTTCTAGGACATTTTATCTGGGTACTACAGTTAAAACTAGAAGTCCTGTCCCGTTTTGTGCGCTATTTTGAAGTAATAGTGCGTTAGATAAACGCACAATAAGCCCTAGCATAAGTTATTAAAATCACGTTAGACTATCGCGATTCCTGCAGAATCCTAACGCGCCAGAAGCTACGTGGAAGTGAATGCTATAATTGGTGATCGTCAATACATGCTTGAAACACCAAAGCCATAATTATGACCAACAGATATAATATTAATAACTCGGTCTAATTATGAAGTTCATCGACATCAGTGAACATCGAATTCTATTACGTTTTTCTTTTTATTTCAAAACCGCATTTCGTGGCCGACGTCTTCTTGTTCTTTTATTTCGCGATAGTTTTTTCTTCGAATTTTGTGAATAGCATGCTGCCCCAAAATACAGAAAGTGGTAATCATTTTTTTGTGAAAATAAGTTGCATTAATAAATTCTCTCGTTGAAACAGTGCATATGAGGGGGTGGGGGGTGGGAGAGAATGCATGACCACGCGATCCTAAAAAAGACAATTTTGTGGATGGACAAAAAGAGACGAAAGAAAAAAATGACGTGGAGAATTAATTTATGGGGATTCAACATTCAATCACGTGTGACTGTAAAAGAAATCTCCAGATCAGGCGCGTAGTCAGAATACCAAAGTTAGGGAGAGAGTATTATCTAGGGGGTGGGGAGCTAGTTCAGTGAGCTGAATATGGCGGCTGCAGTGGGGGGAGGGGGGTATTTTATTTTTCCAGACTTCACATTTCCAAGCAAACTGGTCAAGTGTGGTTTAAAATGCCACTTTTCTACCCTGGAACCCCGACGGCATAGAACACTCCTTGATCCCTCTCCGGTTTATTAAAAAGCAACCCAAGTGAAGTGGGGACGGTTCGTTAATTAAAAAAATTGATGAATGAAAAGTTTCTGCGCGCTGAAGGCCATAGGGACGATGTGGGATTGAAATCCCTTGCGACCCCAAGAACTTTATATGCTTTATAGCTTTATTTGCTTATGAATCCACGAGAGTCGGGAGCGAGAGCCAATAATCTTATTAAGTTTCTGCGACTGACAATACATGTAGGGTAGTGGGTTGAGATCCCCGAGAACCTCGAGCTGGAAAATGGCGAGGAATTGCATAATTGCAAAAAGGAAAAAATATTAAAAGAATTCAAATCCCCATCACCTATATATTAACGTAAAAAGTATGTTCTGTACTGACCGTGTCCTGTTTTCATTGTCATACTCCGATTTTCATTTTCAAATACCTAACTTCACATACAATCTTGGGAGCATCAAACGAGATCATTGTAAGCGCATGGTGCCATTGTATTTTAACAACGGTGCAATTTCATGTCACACAACTGTAAAGTGTTCTAACCACAATGTCCCGACATAACTAATTAACTCAAGGAATGAATAAAATTAAAAGTTTTCACAAGGATGTTAGTGTCGCAGTTTTTAGAATCCCAATGGCTTCAATTCAAAAGTGTGAAGTATTGGGCTTCTGGCTTTCAATCAAAACCCTTTATAAGAGGCAGTGACTCAATTGGAAACATTCATCATCGGAAATATCATTTTATCTTCTGTTCAAAATGTGGTCAAGAAAAGATAGCAGAGAGTCCAGTCCATTTTTTGATCAAGTTCGATGATGGCGACGTAATGGTTTTGGCTCGAGGTCGAATAAAAGACGAGGGGCGGATTGTCACTGGACTGGCAGTTAAAAATGCACAATGGGGTGGAAAGAAGGATGACTCTGCAGCTGGTACAATTATGGCTGAAGGTACCTGGCAGGAAATGGAGAAGAAGAAGAAAGAAATTCAGCAGGAAAAAAGCAAGGTGAGTAAAAAAGTAAAAATTTAATAGGGGGAGGGGGGCATAACATGGTCGGCCGTGGGTGGGGAGGGGGGGGGGGGGGGGGTAAACCTGACTTTCTTTTAATTTATTTGTGAGTAAATAATTAAAATAACAATTATGCTTTTTCTCTATTTAATCAATTTTCAAATTCAAATTGTAGGACTAGTTAACAAGCACTATACACGTGTAACAAACACTTTGGGTCGAGTGTTGGAGAGGGCGTAATCTATATCTTTCGAGTGGAAACCCCATTTTTTAGGCTTAATACATATATAGCCTTAGGGGTCTACCGCTGAGTTCATCACCTACATGTACACTATACTATCACTTATCCAGAGGAGGGGCATCAAAACAACTTCGGAATGACAGTCTTGGTGAAAGAGTTGATAGACATTTCTCCAACATTAATTGTTTTCGCAGGGGGGGGGGGGGGGGGGGGGGAGGGGTCTGGATACTACTGTTAAATTATAACTTATGGTGCGTTGTAAAATCGTAAGTTTTATACCCAGCGCCGCGTGCCCGTTTTGATTCCCCCCCCCCCCCCCCCCCCCCCCCCCCCGCCCCTTAATTGCCCTCTGATGCTTTCGTCACCCTTCATATATCCTGCATTGTAGTTGATTCTAATTTTTCCAAACATCGTATTTCAGAAATATTTAACCACTCAGAGCAAACAGGACACAAAGAAGAGACCAACTTTGAAAACAACAAAGAAAACCACGCCACCATCATCCTGTCCTCCCGGGAAAACGGTTGTTACCAAGGGAAAGGTAATTATGTAGGCCTTTTATTTATTGGTGTCATTGGTGATCACACATTCCTGCTCAAGGCTAATCGTGACAGCAAAATGGGGATAAGGGCAAGTTCTGGCAATCGTTTATGCTCATTTTAGAGTACATGTACCCCAAGCATTGGTCACTGGGACCTATTTTACCAGTAAAACAAAGCTGGTTTACCATAGTAAACAAGCACCGCTTCATTTACAAAGGGTTCCCACGGGAATGTGGGACAAGTGCGAAATAAGTAGAGAGAGCAAAACACAGCGCATGACCCATCATGGGAATGAACTCGTTGATTTTGTCACAATAAACAGTCCAACGATCTAGTTTTGAAGCCAAAAGTTGAGAAAGTTTTTTGCCGGAACATTACTCTCGGAGTCTCGGATGGGGAATGGGTGAGGATTTCTGACCAACACTATACAACTGAATTAGCACCCTTCCCGGGAGTCACAATTTGCAGCTACACATCAATACGGGGAGGTGGAGTCACACTGCCCTTCGAATACATTCAGTGTCACACATCTGTTGTTTGGGGTAAATAGATTTTCGGATCGTGTTCAGTTATTGTGTTTAACACAAGATAGGAGCATATTCAAGGGATTAAAAAACATTACTAGTATATTTCAAGTATTTATTCAGCTAAAAACATTCAGAACCCTTTGAAATGAAATTGGTTTTCATAGCATGAAGCTTTGCATATCATTCCCATGCCATTGTTATCGAACGACACGTGGAACTCTTGGTATGTGACAGCGTTACCGTGCAGACTCGTTCCGAACGCAGCTCGACCCATCACATTAAGTTTGTAGCCATTTAACCCTTTGAAACTTCTGTACGTCTTATGACGTAAAAAAAACAAACAGCATGTTGATACTTTGTGGTAATTTGTTTTGTTATTATTTTTCGATTTTTTGAAGAATTAACCTCAAATTCCCATTTTCTCCCGAATAGTGCTTAGTGATAACCTTATAGTGCTCAGTGACAACGGTTGCGCAGAGCAAAAGCCAACACTTTCCTTGCTTATATTTCATATTCAGTCAAACGCAAATAATATTTTGTTTATATAAATTTGTTTTATTACAAATTATTGGAGAGTGCCTACGGGCACTCTCCAATAATTTGTAACAAAACAGGCTTTGAATAACAAATTCAGACCACCAAAAATAATCTAACCTTCAACCAGATAATCATTAATGTGATAAATATCTTGTTATTTGTACTTTCCGACGTTTGACGTTGCTTTTAAGAAAATGTCGAAGAAAGTGAATTCCCAGTGACGTTTGAACGTAGGGATATTTAATTTTATAAGTCTCAAAGGATTAACTCGAGTTCTCTGAACATAATTTGTGATGTGAAAATACAAAAAAATCTGGCCATATGTCTTTATAGCCTATTGACCTTTTTTCCCCATAAGAACGTGTGGGTGTGTGTGTGTGTGGGGGGGGGGGGGGGGGGAGCTGCACTGTTTTTGTTTTCATTTGCGTTTAATGACACCTTTGACAGCCAGGGTATTGCACAGTTTTATGGACGGAGGGCCTCTTCCGCGTCTTTCACCTGCTACCCTGACAGTGGAAAGTGTTTTTAAATGCAAGTAAATGCAAAAAGAAAAGCATGGAATACTTCAATGACGTGAGAATACAAAAAATCTGGCCATATGTCTTTACAGCCTATTGACCTTTTTTTTATTCATAAGAACGTGTGTGTGTGGGGGGGGGAGGGGGGGGGGCACTGTTTTTGTTTTAATTTGCGTTTAATGACACCTTTGACAGCCAGGGTATTGCACAGTTTTACGGGTGGAGGGCCTCTTCCACTTCTTTTACCTGCTACCCTGACAGTGGGAAAGTGTTTTTAAATGCAAATAAATGCAAACAAGCATGGAATACTTCAATGATGTGTGATGTTTAAATTATTAATCTGTTAACGTCATCACTTGCATAGATCCGGTACTCGCATCACCCCCCCCCCCCCCCACCCCCCCCACCCCCGGAACGAGAATTAAAAAAAATAGTGTAACACGCTGAAGTTCAATGTGGGGTTTCGTTTTTCTCTTTCTAGGCGACACCAATCAGAAACGCTGTTTCATCTTCTTTCCAAAATGCAGAGATTACCTGTATGCCAATACATGAATATCAGCTACCAACCTCAACGCTGGAAAAAATTGAAGAGCACAAAAGACAAAAAGAATCAACGGATTTTGTCGCGCCCGTTGAAGTGCACATTCCTTCCATACGGGAAGCTGTTGAGTGTGTACTTGATGACACCTTTTCGCCATTTGAGTTGCCACGTGATGAAGTGTTTGACCCAGAGCCCTTGTATATAGAACCATGTAGTCAAACTTTAACCCTGCAGCATAAGATAGACAATTTGGAAAGTGCTATTTTCAAAGATTATGAGTGCAGTACAGTTACCACAATATCCTTATCTGAGCGAGTTGACAGAGTAGAAAAAAATATTGAATCTGTGAATTGTATTAATGATAAGTTAGACAAAGTTTTAGCTGTGGTTCAAACCCAGGCTTTGAAAATAGAACAACAAAGATTGCAAATAGAAAATTTACAAAAGGAAGTGGAGAGTTTGAAAAAAAAAACCAACGTCAAAGCCGCCAGTGACTGTGTGTCACTCAGAAAAATACAAAATCACAAACAGGAACTTTTGGAGAATTTTTTTATGTGATCTCCCGTCTTCATTAAATGAAGAGACAGTTAGAACTGCAATGCGTGAAGCTGAAGGGAAATCGCAAGTTCTCGCCGCTGATGGCTACAGGATTAATTCTGACACAGTTTCAGCGGCAATAAAAGAAAGCAAACTTTCTAGGAATGATTTAACCAAAGTTTTGCTTGGCAAAATATTTACCGTTGGTGAGATGTTTCAGAGAAATGTGCGGGGTAAAGTTTATGGATCTTTCGCCCAAAAAGGACAACTTAATCCCTTTAAGATTGAGGCGATTCGTTTGTGTGTCTTTGGGGCAATCCCGTGCGAACAAGGTTCATCGGAAATTAACTTGTGGAAAGAACAGGTGAAAAACATTGACAGCTTTTCACGTTACATTTTCTCAAAAATTGCTACAATGTTTGATATAAGTGGCATTTTACCACTGGAATGTTCAACATAACTTTCATTGTACTAAACAAAATATAGAACAACTTCCCTTTACATGTAATTAATCATACGAAAGGCAGAGGACACTTGCAAACATTTTTTTTAAATAACTAATTGTTTTTTCATTTTTGTGCATAAAAAACGTAGCTTATGAACCCCCATTAGGGTTATAAGATATGTTTTTTGAAACAACGAATGTAAAAATAATGAAAATTGAATGGTTATTTTGTGAACAGCGTTGGTCGGTTTTCTGGTTATGCTGGGTAAAGAGAGGTAAATTTCGAATTATTTTATTGAGTTTCAAATCATCCAGATTTTTTCGCAGTTTTGATGGGGAAAAATACAATTTTTGTGATCACGCTTTGTATGCGGCTTCGCGCTCCAGCAGCTGGAACAGTGCACGAAGTTTTTTTTAAACTTGTAGAGTGCTATCACTGCTATGGGTCTACACTCTAAATTCACTTCAATCACATGGGTTCAAAATGAACCCCAATCATAGTGAGTGAGTATGAACATAGTTTCATATTTTCTCAGCCTATGTAGCTGTTTTGGGTTAATTTTTAATCCAACTGATTTGAGTCTGGGTGTGTATTAAGAAGTGCAAAACGGCACTTGAGTGGTTTTACACCGCTTGCTCCAATTTGTTTACTCAGCAATAGAACCAATATTGATATCACAGTGTTTTGATATTGGATAATGCCAGCATGTTCTCTAACAATCTGTAACAGGAAAAATAATTAATCTTATCAGACCAAGCTGTTTCGGCCATGTCATATCGAAACTGGTTATTTGAGGTTATTTTTGGTCCAAACAGATTCTTGTGTTAATTTGTACCATATTAATAGAGCAATCGTATACAAATTAACCCCCCCCCCCCCCCCCCCCACACACACACACTCTTAAACACAACTTACATTACTGCCTACATGTAATATTGTGTTCAAAAGCTTAATCAGTGCTCAACATCATTGTTGATTGTTATAAACTTTTTTGGTTACAAAGCATCTGTTATTGCCAACATTTTTTTTTTTGATTGTTCGCTTTTGAGAATAAAGTTTGTAGTCATTGGCATATCAATGTAGTTCTGTCATCTGTGATAGTACCCGGCATTCGTTTATGATACTGCCCCAATGCGGATATTGTTTTATTTTGGAGCTACTAAACACCGAACACAAATAAAATTACGGAATAATAGTCAAATCAAATTGATATATTGGTAATTTGGGGTATAAATATCAAAAAGTGGATCCGTTTACCTGAGGTGATTTTACTTTTTTTGCTTTCAACTATTGGTGCAGTTAGATTCTTGTCTTTGGTGTCCAGTAGTCCACACGAACACAATACATCAACTGTTCACACTAGTAGTTGAAAGAAAAACAAAATAAAATCACGTATTCAGTTTCATTTAATTTAATAAATTTCCGGATAAGTCTGGAACATTATATCGAACATTCTTCGTACGCAAAATTACTGGAGACTAATATATATATATTTGTCTCCAGTAATTTTGCGTACGAAGAATGTTCGATTTCGTTGCCCAAGTATGTGTATTGTCAGGTAGAAAATCAGTGTATACACATTGTCGGAGCATTCTTCGACTGAATCTAGTTTGTTTACGTTGTCCACCTTTTTTTCTACGAGGCAAAAGCATCCCAGGCCGAAGCGTCTCAAGGCCGAAATGTCCTGATCCCATTGTTGTTAGTATTTGGCCACTGTAGAAACTTAAATACTGACAAGACCAAGGTGACTCATCCGTCATTGTAATTATGAACAACGGAATGAAACATCAACATCCTTGATTTCACATGGCCAGGGTTTTCAATTACTCACCACTGGCCTCACCCCCACATTCAATCACTTTGACAACTACTTTACGAATATGGTCTATGTTGTTATTACATCTCTCCAGTGTAACAAAGTTCTCCCAATAATTGCAAATACCCTCTATCAGTTCGTCTTTCGTTTTAGGCCGAGTATAATTTCGGAGGTATTCTTTCATGGTACCCCAAATCATTTCAACTGGGTTTAGGTCCGGTGATTCTGCTGGGGTTGGCCACCACGAAATGTTATTATCGAATCGCTGTCGTCGTTTTTCTACATGATGTTTGGAGAGCCATGCCAGAATTTAGTTGTTTGGTTCGAATCGAAATGGTTTTAGCGAGTTGTCTGTCTGCCCCTTTGAAACTGCAGTTTGTGCATTGAATGGCCAATAAGAAATATGATTAGAACCAATGAAAACAGATTCAATGTTTATTGTCAAGCTACTAAAAAATCTGACCTTTGAATAAAATTCGCTTCTGGTTGGTGAATGAAATGGGGGGGGGGGGGGGGGGGACATCATCGTACAAAGGTGCCAGGATAAAAATATTGCTAATTATTTCACACAGGCCACATGTATCATGATACGCGTTATAAATTGGCATCGGACTGACAGTGATACTGAAGATGCTGCGATAACTTGCGGTTCGTAATCTTTTTTAAATATCATCAGAAAATGATTTTAAAAAAATTTCAGTCATACGTTGTTCCCAGTTGGTTTTGATTTTAATTTAATTATTGCTGTCAGTATTCTCTTAGCAGTTCCGACTTGTACAAGTAATTATGTCGTGTAATCGCCGCCAAGACAAATATTGTTTCTCCTTTCTTCTGTGAAGTACTCGTTAATACCGCGTTAGATTTTGCGTTAGATAGCTCAAAAGCTAACGAGATCTTAACGCAAGTTGCTTTCAATTTCTCCATTCCAGTGCACACGATAGCTCACAATCTAACAAGTTTTTTCTGCACTAGTCGGGACAGGACTTCTAGTTTTAACTGTATATACCAACATCAGAGACCAGCCGATCAGGCGACTGGGGCGAAAAAGTCACCTTGTATTGCATAACTTCGCTCTGACTTCACTAAAAAGCAAAATCGTGTCGCCCTGTAATTTGTAAATTCCCAATTGACCTACCTTGAAATTAGGTGAATTCACGTAGAATTTACAAAGTAATTTCCATCTGAAAAGAGTATTATTGTTAGGGTTAATTGTTATTGTGATTAATTTTCATAGTAACTAAAAATAAAATTAGCATCTAAAAACAATGCCTGATTAATAATGTAATCGCGAACCATCTTGGCTGCATTGAAATTAGGTGACAAGTCGTCAAGTTAAGACAAGATTTCCTATTTAAGTTATCTTTAAAATAAGTATTTTTCAGACTCAGAATTTTTTCTGGGGAGCAGTTTTTCATAAAACAACACTTTTTTGTAAAAGCTGAAGTTTTAATTCCAATCTGGATTTTATTTTTGTGCAGCAAAAACCTACTTATATTGACCTACTTTTTACTCACTCTGGACCAAGAAATGGACACACTTGAATTGTTTAATTCAAGGCTGACCTGTCTCTTGTAAAAAGTAAATGCCCATTTGAATTTGAATTGTAAACTTTTCTTTTTATAAATAAATTAATACAGAGAGGCATGTTTTTTTCTCGTAAACAATTGTTTGTACAAATAAATTTACACATAGAGATGTGTTATTGCCCAATTAATATTGTACGGTTAAAACTAGAAGTCCTGTCCTGAAATGCGCACAAATAGCACGTCGATTTGCGCGTTAATCTACGCGTTATGACGATGGTAAGGCTAACAAATTCTGCACATATGGCCTGTGCACAAGCAAAGTTCCAGACAATGGACCTCCGGGTAACCCGGAGGTCCATTGGCAGGAACATTGCTTGTGTTTACTATGGGTAGCAAGGAGAACCTGCCATGCTTTGGGTGCCATTCGTATGACAATTGCGCGCAATTCCTACGCGCAATTAAGCCTAAATAAGCGCACAGTTCGTGACAGGACTTCTAGTTTTAACTGTAGCGATTTATTTTTGTGAGAGATGAAAATATAATATACCGGTAGATCATGCGAATGCAGAATCATCGCTCTACTTTTTCCTTTCACTTCTCCCCGTTTCATTTGACTTCTGCCTAAAGTCAGTGGAGGGAGAAGTGACTTCTCCCTCAAATTACCCTCTAGACTGGTCCCTGACCGACATAGAAAACATTTATATAATAGTCAAAAATGTGAAGCATGAAAATACGGAGGAAAACAGGAACAAGAAGCTGAAATACTACAGAGAAATGTGTACTGGTGCCAGTGCTCAAAATTCGGATCCAAAAATACTGACCAGGAAAGTTTTGGCATGGCAGGGGTTTGAACCCACGCCGAGAGAGTTTCCTTCGGCACCAACCGCCTAGCGAAACTATACTGAACCACGCACACCACTCGGCCACCGACAGACCAGTGCTTAGATGCAACTATCTGATGAACAGGAAAATTTTGTTAGGACAGAATTATTTTTTTGGGGTATTAAAACGTTTTGACGTGGCGGAAATTTAATGACGTGAGCAGTGCCTGAGAACATACATGTAACTTTTTTTTAATGGCCTAAGGTGCATCATAGGAGAGCGAGCACGATAAAGCCCCTCAGAAATGAAACTCTGCTGAAACTCTTTTTTTTTCAGATGTTCATTATTGTCACTCAATCTAAATTTTGCAGTGATGGGCTTCATTTTTGAGGACGTTCATGATATTAACTCTTAACTCAATGAGTATTTTTGAAATATTTTTCTTCAAATCCAATCATGACTGCTCTGCAGCAGTCATGACTATATTTGATGAAAAAAAATTATCCATATTTAACAAAGGAAATCATTGGTCAAAATGTCCATCCAATTTACTGGAGGGAAGTTTGATTAATTATGTCCTAATTATAGTTAATTCAGTAGCAAGAGAAATCCTTTCCTGGGCAGGAATATCTGCAGCATGTACAGTACATGGAGAGTGTATTATCACTAAAACACCCGCAGAGTGGAGATTCCACCCAACCAATAATTGCAAATTTGTTTCAAAGCATAACCAGCACAAGCAAAGTTACAGCCAATGGACCTCCGGGTTTAAACCGGAGGTCCATTGGCTGAAATACTGCTTGTGTTTTTTGTCGATATGTACAAAATTTGAAAGTTATAGCTTGGGTGATAACTCCATTCCACGGGTGATTTAGTTACAATCCACTCTCCACGTATTGTAATGAGTTAAAAATTTTGTTGTACATGACATGTGTTGTTTTTCTATTAAATAGGTATTTGTGGTGGCAGTGCATCAGGGAAGACAACTGTTGCCAGAAAAATAATAGAAGCTTTAGATGTTCCATGGGTCAGCTTGCTTAGTGTTGATTCATTCTATAAGGTAGATTTTATTTGTTTGATATATGGTATATACATACAGTTAAAACTAGAAGTCCTGTCACGAATAGTGCGCTTATCTAGGCTTAATTGCGCGTTGGAATTGCGCGCAATTGCCATATCGAATGGCATCCAAAGCACGGCAGATTCTCTTGGTTATTCATAGTAAACACATGCAATGTTTCTGCCAATGGACCTCCGGGTTACCCGGAGGTCCATTGGCTGAAACATTGCTTGTGCACAGGCCATATGTACATAATTTTATAGCTTTACTTGGGCCATAACGAGTACATTAACGCGTATATCAACGTGCTATTTGTGCGCATTTCATGACAGGACTTCTAGTTTTAACTGTAAAGAGAGTGGATTACTGCTAAAATACCCACATAGGACCCTGTTAACCAGTGCCTGGATTGGAAGTCCCCTACAGAGGGCAGCACAGGTATAAACAACTGACTTCATACCTCTGTTACAGTCAGGATATATCCCTAGATATTGACTGTGAACTTAACCCTTTACCTAACATGAAAAGCAGATGCGGTGCTTCATCAATTGAAATTTTGTTTTGCTGATGATTATTTTTATTAGGTACCTGATAAATGTACACTACATGCCAGGGGATGATCCTGTGATCGCCCATCACCGGTACGAGGAAAAGAGTTTAAGATGATCTGGCGACGTCTGGTGTCGATGCGGTGTGGAATTTTACCATTGCGATCTCCAGGATGAGAGATTAATACTCATCTAGTACAGTAGCAATTCTGATGTATTAAGTGCTAATATATTTCCCATGCATTATCGCTCATCACCGCGTTAGCATTTCTGATGTAAATGTATTAACGCGAAGCAATGTCTGAAACACAAGTAACCAACTCAAGATTGAATATGAAGCTTGTCGAGTCAATTTTATCGACATTAAATATTTTTTCTCACCACTGTCAAGGCAGCAAACACACCCTACAACATTTTCAATAAAAGTACAATCTTCTTCAGAAACGCCTCGGGACGTTTCAAAATCAAACATGAGAAACGTTTTTCGTTTGGGTAATCTGCTGCCCCAAATAAATGTGTGAAGGTGATATTTTTAGACAGAAATATGTTAAGAATGATGCTCGTCTGACTGAAAACAAACAGTGGTCATTTTTTGTTATTTATTTCTGCAAGTAACTCAAGTGCGCTGGAAAAACACATTGTAATGTCAACAGCCATGTGCTTCAAACTGCACAAATTGTTTTCAAACCCGGCGATTCCGTTCCATCGACTCGACCCGTCAGAAATTATTTTCTCCTCATATATCGCAGCGTGCTCATGCACATCGACTGAATTATGAAGATATCTGTGTTTAGCACATGGAAATAATAATAAAAATTAATAAATAGTAAATATTCATTGTTGACGTTTCGAGGGCCATGGTCGGATCCTAACAGGTATCAGCAAAGAGGAGAATTTCAATCTTCTTAATGTTCGCGACTTGAATATTTTACCTTCGGCGTTCACGTGGAATGCGTGAGTACGCTGTTAGCTGTATAATCTGGCATAATAAAAGAATAATCATTTGGGATTACCCTGAACTGTATTCACACATTTGCAATTTTAACTTCAAAAGGTTGTTTTAGCCACATGCCCGTTGCCTTCTCAGTGATCCCCAAATAAGATCGCCTGCATCACGTTCTCAAATTGAAAAAATGTTGCTCTTAATTTTTAACTTCGAAAAAATGTATAAAAACAGTGGGATTTGAATTCGAGAGCGCATATAAAGAAGACGCATGGAAATGGTAGACAAAGCGTAGGAGGAATTTGTGCAACCTACATTTCTGCAACATACACAAGAAACAACCAAACACTAGGCAAGGATTGAAACAAGCTTGTCTGACTCGGGATGAGTGTACATTTTATATAAATAAACATTTGAATAAAGATTTAACATCTGGAATTCCCAAAGAATAACCAGATAACTCATAATCATATACGGCATCCTATCTCTCAGAAGGCTTGATGGATGACTCCCGGTTTTTGAAAACTAAACTGTTGGAGCTTTCTCCACTCCTTTTTTGTAACCGCTATGGTCATATACCGGGCCTGCTACCAAACCGGCGTTGCTGTTTGGTTTTCTTTCTCTTCTTCCCTCAAATTTGCCATCGCACAACATTACATTCTGGCTCGCCACCATGGTGGGGACTCAAACCTCTATCATCGCCGAGCTGGAACCGAATAGAGCCCGCTCTCTAATAGTTTTAATGGTGTTGAGGGATTGAGTATTGACAATCTAACACTCTAACGTAAACTGCCGGGAATTCTAACCGCGTACATACCCCCCCCCCCCCCCCCCCTCAGACTCCATTTGAGGCAATAGGAAAGCTAGGCCTATGTGATCCAAGTGAAACAAAATAAGGTTAACCGGGTCGCAAGGGATTTGTAAATCCCACATTGTCCCTGCGCGCCTTTGGCGCGCTAAAACTTTTCATTCATTCATTCATTCGAGAGCGGGACCACTGCCCCCACCCCCCATGCAATACCCCCCTCCCTTCATTCCCACACTCCCTCACCACATCGATTCTCGGGCAACGGAGGGCTGCAGTCGTCCCGGCCGCATATTCCTATGGTTCTTGAAAAAAAATTGACACCACCCCACCCATCATTAATGAGCTATATGTATTCCGTGGTTCTGATTAAACATGTTTTTACGGTTCTGGTATAAGTTCACCTTTCTCTCTTCATCTCAAATGTCTTTGGCTGCCAGAGTCTTATAGTCCAGCGGTTCTGTTTTGAAGTAAAATTCGAGCTAAACCGTCCATATCAATAGGCTACTAAGAATAACATAAGGTTTATACAATAATCGGTAGCTGTTTAAACTTATGTTCACTAATCCTATTGCGGTGACTGTCTAATTAAAAAGATTATTACCAATGATTTTAATTGCTGAACAAACTTCTAGAATTATTAATTATAGTTAAATGTGCTAACTCTAAGGATGTTGAGGTGTGACCTCTCTATCCAAAGTCGATTAATTGAGAATAAGTGTCAAAATTATCAGCTGCCTGAATTCAGTGAACTATTTCTTGAGTTGAAGAAAAAAGCCTGATTCCAATCCTTCAACACGCCTAAGACATGAAAGTATCAAATCACGAACAGTCACTGAGGGTCGAAAGGGGCTTGCCTCCACAGCCTTTGGCACGCGAAACCATTCTGCACCCCCCCCCCCCCCCCCCCCAAGCCTGATTCTAAATTTCATTTGTCTTTGTTTTCAAAGCAAGGCTGTTATCCAGAAGCGAAGCTAGGATTTTATTATGATATTGTAGACTCTAGGCATTGTTGATGCAGTGCCCGACTGTGCATGTTCATGATTCATAATTGCCATAAGTTGCCTATAGTACACACTGAGTGGCTGGGTTTAGAAGAGGGGTAAGTATTGGTTGATTATGACAAAAACACTCATGTAGTGCAGTTTCCACTCACACAGTGTGCTCAGGTTCTGTGAAAAAAGCTTACAGCACACTGGGGACATACTTCAACTTGAACGACTCCAGAATTCATTTCAAAGCCTCTAGACCAAAATACTAAGTTATGTTATTTTACTTTAACTCAGCGAGGTGAACTGTGCGGAGCGAAAAGCATTCAAATGATAAAATGGCTGACTCCTCGTACACATGTTGTTTGAAAGTTATGAAAAAATAATGCCCTCGTATTTAAAAAACACACTTTCAGGGGTGTTCTGTCATATGATATTGATGAATAAATAGTCAAAATGTACGATCACTGTTTTTCTTTCATTCGAATGCGCTTTTCTTTAACCATTTAACTCAGAAATGCATGTCCGATCACAATATCGATTCACCCCAAAACAGTCAACTTTGTGGTGAGAGAACGTCCAACCTTAAAATTGGCTTTTGACTGATTTCTGATGTTGGGTTAATACCTTCCGTTTGAAGTAATTTGGATGTCGCCGATGGACATGGCTGTCTTTTTATTTTATTTTTTATAATAATTTTACAATTGACAGTAATATTTCTATCGACACCCAACCAGTGGTGGGGGGGGGGGGGGGGGGGGGGGGGGTGGACAATTCAGATACAATTTTTTTTGCCCAACCCCACTTTTGAAAATGGAAGTAGCTTTAATCATTTATTTGTTAACCACGGACCACGGGATGCTCTTCCATAGTACAAATCCATGACTTCCGT
Organism: Pictodentalium vernedei; assembly: GCA_031216915.1. NCBI lineage: Eukaryota > Metazoa > Mollusca > Scaphopoda > Dentaliida > Dentaliidae > Pictodentalium > Pictodentalium vernedei. Next base: position 540,044,807 of record CM062293.1, read on the forward strand.
CACAGTGTGCAATGCATCAATTCGTCATTCTTTTTCTGTCCGAAGCATGAGCAGGATGTGTTTCCGCCATATGCATTTTGAAACAGTGATAATTCAACTCGTGGATAATGGTTTTCCTGTGACTGGAATTATGGATCTGAAGATCGTATAATAACAGGACTGTGTTTTATATATTCTCGTTTATATTTTCAACCACATTCTCATTGTTTATTAATTACTATTCCGTTTTCGCGAATGTTTTGCGACATCGTGTCATCGCGATTCGACAATGAATTTTTTCGGTTGATAAAAAATTTTATTGGAGTAGGTGTCGGCCGTCTGGGTTCTGCCACCTTCTCTCGTAGTTGAGGGTGTTCTTCTACTTTCTGTTTCTGTTGAGTTCACCTTTTTCTTCTGCTCTCACCTCTGTTCTTTCCAGTTCGGTTCCTTTAGGGCAATTCCTTTTGCCCTCGCCTTTGCTGCATTCTCGTGTCCATTTCGTCCGCACACGCGGGTGGTATGGAATGCAGTCGTTTTTGGAGCCTCCCGACTCGACCACGTCTGATGTGAGTTTACCCCCGCCATGGGAGATGTGCAGCTCCTCCCGCACCCGTGGGGAGGGGGGTGGGCACTGTCGTTTCGGGGCCCCCCGACTCGACCACGTCTGGTGTGAGTTTGACCCCCTGCATGGGGGATGTTCCCGCGGGGGGTGGTGAACGCTTTCGTTTCAGGTCGCCCGATTTGACCACGTCTGATGAGAATTGCTCCTCCTCTGTGGGGGATGTGCAGCTCCTCCCGCACCAGCGGGGGGTGGGGACCGCTTTCGTTTCGGGGCTTCCCGATTTGACCATGTCTGGTGAGAGTTATTCCCCTTCTGTGGGGAATGTGCAGTGTTTTACCGTGGTGGATACTGCGGGAGCTGTTGGTTTTCTGGTGTAGAGATGCCTGGTTCCGGGACTATGCGCCCTCTCCAGTCGACATCTGAGGCTGTCACTAGGGTTGTGACTCCTCCTTTGGAGGCCGAGCTTGGTGGCTCTCTCCGCTTTTCCGCCAGTTCCAACAGCTCCCGTCGTATCTGCTGCTACTGCTGTTCCGTCTAGAATGTCATTGGGCACCATTTTTAGCCGGCCTCAGCTTCTCCCTGCCAGGGTCTGCAGGGATGTCTGTAGTGTGGTTGTGGGGTTTCGGCCTCAGCCTTCCCAGACTTCCACTCGGCGAAGTCAAATGGGGCTGCCGACTGAACCCCATACTGTGTCCTCTCAGCCATTGAGCACAGTAGTTTTATACCTGCAGTGGTCTGCTGCGGTGTCTGGTTGTGTAGACGTGGGGGTATCGGCCTCAGCCTTCCCTGACTTCAACTCGGCGAAGTTGGAAGTGGCTGCCGGCCGGACCCTCTCCTGTGGTCTCTGCGCCGTCGAGTACCACAGTTGTCATTGGTTTCGGTTGTTCTTAGTGGGACACTATGAACTCTGTGGCGTTTCCATCCCTCATTCTGGCCACACGACCAGTTTTGGGGGTCCAACGTCTTTTGTGCAGCCTGCACCTTCTGCCCTGCAGAGGTCAGCAGTGACTCTCATGAGTTCCTGCTATGTTGATCCTCGGGGTGTGTCACACCCCTATACACATCTGGCTTCAGACGTTTTCGGCTGCCGCCTGTCGTCCCACATCGGGTCTTTTGGAGGATCGTGACCCTTCACTGGTTCAGAGGGTCAGTGGTGAAGCCACTTTGCCGGTTCGTTCCCCTGTCGAACCGGCCAGTACAGGCAGTGAGCTTAGGGAGGCCCTCTCCTTACTCACTCAGGTTCTGTCAACGAGCCTTCCTGTTGCTTCCAGCGAGGCAGCGAGTGGTTTCCAGACGCCGCCTCCCGGGATTGGAAACAGGCCGCTTTCTGATACCCTGGTGTTCCGACACCATGGGAGGCGTCGGCTGGTTTGCCCACGATGGGCTATGTGTCTTCCGACTCAGGGGAAGAGTCAGACATGCTTGATGTCGAGAGCCAGCAGTCTTCGGACATGGGGACAGCTCTTGATTTCGTGTTTGGGTTCCTTCCGGATCTCAAACCATCTAACCAGTCGACAGTGTCAGCCAGGCCGCGATCATCGGTCGCGCGCCAACAGTCTATGGAGCAACCTGCTTCTGGGCGTCTTCGACCGTGCCCTTCGGTACAGTTGGTTGAAGCATTTTCAGCCTTGGACTCCAAGCTAAGTTCCAAGGCTATGAAGGCTCTGTTCTTCACCAGGGTTGACACCTTTTTGCCTCCGGCAAGTTATCGTTCCTACGATTCCGCCAATCCGTCGGTCTACCAGACTTTGACGGTTTTGGATCAAGACTCCAATTCCCTCGGGCTTTCCAAGTCCAAGTCTGCCGTCATTCCGATGACGACTCTGGAGTCCACATTGGGCTTATCGAGAGAGATGCTTGGTATGCTTTCTCTCTCCGATCACGTCATCTCAGCTTTTGCTGCTTATCTGCCTTCAGATAAGATTGACGAGGTACAGGCTTCTTTGCGTGTGCTGTCCAAGGCGCTCATGCATCTTACTCACACGCATGCCTGTAACACGACTAATCTGGAATTAGTTCGAAGGGACTCTGTGCGGGACACAAGCCGATCCCTTCCTGAGGAGCAGTACGCTGCTCTTCAATCTGCTTTTTTGGCAGGTCCGCAACTTTTCCATGATTCTGTGTTGACGGTCCGGGATGACGTCCTACGTCATTCCAACGATCAGCGGCTGTTTCTTCAGCTTGATCAGCCTTCTAGGGTAGGCACGGGCTGTTTCAAGCCTAACAAGTACCCTCTGCTTCCTCTGCGAAGCAAAGGGGCTGATCCTTCTGCTTCTTACTCAAGGGGTAAGGGTAAGCATCTGCAGTCTTGAGGGAACTCCCAGGATTTTTCATTCAGTAGAGGTGTTTTCTCCTCTCGCGAGCCTCATCGGGGTTTGCAATGAAGGTCCTCACCTCGACTCGTCCCAGGTTGGAGGAAGGATAGCAGAGTTCGCAGACCGTGGGCCACCATCACATCCGATCCTTGGATGTTAGATGTTGTTTGGTCCGGGCTGCGAATATCCTTCCGACGGCACTCCACTCTGTCCGGGGTGCCTTTTCCAACCACAGTTCCTTCAGACATTTTACGTCGGGAACTTTTGTCCACGGAGATAGACAATCTCCTGACAAAGGGGGCGATTGAGGTCATCAAGAACATTAGGTCAGTGGGTTTCTATTCCCGCCTGTTCTTGGTGCCGAAGAAGGACGGCCGACTCGGACCGGTTCTCGGTCTGAGTTTCCTGAACCAGTCTATCATTGCTCCCAAGTTCAGCATGGAGACTTTCAGGTCGGTTCTCAGTTCAATTCACCAGGGAGATTTCGCTTCCAGCTTCGACCTGCGAGACGCTTACTTTCACGTTCCGATTCATTGGGCGTTACGGAAGTATCTCAGGTTCATTTTTCTGGGGCGAGTTTACCAGTTCAAGGCCATGCCTTTCGGCCTCAACCTGGTTCCTTGGTCCTTCACCAGACTGATGTCGCATGTGATAGCTTTCCATCGCACACAGTCCAGGGTGACTGCTTTGGCATATCTGGACGATATCCTCCAGTGGCATTCCAATGCTGCCTTCCTGGAGTCGGATGTCGCCACGCTGTTGAGCTTGCACAAGTCGCCATGTTTCAGAGTCAACGAGAAGAAGTCGGACCTGGTCCCTTCTCAGTCGTTTTATCATCTGGGGATGGCTTTCCGCACACAATTCAATTTGGTGGCGGTTCCCCAGGCCAAGGCTGTGATTCTCTCAGCTTTTGCTCCGACTCTGTCCCAGTCCACATCCACGACAGCTCGGAGTTTTCTCCGGCTAATCGGTCTCTGCTGTTCGGTGACGGATGTCATTCCTCTACCTCAGCTGCGTGTCAGACCTCCCCAACACTTTCTGCTCAGTCGTTGGAGGCCGAATGTTGATTTTCTGGATCTGGTGCTTCAGTTTCCAGACTATCTTTATCCTCACCTTCTCTGGGCGGATGTCCAGTGGCTTTCGCAGGGTGTTCCGTTGGACTTACCCACGTCCGATCGCGTTCTGACGGAAGATGCCAGCGATCTCGGATGGGGTGCGACGTTGGATCCTCTAGGTCTTTCCATTCACGGGATGGTGGACCAGGATCATGCAGCTCTACACATCAACCAGAAGGAGCTTCTTACTCTTCTTCTGCGTTTCAGGCAGTGGATCCCTCACCTGTCGAATCGCCAGGTCCTTCTGTTGTCCGACCATTTGACGGTGGTTGCTTACATTCGGAACCAGGGCGGCACGCACTCTGTTCCAATGTACGAATTGGCTTGGGATCTTATACTGCTCGCTCAGGATGTCCACGCCGGGGTGGCTGTTCGTCACATTCCCGGTCGCCTGAACGTCCTAGCCGACTCCCTGTCCCGTCGGGGCAGGGTCATTTCCACCAGGTGGATGCTCCACATGGCGGGTTCCATCGATCTCTTGTGATTAGTTGGAACCATCAGGTGGACACTTTCGTGTCCCCGTGTCCAGATGCTCTGGCTTTCGCTGTGGACGCTCTGGCCTGCCTTTGGGATGGTCTTGTCTGCTACACCTTCCTACCGGTTCCGATTCCGCCCCAGGTTCTCACCCAGATATGAACCTGCAGTCGTCGAATCCTTTCGATCACACCCGTCGCTTCGGTGGGTGTGGATCAATCTGCTCCGCTCTCTGTTAGCGGCGGTTCCGGCATGTCTCCCTCTACCTCGCGACTTTCTTTGCCAAAGTCGCCCGGTTGGTTTTCAAGTTGACCCGACTTCATTGTGCCTTCGCACATGTCTTTTATCGGGTCCTGTCTCCTCCGTAGTGGTTTTTCGAGACACACAGTGGAGTTGCTTTACTTCAAGGACGCACTCACTCCACTGGTTTAGCCTCTGTGGCTAAGTGGAAGGTTCTTCTGTCGATGGTGTGCGATCACTCTGTTGCTTCTGTCACTCCTTCGATCACACTGCTTGCGGATTTTTCTGGTATATGTTTGTTTCTGGGGGTCTCCAGCAATGTGTACTTGTCCATGCTTCGGAGACATTTTTTCCTATGTGATACCGCATTGTTTCGACACTCATCCTTGCCTCTCCAAGCTTGTTCAGCTCTTTTCCTTGAAAAGGCCTAGGACTTTGCAGTTTACTCCAAGATGGTCACTTTCTTGGGCGCTGCTCTGCTTGGGGGTGGGGGCGTTCACGCCTTTATCCTGGATGAATATGCGTTTTCCCACATGCCAGATCTCTCCTGCATCCATTTCTTGATGGATTTGTCTTGCTATTCATGCAGCTTTCGCTCGTCTAGCTACTGGTGATTGTATTACCAATTGTTTTTTCTGCCACGAGGTGCGTGCATTGTCTTCCTCTTTTTATAACTCTGTCATGTTGTCGGATGACTGATGTTATACTGGCAGCCTTCTGGAGAAATGCTACATTCTCCTTTTCTCTGCGACAGTTGCAGGAGCCGACAGAGACCCTTGGGGCCCTCTTTCTTAGGCTCAGGATGTTGTCTATCCAAGCTTTCCGGCTTTTTTCAGGGTCGGTTCCAGCTTTGTGCTGTTACTGCCCTTTCTGTCTGTGCGTCGCACATCACCATACGCCTCATCTTTCATCGGCTTTTCTACTGTTTGTGATGCTATGGTTTGATAGGCCTAGGGATCTCTTCCTCTGTCCATGGTCCCAGTGCTATTGAGTTATGTGTGGGTTGGTTATGTGATTCCCTCCAGCCTTTTGTCTATTCAGCCTGTTGTAAACAATTGAGGTAGGTTGATAAGAAGTATAAATTTTATAGTAAATTTCCTTTCTTATTATACCTACCAAAATTGTTTACATGGAGGTCCTCCCGTCTTCTTATTCGGGTAAGAATCCTTCCTCCCCGCAGATCACATAACTCCTGTGTTGTTCGGAATCAAAAGAATGACGAATTGATGCATTGCGCACTGTGACGGAAGTCATGGATTTGTACTATGGAAGAGCGTCCCATACTGGGTGTGCGCCGATGGCGCTCGGCCCAGTTTTGGCTTATTTTTTCGTGGTGTTTTTACACCACTTTTCTTTCCCAAATCTTGGGAAAGATTAAAATAGAGAGTATTTTATCCGAGTTAGGTTCTTCCACTGTAGTGCAAGCCTGTTGTAAACAATTTCAGTAGGTATAATAAGAAAGGAAATTTACTATAAAATTTATACTTCTATTTGCGTTGCTGTCCGATATGTCATTCCAGAGTTATGGGACTTTATTCGTCAAAATATAAGCAATTTTCCACATGTCGAACAATAACTTGAAAATGCTTAGTACACATGTATGCTCATATTGTGTGCTTCCCTCTTGTAATTAATAACGGGTGTATCATGCGCTTATGACGCAGCTGTTTATTATAATATTTAATGTGGAGTTGGTGGGAGTATGATCAACTTAGTTTGCTTCATTATAAAAGCATATTGCTCATTAAGCAGGGCGAGGAAGACTTTCCTCTGATTTACATGTTGGTTGTAGTCGATGTACTCCCACTAATTCTTGCTCAACATGTGTCACATGGGATGACAAATGTTGGAGACGGGTGTCACGGTACATTGTTATCGAGGGGCCACTGCCGGTCCTCTCGCAGTGAGAGGCCGCCGCCAGTCCTCTCGCTAAAAAGTCACTCTAGTTTTTTAGTTTCTGTTTACAGAGGAACAAGAACATAGTGATGTTTATGTGACGCCGTCAGCTGTTAGTTATCGGCTAAAGTGCTCATGAATATTAGACGGCAATAAACCACAGCGTTTCTTTCTTTCTTAACATCTGGGGTCATATGTTGTGGTTCGAAAGTTGCGTCAGTCGGAGCATACGTCCACACCTCCTGTCCGGGACGCTCTGTTCAGTTCACAGCCGGGGTCGACTATAGTTACAGCTTCTTCTTCAGCGTCTACCAAGCACACACAGCCGCACCTTGGCTATGTGATTTCTGATATCCAGCCAGCATCGCCGAGAAGGTCCACTCTTCATCAGATAAGTCACGCCACACATTAGACAAGGAAACGAGGCCTCATTCACCGGGACGTCTGCAGAAGAGAGCCATCTCAGACACACTGTCCCAGCAGCAGCCGGTGACCAAGCAACAGAAGACTGCTGCTCCTCAGTCCTCCATAACAGACTTGGCGGCGCAGATTGCACAGCTCACCGCAGCATCACAGCAAGTGCAGAAGCAGCTGACTGCAGTCTCAGAACCTGAGCTGTCAGATGGTGCTGGGTCTGTCCAGTCATCTGCGCATTCAGATGCCAGGGTGGTGATGGATCTAATGCATCAATACTTCCCTGAGTTCGTTCCTGAGAATCAGAATGCTGCGACCGCTTAAAAGTAGCACTATTCAGTAGCTAAGAGACGAGGCCTCATATATCAGGACGTCCGGAGAAAAGAGCCGCCTCGGACATGCTGTCCTGGGAGTAGTCGGCGGCCAGAATACAAGACTGCTGATCCTCAGGCCTCTGTAATGGATTTGCTGTCGCAGATTGCGCAGCTCATCGCAGCATCCCATCAAATGCAGAAGCAGCCGACAGCAGTCTCAGAACCTGAGCTGTTGGATGGTGCTGGGTCAGTCCAGTCATCTGCGCGTTCAGATGCTGCTGACTGTGATTTTCAACTGATTCAGACGAATGATGAAAGGGATTTGGAGGGGGATTTCCCTTCCGGAACAACACATGGTTGCGATGGATTAAATCCATCAACACTACCCTGAATTTGTTCCAGCGAATCAGAATGCTGTGACTACTTGCAAGAAACCGCTAACGTTGTTGGACACTAATTTTATCCGGATAAAGAGGAGGAAATGTCTTTTCCAGTTCACTATAGATAGGTGTCGCAGGCCTTTGGCCTTTTTGATGACGCCATATTCAACTTTCCAGTGGAAAGAAGTAAGGCGGTTTCTTGCCATCATCTTCCATATTTTACTGATTAACAGAAAACAGGGAAGATGTTTTGAGAGTTCTTCTGCATTTGAATGAGCAGGCTAAGGACCTAGTATGGCCTTACCTTTGTCATTCACTATTCGCTCGAACACAATTGAAATGGCATTTCTTCATTCAGAGTGAATTTAGACTCACCGTCTTACCCAGATCACCTTTAAGAACTGTGATGCAATGTCTCTAAGGAAAGGAATTTGAGGACGTTCATACCTCATTTAGAGTCCTTTCCAGGCCTATTATATTTATCACATATAACTCTGTCTTAACAGTTGCTAATTTAGAGTTAATCAGACATGACGGAGGCCTTGTGTCATCATCCTTAATAGATGACAAGGTGAAAAACTCTCTTCCGGTCGCTTATGTTTCCAGACACTAAGTTTTTGATGATAAGCTTTCATTGGTTTATGACCAAGCTACAAAGAAAGCATCAATACTCTCCTCCTTAAGTCAGCGTCTAATCAACCTGCAGTAGTGGAACGGAGTAAGGTCCTAGACAGAGAGTCGTCTAAAAAGGACTCCTCGCGAGGGTATAGGTAACCCTCCTATAATTACTCTAGGGATCATCATACAGCAACTCGGATAGGGGACTTAGGTCTGATCGAGGCAACCGGTAAGACGCCCCTAAGCCGTTGGCTCGAGGCTCTTCGCGAAGGAGATGTAGTTTCTCCTTCCGTAGGCCTCACAGGTACTACAGGTGAGGGTTAGGACCTCTATTGCTTAGCAGCAGACGGATGGTTATCAAGATTTGCATCAAACTGGATAACTATTACGGAAGACCAACAGGCGAGATGTCTGGTCTCGGACGGCCTATGGATATCTTTCCGAGAGAACCACAACTAACTTAATGTCTGTGATGGACAATGCATCCGTAAAATCCTTGTATAAGAGTTTCTAATCGGAGGTAAAAGTTCTCTTGACAATGAAAGTAATAGAGGTCTTTGAGAATCAAGATTCTCCAGCATTCTATAGTCGCCTATTACTCGTACCGAAGCCATAGAGCTCGTTCTGACCGATATTGGACTGGAGCTGGATAAAAAGTTTATCATAGCTCTAAAGTTTTTTTATGGTTATCATTTAATCAGTAAAAGTGAGCATTCGAGTGATCGATCTAAGGATCCGTTCTTTCATGTCCTTTTTGTCTTTTTATATCCGGCATTCAGAAAGTACCTATGATTCGTCGTCCAAGGGATAGTATTTCAGTTCCAAGTGATGTGCTTCGGTCTGAAGATAGCGCCCTGGGCAGTAACTCGAATAATGAACTTGGTAATGTCTCATAATCTGGTTCATCTGCTGTTATCCATAGCGAAATTAGTCAGTTGTTATACTCGCTTTTGTCTACTCTCGAATGCATTAACAGCGAGAACTTTATGCGACTGATGGGGTTGTGCGGAGCGGCTACGTATCTTATTCAGATGGGTCGCTTACGTAGGCGTCCCCTCCAGTTATTCTTTAACCAGAACTGGAGTGTGAAGATGCATTCGCTCAAGACCAGTATTGTTTTATCATGTCTAGTAATAAAGGGTCCATATTGGGGCAGATATTCAGTGGTTAACTCCAGAGTTCCGCTGCAACTCTGCCAGATCCGGCTTTCACAATTATGACAGGTGTGAGTCAATAGTTTGGGGCACGACCCTGAGTCCAACAGACTAGAAATGCAGGCGTCTTGAGACCCTCGGTTCCTGGAGAAACACATAAACATCAAGAATGATGTCAATATTGTTAGTGCTACATACTGTTGGACAACTCGATAGTAGTAGCATACATCAGGAAATGGGGTGGGGGGCACCCATTCATTCCATTATGATAACTAACGGAGAAGAGTTTTCTGTTTCATGTTCATTTCTCTATCCATCATATACCAGGTCGTCTGAACGTATTAGTGGACTTGCTCCTCGGAAAGGTTGTCTGTTTCTTTTGCATTGGACGCTCAACAAGTGAGTATTTGGACAGTTTTGCTACCAGTGGGATCGCCCCACGATAGTTTAGTTTGTGGCGCACCGGAACAATTAGTTACCATCCTTTGTGTCGTCATGCCCAAACCATTGTGTGCATGCAGTAGATGCTCTGCAGAATTCATGAGGATGAATGATAGGATACGCATATCCTCTGATTCATTTGATTCAATAGATTACGTTTAAGATTAAACAGTTTCGTTGTGAATAGTACTAGTAGCACCTCTGTTGTTTCAGAAACCTTGGATCAGTATTCTCAAGTGTCTGTTATGGGACGCTCCCCTGAAGCTTCCTCCATGAGAGGGCCTTCTTTCAGGGGAAGTTTTATTCTTCACGTCCTTCTCCGCCAATAGTGGCATAATGGAGTCGTTTAGAAGTGAGGGAACCATCGGGGTTCTTATTTTATTTGATAAGTGACACATGAACGATTAAATAATGCGGGTGAGGAGATTTCGATTTGACTTCGAATAGGACTTCTAATTTTCGGTTTTGCATGCAAATTTTGGGGATTAGGGGGGCAAACTTTATGTTTGGCCCTCGATATTTTAGAGTTAGCACCAGCTAAGTCTGGGCCATTGGTAAGTATAAAAATATACAAATTACTATAAATTTAGCATTTTTCCTAGAGTTATGGCCCTTTTTTTCCTTTCTGTTCATCTGTCCATACAAGCCTTTTCTATTGTAACTTCAAAGCCATAAGCCGGATTTGGATCTCCTTTGGTATGATGATAGACCTGCAGGGGAGAACAGATATGCACCAGGAACAGGTTCCGTCCAATAATTTTTCCCAGAGTTGTGGACCTTTTTCCCTTCTGTCCATACAAACATTTTGCACTGTAACTTCAAAGCCATCAGTCAGATTTCGATCTCTTTTGGTATGCTGTTTCACCTGCATGGAGGAACAGATATGCACAAGGAACTGGTTTTGTCAATAATTTTTCCCAGAGTTATGGATCTTTTTACTCTTTCCACTTAGAAAGAAATTTTTTTATGTCCTACAATACCCTTAAGGCTACTTTGATCAAACCTGTGGGTCGGGGGCAGTGGACCATGCTTTTGCATTGCCCTTGTAACTTTGTAGGATTACTCTGTGTAAAGTCTAGATGAGAACATCCTATTTTGTCAGTGAGGGTCAACCATGACAGCCGCACAATTTGTTTAGCACAGTCTACAGTTTATATTTATGAAGCAATTTCATTGTAACTTGGGAGGATAGCTTGGTATGATGACTAGATGAGACTGTTGTATTTTGGCTTCAATCGATCAGCTCTTAATTGCCACCTGGACTCTTGACCTAGATTCCTTGAGCACTGCTTACAGGTTGTTTTTATGAATAGATTTCATTGTAATTGTAGGATAACTTGGTATGATATCAAGATGACATGCTGCTATTTTGGTCATGGTTGGTCCACCATGACAGCTGAACTATAACGTGACCTAGATCTACAAGTTACATTTATGAAGGGATTTCACTGTAACTTGGAAGAATGACTCGTTTTGGAATGATTTAACTGTGACTTGGTAACTTTTCATCAAACACTACACACTGTCAAGTTAAGTTACAGTATTATTGACACTTTCATTATTATTATTATTTGGTATGCTGATAGACCCACATGGAGGAATGGATATGCACAAGGAATGGGTTTTGTCCAATAATTTTTTCCCAAAGATATGGGCCATTTTCAACTTTTTTTTTACTGAGAAACTTTTGTCTGTACAAACATTTTGGATTGTAATTTCAAGGCCATCTTTCAGATTTTGATCACCTTTGGTATGCTGATAGACCCGCATGGGGGCACGGATATGCACAAGGAATGGGTTCCATCCAATAATTTTTCCCCGAGTTATGGCCCTTTTTCACTCTTTTGACTTAGAAAATGTTTCTCGGCCTCTGTATTGCATTTACTGCATGTGGGATTTGGTGTATTCTTGGTATGCCGCATCCACTTTGCAAAAGAATATCCACAAGTAATGGGGTCTGTCCCATTATTTTTGTAGAGTTATGGGCCTTTTTCGATTTCAATTTTTCTGGTTTTGGTATGTATCATCAAATCGTGTGTTTATATGACACTGTAGGGGGGCATATGCCACACTTTACGTTGCTCTTGTTATTATTTTTATTATTAGTCTAGTTGTGATGAATGAATGGCGGGCGGGAGACAATTGGTTTCCGGATGATGACTTGATAATGGTTTGACCCACGTTCATGAAACTTCATAGGTAGGTTGGCATCGGTTAGAGGAAGAATCCTATTTGTTTTGGATTCGCTAGGTCAAAGGTCAAGGTCACAGTGACCTTGAACATACTAAATCGAAAAGAGTTGGTTTCTGGATGATAACTTAACTATGGTTGAACCCACATTCATGAAACTTCATATGTAGGTTGGCCTTTATGAGAGGAAGAAACTTGTATATTTTGGACTCACTAGGTCAAAGGTCAAAGTCACAGTGACCCTGAACATAGTAAATCAAAACAATTGGTTTCCGGATGATAACTTGGTAATGGTTCGACCCACCTTCATGAAACTTCATAGGTAGGTTGGCATCAGTGAGAGGAAGAACCTTATTTATTTTGGACTCGCTAGGTGAAAGGTCAAGGTCACAGTGACCTTCAACATACTAAATCATAAACAATTGGTTTCCAGATGGTAACCTGATAAAGGTTTGACCCACGTTCATGAAACTTGATAGGTAGGTTAACCTAGGTGAGTGGAAGACCCCTATTTATTTTGGGCTCGCTAGGTCAAAGGTCAAGGTCACAGTGATCTTAAACATAATAAATCATAAACGATTGGTTTCCAGATGATAATTTGACAGTGGTTCCATCCACATTCATGAAACTTCATAGGTAGGTTACCATTGGTGCAAGAAAGATCCCTATTTATTTTGGAATCACTAGGTCAAAGGTCAAGGTCACAGTGATCCATCACATAGTAAATTGTAAACAATTGGTTTCCAGACAACAAGTTGATAATGATTAAACGCACTTTTGTGTTGTCACAACTCGACTTTGGATCGGCAATCCTATCAGCATTTTTTATTATCATTATTATTATTATTGTTATATAAAATTAACAGGTCAAATTTGTATTGAAGGTATGTATGGTAAATCATTGTGTGTTTGGAAGTTATATTCAGTTAACAGGGTTATTCATTAAAGAGATATCCAATGAAGTGTGCTGTCATATATAATCATGTTGCATGGCAGATTTTTTATTTAAAAAAAATTTTTTCTTCAAGGTTCTTACAGAAGAACAACACCAGAGAGCTTCAAAAAATGATTACAACTTTGACCATCCCGATGCTTTCGATTTTGATCTTGTTGAAAAAACGCTGAGACGGTTGAAGGCAGGAAAAAGAGTTGATGTTCCAATTTATAATTTTACAACACATAGTAGAGAGACATCTATGGTTTGTATTACCTTAATATACTACTCAAAGTTTACTAAGCACCAAGTATATCCAACTTCCTGTTTTACATTATACAGTTAAAACTAGAAGTCTGTCTTGAAATGCGCACAAATTGCCCATTGATCTGCGCGTTAATCTACGCGTTATGACCACAGTTAGGCTATCAAATTCTGTACAAGTAGCCTGTGCACAAGCAATGTTTCTGCCAATGGACCTCCAGGTAACATTTCCTGTGTTTGCTATGAGTAACCAGGAGAACCCCGTCGTGCTTTGGATCATATCTTGTTTGACAGAGCTCCATGAGCTCTGTCAAACTGGATATAATAGATTAAATGCCTGTATTGTATATGCTGAGGCCAAATAGGTCTATAAACAAGGAAAACTTGTCAGAGTCCAGGCAATATTTTTATACTGTACCAATGACCCAGACTTAGCTGGTGCTAACTCGAACAAAACCAGGGCCAAACACAAATTTTGCCCCCCAATCCCCAAAATTTGCATCCAAAACAAAAAGAAATCATGTCCTAAAGGACCTCCATACTATGCCTCTACTGCGCATGCGCAGCGACGCAGACGTCCCGAAATTGGCGCCAATTATCATTCTCTGTTTGGCCCTTCATCAGTCAACATCTCACTGATCTTTGTGCTTGTAAATCTCAGTTTAAAGGATGCCAGACACATAATTTTTGGAGAAAATGTGATTCTAAGGAGGATAGAAGGAGGAGAGGAAAAAGAAGTGGCAAAAAATAATCAGGGCTGTACTTAAAATTTTTTGATGAAATTATGTTAAGTTGCCTATTTTCGAGGCATGGGCCTCTTGTTGTCATTCTTGCTAAATGTTGCACTGCTTATTCAGTGTTTCCTCTCCCCTAGCCTTCTAAAGTCCCCCCTTGCAATTCTCCCATGCTTTTGGCATATTTTTGAGAAATTTCATTTCTAAAATTTCCTGGGAGAGTTGCTTGGTTACAGAATGTTTTCTGTTATTTTCCCCATAGTTACGTTTTCACCCATGGGTGTATAACGTTTGTGTTCTGCATCTTCCATCTGATGTTCTGCAGATTCTCCCCTGGGAGTCTCTGTTTTGCATCAGATAGAGTGTAATTTGATGACTGATTCCGGGCCAGTTTTTTCAGTGCCTGGAGTCATGTTTTCTGGTGTTTTTACACTGTTTGTTTACATTGGCAACAGCCTTTTTTGAGGGGGGCTGTTTGCCTTTGCTGTAGTTTATCTCACTATAAGATACATTTATATTATCCGTAAGTGTCTCATTAATTATTTAATATAAATTTAAAATTTTTGACCACACTTTGCCATCGGATCCATCGGGGCTCAACGTTACTTTTCAGCAACTTGGGCTTCGCTGAAAAAATATTTTTTCAAAATTATTTTGATTTGCAATTGTTTTTTCATTTATTAATGGATCATGTTATTATGTATCTTTGTGTCAGGGGTTTTTGCGAGTAACTAGGACTTATTGTTGTTCTTTCACAATGAAGGGACGTTGTTCTAATTGTAATAGGAAATCTTCCTCTGACTTTCATGATCATTGTATTAATTGTAGTCAGTGTTCTCGCATTAATCCCTGTCCTATATGTGAATATTGGGATGAGAAACATTGGAAACGTGTGTCACGATATGTTGTTTCTGGAGAAAGGGCGATGCCGGCTCTTTCTCCGCAAGGTCACTCTACTCTCTCAGTTTCTATTTCAGAGGAACCAGAACAGGGTGATGTTTCCATGTTATCTTCTACAAGTGTGCGTCCGTCGTCACAAATGAATTCAGAGCTAGCGGCAAAAGTGCTCATGGAGATTAGACAAATGTCGTCCGCTAGCTCGCCCGGTGTAGCGTCCATTCACCGAATGGTTCGGCAGCCTGGTTCGTCCGATGCGGTCCAAGAGGAAGTTTTGGGTGATGCGAGCACTATAAACATAATAGATGCACACCCAGTGATGGCGGATAGTAAGCGAGAACGGAGGAAGCCTTTGAGTCCGGTTCCTAGCTCATCCAGGTCCAGCCAGGCCGCGAGCGAGAGAGGCCCCTCTCTCGTACAACAACATCTGGGACCAGATGTTGTGGTACAAAATGTGTCTTTAGCGGAGCGTACGTCCGTCGCTCGGGACGCTCCGTTGTATAAGCAGTCCGCAGAGACTGTTAAGGCTTCCTCTTCTCGTCAGCGCACACGACCGCACCTTGGCTGCGTGACCGCCGATATATTACCAGCTTCGCCGATCAAGGATTCTTCGGCGACCAGGTCACACCATCCGGCAGCCAGGGATTCGAGACCGATGGACTCCGGACGTTCGCATAGGAAAAGTATGCGGGAGCCATCTGATGCGGAGCTGCCCTCGGCGAAGCAGCGAAAGACTGCGCCTCCGCAGGTCTCGACGCCGGACATTCTTGTGCAGATAGCACAGCTTATCGCAGCATCCCAGCAGCCGACAGAAACGGTGTCGGATCGAGAATTATCTGACGGCGCTGGGTCGGTACGCTCCGCCGAAGCATCGGGGGCGGACGACCGGGAACATCATGAGGTCCGACCGGATGGTGAAAGGGATACGGATGACTTGGAGCTATCCCTTTCGGAACAACATAAAGCTGCCGTGGACTTCATTCGGCACTTTCTCCCTCAAGTTGTTCCATCGGGCCAGACTGCTGCGGTTCCGGACAAGAGAATTATAGCGTCATTGGACTCTGAATTTTTTGAGCGGTTCAGGGACATCGCTCCCGAGTTTCCGTCGCAGTCCAATAATGTTGCAAGAACATTTGAATTATTGAACGACGCTATATTTAAACTTGCTTCCAGGACGGGGAAAGCAGGTTTCTTGTCCGCTAATACTCTCAACCTGCCTTTCATTAATGCAAGGAATAAATTCGATACGGCAGGACAGAGTATACCGAGAGTTCCTCTGCGTATGGACGACGAGGCGGAAGACTTAGAGCTATCATTACCGTCGTCAGCTTCTATTCCAACCGCGGTGTTGGAAACAGCTATTGCGTCTAACAGAGCCAATTTAGATGCCTTATCTTACGCAGATCACCTTACTAAGGCGTTATCACTGCGCCTTCAGGGGAAAGAGTTTCAGGATATACAATCCTCTTTAAGACTTCTTTCAAGGGCAGTAGCTTATTCCACGTGTAACTCCGCCCTTTCAGTGGCAAATCTGGAGTTGGTTAGACGTGACGCAGCCCAAGCTACATCCACACTAGTGGATTCTAAGGTGAAGAACTCTCTTAGAGTCGCTTCGGTCTCAGGAGAACTTCTCTTTGACGGCAAGCTTTCCGCTATTTATGATAAAATTACAAAGAAAGCTAAGGATTCTCTGTTGTTCAAATCTGCTCCTAAGAAGTCGGATACAGCAGACACGAATAAGACAGGCACTTCTGGGTCTAATGCGCCCAAGAGAGGTTCCTATAGAGGTTCCGGTGCGTCCTCTTGGTCTTATTCGAGAGACCGTCAGGATAGCGACTCTCGTTCGGGACGTCCTTCAGGCCGGGACAATCGGTCGGACGCCCCGAGGTCAACGGGGCGAGGTGCGGGCCGTGGAAGACGTGGTTTCTCCTACCGCAGGCCTCGCAGGTCCAGGAGGTGATGGCTTAAACCTCTATCGCGTTCCGGTTGGCGGAAGGTTGTCAAGCTTTTCACAAGAATGGGCGTCTATTACGGACGACCCTTGGGTGAGAGGAGTGACTTCGGAAGGTCTAAAGATATCCTTCAAACGAAAGCCTCCATTAACTCGAAGTCCAAAGTGGACTCATCTTCCGTCAAATCCGCAGAAAAGAGACGCTCTGTTATCAGAGGTGCAGTCTCTTTTAATGAAGAACGTGGTAGAGGTCGTAGAAAACCAGGAATCTCCGGGATTCTACAGCCATCTATTTCTGGTTCCGAAACCAGACGGCTCGTTCCGTCCAGTCATAGATTTGAGCTGGATAAACAAGCTGATCGTCGCTCCGAAGTTTTATATGGAGACGATTCGATCGGTCAGAGCGAGTATTCGGGTGAACGATTATGCAACGAGCATAGATCTCAAAGATGCGTACTTTCACGTCATGGTACATCCGACATTCCGAAAGTATCTACGCTTCGCAGTCCTAGGAGTGGTGTATCAATTCCGGGCGATGTGCTTCGGATTGAATCTAGCACCCTGGGCTTTCACTCGGGTAATGAACTCGGTAATGATCTACTTCCGAGCTCATTCGTCTGCGGTAACGTCGGCCTACCTGGACGACATTCTTCAGAGGTACGGCAACGAGTTAACGCTTCAGAACGATGTTCAGAATCTTCTTCTATTGCTCCGACGTCTCGGTTTTATAGTAAACGAGGAGAAGTCGGATCTGGTGCCGTCCAAGTCATTCACTCATCTGGGAATGAGCTTCGAGACGCACAACAATCTCGTTCGTCTGCCGTTAACCAGAGCGAAATTAGTCAGTTGTTACGCTCGCTATTGTCTGCACGCAGACAAAGTCACGGCGAGAGAATTTATGAGACTGATAGGTCTGTGCGGAGCCGCCGCGGATCTCATTCCGATGGGGCGGTTACGCACACGTCCTCTTCAAATTTTCTTGACTCAGAATTGGAGTGTGAAAATTCATTCGCTCGATGTAGACGTTCTCTTGTCAGATCAAGTGAAACAAGAGATTCAGACTTGGGCAAACATTCAGTGGTTAACTCAGGGAGTTCCGCTGCAGTTGCCGGATCCGAGTTTTACCGTTATGACGGATGCCAGTCAAACAGGTTGGGGTGCATCATTAATCCCAACGGATTCGAGATGCCAGGGTCTTTGGGATCCGCAATTCCTGTGCAAGCACATAAACATCAAGGAAATGATGTCAATTTGGCTTGCGTTACGTCACTGGATGGACATTATTCACGATGCTCATGTCCAAATCCTATCCGACAATACGACAGTAGTGGCGTATATACAGAATCAGGGAGGCACTCATTCAGTTCCGTTGTTCAATCTAATGGAAAGAATCCTTCTGTTTGCGCTAGAACATAATGTTCTTCTTTCGGTCCGTCACATACCGGGTCGTCTGAATGTGCTAGCAGACTCCCTTTCACGAAAGGGTCGCTTGTTGCCGTCGGAGTGGACTCTCAACAAACAAGTATTCAGTCAGATTTGCTACCAATGGGAACGGCCAATGATAGACTTATTTGCGACACATCTCAACAATCAGTTGCAGACATATGTGTCTCCGTGTCCGGATCCAAGAGCATTTGCAGTAGACGCTCTGTCGATCCCTTGGGACGGAATGATAGGATATGCGTATCCTCCAGCGCCGTTAATTCAACAAGTATTGCTAAAGATAAAACAATCTCAATGCAAGATTCTGTTGGTAGCATCTCTGTCGCCACAGAGACCGTGGATAAATCTACTCAGGTGTCTGTTGTGGGACCTACCGCGGAAGCTTCCTCCACGGGAGGATCTTCTTTCGCAGGGGAAATCGCGCCAACTCCATCACAACCCGCAAGGTCTCAACCTTCACGTTTTTCCGTTGTGCGGTCCTTCTTGCATGGCAAGCACTTTACAGGACGAGCAGTGGACGCGATTTCTAACTGTAGGAGGACCTCCTCTTCGCTAAACTATGCGGCTAAGTGGAAGGTTTTTCGTCGTTGGTGTAGGGATCATTCTGTAGATATATTCGATCCCTCTATACCAGACATTGCAAACTTTCTAGTATACTTGTTTGACGAAATCAATCTGCAGCCTGTTACTATAAAGGGTTATAGATCTATGTTATCTGATACCTATGCACATCATGATAGTTTACAAATTGGATCTAATGTCTCTTTATCTAAGTTGGTTAGAAACTTTTCGATAAATAGACCCAGAACTCTTAGATTAATTCCTAAGTGGAATTTAGCTTGGGTTCTTCTTAAATTGAAGGAAAAGCCATTTGAACCTCTTGGGACAGTAGATTTCAAATTCTTATCTTATAAGACAGCTTTTCTCTTAGCTTTCTCTTCTGCTAGAAGAGTCAGTGAGCTTCATGCACTATCGGTGGATGATTCTCATTATCGTAGTGTTGGGAACACTATCACCTTCACTACCAATGTGGGTTTTTTTTAGCTAAGAATCAGGCTCCTAATAAATATCCGGAACCTATTGTTATTAAGGCTCTTCCGTCTTCAGACGGGCGTAGACCTTTACTCTGTCCTGTTAGAGCATTACGTATCTATAAACAGAGATCTCAGTTTATCAGAAAGGGACGGAAACATTTCTTTCTGTCTTTAATGCCTAATAGAAAGGACATTTCAGTCCATTCTATTGCTAGATGGATTCAATTAACTATCCGTACTGCTTATGAAGATTTATCTTCTTCTCAGCAGTCTGTGCTTAAGATTTCTGCTCATGAAGTAAGAGCTCTTTCTACTTCCTGTGCTTATGCTAATAGTGTTGCTATTACAGATTTAATGAAGGCTGCTTATTGGTCTCAGCCATCCACATTTACAAATTTTTATCTCAGAAATATTGAGTCCATTTCTGGAGACCTGCATTGTTTAGGTCCGTTATCTGTTGCTCAGAATGTCGTCCACTAAACAGTTGCAACTATAGTTATGCAGGCTTTCTGTTCCGGCAGTGACTCCGTCCGGCTGCCCTCTTCGCTCTGGGCTATTTGACCCAGGGCAAGGGGAAGGGGGGGGGGGGGGTGTTCCCTTAGGTCACCTGCTTTATAGTGAAAAGCAAGGGAATGCCTCCTCCAAGTCAGTATTTCTGAGTCGCTTCCGGGATGGTTTTAAAGTGTAATATTAATGTTAATTTCATTCATGTCTTATTTTTAAAGTGTAGCTCGGTGTGAAGCATTTGTATATGTCAACTGTCAAACAGGCTTTAATATACAATACTCGGACACTTTTAAATGACTATAAAGAGTCTCAATTCTCTGGACTACTTTATTTATTGGCTTGCTTTAAAAATAATTAGTATAAGGGATATATTGGATGTTAATAGAGAACATGAATGTTATTGTGCTCAATTATTAAGGGTAGTGTATCTTTCTAATTTAATATTAAATAAGAAAGATACATGTAAAGCCTAATACTCCTTTTCTCCTTAAGGGGTTACCTCTTTACTATATAGTTGAGCTTATTGGATTTTCCTCTATGTCCTAGGCCCTCCAGCCTGTTTACTATTCAGCTAAGTCTGGGTCATTGGTACAGTATAAAAATGTTAAAAAATTTATAGTAATTTATATATTTTTTATACTTACCAATGACCCAGACGGGGATGGCCCTCCCTGGAGTTGGGAACTCTTGCCTCCCCGCTGAGTACATAGCGCTGACCAGGCACTGCCAGTAAGAATGATAATTGGCGCCAATTTCGGGACGTCTGCGTCGCTGCGCATGCGCAGTAGAGGCGTAGTATGGAGGTCCTTTAGGACATGATTTCTTTTTGTTTTGGATGCAAATTTTGGGGATTGGGGGGCAAAATTTGTGTTTGGCCCTGGTTTTGTTAGAGTTAGCACCAGCTAAGTCTGGGTCATTGGTAAGTATAAAAAATATATAAATTACTATAAATTTTTTAACTTCTCAACAGTTTACAAGATTTTTTATTCAGTTAACAGGAGTTTATGCTATAACATATATTCAATTAACAGGTCATATTTGTACTGGAGGAATGGTAAATGGTTTTGTGTTGGGAAATTATATTCTATTAACAGGATTATTCAGTTAAGAGATATACAATTAAGTGGGCTCCACTGTATCACCAAAATAGGGTACTAATATGGTGTCATAAACAAAAGAATATCGCCTAATGGAATTCTGTGTTATAGGCTGTACTGTATACTATAGTATACCCCCTAAAAATACCGAAACTGATACCGAATTCAGAACTCCAATACCGTCCAACGCCATATTTCATCATATCAGTTTTGACTGCAATACCCAGAATTGATTGATTTTTGGCTTGCATCTGTAACTAAGGCTGACAGGGCTCAAATTGTGGAGCAAGCAAAATGTCTGATCACCTATCAGTCACTTAAATAAAATCAAGGGGAACTGTTAATAGGTCATAATGTTTCCCCATTAGAAAAATGATCCCATGATGAATATATTACTGTAATGTTAACATCCCATTCTCACAAGTAGTGCTGTGCTGAGGCCAAATAAAAAAAATGAATTGATTCTCAGGCAATTTTTTTTCAAATCAGTAAAGGACGGAGGATTTTATTTTTACTTTTTTTAAATTTTTTTTTTTTTGTGTAAAAGGATTGAGTATACTCAGTAAATCTTTTTTCTGTCTTTCCACTTGAAAAAGAGAAAAGGTTGTATTTTAGTGTAATTATAGTATACCTTTTATAACTAACTGCCGTAACAACAGCTAAAAGGATTTGTATTTAATTGTTCCTTTTAATGGTATAGATCTGTCAAGCATCATAATCTATTAGAATAGGCCCCACTAACCAATGCTTGGGGTAGGAGTCCTTTAAAATGGGAAATATGGCTCTAAATGATTGGTTAAACTTGAGTTTATATCGGTGTTGCGGCCATTATTAGCCATTGTGCAGAAATATATAACCTTAAACACCAGCAAATAAATAAATAATTAAATCATGATCCAGTATATCCGAATTTTCTTTGTTACAGTTTATCGGAGAGTGCCCCTGGGCACTCTCTCATAAACTGCAACAAGAAAAACCAATTTACTGCTAGCACAGCTAAATAATTATATGCCGAGAAATGTGAAAACATGACCATTCCAAGTTTAAATGTCTAATGAGGATGTTCAAATCCAATGAGGGAGGGCCTGAGAATCAAAACATTATTTTTTTTTAGCCTAAATTTTATGTTTTAATATCACTATGTTTCAAGGACAATACCATAGTATCAATACAGTATTCTGTATCTTCATGGAGAGCAGAAATTGAATTAATACCCCAACTTGACTCAATGGTGACTAAACTCGGGGCTGACTTACTGTGACTTGACTAATTCTTGTTCTTCCTAAACCTAACTGTTACAATTGATATCTCAACCCTCAAATTATTTGACCTTAAATCGACCAAATTTAAAATAATGAGTTAATCTAACTCTTGAGTGCTAGCGGTCAACAGGGGTGTAACCAGGATTTTTAGGATCACGGTACTGTATATTGTTAGTAAACAGTGCTCAAAATAACTTTTTTTCTTTGCGTAGCAAAATGCTACAAATTTCCAAAAAATGAATAGCATTTTGTAAAAATTACAAAGCTATTTTTGTATACCAGAGTTATGTTATGCTGTTTTGTATTGAATTCTTCTAAGTAGATAGAATAGTTTCCATCCATTTCTGGGCATTTCCAAATAATCTGCAACACATGAAACATTTACTATGTTTTTTTCAACTGAACTGCCTTTTAGGGTTGCATGGACTTGGATATTTTCAAATAGTGTCTTGGTTGTTCAATAGAGTTCTCAAAATGGAAGTGGGATTTTAATTTGATGGGCTTGAAGTTATTTTTAATGTACATTTTATGCAAAATGTTGTAAAAACAGGAAGAATTTAAACCAATAGAATTCATCTTACATATGAAGTTGCTAATGATGCTTGATGGAGAGTTAATCTGAGTTATGCCCGGAATGTTCCACAATCAGAAGTAAAGCATCAGTGAACTAGTTTTCAAATTTGTTTGCAAATTTTCATTTACATTTTGCGATACAAGATATTTGATTATCTAGTATTACAAAATGCTATACATAATTGAACATTGTGTAGCTTTTTGCAAGTTTTGCATAGCAAAAAGCGACGCGACAACGCTTATTTTGAGCCCTGTTAGTAAAATGTATATTCCATTGATTTTTCTAATGCTTGTTTTGTTGTTTATTCCAGAAAACTATTTATGGTGCTAATGTAATAATATTTGAAGGTATTATGGCTTTTGCCAACAAACAAGTGGTTGATGTAAGTATTTCCTAGGTTAGGTTTTGTTAGAACTATAAAATAATATCTTGTTTCTCAGGCAGTCTTTCCTCAGTTTTCTTGGTCGTAAAAGTGAAATCAACGTCTGTTGTCTAAGTCATCATAAGCAATCAGAATATTGAACAACATATTTGTAATGTATTCTGTATTGTTGAAATGATTAATTTCATAACTAGTCAACTGGAATACAAGTATTCAACTACAAATAGTTAAGTACCCCCCCCTCCCTCCCCCCCCCCCCCCCCCCCCCCCCCCCCCACACACACACACACCACAGGGTTAGCTGATTTCATTCATTCAATTCAAATCATTGATTTAAAAAATCATTGATTTATATCACAATGAATTTTTGGAAAAAAAACATTGATTTAAATGAAAAATTTACAAATTGCCAACAATTTTTCAAAACAACTTGGAAATAGGCTGAATATTAACTGTTCAACTACTGTAATTAGACTGTGCAGAACAATTCTGTAGGTTGGGATTGTACTTTCCATTGTGTCTTGACTACTGGAACATGCTGTAGGTTAGTTAAATATTCCTGAATTAGTTTAATTAGTTTATATAATTTCCAGCTGATATGAATAGAATCATATTAAAGTGAACATAGATTTTAAACCATATATATGATAATCTTTCAATAAGCACATCAAAAATAATAAATCAACTCTGAGAACAAGGATTAGTGATTTAAGAATGTTACAAGTAGCAAAAAATGATTCTCAAGAAGTCATCCTCTTTCAAGCAGTGCTGTAACAATGAGAAAAGATAAGTTTCAATGATTCCTCTCTATCTCTCCATCTATGCTATTTATTCTATGCCAAATGTATTCTGGAATTCTTCGCCTCATGCCACCCCAAAGACTGAATATGGTTAACACTGGTAACTGTTTTAGTATCAGTCATTTGTGTCCTTCTTTGGGAAGCCTTTTTTCTACCTGCTGCTGACACTCTGCCACATGATTCCTTTAGTCACTCTGTTTCTCTTGTCTAAAGGAATTGTGGGGAAAAAAGTATCCGCTGGTGAAAATGCTATAGTATGGAAATAAAAATCAAATCGATTTAAATAAAAAAAATCTGATTTTAATTAAAAAAAATTGATATTTTTTTTAAATTAAAAAAAAATCACCAACCCTGCCCCCGCACACTCTCCTTGCCATTTCCCACTCTTAAATATGCATCACATCGGCATGTCTTTTGAGATGTCATTTTCAAAACTCTCAGGAGTAAAAGACAGCATATTTGTCTGTGATTAATTAACTCAAGCTATGAGGTCTTGAAAGTCCTAAAATATCCATTGCAGCCTCGAACAGCCTTGAAAATTAGTAATATTTGTGACACCTGGGCTGAGCGTATTTAAATCACCATGAGAGCTAAATTAATCTCTATAGTTATGCTTAGCTCCCTTGAGAGACTTGACTATGTTATTCCATTCAGCCCCTCCATATTAACAAGCCGGAAAATAAGCAGACTGACATCTGCAAAATGAGGTTCCCAGAGGGTGAATTTAGTCTGAATCAGGATCTCAAAACTAAACAGAAAGAGGTACCCAGAGGATAAATTGGCCCACTGTATGGGATAGCATCATCAAATTCACCTTTTGGTAACCTCATTCTGCAAATGTCAGACTGCTTATTTTCAGGCCTGTCCATTAACCCTTAAATGACTGGACATATTTTTATACATTTTCACTATACATTGAAAGTCTACCTCCAGTGGCTTTGCAGTTGTTTCTAGTCAAGCCATGGCTACCTACCGAGGCAGCCAAGACTTGCCTAGAAACAACTGGCAAGATACTTAGAAAACAAGTTTTGAGTTTACCGGAACAATGCATGTTGGGGCACCTGTTCCTTGGCATTAAAAAGTTATCAAAGTTGGAATTAGGCCCTTAAGGATTAACACATGACATCATACAAAATCATTCATAACTTTCACTACAGAGTTTGCTCCCTTTCATAGTTACTGTGTAAGTCACTTTTTCATAAATTGTAACACCCTCGAGTTAAATGACAGTTATGTTTGTATTCAGTAATGAAGTGAATAGTATTGCAGTGATCATTTGCTAATAAGTAATATTATTATATTCCAAATCAATGATTTTGTGAGCCTGCAAAGTCAGTAGGCGATACATTTAGGCCTAAAAAAGTTAAAAATATGTTTCTCAGGCCCTCCCACATGGTCCTTTTGGCTGCCACATACTCTCTTTTATAACGAATACAAACTTAAAAAATTAAAAATTAAATGGTGAATGTTTGATATTTTACTCAAGTTAATGAAATTGATAAATTTACCCCCTTGAGTGCAACAAGGCTTTATATTGCTTTAACATTGCAAAGCCACCTTGCACTCAAGGGCCGAAATACATCACCACCAATGCCATTCTGTAGATTATGAGGCCTAAAACATAAAACAAACCAAGAACATGAACTTTTGATCATGCAATTTTATGAAAAATGGCTTCTTGAGAAACAGATCTACTTTGTGGGGCCTTGTCAGCCCGTGTAATTTACAAATTGAGTATTAAGGCCACACAAAGTAGATCTTTTGTTTCTCAGGCCATTATTTGTGAAATTGCATGCGGGCGAGCGGTTTTTTATTTTATTTTTTATTTCAGTAATTACTTTTTTGTCATCAAAAGTTCATGTTCTTTGTTCAAGTTTTAGGCCTCATAATCTACAGAATAGCATGGGTGGTGGTGTATTTCATCCCTCGAGTGCAAGAAGACTTTGCAATGCTAAAACATTGCAAAGCCTTCTTGCACTCAAGGGACAAATTCATCAATTTTTTTAACTTGGGTAAAATATTAGACATAAACCATTTAATTTTTTTTTTTAACTTTAAATTGGTTATAAAAAGAGAGCATGCGGAAGCCAAAAGGACCATGCGGAAGGGCCTGAGAAACAGATTTTTTTATTTTTTTAGGCCTAATAATAATGCAATGTTAACATCTATAATCCACTGCAGTGTTCTCTGACTTACATTATTACCCTGTATCATACCTTTGTTGTCATCCCCCTTCCCCCCCCCCCCCCCCCCCCCCCCCAAATTTTCCGGGGAACTATTAAAATAGCTGGTGTCCATATGTCTGTCCATGTGTGCGTCCATCCATCCATCAGTGCATCCATCCCACATTGGTTTTCCGATGATAACATTAGTTGTAGTAGGCCATATCAAATGAAATTTGGTATGTAGGTGTATTAACATAAAATACAGGTCAAGTTCGAATCGGGTTGTGGTGCAACACTTCTTGCCAGAGTTATGCTTCTTTTTCGACTTAAAAAAATTCATTTTTTTTGGCTTCCTGGTGATAACTTTAGTTATAGTGGGTCAAATCAAATGAAATTTGATATGTAGGTGTATCAATATAAAATACAGGTTAAGTTCAAACTGGTGTGCGGTACGACAGATGTGCCAGAGTTATGCCCCTTTTTCAACTTCAAAAAATTAAATTTCTTTTGGTTTCCTGATGATAACTTTAGTTGTTGTGGACTGAATCAAATAAAATTATTTGACATGTACGAGTATCAACCTAAAATACAGGTCAAGTTCGGTTTGGTCTGACATTTTTTGCCAGAGTTATGTTGCTTTTTCGACTGAAAAATTCATTTTTTTTAAATACCTCGAATTGCACACTTTTTTCAGGGCACATGTGGCCGGGCAGTCTTTTATTCATTCTTTGACATTCTCAGCTCAACTCAAAGAGCCTACTGCTGGTGCTCGACAGATGGGCGCTCAAGGCAAGCTCCTCAACAGGTCCCTATTTTACACCTGGGTATGGTGGGGATAGCGTAGTACTGGTGAACATTCCTAACATTCACAGATGGCACGTGATGCAAAATCGCAGAGTCACACACTCAAACTTTGCTAATTGCACACCAGCCACTACTACCGGAAGCACCGGAATCAATCACTGAGTGGTCATGCATCCACGGATTAACCGGGCTGACTTTGCTTAACTTCGGTGATCTAACAAGCACCGGTCTTGCTTCACCAATATTTTTCAAAATATTTGAACAAAAACATATCATGTAACGCCTTATTGGAATTAGGACTGTCACGATTTTTTAATTTAGGAATCGATTAATCGTTGCAAATAATCGACGATTAATCGTACCTAGATGACGCCCCACCCTCCTCTCCCTCTCTTTGAAGTGGATGAAAATGAAGTTCAAGTCAGTTGACCTACCTCAAGGAAACAATGAAGACGATCCTTTTCAAGTACATTCAAAGCTTTGATGTTCTGAATTTTTGAACCGTCAGTGTAATAATCAAGACCGGTCGGCAGTTGCGAAGTTCGCAACTGCCGACCGGTCTTGATTATTACACTGACGGTTCAAAAGTTCAGAACACCAAAGCTTTGATGAATGCACATGGAAGACTATTGCTTCCAACAGCGCCTTGGGGTTTAACATCGATGTTCTTAAGTCTTTACCTTTAGAAACAAAAGTTTTTTCATCAGATTTTCTTTTAATTATTAAACGTTTAAAACGGGATACAATTTACCGATTATTCGACAACGAAAAATACTAATCGATTTCGCCGTGACCGATCAACAGTCGATTACTCGATTAATCGTGACAGCCCTAATTGGAATGAGCTTGTTCCAGTGATGGGTTACATGATATGGTTTTGTTGAAATGTTTTGAAAAAATTAAAAAAAATAATATTTAAAAATAATAAATTGATATCCAGAACGTTGTGTAAAGAGTTGAGGAAGACTACACTTACTGCAACATTTTCTATGCAATATAAAAGTAACAGTTTGTGGCTGTCTGGAAACTGAAGGGTTAATATTTCTCTTTATAGCTGCTTGATATGAAAATATTTGTTGACACAGACTCAGATGTAAGACTTGCACGGCGTCTGAAAAGAGATATATCTGAACGAGGTCGAGCCATGGAGGGAGTTCTCAAACAGTATAATAAATTTGTGAAGCCATCATTTGAACATTATATTGCTCCTTCCATGACAGTTGCTGACATCATTGTTCCTAGAGGTAAATTTGTTATCAAACTAATACAAGTCTTTGAGGTACCCATTTTCTCTCATTTATTAGGCCTAACAAAATAAAAAATCTGTTTCTCAGGCCCTCCCACATGGTTTTTTTGGCTGCCGCAGGCTCTCTTTTTATAACCAATTTAAACTTTAAAAAAATTAAAATTAAATGGTTTATATCTGATATTTTACCCAAGTTAAAAAAATTGATGAATTTGTCCCTTGAGTGCAAGAAGGCTTTGCAATGCATTTTGCTTTGCTAAGCTTTCTTGCACTCAAGGGATGAAATACACCACCACCCATGCTATTCTGTAGATTATTAGGCCTAAAACTCGAACCAAGAACATGAACTTTTGATGGCAAAGAAGTAATTACTGAAAAAAAAAATAAAATAAAAAAATGCTTGCCCGCATGCAATTTCACAAATAATGGCCTGAGAAACAGAAGATCTACTTTGTGTGGCCTTATTGATTTCAAATTTTTAGGTCTGATTCATTATCCTACGAGAGATTTATATAATTTCCACACTTTTCTCAGGAATGTCTAAGATCATGTTTTTCCCATTTATGTGTGTCTTTTTAATTTCCGTGGAATTTCAGACAAGAACATGAAACTTTATTTGAGCCAAGCTCCCCGTGGGAACCCTCGGAAGTAAGCAGCACTTGTTTACTGTGGTAAACCAGTTCCGCTTTACTAGTAAAATAGGACCCAGTCACCAATGCTTGGGGTGAAAGTCCTCTAAAATGGGCAACATGTTGATCAACGATTGACTAAACTTGACTTCATCTCCATGTTGTGTCACGATTAGCCATAGTGCATAAATATGTGACGTTAACCACCAACAAACAAACTTGAGCCAAGCAGGTTTCAAATTTGAACTCTGTAATGGTTTTGGTATTGGTTTTACATAACAAGTCGCGTTTAGGCTTTCAATTTTTCAATGAACATGTTTCAATACATTTGAAACACCCAGTCTTGTTCCTGTAGAAATCCGAGGACTAATACACACGTGTGCTATGAAAATTTCATGAAAAATCATTTGCAGGCCTATTGTTGCAGTCAAACCAGAAAATAAGCAGACTGTCATCTGCAAAATGAGGTCTCCAGAGGGTGAATTTAGTGATGCTACCCTGCACAACAGGGTAGCATCACTAAATTTACCCTCTGTGAACCTCAATATGAATCAGGGTCTCAAAACTAAAGTGAAAGAGGTACCCAGAGGATAAATTGGCCCACTGTATGGGATAGCATCATCAAATTCACCCTCTGGGGACCTCATTCTGCAAAGGTCAGACTGCTTATTTTCAGGCCTGGTTACAGTACAGCCATTATGGACTGGTCAGAATCTATGCGTGGTCAGTGTTGTCCATGCATGCGTTTACCAGGTAATACTAAATTATCATCATCAAATGCTTAGTTAATGAAGCACCGGGTTGTACCCCTGGTGGGAATTGAACCATAGACATTTCGCTTTAAAGCCAAAAGCACAACCACTGAGCCAGCATACCCACCCAAGCTCTCAGACCACCAGTCTAATTAAGGAAAAAATTCGGACTCCCGTGTTGTGTCCTTGGACAAGGCACTTAACCCCGATTGTCCACATGGGGGCACAAAGACGTGGTGTACTAAGGCATACTGCACATCGATGGTACACATGTCTTCAACCAATCTAACCCTGCCTGTGCTGCAGGTAGAGTTACGATGTTGGGGAGCTGGCAGCTACTCGTCGTTGCTCGGTGGTTCTCTCCGGGTACTCTGGCTTCCTCCACCCGTAAAACTGTCATGGTCATGATTAGCCATTGTGCACAAGTATATGACTTTAAACACCAATAAATAAATAAATAAATTCGTGAAAAATTTAAATCTTTTGTGGCCTGTAACCAGTTTAGCCTTCAAATATGTCATCACCAATGTTTACATTTACCTGTCTGTGACCTGCGGCAACCGCGTTGTGTCCTTGGGCAAGACATTTCATCTCCATTGCCACGTGTGGGCATGATGATGCCGTGTACTAAGGCGTACTGCACGTCAATGGTATGCATATCTTCAACCAATCTAACCCTGCCTGTGCTGCAGTGCGGAGTTACGATGTTTGGGAGCTGGCAGCTGCTTGTCGTTGCTCGGTGGTTCTCTCCGGGTACTCTGGCTTCCTCCACCCGTAAAACTGTCACGGTCATGATTAGCCATTGTGCATAAATATGTGACCTTAAACATCAATAAATAAATAAATACCCGTCTGTGATATTTCACTTGGTTAGAAAAGATTCATTTTATGTTAATCAGAGACAGAAATATTGCTCAATTGAGACTTGATTTGATAACCATTTTGATGACATTAAATTCAGAAATGAAGACTCGCCACAGCTATAGTGTTTATGATCATACCAGATTATTCCACAAATTGGGGAATTAAATACTTATTAATTGGAATTTCTATAACTATGGCAGGAAAGAATACCTTATATCTTTTTAAGTAAAGGCACATCACATAACATCAACAGTCATCTGCATGTACATTTCTACAAAAAGTGGGTAAACACACTGCTCATAACAGCATCAAATTCTGAACAGAATTAGACTGCTGACCCAAAAGCTTGGAAAAATCCTTTAACCCTTAAAGGCCTATTTCCTACTTTTACAACCTCAAACAGGAGCCCTTAACATGCCATCATGAGGAGGTTCTGCCGACAATCGGCAGATCATCTTGGCAACGGTTTCTAGTTACAGTCTTGGGTACCTTTTAAGGCAGTCAAGATCTGACTAGAAATCACTGTCGAGACATTGGAACATTTTAAGGCTGTGCACTGGTGGGAATTCAGGATACTTGTCCCAGGCCTTTTAGGGTTAAAATACAGGATATAGATAAATATTTGTGCTGTTCTTTTCCGCTGGTGTTGAATTTTGACTATTAAAAAAAAAATTCTTGTTTCTCACCTCTCTCATCATAAAGAATCTGCCTTTTTTTTCACCTGGAAATCTCTTCCATGACACTATTGTGCATGTGTAGGACAAATATTTAACCAACTGTACCTTGTTTGATAGAGCTCTGTCAAATAAGGTATAGTTGGTTAAATTTTCAACTACATTATTGGAAATTTTTATTGCTGAAAATATTGGTTTGCCACATAATAGTGAAGGAGTTAAATTTCCGATTCCAACTTTTTTCAGAACTGTTTTGTGAATAAACAGAAAAACCCTCCCTCATCATAAAATTGGGTAAAATTGCCTGAGAAACAAGAAAATCTTTTTGTTGGCCTCATTGTTATTTGAGACTGACTTCCAAGCAAACAATAGCTTTTCAGCCATTAAAGTTTCTGCCGACTGGAAGCAATTTATCGAACATAACCTCTTACTCCCCTGAACCCAGCTGGAGCCTTACCACATTGTAGATGTAATATATCAACAGCCTTATTTTAGAGGGTGGTTTATGGGTTTGGAAAACTGCACCATCGTTTTCCGTCAGATCAGATTGAGCTGATCCAGAATACTAGTATCAATTTTAATGCTAGGTATATATTTAATTGTGGAATGCCAATCAGTTTCAATATTGTGAAAGATTGGCTGGAAGCTTTTCCAACAAGTTAGCTAGCTAATTGGTTGTCATCTGTTTCCAACTGTTTTAGCAGCTCAATGTATCAAGGTATGATTTAGATAGAAAGTGAAATGTATATTCGTGTGCGGAAAAAAAATTATTCTCTCATCTAAAAGGTATGTTGAGTAAAAGGTTTACAGGTCATAAAATTTGTCCTGATTTGTGAGAATCCATTTTGATTCTCGCAAACTCCAACCCCGAGAATGAATTTTCATTTCTTAAAATAAGTGAGATTTTCATGAGAACTGTTTTACCCTTTCAAGTGCAATCAGTACATGTTCTGTTCTAATCTATATCACAGCCTCCCAAAAGATTGCTGATTGGCTGTATCACAAACTCTGTGATTACAGGATACAGGCCTTAACATTTGTGCCAATTCACGAGAATCAGTTGTGTGATTCTTGTGAACTCCTGCCAGAAGAATCAATTTTCAGTTCTTAAATAATTTTTATGCTCCCCGAAAAAATTAGGGGGGAACATATAGTCTCCACTTTGTCCATCCATCCATCCATCCAGTGCAGTCGTCTGAAGTGATATCTCAGAAGTGGGTGGATGGATTTCAATGAAATTTGGTATGAGGGTTGCTTGTGACAAGCCACCTCGGAAAAATGTTGCCCACATTTTTCACCAGAGTTATGGTCCTAACCTGGTCACTTTTTGATCATTTTTTTCCGTCTGCAACAATATCTCAGCAGTGAGCGGATGGATTTCAATTAAATTTGGTATGAGGGATCCTTCTGGCAAGCTACTCCAGCACATGTTATAAAAGAAATTGACCGCATATTTTTCACCAGACTTTAAGGCCTTGCATTTCAAAGACATGTGCCAAATGATTGGATGGACGTTATAACTAGTACATTAGTAGTGGTTTCTAGTGAAGCCTTCGCTGCCTGTATAGACAGCCAAGTCTTCACCAGACACCATAACTAATTAAGTCAGGGTGTTACCAGTCCTGGAAATGAGACGGGTGCGAGTGCAATTGCTCCCATCAGCACCCGCAATTTCTATTTTATAGGAGCTAAAAAATGCATTTGTTGAAAAATATTGTGGAGCACTAATATACCGTGAGGGCATATAAATGTGTGTTGTTTTGAGAAAGCAGCACACTGTGGCCAGTGGCAAGTTACTGTCATAATTCAACAATTCCTTATACATTTAACCCTTTCGACACTAGTGGTATCTGCCATGCAATTCAGTGACATCAATTAGAAAAGTCCACATTCATCATGGGGGGAGACCAATCAATATTTTTAACATGCAGCCTCGGGGCTGCATGTTGAAAATACTTATTGGTCTACCCCACACATTTACTGAACGGCCATCCTATTTAATGACGTTATGACGTATCGTGTTCCTGGCTGGAAAAGCAGCCGCTCAGGTTCAATGGGTTAAGATTTCTGGTGTTTGTGACAGTATTCCCTCGAAAATTCATGCACTAATTTTTTACAGGTGCAAAGTACTCTCGTCGCTGATTTCACAGGAGCCTAAAACTACACCCGTCAATTTTGTTCATTTCCAGCACTGTGTTACTGTATAATGATGTAGCAAAACATACGTAGAATTCTCCTGGCCTTTAAGAACACTTTCAGAATATATCGAGGAGGATCAAATGAATATATTGTGCAAATCACAGTTGATTCCCATTGATATCCCCCACCAAACTGAAGTTTGGGGAGGATATAGAAATGGGTTCCGTCAGGCAGTCTCTCCGTTTGTCCATCCATCCATCCTTCCATCCATAACTTGGGACCTTCATATCTCAATCAGTGTATATTAGATTTAAATGATCTTTGGTATGCTGATAGACCACCACAATGGGGGAAAGGATATTCACAGGTAACATGTTTTGTCCAATCATGTTTTCTAGAGTTTTGGGCCTTTTTCGACATTTTTCGACTTAGAAAATTTCAATTTTTGTTGTTTCTTGTTAGTAACCACTTCTTGGTTGGGGATACAGGTGGCATTTCACCTTGTGAGGATCATTAGTGAGAATCAATTCTTCAGTGCTGCTTTATGATTTTCAGGGGGAGAGAATGATGTGGCAATCAATCTTATTGTATTACACGTCCACACACAGCTTTTGAAAGTAAGTAAAGTATTTTGTTACTTTCCCTTCCAAAATCATTGATTCACCTTCATAATCCTTTGTTCTGCATTCATCAAAATCAGTTAACTTGCTATCTTGAACCTTCATACATGTTTCTCGCATTTTGCTTTGAAAGCTTTCATGTCTGAAGTTTGGAGTTTTTAGCTCACCTGATGGAAAGTCAGGATGAGCTATAGTGAGCACTCAACATCCATCGTCTGTGAACATGGTGCTTGCACCTGCCCCACCTAAACTGAACCAATTTTAGTTATATTTGAGGTGATTGCTTGTTCTGGCCTTGTAATGGGAGCGGCAAGATTTTTTGCCCCGCCCAAATTTCTAGTTTCTGAACCGATGGTCCGATTTGAACCAAATTTGATATGTGGTATTATTGAGTCATATGTACTGGATTTATGCAAAAAAAGAAATTCCTGTGTCCCCATGGGAACCCTGGGAGCTAAAAATAGAAATATTTTCAAATGCCTATATTTCCCAAACCACACAGAACAGAGATCTGTTATTTGGTATGAAGAATCCTTAGGACCAGTAGTATTGAATGGTAAAAAAAATGCCATCGGTTGTGTCAGCGTGTTCTAAAGGGAGGCATTGAAAAAATGCTGAGTCAGCATATTTGCAAAAAAATGTTTTTTTTCACAACCACTGATTAAAGTCTTTTATATTTTGTGTACAGCATCTATAGGGGATCAGATACAAGTGTGTTAAAATGAAGCCCCTTGGTTCATATTTGCGCTCAATGCAGGAGCCCAAATTTTACCTTAGTCCAATATTGGGAATGTTCTTTAAAAATCTTCTTCAGATCCACCAGTCAGGATGCTTTCATGTTTGGTATGCTACATCTTTAGGGGGGTCACATTCTAATTTGTTAAAATCGAGTCCCTGGGTTCATATTTGAGCTTCCTATATGAGCCCACATTTTAACTTGTGCAATATGAGGGAATTTCTTTAAAAATATTCTTCTTCACGTTCACCAGTCAGAATGCTTTCATATTTGGTATACAACATCTGTAGGTGGGTCAAATTCAAGTTTGTTCAAATCGGGTCCTGGGTTAATATTAGGGTTCCCGATGGGAGATCGAATTTTAACTTGGTGCAATCTGAGGAAATTTCTTGAAAATCTTCTCCTTCAGATCCCCCAGTCAGAATGCTTTCAAAATTGTTATACAGCATCCTGGTGGTGGAAGGGAAGGACTCAAACTCCAGGTTTTTCAAGTTAAGTTCCCAGGTTGATATTTGGACAGCCCGAGTTTTGCTATTTCTGTGGTAGCATCCCAGTACTAGCAAAAAATCGTCGGGCATGGACAACTGGGTTATAATAATTAAGTAACTTCATACCTCTGTAGAGTTAACTAGCTATAGATTCTAATTAAATCCTTCTGTAATCCTCACCATTGGATACTTCAATTATCCTGACATTCAGATGTCACTGGGAATTCAGTTTCTTCAACGTTTTTCAAAATGCGACGTTAAACGTCGGAAAGTACAAATAAGATACTTTTCACATTAGTGATTTTCTGGTTGAGGGCTAGATTATTTTTGGTGGTCTGAAATTGTTATTCAAAATTTGTTTTACTACAATTTATTGGAGAGTGCCCGGGGGCACTCTCCAATAATTTGTAATAAAACAAATTTGTATGAACAAAATATTATTTTTGTTTGACTGAATATGAAATATAACGAAGGAAAGTGTTAGCTTTTACTCTGGTATTCTCATTTTTTGAAAGCCCTGATAGTGGTTTCTAGCACACAAACAGTTAATAAGTCTCGACACCAGGATTATATTAGTATCTTAAGCTGTGAGAAGCATTTGGCTGAGCGGTTGTCACTGAGCATTATTCGGGAGAAAATAGGAATTTGAGGTTAAAACTTTAAAAAATCAAAAAATAATAACAAAACATATGACCACAAAGTATCAATGCACTGTTTGATTTTGTATGTCATAAGATGCACAAAAGTATCAAAGGGTTAACCCTTTACCCAATGCAGACGATATCAAAATTTATTATTTTAAATATTATTATTATATTTTGAATACCTTGGCAGTTGTATCAAGTTATATTACGAATACCTTGGCAGTTGTATCAAATTATATTATGAGTACCTTGGCAGTTGTAACAAGTTATATTACGAGTACCTTGGTAGTTGTATCAAGTTATATTACAAGTACCTTGGTAGTTGTATCAAATTATATTATGAGTACCTTGGTAGTTATAACAAGTTATATTACGAGTACCTTGGTAGTTGTATCAAGTTATATTGCAAGCACCTTGGTAGTTGTATCAAGTTATATTACAAGTACCGTGGCAGTTGTATCAAGTTATATTACGAGTACCTTGGTAGTTGTAACAAGTTATATTATGAGTAGTTGTTACAAGTTATATTATGAGTACCTTGGTAGTTGTATCAAGTTATATTACGAGTACCTTGGTAGTTGTATCAAGTTATATTACAAGTACCTTGGCAGTTGTATCAAGTTATATTATGAGTGCCTTGGTAGTTGTAACAAGTTATATTATGAGTACCTTGGTAGTTGTAACAAGTTATATTATGAGTACTTTGGCAGTTATATCAAGTTGTATTACAAATACCTTGGCAGTTATATCAAGTTATATTACGAGTACCCTGGTAGTTGTATAAAATTATATTACAGGTTCCTTGGTAGTTATATCAAGTTATATTACAAGTACCTTGGTAGTTGCATCAAGTTATATTATGAATACCTTGGCAGTTGTATCAAGCAGTTGTATGAAATTAAATTACATTACGAGTACCTTGGTAGTTGTATCCTTGGCAGTTTATCAAGTTATATTACGAGTACCTTGGCAGTTATATCAAGTTATATTACGAGTACTTCTGCAGTCGTATCAAGTTATATTACGAGTACCTTGGTCAGGGACCAGCCTAGGGGGGAATTTTAGGGAGACATCATGTCTCCCTCCGGAAAAAATAGGGAGACTACAGAGTCAAGTAGGGAGACTTCATAGGCTAGTGGGGAAAATTAGAATATTTATGTATCACCCCCTGCCACCCCTTCATATTTTCAGCTTGTGGTCCTCTGTAAATGTCTGATTAATCCAGGTCCAGTTGTCTATGATGCATCTATGCCAGGTTGAAAAATCACAAAGTAATTATTGAGTACGAGTACCTTGGTAGTTGTATCAAGTTATATTACGAGTAGCTTGGCAGTTGTAACAAATTATATTACGAGTACCTTGTTACTTGTATCAAGTTATATTACGAGTACCTTGGCAGTTGTAACAAATTATATTACGAGTATCTTGGTAGTTGTATCAAGTTATATTACGAGTACCTTGGCAGTTGTAACAAATTATATTACGAGTACCTTGGTAGTTGTATCAAGTTATATTACGAGTACCTTGGCAGTTGTAACAAGTTATATTATGAGTACCTTGGTAGTTGTATCAAGTTATATTACGAGTACCTTGGCAGTCATATCAAGTTATATTCTGAGTACCTTGGCAGTTGTATCAAGTTATATTACGAGTACCTTGGCAATTGTAACAAGTTATATTACGAGTACCTTGGTAGTTGTATCAAGTTATATTACGAGTACCTTGGCAGTTGTAACAAGTTTTATTATGAGTACCTTGGTAGTTGTATCAAGTTATATTACGAGTACCTTGGCAGTTGTAACAAATTATATTACGAGTACCTTGGTAGTTGTATCAAGTTATATTACGAGTACCTTGGCAGTTGTAACAAATTATATTACGAGTACCTTGGTAGTTGTACCTTGGCAATTGTAACAAGTTATATTACGAGTACCTTGGCAGTTGTAACAAGTTATATTACGAGTACCTTGGTAGGTGTATCAAGTTATATTACGAGTACCTTGGCAGTTGTATCAAGTTATATTATGAGTACCTTGGTAGTTGTATCAAGTTATATTACGAGTACCTTGGCAGTTGTAACAAATTATATTACGAGTACCTTGGTAGTTGTATTGAGTTATATTACAAGTACCTTGGTAGTTGTATCAAGTTATATTACAAGTACCTTGGTAGTTGTATCAAGTTATATTTTTATACTGTACCAATGACCCAGACTAAGCTGGTGCTAACTCCAACAAAAACCAGGGCCAAACACAAATTTTGCCCCCCAATCCCCAAAATTTGCATCCAAAACAAAAAGAAATCATGTCCTAAAGGACCTCCATAGTACGTCTCTACTGCGCATGCGCAGTGACGCAGTCGTCCCGAAATTGGCGCCAATTATCATTCTCTGTTTGGCCCTTCATCAGTCAACATCTCACTGATCTTTGTGCTTGTAAATCTCAGTTTAAAGGATGCTAGACACGTAATTTTTGGAGAAAATGTGATTCTAAGGAGAATAGAAGGAGGAGAGGAAAAAAGAAGTGGCAAAAAATAATCAGGGCTGTACTTAAAATTTTTTGTTGAAATTATGTTAAGTTGCCTATTTTCGAGGCATGGGCCTCTTGTTGTCATTCTTGCTAATTGTTGCACTGCTTATTCAGTGTTTCCTCTCCCCTAGCCTTCTAAAGTCCCCCCTTGCAATTCTCCCATGCTTTTGGCATATTTATGAGAAGTTTCATTTCTAAAATTTCCTGGGAGAGTTGCTTGGTTACAGAATGTTTTCTGTTATTTTCCCCATAGTTACGTTTTCACCCATGGGTGTATAACGTTTGTGTTCTGCATCTTCCATCTGATGTTCTGCAGATTCTCCCCTGGGAGTCTCTGTTTTGCATCAGATAGAGTGTAATTGATGACTGATTCCGGGCCAGTTTTTTCAGTGCCTGGAGTCATGTTTTCTAGTGTGTTTACACTGTTTGTTTTCATTGGCAACAGCCTTTTTTGAGGGGGGCTGTTTGCCTTTGTGGTAGTTTATCTCATTATAAGATACATTTATATTATCCGAAAGTGTCTCATTAATTATTTTATATAAATTTAAAATTTTTGACCACACTTTGCCATCGGATCCATCGGGGCTCAACGTTACTTTTCAGCAACTTGGGCTTCTCTGAAAAAATATTTTTTCAAAATTATTTTGTTTTGCAATTGTTTTTTCATTTATTAATGGATCATGTTATTATGTATCTTTGTGTCAGGGGTTTTTGCGAGTAACTAGGACTTATTGTTGTTCTTTCACAATGAAGGGACATTGTTCAAATTGTAATAGGAAGAAATCTTCCTCTGACTTTCATGATCATTGTATTAATTGTAGTCAGTGTTCTCGCATTAATCCCTGTCCTATATGTGAACATTGGGATGAGAAACATTGGAAACGTGTGTCACGATATGTTGTTTCTGGAGAAAGAGCGATGCCGGCTCTTTCTCCACAAGGTCACTCTACTCTCTCAGTTTCTATTTCAGAGGAACCAGAACAGGGTGATGTTTCCATGTTATCTTCTTCAAGTGTGCGTCCGTCGTCACAAATGAATTCAGAGCTAGCGGCAAAAGTGCTCATGGAGATTAGACAAATGTCGTCCGCTAGCTCGCCCGGTGTAGCGTCCATTCACCGAATGGTTCGGCAGCCGGGTTCGTCCGATGCAGTCCAAGAGGAAATTTTGGGTGATGCGAGCACTATAAACATAATAGATGCACACCCAGTGACGGCGGATAGTAAACGAGAACGGAGGAAGCCTTTTAGTCCGGTTCCTAGCTCGTCCAGGTCCAGCCGGGCCGCGAGCGAGAGAGGCCCCTCTCTCGTACAACAACATCTGGGACCAGATGTTGTGGTACAAAATGTGTCTTTAGCGGAGCATACGTCCGTCGCTCGGGACGCTCCGTTGTATAAGCAGTCCGCAGAGACTGTTAAGGCTTCCTCTTCTCGTCGGCGCACACGACCGCACCTTGGCTGTGTGACCTCCGATATTTTGCCAGCTTCGCCGATGAAGGATTCTTCGGCGACCAGGTCACACCATCCGGCAGCCAGGGATTCGAGACCGATGGACTCCGGACGTTCGCATAGGAAAAGTATGCGGGAGCCATCTGATGCGGAGTTGCCCTCGGCGAAGCAGCGAAAGACCGTGCCTCCGCAGGTCTCGACGTCGGACATTCTAGTGCAGATAGCACAGCTTATCGCAGCATCCCAGCAGCCGACAGAAACGGTGTCGGATCGAGAATTATCCGACGGCGCTGGGTCGGTACGCTCCGCCGAAGCATCGGGGGCGGACGACCGGGAACATCGGGAGGTCCGACCGGATGGTGAAAGGGATATGGATGAATTGGAGCTATCCCTTTCGGAACAACATAAAGCTGCCGTGGACTTCATCCGGCACTTTCTCCCTCAAGTTGTTCCGTCGGGCCAGACTGCTGCGCTTCCGGACAAGAGAATTATAGCGTCATTGGACTCTGAATTTTTTGAGCGGTTCAGGGACATCGCTCCCGAGTTTCCGTCGCAGTCCAATAATGTTGCAAGAACATTTGAATTATTGAACGACGCTATTTTTAAACTTGCTTCCAGGACGGGGAAAGCAGGTTTCTTGTCCGCAAATACTCTCAACCTGCCTTTCATTAATGCAAGGAATAAATTCGACACGGCAGGACAGGGTATACCGAGAGTTCCTCTGCGTATGGACGACGAGGCGGAAGACTTAGAGCTATCTTTACCGTCGTCAGCTTCTATTCCAACCGCAGTGTTGGAAACAGCTATTGCGTCTAACAGAGCCAATTTAGATGCCTTATCTTACGCAGATCACCTTACTAAGGCGTTATCACTGCGCCTTCAAGGGGAAGAGTTTCAGGATATACAATCCTCTTTAAGACTTCTTTCAAGGGCAGTAGCTTATTCCACGTGTAACTCCGCCCTTTCAGTGGCAAATCTGGAGTTGGTTAGACGTGACGCAGCCCTGGCTACATCCACACTAGTGGATTCTAAGGTGAAGAACTCTCTTAGAGTCGCTTCGGTCTCAGGAGAACTTCTCTTTGACGGCAAGCTTTCCGCTATTTATGATAATATTAAAAAGAAAGCTAATGATTCTCTGTTGTTCAGATCCGCTCCTAAAAGGTCGGATACAGCAGACACGAATAAGGCGGGCACTTCTGGGTCTAATGCGCCCAAGAGAGGTTCCTATAGAGGTTCCGGTGCGTCCTCTTGGTCTTATTCGAGAGACCGTCAGGATAGCGACTCTCGTTCGGGACGTCCTTCAGGCCGGGACAATCGGTCGGACGCCCCGAGGTCGACGAGGCGAGGTGCGGGTCGTGGAAGACGTGGTTTCTCCTACCGCAGGCCTCGCAGGTCCAGGAGGTGATGGCTTAAACCTCTATCGCGTTCCGGTTGGCGGAAGGTTGTCGAGTTTTTCACAAGAGTGGGCGTCGATTACGGACGACCCGTGGGTGAGAGGAGTGACTTCGGAAGGTCTAAAGATATCCTTCAAACGAAAGCCTCCATTAACTCGAAGTCCAAAGTGGACTCATCTTCCGTCAAATCCACAGAAAAGAGACGCTCTATTATCAGAGGTGCAGTCTCTTTTAATGAAGAACGCGGTAGAGGTCGTAGAAAACCAGGAATCGCTGGGATTCTACAGCCATCTGTTTCTGGTTCCGAAACCAGACGGCTCGTTCCGTCCAGTCATAGATTTGAGCTGGATAAACAAGCTGATCGTCGCTCCGAAGTTTTATATGGAGACGATTCGATCGGTCAGAGCGAGTATTCGGGTGAACGATTATGCAACGAGCATAGATCTCAAAGATGCGTACTTTCACGTCATGGTACATCCGACATTCCGAAAGTATCTACGCTTCGCAGTCCTAGGAGTGGTGTATCAGTTCCGGGCCATGTGCTTCGGATTGAATCTAGCACCCTGGGCTTTCACTCGGGTAATGAACTCGGTAATGATCTACTT
This sequence comes from Pictodentalium vernedei, assembly GCA_031216915.1. Lineage (NCBI taxonomy): Eukaryota > Metazoa > Mollusca > Scaphopoda > Dentaliida > Dentaliidae > Pictodentalium > Pictodentalium vernedei. Next base: position 540,086,511 of record CM062293.1, read on the forward strand.
CCGAGCTCATTCGTCTGCGGTAACGTCGGCCTACCTGGACGACATTCTTCAGAGGTACGGCAACGAGTTAACGCTTCAGAACGATGTTCAGAATCTTCTTCTATTGCTCCGACGTCTCGGTTTCATAGTAAACGAGGAGAAGTCGGATCTGGTGCCGTCCAAGTCATTCACTCATCTGGGAATGAGCTTCGAGTCGCACAACAATCTCGTTCGTCTGCCGTTAACCAGAGCGAAATTAGTCAGTTGTTACGCTCGCTATTGTCTGAATGCAGACAAAGTCACGGCGAGAGAATTTATGAGACTGATAGGTCTGTGCGGAGCCGCCGCGGATCTCATTCCGATGGGACGGCTACGCACACGTCCTCTTCAAATTTTCCTGACTCAGAATTGGAGTGTGAAAATTCATTCGCTCGATGTAGATGTTCTCTTGTCAGATCAAGTGAAACAAGAGATTCAGACTTGGGCAAACATTCAGTGGTTAACTCAAGGAGTTCCGCTGCAGTTGCCGGATCCGAGTTTTACCATTATGACGGATGCCAGTCAAACAGGTTGGGGTGCATCATTAATCCCAACGGATTCGAGATGCCAGGGTCTGTGGGATCCGCAATTCCTGTGCAAGCACATAAACATCAAGGAAATGATGTCAATTTGGCTTGCGTTACGTCACTGGATGGACATTATTCACGATGCTCATGTCCAAATCCTATCCGACAATACGACAGTAGTGGCGTATATACGGAATCAGGGAGGCACTCATTCAGTTCCGTTGTTCAATCTAACGGAAAGAATCCTTCTGTTTGCGTTGGAACATCACGTTCTTCTTTCGGTCCGTCACATACCGGGTCGTCTGAATGTGCTAGCAGACTCCCTTTCACGAAAGGGTCGCTTGTTGCCGTCGGAGTGGACTCTCAACAAACAAGTATTCAATCAGATTTGCTACCAATGGGAACGGCCAATGATAGACTTATTTGCGACACATCTCAACAATCAGTTGCAGACGTATGTGTCCCCGTGTCCGGATCCAAGAGCATTTGCAGTAGACGCTCTGTCGATCCCTTGGGACGGAATGATAGGATATGCGTATCCTCCAGCGCCGTTAATTCAACAAGTATTGCTAAAGATAAAACAATCTCAATGCAAGATTCTGTTGGTAGCATCTCTGTCGCCACAGAGACCGTGGATAAATCTACTCAGGTGTCTGTTGTGGGACCTACCGCGGAAGCTTCCTCCACGAGAGGATCTTCTTTCGTAGGGGAAATCGCGCCAACTCCATCACAACCCGCAAGGTCTCAACCTTCACGTTTTTCCGTTGTGCGGTCCTTCTTGCATGGCAAGCACTTTACAGGACGAGCAGTGGACGCGATTTCTAACTGTAGAAGGACCTCCTCTTCGCTAAACTATGCGGCTAAGTGGAAGGTTTTCCGTCGTTGGTGTAGGGATCATTCTGTAGATATATTTGATCCCTCTATACCAGACATTGCAAACTTTCTAGTATACTTGTTTGACGAAATCAAACTGCAGCCTGTTACTATAAAGGGTTATAGATCTATGTTATCTGATACCTATGCACATCATGATAGTTTACAAATTGGATCTAATGTCTCTTTATCGAAATTGGTTAGAAACTTTTCGATAAATAGACCCAGAACTCTTAGATTAATTCCTAAGTGGAATTTAGCTTGGGTTCTCCTTAAATTGAAGGAAAAGCCATTTGAACCTCTTGGGACAGTAGATTTCAAATTCTTATCTTATAAGACAGCTTTTCTCTTAGCTTTCTCTTCTGCCAGAAGAGTCAGTGAGCTTCATGCACTATCGGTGGATGATTCTCATTATCGTAGTGTTGGGAACACTATCACCTTCACTACTAATGTGGGTTTTTTAGCTAAGAATCAGGCTCCTAATAAATATCCGGAACCTATTGTTATTAAGGCTCTTCCGTCTTCAGACGGGCGTAGGCCTTTACTCTGTCCTGTTAGAGCACTACGTATCTATAAACAGAGATCTCAGTTCATCAGAAAGGGACGGAAACGTTTCTTTCTGTCTTTGATGCCTAATAGAAAGGACATTTCAGTCCATTCTATTGCTAGATGGATTCAGTTAACTATCCGTACTGCGTATGAAGATTTATCTTCTTCTCAGCAGTCTGTGCTTAAGATTTCTGCTCATGAAGTAAGAGCTCTTTCTACTTCCTGGGCTTATGCTAATAGTGTTGCTATTACAGATTTAATGAAGGCTGCTTATTGGTCTCAGCCATCCACATTTACTAATTTTTATCTCAGAAATATTGAGTCCATTTCTGGAGACCTGCATTGTTTAGGTCCGTTATCTGTTGCTCAGAATGTCGTCCACTAAACAGTTGCAGCTATAGTTATGCAGGCTTTCTGTTCCGGCAGTGACTCCGTCCGGCTGCCCTCTTCGCTCTGGGCTATTTGACCCAGGGCAAGGGGAAGGGGGGGGGGGGGGGGGGGGGGGGCGGGTGTTCCCTTAGGTCACCTGCTTTATAGTGAAAAGCAAGGGAATGCCTCCTCCAAGACAGTATTTCTGAGTCGCTTCCGGGATGGTTTTAAAGTGTAATATTAATGTTTAATTTCATTCATGTCTTATTTTTAAAGTGTAGCTCGATGTGAAGCATTTGTATATGTCAAGTGTCAAACGGGCTTTAATATACAATACTCGGACACTTTTAAATGATTATAAAGAGTCTCAATTCTCTGGACTACTTTATTTATTGGCTTGCTTTAAAAATAATTAGTATAAGGGTTATACTGGATGTTAATAGAGAACATGAATGTTATTGTGCTCAATTATTAAGGGTAGTGTATCTTTCTAATTTAATATTAAATAAGAAAGATACATGTAAAGCCTAATACTCCTTTTCTCCTTAAGGGGTTACCTCTTTATTATATAATTGAGCTTATTGGATTTTCCTCTATGTCCTAGGCCCTCCAGCCTGTTTACTATTCAGCTAAGTCTGGGTCATTGGTACAGTATAAAAATGTTAAAAAATTTATAGTAATTTATATATTTTTTATACTTACCAATGACCCAGACGGGGATGGCCCTCCCTGAGTTGGGAACTCTTGCCTCCCCGCTGAGTACATAGCGCTGACCAGGCACTGCCAGTAAGAATGATAATTGGCGCCAATTTCGGGACGACTGCGTCACTGCGCATGCGCAGTAGAGACGTACTATGGAGGTCCTTTAGGACATGATTTCTTTTTGTTTTGGATGCAAATTTTGGGGATTGGGGGGCAAAATTTGTGTTTGGCCCTGGTTTTTGTTGGAGTTAGCACCAGCTAAGTCTGGGTCATTGGTAAGTATGAAAAATATATAAATTACTATAAATTTTTTAACATTACGAGTACCTTGGCAGTTGTAACAAGTTATATTACGAGTACCTCGGTAGTTGTATCAAGTTATATTACGAGTGCCTTGGCAATTGTAACAAGTTATATTACGAGTACCTTGGTAGTTGTATCAAGTTATATTACGAGTACCTTGGCTGTTGTAACAAGTTATATTACGAGTACCTTGGTAGTTGTATCAAGTTATATTACGAGTACCTTGGCAGTTGTAACAAGTTATTTTATGAGTACCTTGGCAGTTGTATCAAGTTATATTATGAGTACCTTGGTAGTTGTATCAAGTTATATTATGAGTACCTTGGCAGTTGTAACAAATTATATTACGAGTACCTTGGTAGTTGTATCAAGTTATATTACGAGTACCTTGGCAGTTGTAACAAATTATATTACGAGTACCTTGGTAGTTGTATCAAGTTATATTACAAGTACCTTGGCAATTGTAACAAGTTATATTACGAGTACCTTGGTAGTTGTATCAAGTTATATTACGAGTACCTTGGCAATTGTAACAGGTTATATCACGAGTACCTTGGCAGTTGTAACAAGTTATATTACGAGTACCTTGGTAGTTATATCAAGTTATATTACAAGTACCTTGGCAGTTGTAACAAGTTATATTATGAGTACCTTGGCAGTTGTATCAAGTTATATTACGAGTACCTTGGTAGTTGTGTCAAGTTATATTACGAGTACCTTGGCAGTTGTAACAAGTTATATTACGAGTGCCTTGGTAGTTGTTTCAAGTTATATTACGAGTGCCTTGGCAATTGTAACAAGTTATATTACGAGTACCTTGGTAGTTGTATCAAGTTATATTACGAGCACCTTGGCAGCTGTAATAAGTTATATTACGAGTACCTTGGTAGTTGTATCAAGTTATATTACGAGTACCTTGTCAGTTGTAACAAGTTATATTACGAGTACCTTGGCAGTTGTATCAAGTTATATTACAAGTACCTTGGTAGTTGTATCAAGTTATATTACGAGTACCTTGGCAGTTGTATCAAGTTATATTACGAGTACCTTGGCAGTTGTAACAAGTTATATTACGAGTACCTTGGTAGTTGTATCAAGTTATATTACGAGTACCTTGACAATTGTAACAAGTTATATTACGAGTACCTTGGTAGTTGTATCAAGTTATATTACGAGTACCTTGGCAACTGTAACAAATTATATTACAAGTACTTTGGTAGTTGTATCAAGTTATATTACGAGTACCTTGGCAGTTGTAACAAATTATATTACGAGTACCTTGGTAGTTGTATCAAGTTATATTATGAGTACCTTGGCAGTTGTATCAAGTTATATTACGAGTACCTTGGCAATTGTAAAAAAGTTATATTACGAGTACCGTGGTAGTTGTATCAAGTTATATTACAAGTACCTTGGCAGTTGTAACAAGTTATATTACGAGTACCTTGGTAGTTGTATCAAGTTATATTACGAGTACCTTGGTAGTTGTATCAAGTTATATTATGAATACCTTGGCAGTCGTATCAGGTTATATTACAAGTACCTTGGTAGTTGTATCAAGTTATATTACAAGTACCTTGGCAGTTGTAGCAAGTTATATTACGAGTACCTTGGCAGTTATATCAAATTATATAACAAGTACCTTGGCAGTCATATCAAGTTATATTAGGAGTACCCTGGTAGTTGTATCAACTTATATTTTGAGTACCTTGGTAGTTGTATCAAGTTATATTACAAGTACCTTGGTAGTTGTATCATGTTATATTACGAGTACCTTGGCAGTTGTAGCAAGTTATATTACGAGTACCTTTGCAGTTATGTCAAATTATATAACAAGCACCTTGGCAGTCATATCAAGTTATATTAGGAGTACCCTGGTAGTTGTATCAAGTTATATTATGAGTACCTTGGTAGTTGTAACAAGTTATATTACAAGTACCTTGGTAGTTGTATCAAGTTATATTACGAGTACCTTGGCAGTTGTATCAAGTGATATTACAAGTATCTTGACAGTTGTATCTTGGTAATTCTGTGTACATAGACAGCCAGTATTTACCTAACAACAACTGCAAAGCTACAGGATGTAGACTCATGTGACACCTGGAATCTCTTGTCATTAAAATAAATAAAACTTTAGGATATTTCGCCAAATTTTGCCCTGGAAATTATATCGACTTTTTGACCAATTATTTCTTGAGTCATATTTTCATGAATTTTTCATTAAATATAGTCTTGGCTTTTTTACAGTACCCATGACTAGATTTGGCTACTTTACAGTACTTTACAGTACCCGTGACTAGATTTGGCTACCTTACAGTACTTCACAGTACCTGTGACTAGATTTGGCTACTTTACAGTACTTTACAGCACCCATGACTAGATTTGATGAAAAATATTTGAACTCTTTACCCAACAAATCAGCCACATCTGCCCACGTAATATGCAAATTCAGCAGCTGAAAAAAAACATATTTTTCTAAAAATTTCAACAAAATCGTGTTGTGACCCCTCTTTGGAATGAGCTCGTTGAGCTCGTTCGAATGAAGGATTACATTTCATGGTTTTGTTGAAAAATTTAAAAGAATGATATTTAAAATAATAAATTTTGATATTGTCTGATTGGGTAAAGGGTAAAAATTACTCTGCGCATTAAGAATTAACTACAGAATAGAATTTTTGTCTGATACATTTATTGTAATATTCAAATATGGGAAAGTTCTCAATTTTTTCCATTTTCTCAATTCCAAATATGAATATTGAGGAGTCGATAATGCCATTGCTAAAATTGCACTCCTGATGTAATTATATTTAATGTATTCATTTTCAGAGAGGATTCAAACTTCGATCAAAGTTAGCCACTTCTTGCCGAAATGGTGATCCACTTCCGAACACATTGTATGTTTTACAGAGTACTCCACAGATTCAAGGATTACATACATTTATTAGGTAGGTGATACGTTTATTTATTTATTAGGTAGGTGATACATTTATTTATTTACTAGGTTGGTGATACATTTATTTATTTATTTATTTATTTATTTGTTTATTTATTTATTTATTTATTTATTTATTTATTTATTTATTTATTTATTTTATTAGGTAGGTGATACATATATTTATTTATTAGGTAGGTGATACAGTTTTTTATTTATTTATTTATTTATTAGGAAGGTGATACATTTATTTATTAGGTAGGGTGATACATTTATTTATTTATTTATTTATTTATTTATTTATTTATTTATTTATTTATTTATTGATTAGGTAGGTAATACATTTATTTGTTTATTAGGTTGATGATACACATGTGTTATGTGCACATTGTGCTTGTATACAATCTTTTATCGCGATGAGTTAAAGTAGCTATACCTCCAAAAAAAATGAGTCGAGTTGTGATAAAAGATTGTATACATGCACATTGAGTGCATAACACATTTATGTCCATTTTCAATTCTCTCAACCTGATGACACTGAAGAAATTCCTTCGGCATGAATGAAATTGTTCATATAGTACAAATAATCAAACGCGCCCTAAGTATTCTTTTTCCATTGGGCAATGATATTTCTTATCAACGTATCTTACAATTGTTTACTACAGGCTTGCACTACAGTGGAAGACCCTAACTCGGAAAATATACTCTCTATTTTGATCTTTCCCAACCGATTTGGGAAAGAAAAGTGGTGCAAAATCACCAAGAAAAAATAAGCCAAAACTGGGTCGAGCACCACCAGCACAAACCCAGTAGGGGATACTCTTCTCTTTGTACGAATTCATGGCTTCCAGCAACCAGTGTGCAGGCAGTAACTAATGAATCATTCTTTTTTCGTCCGCCCACATGGCGAGACATCCATTTGCATTCAGAAACAGTGATAATTCAGCTCGTTGATAATGGTTACCTGTGACTGGAATTATGGATCTGAGGTTCGTATAATAATAGGACTGTGTTTTATATATTCTTGTTATTATTTTCAGCCACATTTTGATTGTATTTTATATATTCTCCGTGTTTGTGCTCGACTTTCATGTACCGTGCGGTTCAGACATAAAATTTTTTGGTTGATAAATTTATGTTATCTTTTTGGATATTATTATCATTATTGTAGTTAGGTGTCAATGATTGGGCTGTATGGACAGGATTTCTCCTTTCTGTTGAGTGCAGAATTTCTGGGGTTTTTTTGTCCCTGTCTGCCGTCGGGGTTCAGTTGTGTTCCCGCCGGTCCTTTATTTTCTGCCACCTTTCTCTCATAGTTGGGGGTGTTCTACTTTCTACATCTGCTGAGTTCACCTTTTTCTTCTACTGCTCTCACCTCTGTTATGCCCAGGACTGTTCTATGAGGGCAATGCCTTTTGCCCAAGCTTGTGGTGCTTTCTCGTGGCCATTCCTCCAAACACGACCACATCTGGTGAGAGTTATACCCCCTCCATGGGGGATGTGCAGTCTTTTCTGTTGTAGATACTGTGGGAGCTGTTGAGTTGTCTGGTGAAGAGATGCCTGATTCCGGGACTATGGTCGCACTCTTGTCAACATCTGAGGCTGTCACTAGGGTTGTGACTCTTCCTTTGGAGCCGAGCTTGGTTGCTCTCTCCCCTTTTCCACCAGTTTCAGCAGCTGCCATTGTATCTGCTGCTACTGCTGTTCCGTCTGCAACATCATCGGTCACCGTTTCAGCTGGCCTTGGCTTATCCCTGCAGGGGTCTGCAGAGATTCTGGTAGTTTGGGCGTGGGGTATCGGCGTCAACCTTCCCTGACTTCAACTCGGCGAAGTCAGAAGGGGCTGCCGACCGAACCCCCTGCTATGGCTTCTCAGCCGTCGAACACAGCAGTTTTATCCCTGCAGGGTTCTGCAGAGATGTCTGGTAGTGTGGACGTGGGGTATCGGCCTCAGCCTTCCCTGACTTCAACTCAGCAAAGTTGGAAGGGGCTGCCGGCCGAACCCTCTGCTGTGGTCTCTCAGCCATCGAGCACCGCAGTTTTCTCATTGGATTCGGATGTTCATGGTGGGGCCACGATGAACTCTGTGGCATTTCCGTCCATGCACTCGAGTCTCGTGGCCAGTTTTGCGGGACCAACACCTTTGTGCAGCCTGGACCTTCTGTCCCTCAGACTCTCCTGAGTTCCCACTCTGTAGATCCTCGGGGTATGTCATACCCCTATACGCATCTGCCTTCAGATGTTTCGGCTGCCACCCGTCGCCCCACAGGTGTATTTGAGGATCATGACCCATCGCTGGTTAAAAGGGTCAGGAGTGAAGCCACTTTGTCGGTTTGTTCTCACCAGCTATGTCTGGGCCATTGGTAAGTATAAAAATATAGAAATTACTGTGAATTTGTCATTTTTGTATAGTGATGAATTAATGATGGTAATAAGTAAGGCAGACATGCAGATTTCACAGAAACAATCATTCTGTTTCCATGCATGTTCTGTCAGTCTAAGATCATGGAAACGAAAAACTAGTTCCCACAAATTTATTATCATTTTGCTTTTCATCAAGGCACACTTAAAACACCCATGTTTTCTGCCAAGACTGAATAAAATTGCATTATTTATCACTGATGAAACAGTGATCTGATCGTAACAGTAACAACGGTGTGCTTGTTTTGACAATCTCAGTCGATTCAGATTGTTGAGCATGGGTGTTGCCTACCGTTTCTGATTCTCATTACTAAAACTGACTGCACCCAATTTTGGTGTGTTTGACAACAAAACCACATGAAACCAAACCCACGATACTGAATCATTAAAAACAATAACAAAATCACATGTTGTCACTGAAACTGATGATGAGGGGAAAATGTCTTTGCTAAAATGCAAGATATGTACTTCCAATTTCAAAGCTCTCCATGCAGAATCAAAAAGAAGATGTGTGTTCAAACTTTATTTATATCCAAGGTTAACAGACATTACGTTCCAATCAATACTGTTACCTTCGTAAATGGGATGTTTTGCACTTGTACGATTCACCCCCTCTGAATCGGAATGCACAAAGAAATTTTATTTATTTTTTTTCATTTGTTCAACTTTAAAGTAAGAATTGAAATACAGTGGAGCCCACTTAATTGGATATCTCTTAATTTTATATCTCTGTTAATTGAATAAAATTTTCAAACACAAACCCATTTACCATACCTTTTTGGCCTCACTACATCCAATACAGGCATTTATTCTATTATATCTTGTTTGACAGAGCTCTATGAGCTCTGTCAAACAAGATGTAATAGAATAATTGCTCAGTTTACCTCCAGAACACAGGAGACTGACCAAATCCCTGTTAATTGTATACTCCTGTTAACTGAATAATTTTCACTGACAAAATGGATATTCAATTAAGAGGATTCTACTGTAATTATTTTATTGTACTATTTTCTTTGTTATCTTTTTCACTTGCAAGTAATGTTGTACGCACACATCTGAATCATCATTGCCTCAGTTTATCTGTTGCAATTAAATTGAGTGTTCAAGGGCACAAAATACATAAATGAAAATACAGTAATGTGTTTTACTTTTTATGCCCGAGTGGGGGGAGGGGGGGGGGGGGGGCACTATGTTTTCACCATGTCCATCTGTTTGTCCATCTGTTAACTTTTGGTCTCCATCCAATAAGTACTACTTATTTGATAAAATCATAATTTTAGGGGCTAATTGTGCATGAATAAAATAAATCGTATTTTGTCTGTTCTTATTTATTGATTTTAGTTTGGAGGTTAAATGAGAGTTCTCGCTGCTCCCAGAAGTCCTTGAAGTCATGGAATTTAGAATCACTTGGCAAAGACCTTGGAAGTCTGTGATTATGGACTCTTTCTTGAAAAGTCATAAGGCAGTCAAATAAGATAAATAAGATTAATTCTGTCACCATTCACCTTGCCACATGACTTATACATGTAGGGAGCATAGTGGTTCAGTAGGTAGAGATGCAAGCTGAGAGGTCATCTGTTCGAATCCCACCTGCAGCAATCGATTGTATTCTTGAGCAAGGCAATTAATCCCAGTTGTCCATATGGGGGCATGGTGGCATTGTGTACTAAGGCGTCCTGCACATCATTGGTGCACTTGTCTTCAACCAATGCTAACCCTCCTTGTGTGGAGTAAGTATATTGGAGAGTATGACAGTTGCTTGGTGGTTTTCTCTGGGTACTCCAGCTTCCTCCACCCGTAAAACTATCTGACATGAGGTGACCCTGGTTGTCGAAAGTGTTGTTATATATATATAGTTTATTTATATATATTATTTTATATCGTTAAAACCCCAATAAATAAATACATATACATGTAACTTTGTATAACCCTTGTAGGGGAGAACCCTTGTTGTTGCCCCAGTACATCCATGAGTGTTAAAAATTTCTCATCTCTGGCTCCTGGCATTGGAAACCCTTAAAAATATATCTGAAGCTGGCCCCAGAAACTCCTGGAATTCACTACTCATTGACAGGAATGGAAAACGATCAATTTCAAGGTTTATTTTTGATGAAAATTGACCATTTTTGAGTGGAAACCTCTCAGATCTTCAAGGTTCAGGGCTTTTCAACAGTTAATTACATCCCTGCATTGAAGTGTAGGAACCCTGGGTAAGATAGTGTAGTGCATTGAAGTGTAGGAACCCTGGGTTAGATAGTGTAGTTGGAATGAAATGTTAGCCCTGATTGATAGTGTAGGAACCCTGGGTTAGATAGTGTAGTTGGAATGAAATGTTAGCCCTGATTGATAGTGTAGGAACCCTGGGTTAGATAGTGTAGTTGGAATGAAATGTTAGCCCTGATTGATAGTGTAGGAACCCTGGGTAAGATAGTGTAGTAGGAATGAAATGTTAGCCCTGATTGATAGTGTAGGAACCCTGGGTAAGATAGTGTAGTAGGAATGAAATGTTAGCCCTGATTGATATAATACAGAGAAAGAGAATAATACAATTTTTTCTTTTAATTTCAGGAACAAAGAAACCCCAAGAGATGAATTTATTTTTTATTCCAAGAGATTGATGCGTCTCCTGTTTGAGTATGCTACCTCACTTTTACCATACAAGGTATAATGACTTGACTCTCTGGTTGAATATTTATCAATTTTCTTCGCTATTTTGTTTTGGTCGAGTTGTGTTAACAGCCGAGATCTATGGTTTGTTGATGGTTATTTGGCAGGTGGGTGTCCAGGCAGCCATATGGGTGGGCATTTGGGCATCTGGGTGGTTCCTCACACTGTTAGCGCAATAACGTGTTCATTAACCCATACAATGGAGCCCACTTCACTGTATATCTCTTAACCCTTTACCCAACGCAGACGATATCAAAATTTATTATTTTTATACTGTACCAATGACCCAGACTTAGCTGGTGCTAACTCTAACAAAACCAGGGCCAAACACAAATTTTGCCCCCCAATCCCCAAAATTTGCATCCAAAACAAAAAGAAATCATGTCCTAAAGGACCTCCATACTACGCCTCTACTGCGCATGCGCAGTGATGCAGACGTCCCGAAATTGGCGCCAATTATCATTCTCTGTTTGGCCCTTCATCAGTCAACATCTCACTGATCTTTGTGCTTGTAAATCTCAGTTTAAAGGATGCCAGACACGTAATTTTTGGAGAAAATGTGATTCTAAGGAGGATAGAAGGAGGAGAGGAAAAAGAAGTGACAAAAAATAATCAGGGCTGTACTTAAAATTTTTTGATGAAATTATGTCAAGTTGCCTATTTTCGAGGCATGGGCCTCTTGTTGTCATTCTTGCTAATAGTTACACTGCTTATTCAGTGTTTCCTCTCCCCTAGCCTTCTAAAGTCCCCCCTTGCAATTCTCCCATGCTTTTGGCATATTTTTGAGAAATTTCATTTCTAAAATTTCCTGGGAGAGTTGCTTGGTTACAGAATGTTTTCTGTTATTTTCCCCATAGTTACGTTTTCACCCATGGGTGTATAACGTTTGTGTTCTGCATCTTCCATCTGATGTTCTACAGATTCTCCCCTGGGAGTCTCTGTTTTGCATCAGATAGAGTGTAATTGATGACTGATTCCGGGCCAGTTTTTTCAGTGCCTGGAGTCATGTTTTCTGGTGTTTTTACACGGTTTGTTTTCATTGGCAACAGCCTTTTTTGAGGGGGGCTGTTTGCCTTTGCTGTGGTTTATCTCACTATAAGATACATTTATATTATCCGAAAGTGTCTCATTAATTATTTAATATAAATTTAAAATTTTTGACCACACTTTGCCATCGGATCCATCGGGGCTCAATGTTACTTTTCAGCAACTTGGGCTTCGCTGAAAAAATATTTTTTCAAAATTATTTTGTTTTGCAATTGTTTTTTCATTTATTAATGGATCATGTTATTATGTATCTTTGTGTCAGGGGTTTTTGCGAGTAACTAGGACTTATTGTTGTTCTTTCACAATGAAGGGACGTTGTTCAAATTGTAATAGGAAGAAATCTTCCTCTGACTTTCATGATCATTGTATTAATTGTAGTCAGTGTTCTCGCATTAATCCCTGTCCTATATGTGAACATTGGGATGAGAAACATTGGAAACGTGTGTCACGATATGTTGTTTCTGGAGAAAGAGCGATGCCGGCTCTTTCTCCGCAAGGTCACTCTACTCTCTCAGTTTCTATTTCAGAGGAACCAGAACAGGGTGATGTTTCCATGTTATCTTCTTCAAGTGTGCGTCCGTCGTCACAAATGAATTCAGAGCTAGCGGCAAAAGTGCTCATGGAGATTAGACAAATGTCGTCCGCTAGCTCGCCCGGTGTAGCGTCCATTCACCGAATGGTTCGGCAGCCGGGTTCGTCCGATGCGGTCCAAGAGGAAATTTTGGGTGATGCGAGCACTATAAACATAATAGATGCACACCCAGTGACGGCGGATAGTAAGCGAGAACGGAGGAAGCCTTTGAGTCCGGTTCCTAGCTCCTCCAGGTCCAGCCGGGCCGCGAGCGAGAGAGGCCCCTCTCTCGTACAACAACATCTGGGACCAGATGTTGTGGTACAAAATGTGTCTTTAGCGGAGCATACGTCCGTCGCTCGGGACGCTCCGTTGTATAAGCAGTCCGCAGAGACTGTTAAGGCTTCCTCTTCTCGTCAGCGCACACGACCGCACCTTGGCTGCGTGACCGCCAATATATTACCAGCTTCGCCGATCAAGGATTCTTCGGCGACCAGGTCACACCATCTGGCAGCCAGGGATTCGAGACCGATGGACTCCGCACGTTCGCATAGGAAAAGTATGCGGGAGCCATCTGATGCGGAGCTGCCCTCGGCGAAGCAGCGAAAGACTGCGCCTCCGCAGGTCTCGACGCCGGACATTCTTGTGCAGATAGCACAGCTTATCGCAGCATCCCAGCAGCCGACAGAAACGGTGTCGGATCGAGAATTATCCGACAGCGCTGGGTCGGTACGCTCCGCCGAAGCATCGGGGGCGGACGACCGGGAACATCATGAGGTCTGACCGGATGGTGAGAGGGATACGGATGACTTGGAGCTATCCCTTTCGGAACAACATAAAGCTGCCGTGGACTTCATCCGGCACTTTCTCCCTCAAGTTGTTCCGTCGGGCCAGACTGCTGCGCTTCCGGACAAGAGAATTATAGTGTCATTGGACTCTGAATTTTTGAGCGGTTCAGGGACATCGCTCCCGAGTTTCCGTCGCAGTCCAATAATGTTGCAAGAACATTTGAATTATTGAACGACGCTATATTTAAACTTGCTTCCAGGACGGGGAAAGCAGGTTTCTTGTCCGCTAATACTCTCAACCTGCCTTTCATTAATGCAAGGAATAAATTCGATACGGCAGGACAGGGTATACCGAGAGTTCCTCTGCGTATGGACGACGAGGCGGAAGACTTAGAGCTATCATTACCGTCGTCAGCTTCTATTCCAACCGCGGTGTTGGAAACAGCCATTGCGTCTAACAGAGCCAATTTAGATGCCTTATCTTACGCAGATCACCTTACTAAGGCGTTATCACTGCGCCTTCAGGGGAAAGAGTTTCAGGATATACAATCCTCTTTAAGACTTCTTTAAGACGCACACGTCCTCTTCAAATTTTCCTGACTCGGAATTGGAGTGTGAAAATTCATTCGCTCGATGTAGACGTTCTCTTGTCAGATCAAGTGAAACAAGAGATTCAGACTTGGGCAAACATTCAGTGGTTAACTCAAGGAGTTCCGCTGCAGTTGCCGGATCCGATTTTTACCGTTATGACGGATGCCAGTCAAACAGGTTGGGGTGCATCATTAATCCCAACGGATTCGAGATGCCAGGGTCTTTGGGATCCGCAATTCCTGTGCAAGCACATAAACATCAAGGAAATGATGTCAATTTGGCTTGCGTTACGTCACTGGATGGACATTATTCACGATGCTCATGTCCAAATCCTATCTGACAATACGACAGTAGTGGCATATATACGGAATCAGGGAGGCACTCATTCAGTTCCGTTGTTCAGTCTAACGGAAAGAATCCTTCTGTTTGCGTTAGAACATCACGTTCTTCTTTCGGTCCGTCACATACCGGGTTGTCTGAATGTGCTAGCAGACTCCCTTTCACGAAAGGGTCGCTTGTTGCCGTCGGAGTGGACTCTCAACAAACAAGTATTCAATCAGATTTGCTACCAATGGGAACGGCCAATGATAGACTTATTTGCGACACATCTCAACAATCAGTTGCAGACGTATGTGTCTCCGTGTCCGGATCCAAGAGCATTTGCAGTAGACGCTTTGTCGATCCCTTGGGACGGAATGATAGGATATGCGTATCCTCCAGCGCTGTTAATTCAACAAGTATTTCTAAAGATAAAACAATCTCAGTGCAAGATTCTGTTGGTAGCATCTCTGTCGCCACAGAGACCGTGGATAAATCTACTCAGGTGTCTGTTGTGGGACCTACCGCGGAAGCTTCCTCCACGGGAGGATCTTCTTTCGCAGGGGAAATCGCGCCAACTCCATCACAACCCGCAAGGTCTCAACCTTCACGTTTTTCCGTTTTGCGGTCCTTCTTGCATGGCAAGCACTTTACAGGACGAGCAGTGGACGCGATTTCTAACTGTAGGAGGACCTCCTCTTCGCTAAACTATGCGGCTAAGTGGAAGGTTTTTCGTCGTTGGTGTAGGGATCATTCTGTAGATATATTCGATCCCTCTATACCAGACATTGCAAACTTTCTAGTATACTTGTTTGACGAAATCAAACTGCAGCCTGTTACTATAAAGGGTTATAGATCTATGTTATCTGATACCTATGCACATCATGATAGTTTACAAATTGGATCTAATGTCTCTTTATCGAAGTTGGTTAGAAACTTTTCGATAAATAGACCCAGAACTCTTAGATTAATTCCTAAGTGGAATTTAGCTTGGGTTCTTCTTAAATTGAAGGAAAAGCCATTTGAACCTCTTGGGACAGTAGATTTCAAATTCTTATCTTATAAGACAGCTTTTCTCTTAGCTTTCTCTTCTGTTAGAAGAGTCAGTGAGCTTCATGCACTATCGGTGGATGATTCTCATTATCGTAGTGTTGGGAACACTATCACCTTCACTACTAATGTGGGTTTTTTAGCTAAGAATCAGGCTCCTAATAAATATCCGGAACCTATTGTTATTAAGGCTCTTCCATCTTCAGACGGGCGTAGGCCTTTACTCTGTCCTGTTAGAGCATTACGTATCTATAAACAGAGATCTCAGTTTATCAGAAAGGGACGGAAACGTTTCTTTCTGTCTTTGATGCCTAATAGAAAGGATATTTCAGTCCATTCTATTGCTAGATGGATTCAGTTAACTATCCGTACTGCTTATGAAGATTTATCTTCTTCTCAGCAGTCTGTGCTTAAGATTTCTGCTCATGAAGTAAGAGCTCTTTCTACTTCCTGGGCTTATGCTAATAGTGTTGCTATTACAGATTTAATGAAGGCTGCTTATTGGTCTCAGCCATCCACATTTACGAATTTTTATCTCAGAAATATTGAGTCCATTTCTGGAGACCTGCATTGTTTAGGTCCGTTATCTGTTGCTCAGAATGTCGTCCACTAAACAGTTGCAACTATAGTTATGCAGGCTTTCTGTTCCGGCAGTGACTCCGTCCGGCTGCCCTCTTCGCTCTGGGCTATTTGACCCAGGGCAAGGGGGGGGGGGGGGGGGGGGGGGTGTTCCCTTAGGTCACCTGCTTTATAGTGAAAAGCAAGGGAATGCCTCCTCCAAGTCAGTATTTCTGAGTCGCTTCCGGGATGGTTTTAAAGTGTAATATTAATGTTTAAATTCATTCATGTCTTATTTTTAAAGTGTAGCTCGGTGTGAAGCATTTGTATATGTCAAGTGTCAAACGGGCTTTAATATACAATACTCGGACACTTTTAAATGACTATAAAGAGTCTCAATTCTCTGGACTACTTTATTTATTGGCTTGCTTTAAAAATAATTAGTATAAGGGTTATACTGGATGTTAATAGAGAACATGAATGTTATTGTGCTCAATTATTAAGGGTAGTGTATCTTTCTAATTTAATATTAAATAAGAAAGATACATGTAAAGCCTAATACTCCTTTTCTCCTTAAGGGGTTACCTCTTTACTATATAGTTGAGCTTATTGGATTTTCCTCTATGTCCTAGGCCCTCCAGCCTGTTTACTATTCAGCTAAGTCTGGGTCATTGGTACAGTATAAAAATGTTAAAAAATTTATAGTAATTTATATATTTTTTATACTTACCAATGACCCAGACGGGGATGGCCCTCCCTGGAGTTGGGAACTCTTGCCTCCCCGCTGAGTACATAGCGCTGACCAGGCACTGCCAGTAAGAATGATAATTGGCACCAATTTCGGGACGTCTGCGTCACTGCGCATGCGCAGTAGAGGCGTAGTATGGAGGTCCTTTAGGACATGATTTCTTTTTGTTTTGGATGCAAATTTTGGGGATTGGGGGGCAAAATTTGTGTTTGGCCCTGGTTTTGTTAGAGTTAGCACCAGCTAAGTCTGGGTCATTGGTAAGTATAAAAAATATATAAATTACTATAAATTTTTTAACATTTTAAATATCATTTTTCAAATTTTTCCACAAAAATTCAACAAAACCATATCATGTGACCCCTCTTTGGAATGAGCTCAACGAGCTCGTTCCAAAGAGGGGTCACATGCTATGGGTTTGTTGAAATTTTTTGAAAAAGTAATATTTTTTCACCTGATGAATTTGCATATTACGCGGGTGGATGCGGGCGATTCGTTGGCTAAAGGGTTAATAGACCAGCCCTCTTCATTGAATATATAACTTCCAAACACAAAACCATGTACGATACTTTCAGTACAAATTTGATCTGTCAATTGCATATAGTTTATAAATTAAATTTCTGTTTATTAAATAAAGAGTTGTGTAATATGTCAAGCAATTACCTTGACAGTCACTGTAATATATTATCAGTTGGTATTGCCTGCAATACAACTGGTCCATAAATCAATTACCTGCCTTTATTAGAACAGGTGACCAGCCAGGCATGTAGCATGAGAAAATAAAGTGTGGATTTTGAGAAAGTGAGTTGGTTTGTAAACATTCTTGATGTTACCTACTGAAAAATACAGAAATAGAATAGAATAGAATACTTTTTATTTTTTAGTAATATACAGTACATGGAGAGTGTATTATCACTAAATCACTTGCAGGGTGGAGATTCCACCCAAGCAATAATTGCAAATTGGTTGCAAAGCATAAACACAAGCAATGTTCCATCCAATGGACCTCCGGGTTAAACCCGGAGGTCCATTTTCTGAAACATTGCTTGTATTTTTTGTCCATATGTAGAGAATTTGAAAATTATACTTTGGGTGATAACCCCACTCCACGGGTGATTTAGTTACAATCCACGCTCCACGTACTGTAACATGTACCTTTATAAACATATCGAATACAATTAATAGGGAAAGTAATATACATAGTTCTTAAGTACATGATTGCATTACAGGGAGATAGCATAGCCATGAGGGCTGTCTTCCTCTCATTCCCAACATAAAAAAAACCCAGATCATTACAAATCAAATATATAACAATCACCAAATTTCCCTTGTTTATAGAACTACAGTACGTGGAGGGTGGATTGTCGCTTTATCGTGGTGATGTAGATTTTCTACTTGTCAAATATTTAATTTTGAATCAAAATACAAGAAGCACAGCAAACTTTCATCTCATGGACCACCGGGTTATAGCCGGTGGTCCATTGGATGAAAGTTTGCATGTGCTTTTTGCGTTCAGTTCTTGGAAAAGTATAAACAATCGCCTGTTAAAAAATCTAACCTGACACGATTTAGCAACAATCCACCCTCCACATCCTGTAATTGGCCTTAGTACATCCAGTACAGGCATTGAATCTATTATGTCCCGATATCAACCGCAATACCTTGCAGTGATTGGTCAATGCCTCGTTGATTTTATTTTATGTCGCCGGGCATGCGCATATGTCTCCTGTCAGCGATTCTTATGTCCACTGTCAAGGAAAGCGTCTCGTTGCCATGAGCAACAGTTCATCGCAATGTCTTTTTTCACTAGAAATCAACTGAGACAAACACATTTAACTGAAGTAAAATACACACAAAAGTACCGTTATTAAGTACAAAAAGCTTAGTTATGTAAATATGGGTAATTATTTTTGAAACCGATTAGATTATAAGGTCTCTTTTCATTAATTTACTGTAACATAAACTGAAACAATCGAGAGCATCTCGCCCTGTTGATTTCGTACGTAAACATTGAATAAAGATTTTTTTTTCCAATTCAATTTTACTTGTGTAAGAACGGGACATATACGTTATTCTGTTTGTTGACAGGGGACATGGTCTCACGTTCCCTGCATGAAACATATATTCAGCCTCGGTTGAATATAAATTTCATGCAGGGAACGTGAGACCATGTCTAGGGCTGGGCGGTTTTTCGGTTCTGTTCGTTTTTTTTTTTTTTAAACCAAAACCGAACCGCCGCCTTAACAAAAAAAAACGAGACTTTTGGTTTCAACCAATTTTCCAGAATTGTTTTAGTTTATGACCACTCAATCACTTGCTTTCCACACGCCAAAGGCTTAAATGTTAGGCAAAGGTAAATGCTGTGCCATTTATGCTTACTTCGAGAGGACTGACAACAAATCCCCCCTCCCCCCACAAATAGTTGTAGCAAATTTCTTGTATCTTAAACAATATCTACAGAACCACCACCAGATGGAATATGAAAAATTAAAAAGCCTTATGTAAAAATCCACACAGGCAATTCAAGAATCATTAAGTAAATTTAATGAACCAGGCGCAGCGCCATGCTCACTCATATTCAACCAAATAGGTATTGCAAGTTACCTGACAATATATGGTGTAAAAGTATTATAAATTACCTTTGACCCAAAATCATCTGCGTTGGGCATGTAGTAAATTAGATTGGAGGTAAACATAAAATTTATTGAGTTTTAAAACCTCAAAGTTCACATGGGAAAAATGACGAGTAAATTATGTTAATTAACCGACTACTGGCACGTTCTCTGAAGTAACATGCTCAGAGATAACGCTGCGCATTGGCAGTTATGTTTCTTGTCAACAATAAAATGGTTAAATTAAAATAGAACAGATCCTGTTACTCATGTTGTGGTCATGATCAGCCATTGTGCAAAAATATGTGACCCTAAACATCAATAAATAATAAATAAATTTAATATTCGTAGCAGCCTAGTACTCCTCACCCAATAACTTTTCCCTTTGATCATCCTGATTTTAATACACTCTTTCTTAACTCTTTACCCAACATAACGGCAATGGCCAGAACCAGCCAGTGCTATTCACAAAAATTACCCTTCAATTTTCATTATTATTTTCATTACCCACCACCCCCCCCCCCCCCCCACCCCCCCCAAAAAAAAAATTATTTTGGGGGATATAGCCGTGGCACTGTCCAACCATCTATAGACAGAGTTGGTTTCCACTCCTTGACTAAAATGCTGACTGGAACCAAACTTGGCATGTGGGTTAGGTATGATGAGAAGAACCCTGTTCAGTTTAGGATCATTGTCCCAAAGTTCACGGTCACAGTGACCGTGAACTTTAATTTTTTATCTGAGTTGGTTTCCTCTGTAATTAAAATTCTGCTCGGCCGACTGAAAACCAAACTTTTCATGTGGGTTAGGCATGATGAGGCGAAGAACTTTGTTTATTTTGAGGTCATTGTACCAATGGTCAAGGTCACAGTGACCTTGAACTTAAAACATTTACCAGAGATTTCTTATCTAATTGAAATTTTTCTTCCCCATTCGAAACTAAACTTGGCTTGTGGGTTGAACATGAATCAATCAGAGCTGGTTTCGGCTCTCTTCATTATAAAAATTATGCATTCCTGATCAAAACCTAAATTGGCTTGTAGATCAGTCATAATGAGAGAAACAACTGTATGTATTTTTTAGGTCATTGTGCCAAAGGTCATGGTCGCAGTGACCTTGAAATTACAATTATTATTGGTTGGAGCTGGTTTCCGCTCTCTTAATTATTAAAATTATGCATCCCTGATCAAAATCTGACTTGACATGTTGATCGGGCATGATGAGAGGAAGAACCCTATATATTTTTATACTGTACCAATGACCCAGACTTAGCTGGTGCTAACTCCAACAAAACCAGGGCCAAACACAAATTTTGCCCCCCAATCCCCAAAATTTGCATCCAAAACAAAAAGAAATCATGTCCTAAAGGACCTCCATAGTACGTCTCTACTGCGCATGCGCAGTGACGCAGTCGTCCCGAAATTGGCGCCAAATATCATTCTCTGTTTGGCCCTTCATCAGTCAACATCTCACTGATCTTTGTGCTTGCAAATCTCAGTTTAAAGGATGCCAGACACGTAATTTTTGGAGAAAATGTGATTCTAAGGAGGATAGAAGGAGGAGAGGAAAAAAGAAGTGGCAAAAAATAATCAGGGCTGTACTTAAAATTTTTTGTTGAAATTATGTTAAGTTGCCTATTTTCGAGGCATGGGCCTCTTGTTGTCATTCTTGCTAATTGTTGCACTGCTTATTCAGTGTTTCCTCTCCCCTAGCCTTCTAAAGTCCCCCCTTGCAATTCTCCCATGCTTTTGGCATATTTTTGAGAAGTTTCAGTTCTAAAATTTCCTGGGAGAGTTGCTTGGTTACAGAATGTTTTCTGTTATTTTCCCCATAGTTACGTTTTCACCCATGGGTGTATAACGTTTGTGTTCTGCATCTTCCATCTGATGTTCTGCAGATTCTCCCCTGGGAGTCTCTGTTTTGCATCAGATAGAGTGTAATTGATGACTGATTCCGGGCCAGTTTTTTCAGTGCCTGGAGTCATGTTTTCTAGTGTGTTTACACTGTTTGTTTTCATTGGCAACAGCCTTTTTTGAGGGGGGCTGTTTGCCTTTGTGGTAGTTTATCTCATTATAAGATACATTTATATTATCCGAAAGTGTCTCATTAATTATTTTATATAAATTTAAAATTTTTGACCACACTTTGCCATCGGATCCATCGGGGCTCAACGTTACTTTTCAGCAACTTGGGCTTCTCTGAAAAAATATTTTTTCAAAATTATTTTGTTTTGCAATTGTTTTTTCATTTATTAATGGATCATGTTATTATGTATCTTTGTGTCAGGGGTTTTTGCGAGTAACTAGGACTTATTGTTGTTCTTTCACAATGAAGGGACATTGTTCAAATTGTAATAGGAAGAAATCTTCCTCTGACTTTCATGATCATTGTATTAATTGTAGTCAGTGTTCTCGCATTAATCCCTGTCCTATATGTGAACATTGGGATGAGAAACATTGGAAACGTGTGTCAAGATATGTTGTTTCTGGAGAAAGAGCGATGCCGGCTCTTTCTCCACAAGGTCACTCTACTCTCTCAGTTTCTATTTCAGAGGAACCAGAACAGGGTGATGTTTCCATGTTATCTTCTTCAAGTGTGCGTCCGTCGTCACAAATGAATTCAGAGCTAGCAGCAAAAGTGCTCATGGAGATTAGACAAATGTCGTCCGCTAGCTCGCCCGGTGTAGCGTCCATTCACCGAATGGTTCGGCAGCCGGGTTCGTCCGATGCGGTCCAAGAGGAAATTTTGGGTGATGCGAGCACTATAAACATACTAGATGCACACCCAGTGACGGCGGATAGTAAACGAGAACGGAGGAAGCCTTTTAGTCCGGTTCCTAGCTCGTCCAGGTCCAGCCGGGCCGCGAGCGAGAGAGGCCCCTCTCTCGTACAACAACATCTGGGACCAGATGTTGTGGTACAAAATGTGTCTTTAGCGGAGCATACGTCCGTCGCTCGGGACGCTCCGTTGTATAAGCAGTCCGCAGAGACTGTTAAGGCTTCCTCTTCTCGTCGGCGCACACGACCGCACCTTGGCTGCGTGACCTCCGATATTTTGCCAGCTTCGCCGATGAAGGATTCTTCGGCGACCAGGTCACACCATCTGGCAGCCAGGGATTCGAGACCGATGGACTCCGGACGTTCGCATAAGAAAAGTATGCGGGAGCCATCTGATGCGGAGCTGCCCTCGGCGAAGCAGCGAAAGACCGCGCCTCCGCAGGTCTCGACGTCGGACATTCTAGTGCAGATAGCACAGCTTATCGCAGCATCCCAGCAGCCGACAGAAACGGTGTCGGATCGAGAATTATCCGACGGCGCTGGGTCGGTACGCTCCGCCGAAGCATCGGGGGCGGACGACCGGGAACATCGGGAGGTCCGACCGGATGGTGAAAGGGATACGGATGAATTGGAGCTATCCCTTTCGGAACAACATAAAGCTGCCGTGGACTTCATCCGGCACTTTCTTCCTCAAGTTGTTCCGTCGGGCCAGACTGCTGCGCTTCCGGACAAGAGAATTATAGCGTCATTGGACTCTGAATTTTTTGAGCGGTTCAGGGACATCACTCCCGAGTTTCCGTCGCAGTCCAATAATGTTGCAAGAACATTTGAATTATTGAACGACGCTATTTTTAAACTTGCTTCCAGGACGGGGAAAGCAGGTTTCTTGTCCGCAAATACTCTCAACCTGCCTTTCATTAATGCAAGGAATAAATTCGACACGGCAGGACAGGGTATACCGAGAGTTCCTCTGCGTATGGACGACGAGGCGGAAGACTTAGAGCTATCATTACCGTCGTCAGCTTCTATTCCAACTGCAGTGTTGGAAACAGCTATTGCGTCTAACAGAGCCAATTTAGATGCCTTATCTTACGCAGATCACCTTACTAAGGCGTTATCACTGCGCCTTCAAGGGGAAGAGTTTCAGGATATACAATCCTCTTTAAGACTTCTTTCAAGGGCAGTAGCTTATTCCACATGTAACTCCGCCCTTTCAGTGGCAAATCTGGAGTTGGTTAGACGTGACGCAGCCCTGGCTACATCCACACTAGTGGATTCTAAGGTGAAGAACTCTCTTAGAGTCGCTTCGGTCTCAGGAGAACTTCTCTTTGACGGCAAGCTTTCCGCTATTTATGATAATATTAAAAAGAAAGCTAGTGATTCTCTGTTGTTCAGATCCGCTCCTAAAAGGTCGGATACAGCAGACACGAATAAGGCGGGCACTTCTGGCTCTTATTCGAGAGACCGTCAGGATAGCGACTCTCGTTCGGGACGTCCTTCAGGCCGGGACATTCGGTCGGACGCCCCGTGGTCGACGAGGCGAGGTGCGGGTCGTGGAAGACGTGGTTTCTCCTACCGCAGGCCTCGCAGATCCAGGAGGTGATGGCTTAAACCTCTATCGCGTTCCGGTTGGCGGAAGGTTGTCGAGTTTTTCTCAAGAGTGGGCGTCGATTACGGACGACCCGTGGGTGAGAGGAGTGACTTCGGAAGGTCTAAAGATATCCTTCAAACGAAAGCCTCCATTAACTCGAAGTCCAAAGTGGACTCATCTTCCGTCAAATCCTCAGAAAAGAGACGCTCTGTTATCAGAGGTGCAGTCTCTTTTAATGAAGAACGCGGTAGAGGTCGTAGAAAACCAGGAATCGCTGGGATTCTACAGCCATCTGTTTCTGGTTCCAAAACCAGACGGCTCGTTCCGTCCAGTCATAGATTTGAGCTGGATAAACAAGCTGATCGTCGCTCCGAAGTTTTATATGGAGACGATTCGATCGGTCAGAGCGAGTATTCGGGTGAACGATTATGCAACGAGCATAGATCTCAAAGATGCGTACTTTCACGTCATGGTACATCCGACATTCCGAAAGTATCTACGCTTCGCAGTCCTAGGAGTGGTGTATCAGTTCCGGGCCATGTGCTTCGGATTGAATCTAGCACCCTGGGCTTTCACTCGGGTAATGAACTCGGTAATGATCTACTTCCGAGCTCATTCGTCTGCGGTAACGTCGGCCTACCTGGACGACATTCTTCAGAGGTACGGCAACGAGTTAACGCTTCAGAACGATGTTCAGAATCTTCTTCTATTGCTCCGACGTCTCGGGTTTCATAGTAAACGAGGAGAAGTCGGATCTGGTGCCGTCCAAGTCATTCACTCATCTGGGAATGAGCTTCGAGACGCACAACAATCTCGTTCGTCTGCCGTTAACCAGAGCGAAATTAGTCAGTTGTTACGCTCGCTATTGTTTGAATGCAGACAAAGTCACGGCGAGAGAATTTATGTGACTGATAGGTCTGTGCGGAGCCGCCGCGGATCTCATTCCGATGGGACGGCTACGCACACGTCCTCTTCAAATTTTCCTGACTCAGAATTGGAGTGTGAAAATTCATTCGCTCGATGTAGACGTTCTCTTGTCAGATCAAGTGAAACAAGAGATTCAGACTTGGGCAAATATTCAGTGGTTAACTCAAGGAGTTCCGCTGCAGTTGCCGGATCCGAGTTTTACCATTATGACGGATGCCAGTCAAACAGGTTGGGGTGCATCATTAATCCCAACGGATTCGAGATGCCAGGGTCTTTGGGATCCGCAATTCCTGTGCAAGCACATAAACATCAAGGAAATGATGTCAATTTGGCTTGCGTTACGTCACTGGATGGACATTATTCACGATGCTCATGTCCAAATCCTATCCGACAATACGACAGTAGTGGCGTATATACGGAATCAGGGAGGCACTCATTCAGTTCCGTTGTTCAATCTAACGGAAAGAATCCTTCTGTTTGCGTTGGAACATCACGTTCTTCTTTCGGTCCGTCACATACCGGGTCGTCTGAATGTGCTAGCAGACTCCCTTTCACGAAAGGGTCGCTTGTTGCCGTCGGAGTGGACTCTCAACAAACAAGTATTCAATCAGATTTGCTACCAATGGGAACGGCCAATGATAGACTTATTTGCGACACATCTCAACAATCAGTTGCAGACGTATGTGTCCCCGTGTCCGGATCCAAGAGCATTTGCAGTAGACGCTCTGTCGATCCCTTGGGACGGAATGATAGGATATGCGTATCCTCCAGCGCCGTTAATTCAACAAGTATTGCTAAAGATAAAACAATCTCAATGCAAGATTCTGTTGGTAGCATCTCTGTCGCCACAGAGACCGTGGATAAATCTACTCAGGTGTCTGTTGTGGGACCTACCGCGGAAGCTTCCTCCACGAGAGGATCTTCTTTGGCAGGGGAAATCGCGCCAACTCCATCACAACCCGCAAGGTCTCAACCTTCACGTTTTTCCGTTGTGCGGTCCTTCTTGCATGGCAAGCACTTTACAGGACGAGCAGTGGACGCGATTTCTAACTGTAGGAGGACCTCCTCTTCGCTAAACTATGCGGCTAAGTGGAAGGTTTTCCGTCGTTGGTGTAGGGATCATTCTGTAGATATATTTGATCCCTCTATACCAGACATTGCAAACTTTCTAGTATACTTGTTTGACGAAATCAAACTGCAGCCTGTTACTATAAAGGGTTATAGATCTATGTTATCTGATACCTATGCACATCATGATAGTTTACAAATTGGATCTAATGTCTCTTTATCGAAGTTGGTTAGAAACTTTTCGATAAATAGACCCAGAACTCTTAGATTAATTCCTAAGTGGAATTTAGCTTGGGTTCTCCTTAAATTGAAGGAAAAGCCATTTGAACCTCTTGGGACAGTAGATTTCAAATTCTTATCTTATAAGACAGCTTTTCTCTTAGCTTTCTCTTCTGCCAGAAGAGTCAGTGAGCTTCATGCACTATCGGTGGATGATTCTCATTATCGTAGTGTTGGGAACACTATCACCTTCACTACTAATGTGGGTTTTTTAGCTAAGAATCAGGCTCCTAATAAATATCCGGAACCTATTGTTATTAAGGCTCTTCCGTCTTCAGACGGGCGTAGGCCTTTACTCTGTCCTGTTAGAGCACTACATATCTATAAACAGAGATCTCAGTTCATCAGAAAGGGACGGAAACGTTTCTTTCTGTCTTTGATGCCTAATAGAAAGGACATTTCAGTCCATTCTATTGCTAGATGGATTCAGTTAACTATCCGTACTGCGTATGAAGATTTATCTTCTTCTCAGCAGTCTGTGCTTAAGATTTCTGCTCATGAAGTAAGAGCTCTTTCTACTTCCTGGGCTTATGCTATTAGTGTTGCTATTACAGATTTAATGAAGGCTGCTTATTGGTCTCAGCCATCCACATTTACTAATTTTTATCTCAGAAATATTGAGTCCATTTCTGGAGACCTGCATTGTTTAGGTCCGTTATCTGTTGCTCAGAATGTCGTCCACTAAACAGTTGCAACTATAGTTATGCAGGCTTTCTGTTCCGGCAGTGACTCCGTCCGACTGCCCTCTTCGCTCTGGGCTATTTGACCAAGGGGAAGGGGGGGGGGGGGCGGGTG
Source organism: Pictodentalium vernedei (assembly GCA_031216915.1). NCBI lineage: Eukaryota > Metazoa > Mollusca > Scaphopoda > Dentaliida > Dentaliidae > Pictodentalium > Pictodentalium vernedei. The sequence goes on from CM062293.1 coordinate 540,113,589, forward strand.
TTCCCTTAGGTCACCTGCTTTATAGTGAAAAGCAAGGGAATGCCTCCTCCAAGACAGTATTTCTGAGTCGCTTCCGGGATGGTTTTAAAGTGTAATATTAATGTTTAATTTCATTCATGTCTTATTTTTAAAGTGTAGCTCGGTGTGAAGCATTTGTATATGTCAAGTGTCAAACGGGCTTTAATATACAATACTCGGACACTTTTAAATGATTATAAAGAGTCTCAATTCTCTGGACTACTTTATTTATTGGCTTGCTTTAAAAATAATTAGTATAAGGTTATACTGGATGTTAATAGAGAACATGAATGTTATTGTGCTCAATTATTAAGGGTAGTGTATCTTTCTAATTTAATATTAAATAAGAAAGATACATGTAAAGCCTAATACTCCTTTTCTCCTTAAGGGGTTACCTCTTTATTATATAATTGAGCTTATTGGATTTTCCTCTATGTCCTAGGCCCTCCAGCCTGTTTACTATTCAGCTAAGTCTGGGTCATTGGTACAGTATAAAAATGTTAAAAAATTTATAGTAATTTATATATTTTTTATACTTACCAATGACCCAGACGGGGATGGCCCTCCCTGAGTTGGGAACTCTTGCCTCCCCGCTGAGTACATAGCGCTGACCAGGCACTGCCAGTAAGAATGATATTTGGCGCCAATTTCGGGACGACTGCGTCACTGCGCATGCGCAGTAGAGACGTACTATGGAGGTCCTTTAGGACATGATTTCTTTTTGTTTTGGATGCAAATTTTGGGGATTGGGGGGCAAAATTTGTGTTTGGCCCTGGTTTTGTTGGAGTTAGCACCAGCTAAGTCTGGGTCATTGGTAAGTATAAAAAATATATAAATTACTATAAATTTTTTAACATTTCTTAGGTCATTGTGCCAAAGGTCATGGTCACAGTGATCTTGAAATTAAAATTTTATTGGTCAGAGCTGGTATCTACTCATTAAAATTATGTAGTCCTGATCGAAACCCATCTTGGCATGTGGTTTGGGCATGATTTGGCATGTGTGTTGAGCATGAGAGGAAGAACCATACATATTTTTAGGACATTGAGCCAAAGGTCAAGGTCACAGTAACCTGTATAATTTCGGTAAATACCACGAACTGTGGCTGTTAATTTAATTTAATATATTAACAAAGTTACTCTATCAGGGTGATATTTCAGGGGGATTGGCCACCCCTGGTGGCTATGTCTAGTTTTTTCTCTCAGAAATATAGCTTATAATCCCTCATTGGAACAAGCTCATTGAGCAAAAATTAAAATATTTAGTTATTCAGGAATTTTGTTTGCAAGTGTCGTCTCCTTTTCATGTTAGGTAAAGGGTTATCTCTGCAAAGTGATATCAAAATATCAATATTTCTTTTAGCAAATCTTGTCTATAATGCATCTTGAATTTAACGAATTCAGTGTTCTGTGACAAAGTTCTGTAAAACAAACTCTGTTTCACTGGTGAAATAGGACCTGGCAAGCAGTACTTGGGGTAGGAGTCCTCTAAAGTGGACAACATTGGTACAAACGATTCTATGAAATTGACACTGCAATCATGTCGCAGTCACAATTAGCCATTGTGCAGAAATATGTGACCTTAAACACAAATAAATAAATAGTTGCATTATGGGAGAAATTTAATTTGCAGCTTGAAACATTGTGTTATTTTGACATAGTGTGCATAGGTTCAAATTAATGGTGTAATATTTTGTGATCTATTCTAGAATGGGAACATCATCTGTTTATATTTTTAGCTTTTCTCATGGAATGCTGAATTTTTAAACACTGTTGTCAGAAATGGAATCTACTTGATTTAACCCTTTACCCAACATAACGTCCAAAACCGGCCAGCGCTATTCACAAAAATCGCCAATTAATTTTTTATTATTTTTTTCATTTTTTGTATCAAACACATAGGCTATGACCCCTCTTTGGAACGAGCTCATCAAGCTCGTTCCAATGAGGGGTCATAACCTATGCTTTTTGAGAAAAAATGAAAAAAATTAGTTATTCAAGAATTTTGTTTCAAGTGTTGTCTGCTTATCATGTTAGGTAAAGGGTTAATAAATATTGTTTTTTTATATAATTTCAGGATACAGTTGTGGAAACACTGCAAAACATTAATTATGAAGGCATCAGACTAAATACTGAGAAGGTTTGTGTCTTAGAATTAACTCTTAATCCTTCACCCAACACAGACAATATCAGAATCATTATTTTAAATATTATTATACCCCCGCCCATTTGGGGAGGGGCATTAAGTGTTACCCTTGTCCGTTCGTCCATCCTTCCATCCCAAATATGGTTTCCAGACAATAACTTTAGTTTGCCTGAATAAAATGAAACAAAATTTCATACATACAGTTAAAACTAGAAGTCCTGTCAAGAAATGCGCGCTTATCTAGGCTTAATTGCGCTTAGGAATTGCGCGCAATTGCCATATCAAATGGCATCCAAAGCATGGCATGTTCTCCTGGTTACTCAAAGCAAACACAGGCAATGTTTCGGCCAATGGACCTCCGGGTTACCCGGAGGTTCCTTGGCTGAAACATTGCTTGTGCACAGGCGATATGTACATAATTTGATTGCTTTACTATGGTCATAACGCATAGATTAACGCGCAGATCAACGTGCTATTTGTGCGCATTTCATGACAGGACTTCTAGTTTTAACTGTAGGTTTATAACCACATAATACAGGTTGTGATTGATAGTCGGGCTCGGCCCGTAATTTTTTGGCAGAGATATTGCCTTTTTCCAACTTAGAAGACATGTTGATATTGGTTTCCGGATGATACTTTAGTTTGACTGAACAAAATGAAGCAGAATTTTATCCATAGCTTTATAACCACATAATACGGGTTGTGAATGATAAAGGGCCTGGTCCAATATTTTTTGGCAGAGTTATCGCCCTTTTCCAACTTAGAAGACATGTTGATATTGGTTTCTGGATGGTAACTTCAGTTATAGGTGTCCGATTTCAATCAAACTTGGAATATAGCTTACTGTAGACACTATACCAGATGGGTTTGATTTTGAGTACCTCAGATAAAAATTGCAGTAACTTTTATCTGAGTTATGACCCCTTTTTATTGTTTGCGGGGGGATATAGAAATGGGGTCTGTGCATTCGTCTTCCGTTCATCCATCTGTTCATCTGTAATAACTTTGGACTGTCATATCTCAGTCAGTGGATGTTGGATTTAAATGATCTTTGGTATGCTGATAGACCACTATGGGGAAAGGATATTTACAAGTAACAGGTTTTGTCTATATTTTTAGCTCACCTGACTGAAAGTCAGGGTGAGCGTCCATCGTTCGTGAACATGGTGTTTGTGACTTCTCCTCCAAAATCGCTGAACCAATTTAAGTGAAATTTGAGATGCTTGTTTGTTATGACATTGCATTGTAATTTTGTTCAAATCAAGTTGCCCCACCCCTGGGTAGGGTCACGCCCAAAAAGTGTGCCTAAATCTTAAAAAATTTTCCTTCATGAACCAGCAGTAGCAGAGGCTTGATATTTGATGTACAGCTTCCTTTTGAGGTGTATAGACTCCGATTTGTTTAAGAGAAGTTTGAGAGGCTATATTTGTTGTCGTTATGGGACAGGAAAGACTTTTGGCCCCAAATTGGAACCAAATTTGATGAGGGCTTATTGGCACATAAGTACTTAAATTTATGCAAAAAAAAATTGTCCTCTCCACCCATGGGAACCACATGAGCTAAAAATAGAAAAAAATTTAAATGCCCATATCTCCAAACTACACGGCACTGAGAATTTTTATTTGGTGTGAAGCTTCCTTAGTACCAGCAGAAATCAATGGTCCCAAAAAATTGCCATCGGTTTTATCATGGGGTACTTTTCTGGGTCTTCGAAAAAGTGCTGAGTTGTCATTTTTTTAACACTGGGTAGTGGGGAAAACATTAAAGAATCTTCCTCTCCCAAACCACTGCTCCTGAAGCTTTCATATTTCACATATAACATCTTTGGAAGATTGTTTCACATATTTGTTGAAATCATTTCCCTGGGTCCATATTTGGGCTCTCTATGGGAGCCCAAATTTCAAATTAGTGCAATATGAGGAATATTCTTCAAAAATCTTCTTCTTCACATCCACCTGTCAGAATCTTTTGATATTTGGTATACAGTATCCTTATGGAGGTGAGATATAAGTTTGTTAAAGCCAAGTCCCTGGGTTCATATTTGGAATTCCAGTGGGAGCCCAAATTGAACCATAAGTTTTATTTTCCGAACTGAGAGGCCGATTTGAACCAAATTTGATATGAGGGCTTATTGGGTCATAAGTACCTAATTGAAGCCAAGAACATTTTTCCTGTTGCCCCATGGAAACTGCAGGAGCTAAAAATAGAAATTTAAATGCCCATATCTCCAAAATTACATGGCACTGAGAATTTTTAGTCGAGTTGTGATGAAGTCAAACTCTACTTATAGTTTCCTGAATGGTGGGCGGGCATAAACAATTGGTTTCTGGATGATAACTTGATAATGGTTCGACCCACGTTCATGAAACTTGATAGGTAGGTTGGCCTCGGTGAGAGGAAGAACCCTATTTATTTTGGACTCACTAGGTCAATGGTGAAGGTCACAGTGTCCTTGAACATACCAAATCATAAACAATTGGTTTCAGGATGATAACTTGACTAAGGTTGAACCCACATTCATGAGACTTCATAGGTAGGTTGGCATTGGTGCATGAAAGAGCCCTGTTTATTTTGGAATCACTAGGGCAAAGGTCAAGGTCACAGTGACCTTTCACATAGTAAATTGTAAACAATTGGTTTCCGGATGATAAGTTAATAATGATTAAACCCACTTTTGAGCTGTCCCAACTCGACATTGGATCGGTGATCCTATCGGCATTATTTTGTGTGAAGCTTCCTTAGGAACAGCAGACAGGAATGGTCCAAACAAAATTGCCATCGGTTTTATCATGGGGTACTTTTCCAGGACTTTGAAAAAATGCGGAGTCATCATTTTTTAACACTGTGAGTAATGGGAAAAACATTAAAGAATCTTTTTCTCCCATACCACTTCTCCAAAGACTTTCATATTTCACATATAACATCTTTGGAAGATTCATTCTCATGTTTGTTGAAATCAAATCCCTGGGCCCATATATGGGCTCTCTCTGGGAGCCCAAATGTTCAGGTTAGTGCAATATGAGAAGTCTTCTTTAAAAATCTTCTTCCGATCCACCAATTCTAATCTTTTGATATTTGGTATGCAGCATCCTTGGTGGGGGGGGGGGGGGGGGGGGGGGGTCAAGCCAAGTCCCTGGGTTCATATTTGGGCTCCCAGTGGGAGCCGAATTATAACTTAGTTCAATATGAGGAATATTCTTTAAAAATATTTTTCTTCAGATCCATTAGTCAGAATCTTTTGATATTTGGTATACAGCATCCTTGGGGGGGGGTGAGATTCAAGTTTGTTCCAGCCAAGTCCCTGGGCTCATATTTGGGCTCCCTATGCGAGCCCGAATTATAACTTAGTTCAGTATGAGGAATATTCTTTAAAAATCTTTTTTTTAGATCCACCGGTCAGAATCTTTTGATATTTGGTATAAGCTTTTCTTAGGAGGGGCAGTTGCAACTTGTTCAAATCAATTCCTTGGGTTGATATTTAGGCTACCATGTCAGGTGAGCATCATCAGGCCCCCTGGAGCCTCTTGTTTTTCTAGAGTTATGGGCCTTTTTCCACTTTTTTCAACTTAGAAAACCATGGTAGAAAACCTTGGTGGGGGGTTACCGGTGGCATTGCACCTTGTTGGACTTTGTTAACCACTAAATATATTTTATCATGAAGTGGGGGCATCAGTGTCCTGTGGACACATTTGGTGGTCTGCTGTATTGGTAAGGTATTTATTAATTCAATATCAACACAGATAAATCACCAAGAACATGCTTGGCAGTGGGAGAAGGGGTGGAGGCATAGCCATCCTTGGCATTGCACTTATTTTTTCCATTTTTTTTTTTTTTTTTAAATATGTAACCCCATCATTGGAACAACTCGTTGAGCTCGTCTCAGTATTAATGAGGGGTCGCATGATATGGTTTTGAAAATAAATTTTCAACTGTTGAATTTGCATATTACGAGGGCAGATGTAGCCAATTCATTAGGTAAAGGATTAAAGGCCCATAAATTTTCCAGATTTGCTTATATATCTTACCGCATCTAGGGTTTATTGTGGTTCTTGGAAAATCTGGTGATTTGTTAAATTTGAGAATGTTATGTACCTGTTTCATCCAAAAAATCATTCATAATTGTCTACAGAAAAGTGGGTTGATAATTAGTTTAAGCTTACCAAGGCTGCACCCATTATAATGCAGATAAATTCATTTTACAAGTTAGTACTCACATGAGTTGTTCACACTTGTTTTTCTTTGAGTATTCTTGATTGTGTGTATTAGCCTCTGTTTTATCTGTACAAGAGCTGATACAATTGATTTTGAGACCATAATATTATTGTTTAAGGACCCACAAAGTAGATCTTCTGTTTCCCAGGCCATTTTTGTAAAACTGCATGTTTGCTGGTGGTTTTATGCCTTGCGACGAATATTGTTTTACCACTGTCCGTCCATCTGCATCTAGGGTGCATTGTTTGTTTTCAAGCTAGGGCCTTTTTTTATTTCACCGGATGTTTGTACAAATACCAGAGGTGTGCATATTTTCAGGATTTTGATTTGCATCAATATTTCACAAAATTATAGGTTGTTGAACTTGATCAATTTTTCGTAGAATTTTACCTGTATGGTACGTGGTTTGTGTGTGGTAGAATTTTACCTGTATGGTACGTGGTTTGTGTGTGGTAGAATTTTACCTGTATGGTACGTGGTTTGTGTGTGGTAGAATTTTACCTGTATGGTACATGGTTTGTGTGTGGTAGAATTTTACCTGTATGGTACGTGGTTTGTGTGTGGTAGAATTTTATCTGTATGGTACGTGGTTTGTGTGTGGTAGAATTTTACCTGTATGGTACATGGTTTGTGTGTTGTAGAATTTTACCTGTATTGTTCGTGGTTTGTGTGTGGTAGAATTTTACCAGTATGGTACGTGGTTTGTGTGTGGTAGAATTTTATCTGTATGGTACGTGGTTTGTGTGTGGTAGAATTTTACCTGTATGGTACGTGGTTTGTGTGTGGTAGAATTTTAACTGTATGGTACGTGGTTTGTATGTGGTAGAATTTTACCTGTATGGTCTGTGGTTTGTATGTGGTAGAATTTTAACTGTATGGTACGTTGTTTGTGTGTGGTAGAATTTTACCTGTATGGTACATGGTTTCTGTGTGGTAGAATTTTACCTGTATGGTATGTGATTTGTGTGTGGTAGAATTTTACCTGTATGGTACGTGGTTTGTGTGTGGTAGAATTTTACCTGTATGGTATGTGATTTGTGTGTGGTAGAATTTTACCTGTATGGTACATGGTTTGTGTGTGGTAGAATTCTACCTGTATGGTACGTGGTTTGTGTGTGGTAGACTTTGCAGGGGCATCATATGTGTCATACAGACATAGCTCATGTACAAGTAACAAATCACAGTTTGTTCTTCAACCTCCTGTGTTCATGTGCTGTGTGCAGGCATGCTTCAGTCATGTTTATTTTATTTTTTATTTTTGTAATTATTTTTTGCCATCAAAAAGTTCATGTTCTTTGTTTCTTTTGTGTTTTAGGCCTCATAATGTACAGAATAGCATGGTTGGTGGTGTATTTCGTCCCTTGAGGGCAAGAAGGCTTTGCAAGACCTTGTTGCACTCCAGGGACAAATTTATCAATTTTATTAACATGGGTAAAATATCTGACAGAAACCATTTCATTTTTGGCTCACCAACGTTAGTTGTGTGAGCCTATGGCATAGCCCTCATGTCGGCGTCGGCTCTCAAATATTTTGAAATATTTGTACAGGTTTTGATTTTTTGGCTTTTCAAATTTTTTTTTAGTTTCAGCATATTGCTATGGTGGTTCACTATAACATTTAACTCTTTTCCAGGGTATTTTGTCGTAATATTAACCCTTTGAATCAAATTTTAGACTTATTTTGATGTTTGCGTGCAGGTTTTGATTTTTTTTTTCCCTTTCTTTCAAGTGGAGATTTACCTTGCAGCATATGTCCATGCTTTCTATTGTATGTAAACATGCATCTTAGGGCTATGTTTGTATTATTTAACCCTTTTCCTGCTGAATTACTTCAATTTTGGACTTTTATGTACAGGTTGTGATAAAAAAAAACAATTTCAAGTGAGGTTGACCTCACTGCATATTGCAGTGGTGGTTATTATAACATTGATATCTTTCCAGTGCATTTTTAAAAAAATTTTAACCCCTTCAATAGATTTTTAGACTTATATTTTTATACTGTACCAATGACCCAGACTTAGCTGGTGCTAACTCCACAAAAACCAGGGCCAAACACAAATTTTGCCCCCCAATCCCCAAAATTTGCATCCAAAACAAAAAGAAATCATGTCCTAAAGGACCTCCATAGTACGACTCTACTGCGCATGCGCAGTGACGCAGTCGTCCCGAAATTGGCGCCAAATATCATTCTCTGTTTGGCCCTTCATCAGTCAACATCTCACTGATCTTTGTGCTTGTAAATCTCAGTTTAAAGGATGCCAGACACGTAATTCTTGGAGAAAATGTGATTCTAAGGAGGATAGAAGGAGGAGAGGAAAAAAGAAGTGGCAAAAAATAATCAGGGCTGTACTTAAAATTTTTTGTTAAAATTATGTTAAGTTGCCTATTTTCGAGGCAAACGCCTCTTGTTGTCATTCTTGCTAATTGTTGCACTGCTTATTCAGTGTTTCCTCTCCCCTAACCTTCTAAAGTCCCCCCTTGCAATTCTCCCATGCTTTTGGCATATTTTTGAGAAGTTTCATTTCTAAAATTTCCCTGGGAGAGTTGCTTGGTTACAGAATGTTTTCTGTTATTTTCCCCATAGTTACGTTTTCACCCATGGGTGTATAACGTTTGTGTTCTGCATCTTCCATCTGATGTTCTGCAGATTCTCCCCTGGGAGTCTCTGTTTTGCATCAGATAGAGTGTAATTGAGGACTGATTCCGGGCCAGTTTTTTCAGTGCCTGGAGTCATGTTTTCTTCTGTGTTTACACTGTTTGTTTTCATTGGCAACAGCCTTTTTTGAGGGGGGCTGTTTGCCTTTGAGGTAGTTTATCTCATTATAAGATACATTTATATTATCCGAAAGTGTCTCATTAATTATTTTATATAATTTTAAAATTTTTGACCACACTTTGCCATCGGATCCATCGGGGCTCAACGTTACTTTTCAGCAACTTGGGCTTCTCTGAAAAAATATTTTTTCAAAATTATTTTGTTTTGCAATTGTTTTTTCATTTATTAATGGATCATGTTATTATGTATCTTTGTGTCAGGGGTTTTTGCGAGTAACTAGGACTTATTGTTGTTCCTTCACAATGAAAGGAACTTGTTCAAATTGTAATAGGAAGAAATCTTCCTCTGACTTTCATGATTATTGCATAAATTGTAGTCAGTGTTCTCGCATTAATCCCTGTCCTGTATGTGAACATTGGGATGAGAAACATTGGAAACGTGTGTCACGATATGTTGTTTCTGGAGAAAGAGCGATGCCGGCTCTTTCTCCACAAGGTCACTCTACTCTCTCAGTTTCTATTTCAGAGGAACCAGAACAGGGTGATGTTTCCATGTTATCTTCTTCAAGTGTGCGTCCGTCGTCACAATTAAATACAGAGCTAGCGGCAAAAGTGCTCATGGAGATTAGACAAATGTCGTCCGCTAGCTCGCCCGGTGTAGCGTCCATTCACCGAATGGTTCGGCAGCCGGGTTCGTCCGATGCGGTCCAAGAGGAAATTTTGGGTGATGCGAGCACTATAAAAATAATAGATGCACACCCAGTGACGGCGGATAGTGAACGAGAACGGAGGAAGCCTTTTAGTCCGGTTCCTAGCTCGCCCAGGTCCAGCCGGGCCGCGAGCGAGAGAGGCCCCTCTCTCGTACAACAACATCTGGGACCAGATGTTGTGGTACAAAATGTGTCTTTAGCGGAGCATACGTCCGTCGCTCGGGACGCTCCGTTGTATAAGCAGTCCGCAGAGACTGTTAAGGCTTCCTCTTCTCGCCGGCGCACACGACCGCACCTTGGCTGCGTGACCTCCGATATCTTGCCAGCTTCGCCGATGAAGGATTATTCGGCGACCAGGTCACACCATCCGGCAGCCAGGGATTCGAGACCGATGGACTCCGGACGTTCGCATAGGAAAAGTATGCGGGAGCCATCTGATGCGGAGCTGCCCTCGGCAAAGCAGCGAAAGACCGCTCCTCCGCAGGTCTCGACGTCGGACATTCTAGTGCAGATAGCACAGCTTATCGCAGCATCCCAGCAGCCGACAGAGACGGTGTCGGATCGAGAATTATCCGACGGCGCTGGGTCGGTACGCTCCGCCGAAGCATCGGGGGCGGACGACCGGGAACATCGGGAGGTCCGACCGGATGGTGAAAGGGATACGGATGAATTGGAGCTATCCCTTTCGGAACAACACAAAGCTGCCGTAGACTTCATCCGGCACTTTCTTCCTCAAGTTGTTCCGTCGGGCCAGACTGCTGCGCTTCCGGACAGGAGAATTATAGCGTCATTGGACTCTGATTTTTTCGAGCGGTTCAGGGACATCGCTCCCGAGTTTCCGTCGCAGTCCAATAATGTTGCAAGAACATTTGAATTATTGAACGACGCTATTTTTAAACTTGCTTCCAGGACAGGGAAAGCAGGCTTCTTGTCCGCAAATACTCTCAACCTGCCTTTCATTAATGCAAGGAATAAATTCGACACGGCAGGTCAGGGTATACCGAGAGTTCCTCTGCGTATGGACGACGAGGCGGAAGACTTAGAGCTATCATTACCGTCGTCAGCTTCTATTCCAACCGCAGTGTTGGAAACAGCTATTGCGTCTAACAGAGCCAATTTAGATGCCTTATCTTACGCAGATCACCTTACGAAGGCGTTATCACTGCGTCTTCAAGGGGAAGAGTTTCAGGATATACAATCCTCCTTAAGACTTCTTTCAAGGGCAGTAGCTTATTCCACGTGTAACTCCGCCCTTTCAGTGGCAAATCTGGAGTTGGTTAGACGTGACGCAGCCCTGTCTACATCCACACTAGTGGATTCTAAGGTGAAGAACTCTCTTAGAGTCGCTTCGGTCTCAGGAGATCTTCTCTTTGACGGCAAGCTTTCCGCTATTTATGATAATATTAAAAAGAAAGCTAGTGATTCTCTGTTGTTTAGATCCGCTCCTAAAAGGTCGGATTCAGCAGACACGAATAAGGCGGGCACTTCTGGGTCTTATCCGCCCAAGAGAGGTTCCTATAGAGGTTCCGGTGCGTCCTCTAGCTCTTATTCGAGAGACCGTCAGGATAGCGACTCTCGTTCGGGACGTCCTTCAGGCCGGGACAATCGGTCGGACGCCCCGAGGTCGACGAGGCGAGGTGCGGGTCGTGGAAGACGTGGTTTCTCCTACCGCAGGCCTCGCAGATCCAGGAGGTGATGGCTCAAACCTCTATCGCGTTCCGGTTGGCGGAAGGTTGTCGAGTTTTTCTCAAGAGTGGGCGTCGATTACGGACGATCCGTGGGTGAGAGGAGTGACTTCGGAAGGTCTAAAGATATCCTTCAAACGAAAGCCTCCATTAACTCGAAGTCCAAAGTGGACTCATCTTCCGTCAAACCCTCAGAAAAGAGACGCTCTGCTATCAGAGGTGCAGTCTCTTTTAATGAAGAACGCGGTAGAGGTCGTAGAAAACCAGGAATCGCTGGGATTCTACAGCCATCTGTTTCTGGTTCCGAAACCAGACGGCTCGTTCCGTCCAGTCATAGATTTGAGCTGGATAAACAAGCTGATCATCGCTCCGAAGTTTTATATGGAGACGATTCGATCGGTCAGAGCGAGTATTCGGGTGAACGATTATGCAACGAGCATAGATCTCAAAGATGCGTACTTTCACGTCATGGTACATCCGACATTCCGAAAGTATCTACGCTTCGCAGTCCTAGGAGTGGTGTATCAGTTCCGGGCCATGTGCTTCGGATTGAATCTAGCACCCTGGGCTTTCACTCGGGTAATGAACTCGGTAATGATTTACTTCCGAGCTCATTCGTCTGCGGTAACGTCGGCCTACCTGGACGACATTCTTCAGAGGTACGGCAACGAGTTAACGCTTCAGAACGATGTTCAGAATCTTCTTCTATTGCTCCGACGTCTCGGTTTCATAGTAAACGAGGAGAAGTCGGATCTGGTGCCGTCCAAGTCATTCACTCATCTGGGAATGAGCTTCGAGACGCACAACAATCTCGTTCGTCTGCCGTTAACCAGAGCGAAATTAGTCAGTTGTTACGCTCGCTATTGTCTAAATACAGACAAAGTCACAGCGAGAGAATTTATGAGACTGATAGGTCTGTGCGGAGCCGCTGCGGATCTCATTCCGATGGGACGGCTACGCACATGGCCTCTTCAAATTTTCTTGACTCAGAATTGGAGTGTGAAAATTCATTCGCTCGATGTAGACGTTCTCTTGTCAGATCAAGTGAAACAAGAGATTCAGACTTGGGCAAACATTCAGTGGTTAACTCAAGGAGTTCCGCTGCAGTTGCCGGATCCGAGTTTTACCATTATGACGGATGCCAGTCAAACAGGTTGGGGTGCATCATTAATCCCAACGGATTCGAGATGCCAGGGTCTTTGGGATCCGCAATTCCTGTGCAAGCACATAAACATCAAGGAAATGATGTCAATTTGGCTTGCGTTACGTCACTGGATGGACATTATTCACGATGCTCATGTCCAAATCCTATCCGACAATACGACAGTAGTGGCGTATATACGGAATCAGGGAGGCACTCATTCAGTTCCGTTGTTCAATCTAACGGAAAGAATCCTTCTGTTTGCGTTGGAACATCACGTTCTTCTTTCGGTCCGTCACATACCGGGTCGTCTGAATGTGCTAGCAGACTCCCTTTCTCGAAAGGGTCGCTTGTTGCCGTCGGAGTGGACTCTCAACAAACAAGTATTCAATCAGATTTGCTACCAATGGGAACGGCCAATGATAGACTTATTTGCGACACATCTCAACAATCAGTTGCAGACGTATGTGTCCCCGTGTCCGGATCCAAGAGCATTTGCTGTAGACGCTCTATCGATCCCTTGGGACGGAATGATAGGATATGCGTATCCTCCAGCGCCGTTAATTCAACAAGTATTGCTAAAGATAAAACAATCTCAATGCAAGATTCTGTTGGTAGCATCTCTGTCGCCACAGAGACCGTGGATAAATCTACTCAGGTGTCTGTTGTGGGACCTACCGCGGAAGCTCCCTCCACGAGAGGATCTTCTTTGGCAGGGGAAATCGCGCCAACTGCATCACAACCCGCAAGGTCTCAACCTTCACGTTTTTCCGTTGTGCGGTCCTTCTTGCATGGCAAGCACTTTACAGGACGAGCAGTGGACGCGATTTCTAACTGTAGGAGGACCTCCTCTTCGCTAAACTATGCGGCTAAGTGGAAGGTTTTCCGTCGTTGGTGTAGGGATCATTCTGTTGATATATTTGATCCCTCTATACCAGACATTGCTAACTTTCTAGTATACTTGTTTGACGAAATCAAACTGCAACCGGTTACTATAAAGGGTTATAGATCTATGTTATCTGATACCTATGCACATCATGATAGTTTACAAATTGGATCTAATGTCTCTTTATCGAAATTGGTTAGAAACTTTTCGATAAATAGACCCAGAACTCTTAGATTAATTCCTAAGTGGAATTTAGCTTGGGTTCTCCTTAAATTGAAGGAAAAGCCATTTGAACCTCTTGGGACAGTAGATTTCAAATTCTTATCTTATAAGACAGCTTTTCTCTTAGCTTTCTCTTCTGCCAGAAGAGTCAGTGAGCTTCATGCACTATCGGTGGATGATTCTCATTATCGTAGTGTTGGGAACACTATCACCTTCACTACTAACGTCGGTTTTTTAGCTAAGAATCAGGCTCCTAATAAATATCCGGAACCTATTGTTATTAAGGCTCTTCCGTCTTCAGACGGGCGTAGGCCTTTACTCTGTCCTGTTAGAGCACTACGTATCTATAAACAGAGATCTCAGTTCATCAGAAAGGGACGGAAACGTTTCTTTCTGTCTTTGATGCCTAATAGAAAGGACATTTCAGTCCATTCTATTGCTAGATGGATTCAGTTAACTATCCGTACTGCGTATGAAGATTTATCTTCTTCTCAGCAGTCTGTGCTTAAGATTTCTGCTCATGAAGTAAGAGCTCTTTCTACTTCCTGGGCTTATGCTAATAGTGTTGCTATTACAGATTTAATGAAGGCTGCTTATTGGTCTCAGCCATCCACATTTACTAATTTTTATCTCAGAAATATTGAGTCCATTTCTGGAGACCTGCATTGTTTAGGTCCGTTATCTGTTGCTCAGAATGTCGTCCACTAAACAGTTGCAACTATAGTTATGCAGGCTTTCTGTTCCGGCAGTGACTCCGTCCGGCTGCCCTCTTCGCTCTGGGCTATTTGACCCAGGGCAAGGGGAAGGGGGGGGGGGGGGGCGGGTGTTCCCTTAGGTCACCTGCTTTATAGTGAAAAGCAAGGGAATGCCTCCTCCAAGACAGTATTTCTGAGTCGCTTCCGGGATGGTTTTAAAGTGTAATATTAATGTTTAATTTCATTCATGTCTTATTTTTAAAGTGTAGCTCGGTGTGAAGCATTTGTATATGTCAAGTGTCAAACGGGCTTTAATATACAATACTCGGACACTTTTAAATGATTATAAAGAGTCTCAATTCTCTGGACTACTTTATTTATTGGCTTGTTTTAAAAATAATTAGTATAAAGGTTATACTGGATGTTAATAGAGAACATGAATGTTATTGTGCTCAATTATTAAGGGTAGTGTATCTTTCTAATTTAAATATTAAATAAGAAAGATACATGTAAAGCCTAATACTCCTTTTCTCCTTAAGGGGTTACCTCTTTATTTTATAATTGAGCTTATTGGATTTTCCTCTATGTCCTAGGCCCTCCAGCCTGTTTACTATTCAGCTAAGTCTGGGTCATTGGTACAGTATAAAAATGTTAAAAAATTTATAGTAATTTATATATTTTTTATACTTACCAATGACCCAGACGGGGATGGCCCTCCCTGAGTTGGGAACTCTTGCCTCCCCGCTGAGTACATAGCGCTGACCAGGCACTGCCAGTAAGAATGATATTTGGCGCCAATTTCGGGACGACTGCGTCACTGCGCATGCGCAGTAGAGTCGTACTATGGAGGTCCTTTAGGACATGATTTCTTTTTGTTTTGGATGCAAATTTTGGGGATTGGGGGGCAAAATTTGTGTTTGGCCCTGGTTTTTGTGGAGTTAGCACCAGCTAAGTCTGGGTCATTGGTAAGTATAAAAAATATATAAATTACTATAAATTTTTTAACTTTGACGTTTGCGTGCAGGTTTTCATAGGTTTTTTTTTTTTTCCTTTCTTCCAAGTGTAGAGTTTCTGCATATTGCTATGGTGGTTCACTATAACATTTAACTCTTTTCCAGGGTATTTTGTCTTCATTTTAACCCTTTGAATCAAATTTTAGACTTATTTTGATGTTTGCGTGCAGGTTTTGATGTTTTTTTGTTCCTTTCTTTCAAGTGGAGATTTACCTTGCAGCATATGTCCATGCTTTCTATTGTATGTAAACATGCATCTTAGGGCTATGTTTGTATTATTTAACCCTTTTCCTGCTGAATTACTTCAATTTTGGACTTTTATGTACAGCTTTTGGACTTAGGCTTACAGCTTCTTACTTTTATGTACAGGTTGTGATAAAAAAAACAGTTTCAAGTGAGGTTGACCTCACTGCATATTGCAGTGGTGGTTATTATAACATTGATATCTTTCCAGTGCATTTTTTTAAAAATTTTAACCCTTTGAATAGATTTTTAGACTTATTTTGACGTTTGCGTGCAGGTTTTCATGTATTTTTTTCCTTTCTTCCAAGTGTAGATTTACCTTGTAGTATATGCTTTCTGTTGTATGTAAACATGCATCTTAGGGCTCTGTTGTATTCTTTAACCCTTTTCCTGCTTAATTATTTCAATTTTGGACTTCTTTTGTTTACAGGTTTGGATTTTTGTGCTTTTAAAAAAATGTTTTTCTTCTTTGCATATTGCTGTGGGGGTTCACGATAACATTTAACTCTTTTCCAGGGTATTTCGTCTTAATTTTAACCCTTGGAATCAAATTTTGGACTTATTTTGACGTTTGTGTGCACGTTTTGATGTTTTTTTACTTTTATGTGCAGGTTTTGAGGTTTGTCTTTCTTTTCTTCCAAGTGGTGACTTACCTTGTAGCATATTGCCATGGTTCCTATTTTATGTTAGGATGCTTCTTGGGGCTATTATTATATTATTTAACCCTTTAGCTGCTTATTTACTTTAAGTTTGGACTTTTGTGTGCAGGTTTTGTACTTTTGTGTGCAGGTTTTGATATTTTTTTTTAAGTGGAGTTTTACCTCTCTGGCATATTGCCATGGTGGTTACTGTAACATTTTCAGGGTATTTTTCTAAATTTTAACCCTTTGAAACAAATGTGATACTTTTATGTGCAGGTTTTGAGGTTTGTCTTTCTTTTCTTCCAAGTGGATATTTTTCAAGTAGACTTTCACCTTACTGGCATATTGCCATTGTGGTTACTGTGACAGGGTATTTTTCTCAATTTTAACCCCTTGAAACAAATGTGATACTTTTTTTTACTTTTATGTGCAGGTTTTGAGGTTTGTCTTTCTTTTCTTGCAAGTGGTTACTTACCTTGTAGCATATTGCCATGGTTCCTATTTTATATTAGGATGCTTCTTGGGCTATTTTTATATTATTTAACCCTTTAGCTGCTTATTTACTTTAATTTTGGACTTTTCTGTGCAGGTTTTGTACTTTTGTGTGCAGGTTTTGATATTTTTTTTAAGTGGAGTTTTATCTCACTGGCATATTGCCATGCTGGTTATTGTAATATTTTCAGGGTATTTTTCTAAATTTTAACCCTTTGAAACAAATGTGATACTTTTTTTACTTTTATGTGCAGGTTTTGAGGTTTGTCTTTCTTTTTTTCAAAGTGGAGACTTACCTTGTAGCATATTGCCATGATTCCTATTTTATGTTAGCATGCTTCTTAGGGGTTATTATTATATTATTTAACCCTTTAACTGCTTATTTTCTTTAATTTTGGACTTTTGTGTGCAAGTTTTGAACTTTTTTTTTTTACTCCAGCCACCCCTTTGCATTGGCCACCTGTTGGTGAGCCACGGGGTACTGATACCCCCTCTAGTTCATTTTTAGCTCAACTTTGGCGAAGCCAAATTTGAGCTTTTGTCATGGCCCGTCGTCCGTCTGTCCGTACGTCAACAATTGGATACGGCTCGGGCTAGAGGCCGTATTTATGAACCGATCTTTACGAAACTTCTTGGGTACCTTTGTTATGACCGTGGGACGAGAACGAGTGGTTTTGGGTGCGGTCCAAAATTCAAGATGGCTGCCAGCTGCCATTTTGTACCAACGATGCAGAAATCTGTTTTTTGTACAGAACTTCCATATGAAAGCTCTGATTTGAATCATTTTTTGTATGAATGTTTAGTACCATGGGATACATCACATATAATACAGGGTTTTTTCTCGTTCGTAAATTGTGCAAATTAGACTAATTTTGATGTTTTTTTATAAAGGACGAAGGCGCCGGAGGCGCCCGAGTTGAGACGGAGGCGAAGCCGACGTCGAAACTCGTGAGTCCTTTATACTAATTTCACACTTTTTTTAACGTAGGAAGTAGTTACCGAGATGAGACTTCACGAGAATGACTCTGGCTGATTAAACTTTTAGGGATTTTTCCTAAGGGAACCGGGTCAATTGATGTTACATTTTTTCAAGGATACTCGGACGCTAGAACAAGAGATGGCTCTCCACCATTGCTTTCACCCTCACTGGGTCAAGGGACCCTTAATATATTGGGGGGGAGGGGGGGGCGGAGGTTAATGGGTCACTGATTATGTCACGTGACGTCCATAGCAAGTAAAGCACGCCCCTAGCAACGGGCAAACTACTGGGCCAATTTTGACCAATTCTGATACATGGACCCAACATGCATTGCAAATGAAAAGAGACAGGTCAAAGGTGTCACCACGTGACTTCCCTAGCAACCAGAGCACTCCCTTAGTAACGGGCTAACTACTAGGCCGATTTGGACCAAATTCGGTATACGGACCCAAAATGCTTTGCAAATGAAAACAGACAGATCAATCATGATGTCACGTGACTTCCATAGCAACCAGAGCACCCCCTTAGCAACGGGCTAACTACTCGGCCGATTTTGACCAAATTCGGTATACGGACCTAAAATGCATTGCAGATGAAAACAGATAGATCAAAGTTTACGTCACGTGACTTCCCTAGCAACCAGAATGCCCCCTTAGCAATGGGCTAACTACTGGGCCGATTTTGACCAAATTCGGTATACGGACCCAAAATGCTTTGCAAATGAAAACAGACAGATCAAAGTTTACGTCTCGTGACTTCCCTAGCAACCAGATCGCCCCCTTAGCAACGGGCTAACTACTGGGCCGATTTTGACAAAATTCGGTATACGGACCCAAAATGCATTGCAAATGAAAACAGACAGGCCAATGTTGCCGTCACGTGACTTCCCTAGCAACCAGAGTGCCATCTTAGCAACGGGCTAACTACTGGGCCGATTTTGACCAAATTAGGTATACAGACCCAAAAGCATTGCAAATAAAAACATACAGGTCAATGTTGACGTCACGTGACATCCCTCGCAACCAGAGCTCCCTCTTAGCATCGGGCTAACTACTGGGCCGAGTTTGACCAAATTCGGTATACGGACCCAAAATGCATTGCAAATGAAAACAGACAGTCAGTGTTGATGTCACGTGACTTCCCCAGCAACGAGAGCGCCCCTTAGCAACGGGCCAACTACTGGGCCAATTTTGACCAAATTCGGTATATGGACCGAAAATGCATTGCAAATAAAAACAGGCAGGTCAATGTTGACGTCACGTCTTTTTTCCTCTTCCATGACATGACCCGGAAGCACAGGATTAGTTGTTTCATAATTACTCGCAGAATTATCTGTTGTGATAACTACAAACAATACCGGTACGTCGGTATTTTTTTCAGTGAAATTAATGAAAATGGCTCACTGAAATTGGCACATAAAGCTCTAGGCCTATTTAATTCAAAAGACAAGTCTGTGCTGTCTTGTGAAGTGTGTATGTCTGTGCTGGTTTGTGTAGTTTGCGTGTCTGTTGGGCAAATCGCCCAGAAACATGGTCCGAATTGTCCACAAACATGGTCTGAATCGTCCAATAAGCTGGTCCGAATCAGCCAGAAATATGGTCCGAATCGTCAATAGATCTGGGCCGAAACGTCCTTTATAAAAATCTGGTCAGAATCGTACACGGTGCGAATCGTCCAGACACCATGTAATGAGTTAATTTTCTTACGTTCGATGTGTACTCTGAGGTTATTGATAGAAAACCCCGACAGAACTGATCGTATTTACGGAAAATGCCACTCGAATTCGAACGTTCAGTGCTGTTGAAAAAGCGAATGAAAAAAAAAAATATGGTGTGTTCTTAAAGAAATCATCAAGACTACGTGATTTGCATACAAAATAATCTTTATATTTGCTCTTCATGTCATGTTTTTTTCTATAATTTCAGATGCGTTCTTTGAAAAAAAGGTTTATTCCCTTTCATTTTTGGCTTAACAATTGTCAGTAAAACTTTTGTTTTCAGAGCACTAGAATGTTCTATGTTCCTCATGCACAAGTTTCTGAAAACTGCATATTTACTGAAGAAAGATACTAAAAAAATTTTTAAAAAATAAGTAAATAAAACCCCCATCTTCATTGTTTTCCATAATATATTGATCGAGAATCAAATATATTTTGATTTGTTTTCAAATTGATCTGTTTATGTTTAAATTAATTATTCCTCAGATTTTTCCTCAACATAATGTTTTACATGAAACTACATTTGTGATACTCAGTCTTATTATTTTAAAGATGGTCTTTTCAGTAAAACTGCATTGGCATATTATCATCGTCCTTTTTTTGCATAGCACTGCTGTATTTTTGTTGTTACTTTCAGCACTGTAAGTGCAAATGCCAATACGGCTCGGGCTAGAGGTCGTATTTATGAACCGATCTTTATGAAACTTCTTGGGTACCTTTGGTATCACCGTGGGACGAGAACGAGTGTTTTTGGGTCCGGTCCAAAATTCAAAATGGCCGATGGCAGCCATTTTGTACAAAATTAGGTGCAATCAGATTTTTGCACAAAACTTCCATATGAAAGCACTGATTTGAATAATTTTTTGTGTGAATGTTTAGTACCATGGGATACATCACATATAATACGGGTTTTTTTCTCGTGTAGAAATTATGCAAATTAGATGAACTTTGATTTTTTTTCAGTGCGACTTACACACAGTAAGTACACATGTCAATATGGCTCAGACTAGAGTCTGTATTTATGAACTGATCTTCACGAAATGTCTTGGGTACCTTTGTTATCACCTTGGGACAAGAACAAGTGTTTCTGGGTGCGGTCTAAAATTCAAGATGGCTGCCAGTGGCCATTTTGTACCGAAATTAGGTCTAATCAGTTTTTTGTACACAACTTCTATACAGCTCAGATTAGAGGCCATATTTATGAACCAATCTTTACGAAACTTCTTTTGTACCTTTGTTATCACCGTGGGATGAGAGCGAGTGTTTTGGGGTGTGGTCCGAAATTCAAAATGGCCACCAGCAGCCATTTTGTACCAAAATTAGTGCAATCAGTCTTTTGTACAGAACTTCTGTATGAAAGTTCTGATTTGAATAAATTTTTGTATGAATGTTTAGTAACATGGAATACATCACATATTGTAAGGTTTTTTTTTTTTTCGTGCAAATTAGATGAACTTTGATTTATTCAGTGCTACTTACACAATGTAAGCACACATGTCAATATGGCTCAGGGTAGCGGCTGTATTTAATAACCGATTTTCACAAAACTTCTTGGGTACCTTTGTTATCACCTTGGGATGAGAATGAGTGTTTCTGGGTACGGTCCAAAATCACATATAATACGGGTTTTTTTCTCGTGCAGAAATTATGCAAATTAGATGAACTTTGATTTTTTTTCAGTGCGACTTACACACAGTAAGTACACATGTCAATATGGATCAGACTAGAGTCTGTATTTATGAACTGATCTTCACGAAATGTCTTGGGTACCTTTGTTATCACCTTGGGACGAGAACAAGTGTTTCTGGGTGCGGTCTAAAATTCAAGATGGCTGCCAGTGGCCATTTTATACCGAAATTAGGTCTAATCAGTTTTTTGTACACAACTTCTATACAGCTCAGATTAGAGGGCATATTTATAAACCAATCTTTACGAAACTTCTTTTGTACCTTTGTTATCACCGTGGGATGAGAGCGAGTGTTTTTGGGTGTGGTCCGAAATTCAAAATGGCCACCAGCAGCCATTTTGTACCAAAATTAGTGCAATCAGTCTTTTGTACAGAACTTCTGTATGAAAGTTCTGATTTGAATAAATTTTTGTATGAATGTTTAGTAACATGGAATACATCACATATTGTAAGGCTTTTTTTTTTCGTGCAGAAATTATGCAAATTAGATGAACTTTGATTTATTCAGTGCTACTTACACAATGTAAGCACACATGTCAATACGGCTCAGGGTAGAGGCTGTATTTATGAACCGATTTTCACAAAACTTCTTGAGTACCTTTGTTATCACCTTGGGATGAGAATGAGTGTTTCTGGGTGCGGTCCAATACCACATATAATACAGGTTTTTTTCTCGTGCAGAAATTATGCAAATTAGATGAACTTTGATTTTTTTTCAGTGCGACTTACACACACACAGTAATTACACATGTCAATACGGCTCAGACTAGAGTCTGTATTTATGAACTGATCTTCACGAAATGTCTTGGGTACCTTTGTTATCACCTTGGGACAAGAACAGGTGTTTCTGGGTGCGGTCTAAAATTCAAGATGGCTGCCAGTGGCCATTTTGTACCGAAATTAGGTCTAATCAGTTTTTTGTACACAACTTCTATACAGCTCAGATTAGAGGCCATATTTATGAACCAATCTTTACGAAACTTCTTTTGTACCTTTGTTATCACCGTGGGATGAGAGCGAGTGTTTTGGGGTGTGGTCCGAAATTCAAAATGGCCACCAGCAGCCATTTTGTACCAAAATTAGTGCAATCAGTCTTTTGTACAGAACTTCTGTATGAAAGTTCTGATTTGAATAAATTTTTGTATGGATGTTTAGTAACATGGAATACATCACATATTGTAAGGTTTTTTTTTTTTTCGTGCAAATTAGATGAACTTTGATTTATTCAGTGCTACTTACACAATGTAAGCACACATGTCAATACGGCTCAGGGTAGAGGCTGTATTTAATAACCGATTTTCACAAAACTTCTTGGGTACCTTTGTTATCACCTTGGGATGAGAATGAGTGTTTCTGGGTACGGTCCAAAATCACATATAATACAGGTTTTTTTCTCGTGCAGAAATTATGCAAATTAGATGAACTTTGATTTTTTTTCAGTGCGACTTACACACAGTAAGTACACATGTCAATATGGATCAGACTAGAGTCTGTATTTATGAATTGATCTTCACGAAATGTCTTGGGTACCTTTGTTATCACCTTGGGACGAGAACAAGTGTTTCTGGGTGCGGTCTAAAATTCAAGATGGCTGCCAGTGGCCATTTTATACCGAAATTAGGTCTAATCAGTTTTTTGTACACAACTTCTATACAGCTCAGATGAGAGGCCATATTTATGAACCAGTCATTACGAAACTTCTTTTGTACCTTTGTTATCACCGTGGGATGAGAGCGAGTGTTTTTGGGTGTGGTCCGAAATTCAAAATGGCCACCAGCAGCCATTTTGTACCAAAATTAGTGCAATCAGTCTTTTGTACAGAACTTCTGTATGAAAGTTCCGATTTGAATAAATTTCTGTATGAATGTTTAGTAACATGGAATACATCACATATTGTAAGGGGTTTTTTTTCGTGCAGAAATTATGCAAATCAGATGAACTTTGATTTATTCAGTGCTACTTACACAATGTAAGCACACATGTCAATACGGCTCAGGGTAGAGGCTGTATTTATGAACCGATCTTCACAAAACTTCTTGGGTACCTTTGTTATCACCTTGGGACGAGAATGAGTGTTTCTGGGTATGGTCCAAAATTCAAGATGGCTGCCAGTGGCCATTTTGTACCGAAATTAGGTCCAATCAGTTTTTTGTCACAAGTTCTATACAGCTCGTATTTATGAACTGATCTTCACAAAACTTCTTGGGACAGGAACAAGTGTGTTTTAGGGTGCCTTTGTTATCACTGCTATGAGAACAAATATTTTGGGGTTCAGTCAGACCCACTCTGGGACTCAAAGATTTTTTTCTAGTTTAGCATCTGACTGTCACCCACCTTTACAATACTTTACCTATACATTTGTTACAGGCAACGGTCAGTATTTATGTACAGACTGTTACAATACTTTATATGTACCTTTGTTATCAGGTCATTACCTAGATCTTTGTCATTGCTGTGTCACATACTATACATGTACATGTCTTTGTCTTGACAAGTTGAGCTACAGTGTCATTGACACTTTCATTTAAGTTTGCATTGGTTATAAAAAGAGTGTGCATCAGTCAAAAGAACCTTGCGTGAGGGCTTGAGAAACAGATTTTTAACTTTTTCAGGCCTAAATGACAAAGATTTTTACTGACCTAGGGTAAATTATAGGACAAGCAAATACTCTAAATTAAACTATTAGAATTGAAATGCATTATGTCTCTTTATCAGAGTATGAATGTGGGATGGGCGTGCTAAGTTTTGTATGATTGTGCATTTCATTTCTTACATGAGAAAATTCAGAACAACAAAATCATTTAAGTTGGACAGCTTTTGTGGCGGCCTTTTTATAGGAATTCTTTCATTGATTTTTTCAGGTATGTGGTGTATCAATTCTTCGAGCTGGGGAGGTGATGGAACCTGCTCTTTGTGAAGTGTGTAGAGATGTGAAGATTGGAAAAATTCTGATTCAGACAAATTTGGACACAGGAGAACCAGAGGTACTATCATTTTATTACATCCAAGTCATTTTCTCTGTCTGAGAAATTAGTAGATAATTAAGAAATAACTGTTGTTTTCCTTCGGTTTATGCGATATAAACCAAAAATTTTCAGCACAAGCTTCATAACTTGCGTAGCGAGTTATGATTAAGCTTGTGCTGAAAATTTTTGGTTTATATCGCATAAACCGAAGGAAAACAGCAGTTATTTCTTATAATTTAATCCTGCTGTAATATTAAAATATAAAAACTATGTGTATGTGAACAAAAAACTTTTAATTTTCGCAAAAGACAACAGTCAAACTCAGGAAAGTGTGCAACAAACAGGTCATGTCAATCATTGTTAAATTGTTTGTTGTTTTGATTTTCGATCGCAGACGATAGATATTTAGCAAGTCACGTAACAATATCATTAAAAACATTTTTTTTCAAGTTCCCTCAAAATCATGTTTGGGTGTATGATCTTTTATTCGTCTCCCACTTCGGTATATTTTATTAAATTCAATTCTTCCCGAGAAATTATCATTGTATTCTCACTGACTGGAGGCGATGAAAAATCGATCATTGATCTTTGTTTACAAGCTTGTTATCCATCTATCAGTCTGCCATCACGTCCTCGTGGTGACAATTGGATTGAGTGGGTGGGGCTTCCAGAGTCTTCAAAGTTGGATCGGATACGCGAACATGTAGAGACATTCCATATCATGACGTGATTTGGTTTATATGATTTTGACGACTTTCACGCTGTATGCTTTCAACCAATCAAACGCAGAGGCAGGGCAAAAGATTAAATTATCAATGGAATATCTATAAATATAGCAGACTAAAGTGCATGGCCAGGACGTAGTCTGGCTAAAAGACATGGGAGCGAGAGGACAAATATTTTTCTGCTGCCAATACATTTTCCCCCACTTCATTTCACATAATTCTCATTTAAGTGTGTATTATTCATAGGTCAAAGTTTGGGTCTTCCCTGCAGAAAACAACTGTTGTCCCTATATTCCGATAAATTCTGTCTTTTGATTGGTCAGAATGCCTTTGACAAATAGCCATGGCAAAGAATGCACCCTGCATCCAAGGTATATGAGAGTGTGCAACATCCAGGGTATAAGCTCATGCAAAACATCGGGGGCATTACGTGTACATTGCTTACAAAACCGCACTTGTTAATACCCCGTCGTTTCTGTAGAAACGACCGGGTATGAAAAGCTGTTTTAGTGCGGTCACATGAGAAGGATAACATAACCAATTAATGTTTCGCGAGAAAAATCTTTCAGAGACTGTCCCTGATTAGCTATTATATTGTTCAGTCAGAAAATTTCTAAAACCTACATTTAATAAAATATTCAGATACAAATGCCATATCTTTCATTTCCAGAACTCTGTACTGCGGTTTAATATAGGAATTGAAAAAATCTGTTTGTTAATTCGTGAGATTTTCGATTTGTTTTCATATTAAAATAAAATTTTTGCTGGTGTTTGATTTGGATTCCCCCCTGAGTTTGTTCACCGGTCTCCAATGACTTCAAAATATTTCATGCAATGTATATCCAATTGACGGAAGAGCCACACTGTTGCATGTGATCGGCAAAATTCTCATTTTTTGGCTCAAATTTATCACACAAAATAACGGGATTTACCGAACCGATATTTTTATACTGTACCAATGACCCAGACTTAGCTGGCTGGTGCTAACTCCAACAAAACCAGGGCCAAACACAAATTTTGCCCCCCAATCCCCAAAATTTGCATCCAAAACAAAAAGAAATCATGTCCTAAAGGACCTCCATAGTACGCCTCTACTGCGCATGCGCAGTGACGCGAAATTGGCGCCAATTATCATTCTCTGTTTGGCCCTTCATCAGTCAGCATCTCACTGATCTTTGTGCTTGTAAATCTCAGTTTAAAGGATGCCAGACACGTAATTTTTGGAGAAAATGTGATTCTAAGGAGGATAGAAGGAGGAGAGGAAAAAGAAGTGGCAAAAAATAATCAGGGCTGTACTTAAAATTTTTTGATGAAATTATGTTAAGTTGCCTATTTTCGAGGCATGGGCCTCTTGTTGTCATTCTTGCTAATTGTTGCACTGCTTATTCAGTGTTTCCTCTCCCCTAACCTTCTAAAGTCCCCCCTGGCAATTCTCCCATGCTTTTGGCATATTTTTGAGAAGTTTCATTTCTAAAATTTCCTGGGAGAGTTGCTTGGTTACAGAATGTTTTCTGTTATTTTCCCCATAGTTACGTTTTCACCCATGGGTGTATAACGTTTGTGTTCTGCATCTTCCATCTGATGTTCTACAGATTCTCCCCTGGGAGTCTCTGTTTTGCATCAGATAGAGTGTAATTGATGACTGATTCCGGGCCAGTTTTTTCAGTGCCTGGAGTCATGTTTTCTAGTGTGTTTACACTGTTTGTTTTCATTGGCAACAGCCTTTTTTGAGGGGGGCTGTTTGCCTTTGTGGTAGTTTATCTCATTATAAGATACATTTATATTATCCGAAAGTGTCTCATTAATTATTTTATATAAATTTAAAATTTTTGACCACACTTTGCCATCGGATCCATCGGGGCTCAACGTTACTTTTCAGCAACTTGGGCTTCTCTGAAAAAATATTTTTTCAAAATTATTTTGTTTTGCAATTGTTTTTTCATTTATTAATGGATCATGTTATTATGTATCTTTGTGTCAGGGGTTTTTGCGAGTAACTAGGACTTATTGTTGTTCTTTCACAATGAAGGGACATTGTTCAAATTGTAATAGGAAGAAATCTTCCTCTGACTTTCATGATCATTGTATTAATTGTAGTCAGTGTTCTCGCATTAATCCCTGTCCTATATGTGAACATTGGGACGAGAAACATTGGAAACGTGTGTCACGATATGTTGTTTCTGGAGAAAGAGCGATGCCGGCTCTTTCTCCACAAGGTCACTCTACTCTCTCAGTTTCTATTTCAGAGGAACCAGAACAGGGTGATGTTTCCATGTTATCTTCTTCAAGTGTGCGTCCGTCGTCACAAATGAATTCAGAGCTAGCGGCAAAAGTGCTCATGGAGATTAGACAAATGTCGTCCGCTAGCTCGCCCGGTGTAGCGTCCATTCACCGAATGGTTCGGCAGCCGGGTTCGTCCGATGCGGTCCAAGAGGAAATTTTGGGTGATGCGAGCACTATAAACATAATAGATGCACACCCAGTGACGGCGGATAGTAAACGAGAACGGAGGAAGCCTTTTAGTCCGGTTCCTAGCTCGTCCAGGTCCAGCCGGGCCGCGAGCGAGAGAGGTCCCTCTCTCGTACAACAACATCTGGGACCAGATGTTGTGGTACAAAATGTGTCTTTAGCGGAGCATGACGCTCCGTTGTATAAGCAGTCCGCAGAGACTGTTAAGGCTTCCTCTTCTCGTCAGCGCACACGATCGCACCTTGGCTGCGTGACCTCCGATATTTTACCAGCTTCGCCGATGAAGGATTCTTCGGCGACCAGGTCACACCATCCGGCAGCCAGGGATTCGAGACCGATGGACTCCGGACGTTCGCATAGGAAAAGTATGCGGGAGCCATCTGATGCGGAGCTGCCCTCGGCGAAGCAGCGAAAGACTGCGTCTCCGCAGGTCTCGACGTCGGACATTCTTGTGCAGATAGCACAGCTTATCGCAGCATCCCAGCAGCCGACAGAAACGGTGTCGGATCGAGAATTATCTGACGGCGCTGGGTCGGTACGCTCCGCCGAAGCATCGGGGGCGGACGACCGGGAACATCGGGAGGTCCGACCGGATGGTGAAAGGGATACGGATGAATTGGAGCTATCCCTTTCGGAACAACATAAAGCTGCCGTGGACTTCATCCGGCACTTTCTCCCTCAAGTTGTTCCGTCGGGCCAGACTGCTGCGCTTCCGGACAAGAGAATTATAGCGTCATTGGACTCTGATTTTTTTGAGCGGTTCAGGGACATCGCTCCCGAGTTTCCGTCGCAGTCCAATAATGTTGCCTTAACCTGCCTTTCATTAATGCAAGGAATAAATTCAACACGGCAGGACAGGGTATACCGAGAGTTCCTCTGCGTATGGACGACGAGGCGGAAGACTTAGAGCTATCATTACCGTCGTCAGCTTCTATTCCAACCGCGGTGTTGGAAACAGCTATTGCGTCTAACAGAGCCAATTTAGATGCCTTATCTTATGCAGATCACCTTACTAAGGCGTTATCACTGCGCCTTCAAGGGGAAGAGTTTCAGGATATACAATCCTCTTTAAGACTTCTTTCAAGGGCAGTAGCTTATTCCACGTGTAACTCCGCCCTTTCAGTGGCAAATCTGGAGTTGGTTAGACGTGACGCAGCCCTAGCTACATCCACACTAGTGGATTCTAAGGTGAAGAACTCTCTTAGAGTCGCTTCGGTCTCAGGAGAACTTCTCTTTGACGGCAAGCTTTCCGCTATTTATGATAAAATTAAAAAGAAAGCTAATGATTCTCTGTTGTTCAGATCCGCTCCTAAAAAGTCGGATACAGCAGACACGAATAAGACAGGCACTTCTGGGTCTAATGCGCCCAAGAGAGGTTCCTATAGAGGTTCCGGTGCGTCCTCTTGGTCTTATTCGAGAGACCGTCAGGATAGCGACTCTCGTTCGGGACGTCCTTCAGGCCGGGACAATCGGTCGGACGCCCTGAGGTCGACGAGGCGAGGTGCGGGTCGTGGAAGACGTGGTTTCTCCTACCGCAGGCCTCGCAGGTCCAGGAGGTGATGGCTTAAACCTCTATCGCGTTCCGGTTGGCGGAAGGTTGTCGAGTTTTTCACAAGAGTGGGCGTCGATTACGGACGACCCTTGGGTGATAGGAGTGACTTCGGAAGGTCTAAAGATATCCTTCAAACGAAAGCCTCCATTAACTCGAAGTCCAAAGTGGACTCATCTTCCGTCAAATCCACAGAAAAGAGACGCTCTGTTATCAGAGGTGCAGTCTCTTTTAATGAAGAACGCGGTAGAGGTCGTAGAAAACCAGGAATCTCTGGGATTCTACAGCCATCTGTTTCTGGTTCCGAAACCAGACGGCTCGTTCCGTCCAGTCATAGATTTGAGCTGGATAAACAAGCTGATCGTCGCTCCGAAGTTTTATATGGAGACGATTCGATCGGTCAGAGCGAGTATTCGGGTGAACGATTATGCAACGAGCATAGATCTCAAAGATGCGTACTTTCACATCATGGTACATCCGACATTCCGAAAGTATCTACGCTTCGCAGTCCTAGGAGTGGTGTATCAGTTCCGGGCCATGTGCTTCGGATTGAATCTAGCACCCTGGGCTTTCACTCGGGTAATGAACTCGGTAATGATCTACTTCCGAGCTCATTCGTCTGTGGTAATGTCGGCCTACCTGGACGACATTCTTCAGAGGTACGGCAACGAGTTAACGCTTCAGAACGATGTTCAGAATCTTCTTCTATTGCTCCGACGTCTCGGTTTCATAGTAAACGAGGAGAAGTCGGATCTGGTGCCGTCCAAGTCATTCACTCATCTGGGAATGAGCTTCGAGACGCACAACAATCTCGTTCGTCTGCCGTTAACCAGAGCAAAATTAGTCAGTTGTTACGCTCGCTATTGTCTGCACGCAGACAAAGTCACAGCGAGAGAATTTATGAGACTGATAGGTCTGTGCGGAGCCGCCGCGGATCTCATTCCGATGGGGCGGCTACGCACACGTCCTCTTCAAATTTTCCTGACTCAGAATTGGAGTGTGAAAATTCATTCGCTCGATGTAGACGTTCTCTTGTCAGATCAAGTGAAACAAGAGATTCAGACTTGGGCAAACATTCAGTGGTTAACTCAAGGAGTTCCGCTGCAGTTGCCGGATCCGAGTTTTACCGTTATGACGGATGCTAGTCAAACAGGTTGGGGTGCATCATTAATCCCAACGGATTCGAGATGCCAGGGTCTTTGGGATCCGCAATTCCTGTGCAAAGCACATAAACATCAAGGAAATGATGTCAATTTGGCTTGCGTTACGTCACTGGATGGACATTATTCACGATGCTCATGTCCAAATCCTATCCGACAATACGACAGTAGTGGCGTATATACGGAATCAGGGAGGCACTCATTCAGTTCCGTTGTTCAATCTAACGGAAAGAATCCTTCTGTTTGCGTTAGAACATCACGTTCTTCTTTCGGTCCGTCACATACCGGGTCGTCTGAATGTGCTAGCAGACTCCCTTTCACGAAAGGGTCGCCGTCGGAGTGGACTCTCAACAAACAAGTATTCAATCAGATTTGCTACCAATGGGAACGGCCGATGATAGACTTATTTGCGACACATCTCAACAATCAGTTGCAGACATATGTGTCCCCGTGTCCGGATCCAAGAGCATTTGCAGTAGACGCTCTGTCGATCCCTTGGGACGGAATGATAGGATATGTGTATCCTCCAGCGCCGTTAATTCAACAAGTATTGCTAAAGATAAAACAATCTCAATGCAAGATTCTGTTGGTAGCATCTCTGTCGCCACAGAGACCGTGGATAAATCTACTCAGGTGTCTGTTGTGGGACCTACCGCGGAAGCTTCCTCCACGAGAGGATCTTCTTTCGCAGGGGAAATCGCGCCAACTCCATCACAACCCGCAAGGTCTCAACCTTCACGTTTTTCCGTTGTGCGGTCCTTCTTGCATGGCAAGCACTTTACAGGACGAGCAGTGGACGCGATTTCTAACTGTAGGAGGACCTCCTCTTCGCTAAACTATGCGGCTAAGTGGAAGGTTTTTCGTCGTCGGTGTAGGGATCATTCTGTAGATATATTTGATCCCTCTATACCAGACATTGCAAACTTTCTAGTATACTTGTTTGACGAAATCAAACTGCAGCCTGTTACTATAAAGGGTTATAGATCTATGTTATCTGATACCTATGCACATCATGATAGTTTACAAATTGGATCTAATGTCTCTTTATCGAAATTGGTTAGAAACTTTTCGATAAATAGACCCAGAACTCTTAGATTAATTCCTAAGTGGAATTTAGCTTGGGTTCTCCTTAAATTGAAGGAAAAGCCATTTGAACCTCTTGGGACAGTAGATTTCAAATTCTTATCTTATAAGACAGCTTTTCTCTTAGCTTTCTCTTCTGCCAGAAGAGTCAGTGAGCTTCATGCACTATCGGTGGATGATTCTCATTATCGTAGTGTTGGGAACACTATCACCTTCACTACTAATGTGGGTTTTTTAGCTAAGAATCAGGCTCCTAATAAATATCCGGAACCTATTGTTATTAAGGCTCTTCCGTCTTCAGACGGGCGTAGGCCTTTACTCTGTCCTGTTAGAGCACTACGTATCTATAAACAGAGATCTCAGTTCATCAGAAAGGGACGGAAACGTTTCTTTCTGTCTTTGATGCCTAATAGAAAGGACATTTCAGTCCATTCTATTGCTAGATGGATTCAGTTAACTATCCGTACTGCTTATGAAGATTTATCTTCTTCTCAGCAGTCTGTGCTTAAGATTTCTGCTCATGAAGTAAGAGCTCTTTCTACTTCCTGGGCTTATGCTAATAGTGTTGCTATTACAGATTTAATGAAGGCTGCTTATTGGTCTCAGCCATCCACATTTACGAATTTTTATCTCAGAAATATTGAGTCCATTTCTGGAGACCTGCATTGTTTAGGTCCGTTATCTGTTGCTCAGAATGTCGTCCACTAAACAGTTGCAACTATAGTTATGCAGGCTTTCTGTTCCGGCAGTGACTCCGTCCGGCTGCCCTCTTCGCTCTGGGCTATTTGACCCAGGGCAAGGGGAAGGGGGGGGGGGGGGGGGGGTGTTCCCTTAGGTCACCTGCTTTATAGTGAAAAGCAAGGGAATGCCTCCTCCAAGTCAGTATTTCTGAGTTGCTTCCGGGATGGTTTTAAAGTGTAATATTAATGTTTAATTTCATTCATGTCTTATTTTTAAAGTGTAGCTCGGTGTGAAGCATTTGTATATGTCAAGTGTCAAACGGGCTTTAATATACAATACTCGGACACTTTTAAATGATTATAAAGAGTCTCAATTCTCTGGACTACTTTATTTATTGGCTTGCTTTAAAAATAATTAGTATAAGGGTTATACTGGATGTTAATAGAGAACATGAATGTTATTGTGCTCAATTATTAAGGGTAGTGTATCTTTCTAATTTAATATTAAATAAGAAAGATACATGTAAAGCCTAATACTCCTTTTCTCCTTAAGGGGTTACCTCTTTACTATATAGTTGAGCTTATTGGATTTTCCTCTATGTCCTAGGCCCTCCAGCCTGTTTACTATTCAGCTAAGTCTGGGTCATTGGTACAGTATAAAAATGTTAAAAAATTTATAGTAATTTATATATTTTTTATACTTACCAATGACCCAGACGGGGATGGCCCTCCCTGGAGTTGGGAACTCTTGCCTCCCTGCTGAGTACATAGCGCTGACCAGGCACTGCCAGTAAGAATGATAATTGGCGCCAATTTCGGGATGACTGTGTCACTGCGCATGCGCAGTAGAGGCGTACTATGGAGGTCCTTTAGGACATGATTTCTTTTTGTTTTGGATGCAAATTTTGGGGATTGGGGGGCAAAATTTGTGTTTGGCCCTGGTTTTGTTGGAGTTAGCACCAGCCATCGAAGTCTGGGTCATTGGTAAGTATAAAAAATATATAAATTACTATAAATTTATAGTATTGCTAAAGATAAAACAATCTCAATGCAAGATTCTGTTGGTAGCATCTCTGTCGCCACAGAGACCGTGGATAAATCTACTCAGGTGTCTGTTGTGGGACCTACCGCGGAAGCTTCCTCCACGAGAGGATCTTCTTTCGCAGGGGAAATCGCGCCAACTCCATCACAACCCGCAAGGTCTCAACCTTCACGTTTTTCCGTTGTGCGGTCCTTCTTGCATGGCAAGCACTTTACAGGACGAGCAGTGGACGCGATTTCTAACTGTAGGAGGACCTCCTCTTCGCTAAACTATGCGGCTAAGTGGAAGGTTTTTCGTCGTCGGTGTAGGGATCATTCTGTAGATATATTTGATCCCTCTATACCAGACATTGCAAACTTTCTAGTATACTTGTTTGACGAAATCAAACTGCAGCCTGTTACTATAAAGGGTTATAGATCTATGTTATCTGATACCTATGCACATCATGATAGTTTACAAATTGGATCTAATGTCTCTTTATCGAAATTGGTTAGAAACTTTTCGATAAATAGACCCAGAACTCTTAGATTAATTCCTAAGTGGAATTTAGCTTGGGTTCTCCTTAAATTGAAGGAAAAGCCATTTGAACCTCTTGGGACAGTAGATTTCAAATTCTTATCTTATAAGACAGCTTTTCTCTTAGCTTTCTCTTCTGCCAGAAGAGTCAGTGAGCTTCATGCACTATCGGTGGATGATTCTCATTATCGTAGTGTTGGGAACACTATCACCTTCACTACTAATGTGGGTTTTTTAGCTAAGAATCAGGCTCCTAATAAATATCCGGAACCTATTGTTATTAAGGCTCTTCCGTCTTCAGACGGGCGTAGGCCTTTACTCTGTCCTGTTAGAGCACTACGTATCTATAAACAGAGATCTCAGTTCATCAGAAAGGGACGGAAACGTTTCTTTCTGTCTTTGATGCCTAATAGAAAGGACATTTCAGTCCATTCTATTGCTAGATGGATTCAGTTAACTATCCGTACTGCTTATGAAGATTTATCTTCTTCTCAGCAGTCTGTGCTTAAGATTTCTGCTCATGAAGTAAGAGCTCTTTCTACTTCCTGGGCTTATGCTAATAGTGTTGCTATTACAGATTTAATGAAGGCTGCTTATTGGTCTCAGCCATCCACATTTACGAATTTTTATCTCAGAAATATTGAGTCCATTTCTGGAGACCTGCATTGTTTAGGTCCGTTATCTGTTGCTCAGAATGTCGTCCACTAAACAGTTGCAACTATAGTTATGCAGGCTTTCTGTTCCGGCAGTGACTCCGTCCGGCTGCCCTCTTCGCTCTGGGCTATTTGACCCAGGGCAAGGGGAAGGGGGGGGGGGGGGGGGGGTGTTCCCTTAGGTCACCTGCTTTATAGTGAAAAGCAAGGGAATGCCTCCTCCAAGTCAGTATTTCTGAGTTGCTTCCGGGATGGTTTTAAAGTGTAATATTAATGTTTAATTTCATTCATGTCTTATTTTTAAAGTGTAGCTCGGTGTGAAGCATTTGTATATGTCAAGTGTCAAACGGGCTTTAATATACAATACTCGGACACTTTTAAATGATTATAAAGAGTCTCAATTCTCTGGACTACTTTATTTATTGGCTTGCTTTAAAAATAATTAGTATAAGGGTTATACTGGATGTTAATAGAGAACATGAATGTTATTGTGCTCAATTATTAAGGGTAGTGTATCTTTCTAATTTAATATTAAATAAGAAAGATACATGTAAAGCCTAATACTCCTTTTCTCCTTAAGGGGTTACCTCTTTACTATATAGTTGAGCTTATTGGATTTTCCTCTATGTCCTAGGCCCTCCAGCCTGTTTACTATTCAGCTAAGTCTGGGTCATTGGTACAGTATAAAAATGTTAAAAAATTTATAGTAATTTATATATTTTTTATACTTACCAATGACCCAGACGGGGATGGCCCTCCCTGGAGTTGGGAACTCTTGCCTCCCTGCTGAGTACATAGCGCTGACCAGGCACTGCCAGTAAGAATGATAATTGGCGCCAATTTCGGGATGACTGTGTCACTGCGCATGCGCAGTAGAGGCGTACTATGGAGGTCCTTTAGGACATGATTTCTTTTTGTTTTGGATGCAAATTTTGGGGATTGGGGGGCAAAATTTGTGTTTGGCCCTGGTTTTGTTGGAGTTAGCACCAGCCATCGAAGTCTGGGTCATTGGTAAGTATAAAAAATATATAAATTACTATAAATTTTTTAACTTTCACCTTTAAAGATTTTATTTCATATACAAAATTCCCAAACAAAATGTATCATGTTCAAAAAAAAGATTTAGTGAACAGAAATTAATATGTTAATTTGCGAATCTTTTTCCAATACAGTCCAATCAACACTGATTAGTGAGTGGGTGTCTGATATTATGTAATTACACATAACACACTCAGTCGATTTTGGGATAATTTTTTTGTATGGAGTGTACATGTAATGTATATGGTTTAAACGAAAGCTTTCCACTTTTGCTCACCTTGAAAAATAAAAATTGAACCAAACAACCCGAAAATAGTCACAAATATCATCAGATTTCCGACATTACAATCATAAAAATAAAATAAGAACAAATAATTTGTCCCCGGAGTACCAATGTGTTCTACGTGCCACTTGGCACATAGAACACATTGGAACTCTGGGGATGATATGTCAACAAAATACTGTTTACTCATTTCCTTAACAACCCCAGGGAGGTAACTCTATCTGTTCTCTTCTACGATTATAAAAACAAAATTATTATCACAAATTTGGTCCAAATAATTGTGGAGCTGAGAAATGCGTCCACAAATTTATTTCCACTAAGTTGTATTGTGTTTCAAACGGGACAAAAACAATTTCTCTGCCAACTTGTATAGTACATGGAGATTTAATACCTGGATGTCTCATTTAAACACCCCGCCTGCAGCTCGGTGTTTAAAACTGACATCCAGGTATTAAATCTCCATATACCATACACGTTGGCAGAGATAACTTGTATTCATGCTAATCAGAGCACCCCAAGCACTTTGTGAGGACATAATTACCCACACAGTGGTAAATAAGCAAATGGCCTAACAAATTTCATGATGAGAGTACATGAATCAGTTTTATGGATTTCAGACAATAATGTATATATATAAAGGTGGCATTTTTCAGGTAAAGGGAATGCAGGTCTTTAAATTTTCCCAAAATGGCGGGGGTAAACCCTGTGCTGAAATAGTGTAATTATGCCAAAATTATGCAGTGTTTAGAAAACAGTTTCAAAGTTTTACAGCATTTTAGCCATACAAAGTTTGGTCAAGTTTCCCTGATGCCTACAATATAGTTTAAGGCTTACCTGTCAAAACAAACATTGCAACCGATCAGTAAGTTTAAAAAACCACAGAGCTTGCCAATGAAAAGCAGTCTGCATCGGCAATATCTTGTATACATTGTTTTATTATCCCCTGAGAAAACGAAGTTTGTGGGGATATAGAATTGGGTTCTGTCTGTTTGTCCATCCACCCATCTGTCCATCTGTCTGTCCATAACAGCTTTGAACCATCATATCTCCGTCTGGGGATGTTGGATTTAAATGATCCTTGGTATGCTTTTAGAGCCCACAACAACTGTTGTAATTTAATTTTCATTTACGGACAATAAATATTAAAAAAATACTGCCCACTAGGGCCTTGCGAAGCTTCGAGTATTCGATTCGATGTCGACATCGCTTTGGTATTCGTATATCGATCTCGAATAGTTTGCCGATTCGTTAGTCAAACGAAGCAACGAGGAAAATGAATCAGTGTTCGACAATGTTCATTTTGAGTTTTTAGAAGGGAAATTAAACGTTCGTTTTGTGACTTTTGCAAATTGGAGCTGTTTTAACTTGTAGCCTGTTCACGCCCCATCTATACAATCGAAATATCCAGCTATGGGCCTGAGCCCCGCTCCCAGTCCCAGAATCTTCTAACACAATAATGGGGGCATGTCGCCTGGAGCGCTTCCATTATTATGTCAGAAAACTGTGGGAGGAAAATCTCTTTAGTTTCTTTGCATTGTTCGGCGTTGGTACTTGGAAGTTGGAATGAAGTAAAAGCAATTTGTGTGAATGAGCACTGCGTCAATATTCGAGTTAGATAATGCAGAAACTAACACAGTTTAACGCCTTCGCTGCTTTTGATGTATACTGAGTTATTGAGTTGAGAACGGACCGAAATCTACAAGACCCGAATCCTGATAATACAAAAACAACCAAACATTACAGTAATGAGGTTCCTATAAGATGTACATGTATTTAGCCAGGCTAACGTACCTGAAGTTAGCGGCTGTAGCCGACTTCAACCCATGGGAATTAATGTGCCACTTGTATTGCATTTGTGCTTTTAATTCTCTTGTTTCAATTTAGTGGTTTTTCTCAAATGTTTCTGGGCAGTAACACCTTAATTTCTGTCCATATTTATGTCTTGAATTTATTGTCGGGCCAAGTGAACATCTGAATGGCCATTCAACGTGAAAGAAAATTAAAACAACGCCAAGTTGTCAAATTATGTCAACTCTCTCTTCTCGCAGTGCTTTCCGGACATTTCTGCACAAGATAATGCCAGTTATAGTTATTTCTCGAGTTTATCCCGATTCGATTCAAGATTCGATTCGATGTCGACATCAGTCCCGATTCGATTCGAGATTCGATTCGAACATAAATTTCCCGATTCGCAGGGCCCTACTGCCCACACATGTGTATTTTGAAAAGACATGGCCTGACAAACAGATCAACTTTGCACAACCTACTGTATTTACTCTATGTATTGGGACACTCTATGATTTGAGACACACATTTTTTCCAGAAAACTGTATTTTTTTTATGCTCCAAAGTTTGGGACATTCAGGAGATTTGTTTCCAGTTGACCCGTCACTAGTAGCAGACGACACTCATAAAAAAAATTCTTGAGTAACTAAAAAGTTTTCATTTTTTGCTTCCAAAACATCGCTTATGATCCCTCATTGGAACGTGCGCAAAGCGCTCGTTCCAATGATGGATCATAAGCTATGTTTTTGAAGCAAAAAATGAAAATATGAAAAAAATTGGACGGCGATTTTCGTATATAGTGATGGAAAACTAATCACACACAACTTTATTCAGCATCAAATCAAGACCGGGCTGTGTTCTTTCCCCATTTTCTAAGAATTGGGACACCTATGAAAATAATTATTTTTAGCGGTCCCAATACATAGAGTAAATACAGTAATCTGTTTTTATTTTTTTGACAGAGCTTCACAAGTTTTGTCATGCAGAATATAGTACACTAAGTTCTAAGTTAATCACTAGAATGCAGGAAGATGACCAAATTCCTGTAATTTTTTACTCTGTATGTCCACATGTGTTTAGTAAACAGGGTTTCACTGACAACTCAGTGGTCTGGTACTCCAGGTTCACTTCTTTAAAAATAGATTTTTTCATTTTTCAGAAAAATACTCTCAGTTTTAGATTTTTGATTGGAGGACTTAACCCTCTACCTAGCAAATCAGCCACAACCCCTGCATAATTTCCAAATTAAGCAGTTGAAAAATTTTTTTTTTTCAGTATTCCCTCAGTCCTCAAAAGCCATGGAAAATCATGGAATATCAAAAATATTTTTACAGGCTGGAAAGTGATGGAATTTCTTGTCAGATCATGGGAAATAATGGCTTTCCTATAAAGTTGACTGCAGCATAAAAAGGGTCTTTATTTTTGTTGAAAGTGACATTGACAATATGCACCGTTCTCTCACTTTGCAAGTCAAAACAATATGAGAACAAACTATAACTCAAAAAAGGTCTGGATGCACTGCGCAGTTCTCATACATGTTCAGACACCAGTTAGAGAGTGAACCTCCAAAGAATACGCACTTCCAGAATGAAGCAATCCCAATAAATTACTGCTGTAATGTAGTGTTTTCAATTGATGCTGAACAGAATTGGCAAGAATTATTACTTTAAATCAGACTGTCTGCATTTTTAAATATGATTGAAAGCTACGTACAACTGATTGAAATTATTTATTGATGTATACTTTACTATTCACCAAGTCCTGACCTAAAGAGTTATTATGCTTGGGGGTTGATAATTTTATTTGCGCTTGTCATTATCGCACGTGTCACAGTAAACATGACTGGTCTATTTTCAATTGACCTGTTTGTGAAAACACAGAAAACATGTCAAGAAAGTGTAAATTCAGTGATCCGTGGTTGACTGATTTTAAGTGGCTAGAACATGTGAAAGGTGACACAGCTCATGGACGATGCAGACTTTGCATAAAAACATCAGTATTGCAAATATGTTGCAGCAGTCAGATCACACAAGAGGGGAGAAAAGCATGTTAAGAACAATTCTCAAAATTAGGGCTGTTGCGACTATCATTTTTTGTAATCGACTAATCGTGACCAGTAATCGACGGTTAGTCGATTAATAGTCGCTTCCCATGATTTTTTAGCAAATCATTCTTCTGTTCGTAAAACTCTGAAAATGACAATGGCACCAGTGTGTTCAGACGAAGTGGGGTTGTGGGAACAACAAATCGGTCCCGACTGAAGCTACGTGTAGTCCAATCTTGGACCCACAGTCCGTAATATAATTTTTGGGGTTAGTACGTCCTGTAGGACGTACCAACCCCAAAAATAATATTACTGACTGTGGGTCCAAGTTTGAACTAGATTGAAGCCGATGAATTAAAATGAATTTACCAAAGAACGTTCCTGCATATGTTTCCTTTCTGCAATAAGTTTCTCGAAATTTTGAACATTGAGATCTATGCATTCCCTCGTCAGTTGTTAAAATTGGATCTTACTCTGAAGTTCCGAACTTTGAGAAGTGATCTGACGTTCTGACTTTCGTCATAATTTTATCACTTCCGCGCTTTGGGTTTTCCAATGGGTGCATTCGTGTGTACAAGACTGGAGAAATTCAGAAGAATCTATTCTTCTCGAGTAACTGTGAGTGTTCTTTCTTACACAGTCAGTGACAGTCGTACAGTCTTCCGGATATGAATGTTAACTATGGTTAGATATTTAAAGTTATTCACCTTCATTGATCATTCACCTCACAAAACAATGCAATTTAGCCCCGACGTGTAGTAGACGTGTACCACCTTGAAAATGAACGACGATCGACTAAAAATAAAAAACGTTGACTACTTCAATAGTCGACAGTTAGTCGACTAATCGAATAATCGCGACAGCCCTACTCAAAATGAGTCAGTTTTTAAAATCTGGACATTTGTAACAAAATCCAAATCAGAAACGGAGCCGACAAAGCCAGTGCAGACAGGTGAATTCGCAACCACGATGTCGACACAAAGTACAATGTTTGGCCAGTTTATGCCTGCTCACAAAAAAAACAAAACAAATTGCACTGAAGTGGGAAGGTAATAATTTTCCAAAAGGTTTTTAACCCTTTACCCAACGCAGACGATATCAAAATTTATTATTTTGAATATCATTTTTTTAAATTTTTCAACAAATTTCAACAAAACCATATCATGTGACCCCTCGTTGGAACGAGCTCGACGAGCTCGTTCCATCGAGGGGTCACATGATATGGTTTTGTTGAAATTTTTTGAAAAATGATATTTTTTCAACTGCAGAATTTGCATATTACGCGGGCGGATGCGGCCGATTCGTTAGGTAAAGGGTTAAACATGTTACTGTGCATGTACAGCACAAGTCAAAGTATGGTGTAGAATAACCTCTATAAACTTAGTTTTTGATGTTACTAAATTTCCTTCTTTTCCTACACTGAAAACAAGAATCTGGTATCATTTTATGGAAAGCTCTCAATAAGAGCTTGCTGGAGAATTATGTCAGATTCTGTCTCTTCAGTGAAGAAGCACATAATGCCTTTTTTATTGTGTTTATGTTACAGCTTATTTTGACTTGTACTGAAAATTTTACTTCTAAGCATGCACATGTGCTTGCTACCGATACATATACATGTATTTGTGCTTTTTTCAGAATGCCTGATTTCTCATCACTATATATAAATAAACATTTTGTCAAGGCTCAGCTTGAATAAACTACCTTTTTATTGAACCTCCTGGAAAATCATGGATTTTCTTTAATTTCTGTCATGAAAAGTCATGGAAAATCATGGAAGTACAAAAAATTCAACAAAACCATATCATGTGATGCTTCATTGGAATGAGGTCATCGAGCTCATTCCATTGAGGGGTCATATGATATGGTTTTGTTGAAATTTTGTGAAACATTTTAAAAAAACGATAATAAAAATAATAAATTTGGATATTATGTACTTAAAATAATAAATTTGGATTTTGTCTAATTAAAATAATAAATTTGGATATTATCAAATTAAAATGATAAATTTGGATTTTATCTAACTAAAATAATAAATTTGGATTTTATCTAACTAAAATAATAAGTTTGGATATTATCTAATTAAAATAATAAATTTGGATATTATCTAATTAAAATAATAAATTTGGATTTTATCTAATTAAAATAATAAATTTGGATATTATCTAATTAAAATAATAAATTTGGATTTTATCAAACTAAAATAATAAATTTGGATTTTATCTAACTAAAATAATAAATTTGGATATTATCTAATTAAAATAATAAATTTGGATATTATCTAATTAAAATAATAAATTTGGATTTTATCTAATTAAAATAATAAATTTGGATTTTATCTAATTAAAATAATAAATTTGGATTTTATCTAATTAAAATAATAAATTTGGATATTATCTGCTTTAGTATAACACCACATGAATTTTTCATTGTTTTTTATCCATATATGTTCTAGAGCTGAAATGATTAAAAGGTTTTCTTGATCACATGGATTAACGTTGGTTAACTGATTGATCACTTGCCCTAATAGGTAGCAGAATAAATGCCGTACCGTTGATGATTTACAGCATTAACCCTTTACCTAATGTAACGTACAGAACCAGCCAGCACTTTATACAAAAATCTATATTCAAATTTTATTATGTTTTCAATTTTTGTCCCAAAAACATAGCTAATGACCCCTTATTGGAATGAGTTCTCTGAATTCATTCCAATGAGGTGTAATAAGCTATGTTTTTGGGGACAAAAATTGGAATTTTTTAGTAATTCAAGAAGCATCATCTGCTACACGCATTGGGGAAATGGTTAAGAATGACAAGTTCCAGCTACTGACATAGTGTAATGATCATGCAAGTTAACCCATTACCCAACGCAGACGATTTCCAAATTTATTATTTTAAATATCATTTTTAGCTCAACTTGACAAAGTCAAGCTGAGCTATTGCCATCACTTCTCGTCCGTCGGCATACGTACGTTAGTACGTACGTCCACAATTTCCTTTGGCACACCTCACAGGTCGCATTTATGATCAGATTACTTTGAAACTCTGTATGCTTGTTTGGGGTGACCTCTAGATGGGAGCTATCGATTTTCTTCAATTTCCGTCAAAAAATGTTGCCGCGGCCAACGTTCTTAGAACTTAGTTTAGTCAAACCACAGTATTTCCCTTTGGCACACCCTACAGTGCACATTTATAATTTGATTGCTTTGAAACCTAGTATGCTTATTTAGGGTGACCTCTAGATGGGAGCTATCGATTTTCTTCAATTTCCGTCAAAAAATGTTGCCACGGCCAACGTTCGAAGAACTAAGTTTAGTCAGACCTCAATATTTCCCTTTGGCACACCCTACAGGGCACATTTATGATCAGATTGCTTGTAAACCTGGTATGCTTGTTTGGGGAGACCTCTAGATGGGAGCTATCGATTTTCCTCAATTTCTGTCAAAAAATGTTGCCGCGGCCAACGTTCTTAGAACTTAGTTTAGTCAGAAGACTCAATATTTCCCTTTGGCACACCCTACAGGGTACATTTATGATCGGATTGCTTTGAAACCTGGCATGCTTGTTTGGGGTGACCTCTAGATGGGAGCTCTCGATTTTCTTCAAT
Organism: Pictodentalium vernedei; assembly: GCA_031216915.1. Taxonomy (NCBI): domain Eukaryota; kingdom Metazoa; phylum Mollusca; class Scaphopoda; order Dentaliida; family Dentaliidae; genus Pictodentalium; species Pictodentalium vernedei. The sequence continues at coordinate 540,156,448 of CM062293.1, forward strand.
TTCTGTCAAAAAATGTTGCCGCGGCCAATGTTATTAGAACTTAGTTTAGTCAGAAGACTCAATATTTCCCTTTGGCACACCCTACAGGGTACATTTATGATCGGATTGCTTTGAAACCTGGCATGCTTGTTTGGGGTGACCTCTAGATGGGAGCTATCGATTTTCTTCAATTTCCGTCAAAAAATGTTGCTGCGGCCAACGTTTTTAGAACTCAGTTTAGTCAGACCACAATATTTCCCTTTGGCACACCCTACAGGGCACATGTATGATTTGATTGCTTTGAAACCTGGTGTGCTTGTTTGGGGAGACCTCTAGATGGGAGCTATCGATTTTCTTCAATTTCCGTCAAAAAATGTTGCCGTGGCCGACGTTCTTAGAACTTAGTTTAGTCAGAAGACTCAATATTTCCCTTTGACACACCCTACAGGGCACATTTATGATTGGATTGCTTTGAAACCTGGCATGCTTGTTTGGGGTGACCTCTAGACGGGAGCTATAGATTTTCTTCAATTTCCGTCAAAAAATGTTGCCGCGGCCAACGTTTTTAGAACTCAGTTTAGTCAGACCACAATATTTCCCTTTGGCACACCCTACAGGGCACATGTATGATTTGATTGCTTTGAAACCTGGTATGCTTGTTTGGGGAGACCTCTAGATGGGAGCTATCGATTTTCTTCAATTTCCGTCAAAAAAAGTTGCCGTGGCCAACGTTCTTAGAACTTAGTTTAGTCAGAAGACTCAATATTTCCCTTTGACACACCCTACAGGGCACATTTATGATCGGATTGCTTTGAAACCTGGCATGCTTGTTTGGGGTGACCTCTAGATGGGAGCTATCAATTTTCGTCAATTTCAATCAAAAAATGTTGTTGCAGCCAACATTCTTAGAACTTAGTTTAGTCAGACCACAATATTTCCTTTTGTCTCACCCTGCAGGGCACATTTATGATTAGATTGATTGAAACCTGGTATGCTTATTTACGGTGACCTCTAGATGGGAGCTATCGATTTTCTTCCATTTCCGTCAAAAAATGTTGCCACGGCCAACGTTCTTAGAATTTAGTCCAGTCTAACCACAATATTTCCCTTTTGTACACCCTACAGGGCACATTTATGATCGGATTGCTTTGAAACCTGGCATGCTTGTTTGGGGAGGCCTCTAGATGGGAGCTATCGATTTCCTTCGGTTTCTGTCAAAAAATTTTGCCACTGGCAAAAAAAATTACATTGGTACCAATGATCTTCAATTTTGCCATTTCATTTATAACTTACCAAGTTCAAGTTTGTCAAGTTGAGCTACAGTGTCATTGACACTTTCATTTAAATTTTTTCAAAAAATTTCAACAAAACCATATCTTGTGACCCCTCTTTGGAATGAGCTTGTTCCAAAGAAGGGTCACATGATAGGGTTTTGTTGAAATTTTTCGAAAAATAATATTTTTTCAGCTGCTGAATTTGCATATTATGCGGGTGGATGCAGGCAATTCATTGAGTAAAGGGTTAACAAGTATGTCAGCAAGTAACTTGCATGCTTTACTCTATCTCATATAATTGATGTGAGTCAGTATGACATTGTTTGCCTGTTTTGGAGTAAGTTTGTTCCTTTGTTAACCCATATATAACAGTAGTTCAAAAGTAGCGGTTAATCGATCAATTACTTTTTTGATCGATCAGTGCATTGATCGTTGGTTAATCGATTAACCTTTTCAGCTCTAATATGTTCTGTTTACAGTTGCATTACTTGAAGCTACCAAAGGACATAAAGGATCATTATGTGATGCTGATGGATGCTACAGTAGCAACAGGTGCTGCTGCTATGATGGCTATACGAGTGCTACTGGATCATGATGTACCACAAGAAAATATCACACTGTGTTCTTTATTGATGGCAGAGTCAGGTATGTGATTCATGTGATGAAATCTCTTTCCTATTTTTCTTGTATCAAGTAGATATTTTACTGGGTGAACTGTGCTATTTTAATGCATTGGAGGTGGTGGAAGATGTGTTAAGCGAGGGTTTACCACTCACCGTATTTAGATTTCAAGTTTTGGTCCTGTGTGTGAGTAGTTGCTGACCTGAAAAGGCCAGGCATGACATGAGGTACACATGTTCAATCAAACAGGGTTTTGGTGGTCTTGCTGATGGAAGTTCTGTACTTTGACAGTAGTTTCTAGTGTACAGGCTAAAACTTCACAAGACATCAGAGCTACAGTATAGTCAACATGGACTGGTCATAATCCACACGTGGTTAGTGATGTCCACGCATGTATTTACCAGGTAATAAAAATTATCATCTGCAACATTTTAATTAATGAAGCACTGGGTTCTACCCGGTGCTTCATTAATTAAATTTTTGATGATTATTCCTATAATTAGTGTTCAGAATCTAATATTACTGCATCCGTGGAAATATTGCCCACCCGTGGAAAGTGCCCAGTCCATGGCAGCTGTGCTGTAGTTACCAGACAAATATTAAAAACTGACTTAAAAGTGGTGGAAGTTGGTGTGTTGAATGAGGGTTTACCACTCGCCTTATTTAGATTTCAGATGGGTGATCAAGAGTTTGATCAGTTGCCAACCAGAAAAGGCCAGGCATGACATGGGGTACACATGTTCAAACATATAGGCTTTTGGTGGTCTTACTGATGGAAGTTACAATACCTTGATGGTAGTTTCTAGTGTATAGGCTAAAACTTCTCAGGACATCAGTACTAGTCACTAGACAATAGGCCCCTGCAAATATTGATTTCTTTTTTTACTCGACCTTTGATTCAAACCTATGCCTAAAAATGTTCGAGTTGACCGAACATTCAATTTGGACGAAGTTAGCCCAAATCAGGTGTCCAAGTGTGGTTTCATATGCGATATTGCTAATTTAAAATAGCCACATTAGGATTGTTTTGACATTGTATTGATGACTTATCCACATATCCATGTTCACATTCCACAGTTCGTACGTTAATAATGCAGCACACTTGAACACATGGTTGAATAGGAGGAAAAAAAAGAATCTGTATGTACCTGTGATTGCTTCGCTCCTTTCTTGCCTTTAAACTTCGCATCGTCCTATCTTACCTTATTATTAAACAATGGATGCTTCTTACTGAAGTGTACCAGAGGTGAGATGTAGTCCATGCCTGACTAAGGCATACTGCACTTCGATGGTGCACATGTCTTCAACCGCTGTAAACCTGCTTGTGCAGAGCTTAACAGAGTTGAAATGTTGAGGAGTTGACAGTTGCTCGCCGATGCTCGGTGGTTCTCTCCAGGTACTCCGGTTTTCTCAACCCATAAAACTGGACCGGCAATGATTAGCCATTGTGCATAAGTATGTTGCCTAAAACACCAATAAGTAAATAAATAAATAATAAATAGTCCCTGCCTGTCGCATGGGTTTATAAGAGGTCTTACATGTACTACACATGTATGTAGCCGTGGCTTTACCCATTGTAAAATATAAGTGTATTACTGATGTCATTTGGAATCAAGCAACACACATGATTCCAAGTGACATTGGTAATACACTGTAAGCTCCATGTAGCCAATGTGTGCTTGTGGTCGTGCTCAATTCCTCACATTGTTTTGACAATGTTGCCAGTATTAAATGTATGAATGTATGTATACAAAGACATTTATTAAAAAGCTTTTTTTAATATTTGATTTTTATATCCATGATTTTATTTTCAACTGGAATTTGACTCAAATATGTTGATCATCTCGACTTTGACTCGAACAATCGAATATTCGTAGGAGCCTACTAGACAAGTCAAAGTGTTATCTTAAGAGGTAGAAAAAAAGTTGAATTCTCCAAGCATTCCGACTCTTTGACAAGAATCATATGAACATGAACATTTTGGTAGAATCAAAGTTGATTCTCATTGTTCTCCTTGTTAGAATCATTTGCAAGAATTGCTTCTGATTCTTGCATGAATTTTAAGAGTCGTATAAGAGTTTATTAGTTATCCAGCATGAATTTTATGCCCTGACATAGTTGTATAAGAGTTTATTAGTTATCCAGCATGAATTTTATGCCCTGACAGAGTCATATAAAAGTTTATTACAGTTATCCAGCATGAATTTTATGCCCTGACAGAGTCATATAAAAGTTTATTACAGTTATCCAGCATGAATTTTATGCCCTGACAGACTCTTATAAAAGTTTATTACAGTTATCCAGCATGAATTTTAAGCCCTGACAGAGTCGTATAAGAGTTTATTAGTTATCTAGCATGTATTTTATGCCCTGACAGAGTCATATAAGAGTTTATTACAGTTATCCAGCATGAATTTTAAGCCCTGACAGAGTCGTATAAGAGTTTATTAGTTATCTAGCATGAATTTTATGCCCTGACAGAGTCGGAAAAAAGTTTATTACAGTTATCTAGCATGTATTTTATTTTATGGCCTGACAGAGTTGTATAAAAGTTTATTAGTTATCCAGCATGTATTTTATGCCCTGACAGAGTAGTATAAGAGTTTATTAGTTATCCAGAATGAATTTTATGCCCTGACAGAGTCATATAAAAGTTTTTTACAGTTATCTAGCATGAATTTTAAGCTCTAACAGAGTCGTATAAGAGTTTATTACAGTTATCCAGCATGAATTGTATGCCCTGACAGAGTCGTATAAAAGTTTATTACAGTTATCCAGCATGAATTTTATGCCCTGACAGAGTCGTATAAAAGTTTATTACAGTTATCCAGCATGACTTTTAAGCCCTGACAGAGTTGTATAAGAGTTTATTACAGTTATCTAGCATGAATTTTAAGCCCTGACAGAGTTGTATTAGAGTTTATTACCAAATCTGAATATAAGCAACATGTCAGTTGCAAAATGAGGTCCCTAAAGGGTGAATTTGCTTTTGCTATCCCATACAGTGGGCCATTTTATCCTCTAGGTACATCTTTCTGTTTCGGCTTGAAACCTTGATTCAGACTGAGGTTCACAGAGGATAAATTTTGTGATGCTACCCTGCTGTGCAGAGTAGCATCACCAAATTCATCCTCTCGGAACCTCATTTTGCAGATGACAGTCTGCTTATTTTCAGTCTTGATTATTACAGTTATCCAAAATATGAATGATTCATTTCCAAAAAGTCACCTTTATCTGAGATTTTCTTTTTCATTCACTCATTTACTAGGAAAGAAAGCATCAAAGTAAGGAATGATTAGTTTACATTCGAAGTCCAACAAGTTGATTGTTTACACTTTAAAAGGTTTTCTTAATTTTTCAGGAGTGCATTCAGTTGCCTATGCATTTCCAAAAGTGAAAATTGTTACAACAGCTGTTGATGATGAAGTTAATGAGAAATTCCACATACTGCCTGGTATAGGTAATTTAATGATTAGTTATCATAGACTTTTCCCCACATCCTGCCTGGTATAGGTAATTTAATGATTAGTGACCATAGACTTTTCCCCACATCCTGCCTGGTATAGGTAATTTAATGATTATTGATCATAGACTTTTCCCCACATCCTGCCTGGTATAGGTAATTTAATGATTAGTTATCACAGACTTTTCCCCACATACTGTCCGATGGGTAATTTAATGATTAGTTATCATAGACTTTTCCTCACATACTGTCTGGCATAGGTAATTTAATGATTAGTTATCATAGACTTTTCCTCACATACTGCCTGGCATAGGTAATTTAATGATTAGTGATCATAGACTTTTCCCCACATCCTGCCTGGTATAGGTAATTTAATGATTAGTTATCACAGACTTTTCCCCACATACTGTCCGATGGGTAATTTAATGATTAGTTATCATAGACTTTTCCTCACATACTGTCTGGCATAGGTAATTTAATGATTAGTTATCATAGACTTTTCCTCACATACTGCCTGGCATAGGTAATTTAATGATTAGTGATCATAGACTTTTCCCCACATCCTGCCTGGTATAGGTAATTTAATGATTAGTTATCACAGACTTTTCCCCACATACTGTCCGATGGGTAATTTAATGATTAGTTATCATAGACTTTTCCTCACATACTGTCTGGCATAGGTAATTTAATGATTAGTTATCATAGACTTTTCCTCACATACTGCCTGGCATAGGTAATTTAATGATTAGTGATCATAGACTTTTCCCCACATCCTGCCTGGTATAGGTAATTTAATGATTAGTTATCACAGACTTTTCCCCACATACTGTCCGATGGGTAATTTAATGATTAGTTATCATAGACTTTTCCTCACATACTGCCTGGTATAGGTAATTTAATGATTAGTTATAGACTTTTCCTCACATACTGCCTGGCATAGGTAATTTAATGATTAGTGATCATAGACTTTTCCCCACATCCTGCCTGGTATAGGTAATTTAATGATTAGTGATCATAGACTTTTCCCCACATCCTGCCTGGCATAGGTAATTTAATGATTAGTTATCAGACTTTTCCCCATATACTGCCTGGTATAGGTAATTTAATGATTAGTGATCATAGACTTTTCCCCACATCCTGCCTGGCATAGGTAATTTAATGATTAGTTATCATAGACTTTTCCTCACATACTGCCTGGTATAGGTAATTTAATGATTAGTGATCATAGACTTTTCCCCACATACTGCCTAGTATAGGTAATTTAATGATTAGTGATCATAGACTTTTCCCCACATCCTGCCTGGTATAGGTAATTTAATGATTAGTTATCATAGATTTTTCCCCACATAATCTCCGATAGGTAATTTAATGATTACTGATGATAGACTTTTCCCCACATACTGCCTGTTATAGGTAATTTAATGATTAGTGATCATAGACTTTTCCCCACATACTGCCTGGCATTGGTAATTTAATGATTAGTTATCATAGACTTTTTCCCCACATACTGACTGGCATAGGTAATTTAATGATTAGTGATCATAGACTTTTCCCCACATACTGCCTGGTATAGGTAATTTAATGATTAGTGATCATAGACTTTTCCCCACATGCTGCCTGGTATAGGTAATTTAATGATTAGTGATCATAGACTTTTCCCCACATACTGCCTGGTATAGGTAATTTAATGATTAGTGATCATAGACTTTTCCCCACATACTGCCTGGCATAGGTAATTTAATGATTAGTTATCATAGACCTTTCCCCACATACTGCCTGGCATAGGTAATTTAATAATTAGTTATCATAGACTTTTCCCACATACTGCCTGGTATAGGTAATTTAATGATTAGTGATCATAGACTTTTCCCCACATACTGCCTGGCATAGGTAATTTAATGATTAGTTTTCATAGACTTTTCCCCACATACTGCCTGGTATAGGTAATTTAATGATTAGTGATCATAGACTTTTCCCCACATGCTGCCTGGTATAGGTAATTTAATGATTAGTGATCATAGACTTTTCCCCACATACTGCCTGGTATAGGTAATTTAATGATCAGTGATCATAGACTTTTCCCCACATACTGACTGGTATAGGTAATTTAATGATTAGTGATCATAGACTTTACCCACATCCTGCCTGGTATAGGTACTTTAATGATTAGTGATCATAGACTTTTCCCCACATACTGCCTGGTATAGGTACTTTAATAATTAGTTATCATAGACTTTCCCCACATACTGCCTGGTATAGGTAATTTAATGATTAGTTATCATAGACTTTTCCCCACATACTGCCTGATATAAGTAATTTAATGATTAGTTATCAGACTTTTCCCCACATACTGCCTGGCATAGGTAATTTAATGAGTAGTTATCATAGACTTTTCCCCACATACTGCCTGGTATAGGTAATTTAATGATTAGTTTTCATAGACTTTTCCCCACATACTGCCTGGCATAGGTAATTTAATGATTAGTTATCATAGACTTTTCCCCACATACTGCTTGGTATAGGTAATTTAATGATTAGTGATCATAGACTTTTCCCCACATGCTGCCTGGTATAGGTAATTTAATGATTAGTGATCATAGACTTTTCCCCACATACTGCCTGGTATAGGTAATTTAATGATTAGTGATCATAGACTTTTCCCCACATACTGCCTGGTATAGGTAATTTAATGATTAGTTATCATAGACTTTTCCCCACATACTGCCTGATATAAGTAATTTAATGATTAGTTATCAGACTTTTCCCCACATACTGCCTGGCATAGGTAATTTAATGATTAGTTATCATAGACTTTTCCCCACATACTGCCTGGCATAGGTAATTTAATGATTAGTTATCATAGACCTTTCCCCACATACTGCCTGGCATAGGTAATTTAATGATTAGTGATCATAGACTTTTCCCCACATACTGCCTGGCATAGGTAATTTAATGATTAGTTATCATAGACCTTTCCCCACATACTGCCTGGCATAGGTACTTTAATGATTAGTTATCATAGACTTTTCCCCACATACTGCCTGGTATAGGTAATTTAATGATTAGTGGTCATAGACCTTTCCCCACATACTGCCTGGTATAGGTAATTTAATGATTAGTTATCATAGACTTTTCCCCACATACTGCCTGGTATAGGTAATTTAATGATTAGTGATCATAGACTTTTCCCCACATGCTGCCTGGTATAGGTAATTTAATGATTAGTTATCATAGACTTTTCCCCACATACTGCCTGATATAAGTAATTTAATGATTAGTTATCAGACTTTTCCCCACATACTGCCTGGCATAGTTAATTTAATGATTAGTTATCATAGACTTTTCCCCACATACTGCCTGGCATAGGTAATTTAATGATTAGTTATCATAGACCTTTCCCCACATACTGCCTGGCATGGGTAATTTAATGATTAGTTATCATAGACTTTTCCCCACATACTGCCTGGTATAGGTAATTTAATGATTAGTGATCATAGACTTTTCCCCACATACTGCCTGGTATAGGTAATTTAATGATTAGTGATCATAGACTTTTCCCCACATACTGACTGGTATAGGTAATTTAATGATTAGTTATCATAGACGTTTCCCCACATACTGCCTGGTATAGGTACTTTAATGATTAGTTATCATAGACTTTTCCCCACATACTGCCTGGTATAGGTACTTTAATGATTAGTTATCATAGACTTTTCCCCACATACTGCCTGGTATAGGTACTTTAATGATTAGTTATCACAGACTTTTCCCCACATACTGACTGGCATAGGTAATTTAATGATTAGTGGTCATAGACCTTTCCCCACATACTGCCTGGCATAGGTAATTTAATGATTAGTGATCATAGACTTTTCCCCACATACTGCCTGGTATAGGTAATTTAATGATTAGTTATCATAGACTTTTTTCTCATTCCAAAAAAACTGGAGGGGAGGAGGATATAGACTGCGTCCATCATGACATCTAACCATCTGAAGTCGGAGATAGTTTACACTCTCTAAATAAAGTACATTTTGCCAATCGAAACCAAACTTATTGGTTGGGTACGATGAGAGGAAGAATCTTCTTTATTTTGTGGTCATTGTGCCAAAAGTCAAGGTCACAGTGAATTTCAACTTGAAATTTTCCATGGTTGGTTTTCACTTTCCAATTAAAATTCAATTTGGCGGATCAAAATCAAACTTCACATATGGGATGTGCATGATGAGTGCAAAAACTCTATTTATTTTGGGTTTATTGTGCCACAGCGACATTAACTTGATGTAGGTTTCTGTTCCATAACTTTAGATATTGGCAAGATTACTGTATTTGTGTTTTTTCAGAGGGGTTAGCATTCCTTGACAGCCACGTCTAGTTTTTGGTCGATTTGTGTTATCAACTGAGGCCAATGGTTTTATGACGGTCAGTGTGCATTCGGGTGGGCGTTCTTGCTCTGTTAGCACAATTTTCTCCGGTTTGACTAATATTTGCCATACTGGTCTTTTGCAATAATATCTCGGAGAAGTTCAAAAACTGGCCTGGTCCCATTTTTCATTACAGAGTAGAGTTGTGGGCCTTAATTAGTCAATTTTATGAATTTTGAGCTTGTTAGCACAATAACTTGAACAAATGTTCTTTGATTTTCATAAATATTTGCCTACAGGTCTTTTGCAATAATCTAGTTCGTAAACTGGTCAAGTCCAATTTTTCGTTGCAGAGTAACAGGCCTCAATTCATCCATTTTTACGAATTTTGAGCTTGTTAGCATAATAACTTGAACAAACATTCTCTAATTTGACTAATATTTGCCATACAAGTCTTTTGCAATAATATCCCAAGCGAGTTCAAAAACTGGCCTGTCCAAATTTTTACGAATTTTGAGCTCAGCTCTATGACATTTCTGATTTTCAGTAGAGAGTGCATGAAGAAAGTAGAAACTCAACGCCTGCATCTCCGATGCTCACCTCTTGTTCATTCATCTGTTCAGAATTTATATTTTAGGTTGAATAAATAACGAAGGTTCCATTCATAGGATTTCAAGACTTTTTAAAAACAGTCTGCTGTGTGCTTCACTCCTTGTGAATTGATTGGCCTATTCCTAGGATGTTTACCTTCTTTGTATTAACTAAAAGTGATGAATTAGGTCTCATGTAGTATAATTAATCATTTAACAAACACAGCTAGATAGACGACACTTAAAAAATAATTTTTAAATTGCAAAATGTTTGCTTCCAAAACATAGCTTGCAAGCCCTCATTGGAACAAGCTCAATGGGGTTGTTACAATTAAGGGCATGGAAGCTATGTTTTAGAAATGTCTTTTTTTCAGCTGCAACAAACAGATCTGTATCTGGCGCAGGCATGTCAAAGTACCATTGGTACCATTAAGCTCGGTACCAGTATGGTACTGAGGATCAAAACATGTTACTCAGTACTGTATGGTACCAATCGGTGAAACAATAGTAAGCGACTGGACGAACTGAGCAGATGCAATACCAAAGATCGTTGTCGGTGTTAATTGTTTCCTGTCCTGTTATGACATATTTTAAAAGTGATTAGAGCATTTCTGCTGTCGAAACCTTGTCGAATATATGAATTACGAATGAATCCGTATAAACCTCTGAGGGTAATTAATTATAAAAATAGTTAAGAATTTTTAAAAATGCCCACCCACATATATTTTTATAAAAGATAGCCTGATAAACAGAAGATCTAATTTATGTGACCTGATGCAACAAGGAATTTATTAAATTAAATATTGTTTGACAGAGCTCTGTCAAACAGAATTGAATTAGTGTAATTTTTAGCTTACCTGACTAAAAGTCAAGGAGAACAGAAGTGATCACCTTTGGTCCATCATGTGTTATACATCTAGCTCGAACTTTACATTTTCGACTTCTCTTCATAAACCACTTGGCCGAATTGAACCAAATGTGACATGCGTATTCCTTATCATATGTCAATTCAGGTTTGTTCAAATAAAGTTACCATGCCCACAGGGGGCACCAAATGGGGCGTAATTCTGTTAGCACCCACAATTTGTTTTCTTTTTTTAATTAAAAAATCTTCTCCAGAACAACCAATCAGAATCTTTTGATACTTGGTATACAACATCCTTAGAGGGGTTAGATTCAGGTTTGTTTGATACAAGTCCCTGGGTTCATATTTGGACTCTCTATGGGAACCCAAATTTTAACTTGGTGCAAAATTTGGAAATGTATTTAAAAATCATCACCTTCAGAGCTACCATTCAAAACATTTTTATACTATAAACCAATGGCCCAGACTTAGCTGGTGCAAACTCAATGTTATCAAGGGCCAAACACAAATTTTGAACCCCCCACAATCCCCAAAATTTGCTCTTGCAAAACCGAAAATTAAAAGTCCTATCTGGTCCTCCATACATTTACTCTCCGCACCTGCGCAGCTGTCAGAAAGTTCCTGGAATTGGCGCAAACATCATTCTTTGTTTAGCCCTAAAGGCAGCAACAATGAACTGACATCTGTGCTTTAAAATCTCCATTTTTGAGGATGGAAGTGTTCAATGGTGGTTTTCGATGTTCAGGGCTGTAACTTAATAATAATTATAAAATTATTTTATGTTTCCCAATTTCGGGACATATGCCTGACGTCATCATTTTTGATAATCATTATTCCACAGTTTTGTTGAGTATTCCTTCCGTATCCTTCCATGAACCCTTCCTGTTAAACTCTTAAGCTTTTTGGCTAATTTTTATTGAAATTTTATATTAAATGTCTTGGTAGTTCAACATGTATTACATAATATTTATATTTATTCTGTTTTTCCCCATGGTTACGTCCTTACCCTAGGGGTGTTAGGTTGTTTAGTCTTGCATCTTCTATCCAATGTATCGTTTTTTCTTCCTTTGAAGATCTAGCTTTGCATCTGGTAGCATTTAAATTGGTTTCTGACTTTGGGCCTTTTTGTGTATCTGATGTCTTGTTTCCGTTTTTATCATTGACGTTGTTTACATTGACAACGTCCTCACATATAGGTAGTATTTTATATTCTATTACTGTAGATTTACTATAGGATACATGGATGATTTTTTCGGTAGTTTAGCTCAATAATTTGGATTTTGTCCACACTGAGGCTCTATCGGGTTGCCTTTGGGCTCTTAATGTTCCCTTTGGGAACTTAGACGTTTTTTTCAAAAAAAAATTTACAAAAAATATTTTGAATTTAATTGTGATTGCTATTATTCATGTATCTTAATTATATATTTTGTTGTGGAGTTTGGAGGACTGATATCAACTTTAGTCAATGCACCACTGTAGACTCTTGTCATTTGTGTGATCACTGGGATCACTAATGTTGGAGACAGGTGTTGCGATACGTTGTTGGCAGTGAGGTTCGGAGGCCAGGCCTCTCACCGCATTGTAATTCATTCTGTCAGTTTCTATTTCAGGGGAACATGAACGTGGTGATGATATTCGAACACCCATCCAAGTGTGCTACCACCATCGCGCGCCATTTAGTATATAGAGCTAGCTGCAGTGCTCTTGATTGCAAGAGTTATGGCCTTTTGTTAAGGGTTTTAATCTCTTGCAAGCAGCTAGCTCGACCAGTGAAGCGGTTGCTCCGTCCGTGGGATCCGTGGCACCGGTTAAGTCTGTTGCGGTCGTAGGAAGTGTAGATGTGGGTAGAGCAAGCACTTAAATATAAATAAGCTCACCCAGCGACGACGGAAATAGGGAGGAAGTCAGCAAGTTTCTTGTACTCGGAGAGGTCTAATAGACCGCAAGCGGGAGAGGCCCCTCTCCAACCTAACAACATTTGGGGCCAAATGTGGTTATGAGAAACTTGCACAAGCTGGAGCATATGTCCGCTCACCACTCGGGACGCTCTGTCTAGTCAGCAGCTGGGGTCTGCTTCAGTCACGGCTTCCTCCGCTACGTTTCACAAGCCGAAATGAGGTTTTCTGGTTGGAAACTTGCACGAGACAGGGCTTACGTCCACCCACCGCTCGGGATGCTCCATCTAGTCTGCAGCCGGGGTCGGCTTCAGTCACGCTTTCCTCTGCTATGTTATTAAAGCACAAATGACCGCATCCTAGCTACTCGACTTCGGATATCCAGTCTGCTGCACGAAGAACACTCTTCGCCTGTGACCATCCGGTAGCTAGGAAGGCGAGGCCTCGATCATCGGGACGTTTGGAGAAGGGTTCCATCTCCGACACACCATCCCAGGAGCAGCAAGCAGCTAAAAAACAGAAGGTCGCTGCTCCTCAGGCCTCGATGATGGACTTGCTGTCGCAGATTGCGCAACTGATTGCAGCTGATCGCAGCATCTCAGCAGCAGCCTCCCTCAGACTCAGAACCTGAGCTGTCAGACAGTGCTGGGTCGGTCCAGTCGGCTGTTCACACAGATTCAATGGACCGAGATTCACAACTGATTCTCCTGGATGGTGAAAGGGATAAGGAAGAGGATTACCCTTCCATATCAGAACAGCACAGGGTTGCAATGGATTTCATCCATCAATACTACCCTGAATTAGTTCCGACGAATCAGAATACTGTGACAACAAGAGAGAACCGTGCGCATTGTTGGACACAGACTTTATACAGACAAAGGAAGAAGTTCTTTCTTTTCCGGTTCAGTCTAGGCAGGTGTTGCATGCCTTTGGCCATGTAGACGATGCTGTATTCAACCTCTCGAGTGCGAGGAATAAAGGCGGTGTCTTAACTACATCTTCCATAAACACCACGTTCATTTAAAACGGTCGTCGGAGATGTTCAGAGAGCTCCTCTGCATTTCAATGAGCAGGCCGGGGATCTAGATGTATCCTTGCCTGCATCATTCACTATTCGCTCAGACTCTATTACAACAGCAATTTCATCAAGTAAAGTGAATTTGGAAGCAATGTCTTACGCAGGTCACCTTACCAGAGCTATGGCTCAACGTCTCAGCGGGAAGGAATTTGAGGACGTTCTTAATCAGACATGATGCTGCCCTTGCATCGTCATCACTTATAGATGTCAAGGTGAAAAGCTCTACCCAGGTCGCTTTGGTCTCAGGACATACAATTTTTGACGACATTAGTCTATGAACAGGCTACTAAGAAAGCGTCAAGTGCTCTGCTATTGGAGTATTGGAGTCGGCGTCTCAACAACCTGCTTCAGCTGACAAGAGTAAGGAGGACGTTCCAGATCTAAACGTCAAAGGGGAACTCCTCACGAGGGTACAAGATACCCTCTTACAATTTCTCTGGAGGTTGTCAATATAGCGACTCGGAAAAGGGACGTAGGTCTGATCGGGACTATCGGTCAGACGCCCCTAGTCCGACGGAACAAGGTTCTTCGCGGGGAGGATGTACTTTCTCCTCCCATAAGCCTCGCAGGTCATACATGTGATGTTCAAGACCTCAATTGCTTGCCAGTTGACGGAAGGTTATCAACCTGGATAGCAGTCACAGAAGATCAGTGGATGAGAAGTGTTGTCACGGACTGCCTATGGCTATCATTCCGAGCGAAACCCCCACTAACAAGATGTCCACGTTGGACAATTCTTCTGTCAGATCCTTTCAAAAGAGAGTCTCTTCTAGCGGAGGTACGGGCTCTCTTATTAAAGGAAGCAATAGAGGTCGTCGAGAATCAAGATTCTCAAGGTTTTTACAGTCACCTGTTCCTCGTACCGAAGCGGTAATAGACTTGAGCTGGATAAACAAGCTTATCGTGGCTCCAATTTCAATATGGAGACCATTCGGTCAGTAAGAGCGAGCATTCGAGTGAATGACTATGCGGCAAGCATAGATCTAAAGGATGTGTACTTTCATGTCCTGGTACATCCGGCATTCAGAAAGTACCTACGGTTCGCCGTACAAGGGAAGGTTTATCAGTTCAGAGCAATGTGCTTTGGTCTGAACCTGGCGGCCTGGGCATTCACTCGAATAATGAGCTCGGTAATGTCATACTTCTGAGCTCATTCGTCTGCGGTAACGTTGACTTACTTGGACCACATTCTGCACAGATCCAGCAACAGAATTATTCTTCTGAACGATGTTCAGAGTCTGCTTCTATTACTCTGATGTCTCGGTTTCATCGTAAACGAGAAAAAATTGGATTTAGCTCCATCCAAGTTGTTCACTCACTTGGGGATGAGCTTCGAGACTCACAACAATCTGGTGCATCTGCCGTTACCCAGAGAGAAATTAGTCAGTTGTTGTGCTCGCTTTTGTCTACACTCAGACACATTAACAGCGAAGGAATTCATGCGACTGATGGGGTTGTGCGGAGTGGCTGCGGATCTTATTCTGAAGGGCTGTCTACGTATGCGTCCCCTCCAGATATTCTTTACTCAGAACTGGAGTGTGAAGACGCATTCGCTGGAAACCAGTATTGTTTTAATGGACCTAGTAAAACAAAGTGTTCAGATTTGGGCAGATCTTCAGTGGTTAACTCAAGGAGTTCTGCTGTAACTGCCGGATCTGGCTTTCGTGATTATGATGGATGCGAATCAGACGGGTTGGGGCACGACCCTATGTCCCTCAAGTCCCACAGACTTGAAGTGTCAGGGTCTTTGGGACCCTCGGTTCCTAGAGAAGCACATAAACATCAAAGAGATGATGTCAATATGGCTAGCTCTTCAACATTGGATTCACATAATAGCGAACGTCCATGTTCAGATTTTGTCTGACAATTCGACAGTAGTAGCTTACATCAGGAACCAAGTCGGCACTCATTCATTTCCATTATGCAAATTAACGGAGAGGATTCTCCTATACGTCATGAATCATCATATTCATCTTTCTGTCCGTCATATGCCGGGTCGTCTGAATGGACTAGTAGACTCGCTCTCTCGGAAAGGTTGCCTGTTACCATCGGAGTGGACTCTCAACAAGCGAATATTCAGGCAGATTTGCTACCACTGGTTCGTCCCATTATAGATCTGTTTGCGACACACCTGTACAATCAGTTACCGATGTTCATGTCAATATGCCCAGATCATCGAGCGTACGCAGTAGACGCTCTGTCTATCTCATGGGACAGAGTGATAGGATATGCATATCCCCCAACTCTGTTGATTCAGCAGATTCTGTTAAAGATCAAACAGTCTCGTTGCAAAATCCTGCTAGTAGCACCTCTGTCGTCACAGAAACCTTGGATCAACCTTCTACGCCCATAGTGGCATTATGGAGTCAGTCAGATGTGAAGGAGCCTTTCGGTTCCTATACTATTTGATGACTAACACAAGAACGATTCAAGTAATGCGGGTGAGGGGGGTTCGATATAATTTTGAATCCCCCCCCCCCCCTCCCCACAGCCAATGTGTTAAGAGGCAATTACCTGGCAAGACGTAGTTTTCTTCCCGTAAGCCTTGTATGCATTTAAGTATATACATGCTTTTCATGACTTCTTGATTGGCAGCTGGGTCATGTTCTATGGCGACCTCATGAGCACATCCACTTTTTAGTTGGTTGGTTTCCTGTGATTGTTCGTCTATATGGTATATACGAGTATATGATTCATCATCAATAAATTGCTAGCCTTTGGGTACCTGGGAGGGTGTCTAGTCAGTTAACTGGTATTCAGATGATTACATGCAGGATTTCATGCTCCACCGCATAATAAAAGCATTATTAGGGCATTATTGTATGTTATGGACCTTAGAAACAATGAATTATTACAGGCGTGGTCTGTGATGAGTCTGTAAATCATAGCTCGTTCCATTTCAAGATCCAGGTTTCTATTATTTTCGGTACTCAATCGAATACATGTTGTCTTTACACTCTCGTATATTTGCACATTTCTAGGAACATAGATATCGGATAGAACATGTCTGGGAGTGTTATTTACTGGAATCTATTGTACACCTGAATGTTGTCGCCTGTGGGTTACCTTGGAAGTGTATTTACTCTCCAGAGATCGTCCATTGTGATTCTAT
The DNA here is from genome assembly GCA_031216915.1 of Pictodentalium vernedei. Classification (NCBI taxonomy): domain Eukaryota; kingdom Metazoa; phylum Mollusca; class Scaphopoda; order Dentaliida; family Dentaliidae; genus Pictodentalium; species Pictodentalium vernedei. The sequence goes on from CM062293.1 coordinate 540,173,689, forward strand.
TGGACATGTATATGTTATATATTATATCACCGGTTTTCGACCTATCTACGTATGCCAACTCCGGTATACGTTAGAAGTGGGCGATATTAATTACCGGAATCGCCGCAATAGCCTTAGCTTCTGAAGTAATAATTAATACCTGAGTGCCTGTTTGATGAATATTTATATTGTTATTTGGTACCGCTTTTACTGATTCCAGAGCGCTCCCCTCTTTCTTTTTGAAGAAAATTCCTTCAAAAATGGGGGGGGGGGATTTTTTTTACCTCTCCTCCAGCTTGATAAGTGTGTAACTAGGAGTGAAGCTATTTTGTCTGTAAATTATATCCGGGATACAGCTTGTGTTTTATTGTATATGGCATATGTTTGTGGGGGATATCCTCTCATTCTCAGATATACCATCCTAATTTTTGGAGCTTAGTCTGGACTAGCCTTAAAAATTGGGAACTTGTTACATCCATTTACCATAGTCTTCATGCTAAAAATATGGAATTACTTGAATTTGGCTCCCTATTTTTGATATGTCTTCTCTATTACTGTATAGAGAGATGTACTTGTAATTCCTTTTAAATTTAATTTCCTTTCACTTTGGATTACAGGCTTGGAACTATGTTGGTCTACTCATTCTGAAGTCCTAGGCCCTCTGCCTTTTTACAATTCAGCTAGTCTTGGCCATTGGGTTATAGTATAAAAATATTATAAATTTAAAGTAATTTGTATATTTTTTTATACTTACCAATGGACGGGTATGGCCCTCCCATAAGTGGGAACTCATACCTCCACGCTGAGTTATTATGTAGTACCCTTTTCTACAAAGAATGATGTTGGGGCCAATTCCGGTCACTTCCTGACGGCTGTGCATGAGCAGAGAGTGAAAGTATGGAGGACCAGATAGTACTTTTAATTTTTGGTTTTGCAAGCAAATTTGGGGGGGGTTCAAAATTTGTGTTTGGCCCTTGATAACTTTGAGTTTGCACCAGCTAGTCTGGGCCATTGGTAAGTATAAAAAATATACAAATTACTTTAAATTTATAATTTTCAGGTAATTTTGGGGATCGATATTTTGGAACTGATGCCGTAGAAAGATGAAAGAATCTCAAGTAACAGTTCAGAGAATTACTGCCAATATTATTACACTTGTGACATTCTATTGTACATCTGAGATTATGGACCAATTGTGTAATCATTGTTGCTATTGTTATGTAATAATGTTATGATTCACTTTTGTCATTACCATGAATGTGCTATGTGTGCTATAGAATTGTAACTGCCTCTATTGTAATGTTAATCATGGATATTTCTGCTGAAAAATTCATTAATATTCATAATTAGAGACTTTTTTAATCACTTTTTGTTATTCTGGTTCTGGAGATATCTATGTCCAGGGTGAGATTCCAGGATGGGATTGATAAGCCCATAATAAAAAAAAATCCATCTACCAACTTCTTGGATTTCAGTTTCGGAGTCCCCTCCTTGTAAATAAAGCCACTCCCTGACTTCTTAATGACAACATCGATGACAGCCAAGCTGGTAGAGTGGAACCCTGTTAATTGGATAGCCACTTTGCCTATGAAAATTATTCAGTTAACAGGAGTATTCAATTAACAAGGATTGTGTCACTTTCCTATATTCTAGAGATAAACTTAGCATTTATTCTATTATATATTGTTTGACAGAGCTCCATGAGCTCTGTCAAACAAGATATAATAGTTTAAATGCCTGTATTGGATGTACTGAGGCGAAATAGGTCTATAAACAAATGAAAACTGTGGTGAGTCACGGTAATTTCTTGACAGGCTACAAGATTTTTTTTTCAATTAACAGGAGTTTACTCTATGATATATATTCAATTAACAGATCAAATTTGCACTGGAGGTATGTTAGATGGTTTTGTGTTGGGTAAATTATATTCAATTAACAGGGTTATTCAGTTAAGATATCCAGTTAAGTGTGCTCCACTGTATGTGTAAGTTGTTACAATGAAAAGGAACCCCCTTACTCAAAATTTCTTATCATGCCCCCGACATCCAAAGGTGGATTTGGTGGTATCTAGTGGAGGCAGCCGTCTGTCCATCTGTCAATACAAATGTTTTGGATTGTAATTTCAAAGCCATTGGTCGGATTTGGATCTCCTTTGGTATGCATATAGACCTGCATGGCGGAACGGATATGCACAAGGAAGAGGTTCCGTCCAATAATCTTTCCCAGAGTTATGACACTTTTTTCACTCTTTCGACTTAGAAAATTCTTCACAACCTCTGTATTGCATTCATTGCATGTTAGATTTAAAAAAATGCTTCTTTCATCAAATCATAATTTTAGGGGTTACTTGTGGATGACTACACAATGCTTCCTTTTTCGATTTTGGTCCAGGTAGTGAATTCAGTATGGCTGCCATGGCATTATGACTCCGACGGTGCATATCCCACACTTCACATTGCTCTTGTTTTAATTATTTTTTTTTCAAATTTTAAAAATAATTCAACATAATCTTATTATGTGACCCCTCAGTGGAATGAGCTGATGAGCTTGTTCCATTGAGGGGTCACATGGTATGGTTTTGTGGAAATTGTTTTACATTTATTTCTCAACTGTTCAGTTTGTAAATTATACGGGCACAAGCAGCCAATTAGGTTAGATTTGTTAGGTAAAGGGTTAATGCTTCTTTGTGATGTTCGTCAACGAACTTTATATCAACTTTGTGTTCAAATTCTCCTACAGATTTAACCTCTCTAAAATAAGCCACACTCATATACTTCAAGCAACCCATAGGCTTATTCCCGGGTCTGGACGGTATCTCATCTACCTCCTAAAATTAGTTGAAACTAGAAGTTCTGTCACAATTAGCACAGAACATGCTAATTAGCTAATGTACTCCTTACTGCAGAAGAATGAAGTGGGCCAACTGCAGTACACCAGAGTGTTTGCGCTATGCAATGTAAAATGTAATGCATTATTTGCTAGGTCAGTAATTAAGTCACGGACTGATGCGATCAAAGAGAAAAAAATATTGACTCTACAGTATTTGGAGGGTGGATTACTACTAAATCACTCTGGGGTAGATTTCTCACTTAGGCCAAAAAAAAAAAAGGAATTGATTCTCAGGCACCGCCGCGTTGAAAAAAATGGCCCGCGTTGGGCCTTTTTATTTGGACCGTCATTGCAAGAAAATAGGAAACAGGGAAATTGAAAAGGGACTATTGGTTTTAAGGCCCAAACCCAACGAATAAACAGGTAAATATACACAGGCGTGTGTTAAGTGTGAGAGCCTCTGGCCTTGGCTTACATTGGGGGGCGAAATTCAAGTCGCCCTTCTAAACTTCCTTGGGAGACATGGCAGTTTACTGTATTTTCTTATGTTTTATTTTTTAAAAACACACGCTTCCGCAAAAAACAGTAAACACGGTTGCTGTTAAAGTCCGTCACACGGCTATGAAAATAGCCTAAACTAGCCCAATTTTATATTTCTGAAAAGAATTGCAATGGCGTAGTCGTTCGAACAATTCGCCCCAACTGATAGCAACCAGCACAAAATGGCTATTTAAAAACAAAGTACCAGACAAAACAACGAATCACACAAGACACGCATCGAGTTAATTAGAATTTATTAAAAGTTAACCACCGTTTCAAAACAAAAAAAATGTATTGGAGACAGTTCGTCCATATCGAAATTGCTTGAGGTTACGCTCTGTTCCACTGAAAAATTGGCTGCATTGAAATTCGCCCCGCAATTTGCATTGAATGTTTTTCTTTGAAAACTTGTGAAGTTTGTTGGAAGGGGGTTAAATGTAATAAGGCTACAATAGAAATCACAGGTATTTGGATGGATAAGAATGGCAGACCTTCAAAGCACCAATCGCACGTGTCAGTGAAAGATGGTAGGCAGAAATTGTCAGTTTTCTGAACAGTGCATTATTACCCAGCGCAGCCGGAAAGGGAGACAACTGAAATGTTTTGTCATTTACCAAAGAAATTAATTAACTCAAATTGTTAATAACGCTTAATTTACGAAGGATATCGAAAACTTTTTTAACTACGCTTTTCAACTCAGTTAGGGTATTCAGAAACCATGAATGACCCAGCTTCTTATATGAACTTGAAATTTATTTTAAACACTTTAAATATTTTTTTAAAAAGAATATACCTTCTGTTACAGAGAACACTCTCACCATGGGTCATACTAAAAATCAAAATAACTCACAATGATACCAAAATAATACGAGGGTGGTCAATAATATCTAGTATTCATAAAATAGTTCTGCTTTGTAAAAGTTTAAAAGTGAAGTCAGAGTTCTGTTTCTAAATACAAAAAGTGGTGATATCAGAAAATAAAGAAAAACAGTTTTAGTTTTCAATAAAATGAGTTTTATTTGTATATCATTTTACAATATGCACTTTCCATGCTTTTCAGGTAAAAACAGACATCAGAAAGTGACATTTGCCTCTCAATCCTTTCTCACCATCTGGAAGAAATAAAAATAAAAAATAAAAATAAAATCCTCCCTCCCTCATTGATTTGAAAAAAAAATTGCCTGAGAATCAATTGATTTTTTTTTTTTGGCCTTACCAATTGTTTTAAATTTTCTGAGGACAAAAAGTGCTTGCAAACTTTCATCACATGGGCCACCAGGTTGCACCCGGTGGTCCATGTAATGGAAGTTTGTAAGTGTTTTTTCTTGTGTTATTATGAAAAATAAAAAAATACTTTTCAAGTGGAGAAGTGATTCAGTAGTAATCCACTCTCTTCATTCTGTATATGCAATGTATCTATTTATGTTATTACATGTACATGTATCCCAATAGAGGAATTGATGTTAATGATCTCTATTTACTAGTATGGAATTGAACAGAGTTGGACACGCTGCTTTTCTGCAGGAATTGAGTTACGCTAACAATGATGCATGGGAAAAGCACCCAATCGCTATCCCGTACCATCGCTCATGTAGAAATTGTCCAAGGTGCACGAATAATTGCTCGCCTGTGTTCTTGGGTGTGTTTTCATCCTTTTGAGTTGTGTCAACAGAAACATTCAATTAAGTTTTCATGTTGGGGAAATTGTTAAGAATCACTCACAATTTGAAGCGTTTACAGTACAATTTCAAACAATTTCCTTTCCGTCGTTATGAACATGACACACAGTAGTTCTCTTATACATCCACACACGACACGCTAACAGTAAGAGAGTTGTACATTGACAACTCACCCAGAGCTTACTCCCGCCACGAAACAAACACGCTTGTTCAGATATAAAAAAAAACAGTGGTCATTCTGAGATCTGAGAAACGCTTAAAACTTCCGTATTTTTTTTTTATCAAAGACATGCAGAATGTTGCCCTGTTCCTTAATTTCATTAATACACGTGACACCTGCTGCTCCAATTCACCAGTGACACAAATTAATGTGCCCGATTTGGATTTTACGCATCCATTTTCTATGATTTGAATAATCTGCCACTTAAAATCCAGAACTAATTTTAGTGGGTTACATATATTTTCACCTTCTAAATTTCCATCCATGTTCAGTTGTATGCATACATTCATTTCGAAGGATGCTTGTCAATGTAAACTGTGAAATAAATTTTTGTAGATGCCATAATATATAGTTCACTTCAGATTATCTAAATCTTACAAGATAAAAGTTCATTTCCGGAATTCTGGTAATAAATTTATAAACAAACACTAGATTTCAAACTTGCAATTTTATTCTGAACCACAGGCAAATAATAACATTAACTAAACTTAATTTAGAAATAAATACACTTTGAATGTACAATTCAACAGTATTAAAAAAATGAAGATAAAAATTGAATCAAAATCACTCTCCTCACATTTTTCACTCTCGCAAACTTTATTTGAGGAATTTTCCACTCACCTCCATTTTGCTCCCATTCGTCACTGCGCTAATGGTGTTGTACTCAATATGCTATTACTTCCAAATAGTGCACAATACAATGAAAGGACTTCTACTTTCAACTGTACAGTTAAAACTAGAAGTCATGTCATGAACTGTGTGCTTATCTAGGCTTAATTGAGCGTAGGAATTGCGCACGATTGCCATGTCGAATGGCATCCAAAGCACGGCAGGTTCTCCTGGTTACTCCTAGCAAACACAGGCAATGTTTCTGCCAATGGACCTCCTAGCAAACACAGGCAATGTTTCTGCCAATGGACTTCATTCTTTACCTGGAGGTCCATTGGCTCAAATATTGCTTCTGCACAGGCCATATGTACAGAATTTGATAGCTGTACTGTGGTCATAACGTGCAGATTAACGCGCAAATCGACGAGCTATTTGTGTGCATTTCATGACAGGACTTCTAGTTTTAACTATGCATCACGTCATGTCAGGCGTCATGGTTTTTCTCTGCACTTCAGTACATGAATCCTGCTTATATGGAGAGTTGTGATAATATTATAGAGTGTATTCATTTAGTACATAGAGGATATCTAGTGTTTTTAAGTGGATACCGAAAATTATCTCATGAGTGACGAAGACAAAGGTTTATTTTCATGAGCACTTGCACGAGCGAAAATATCCATTTATCTCGGTCACAACAGAGATAATTTTCAGTATCCACTCAAAAACACTAGATTTTCTTTTTATTATACGCTTTTTATAAGAATCTGATATTTCCACTCGTTTCAACCTTGAATTGATGCATGAAAGTAAACAGCGCATTGAAACACGGAAGCGATTTGATCGATACTCGGAAACAGATAGCATCCTGCAGTCTGATTCAACTGGCGGGTTTCTAGTCCAAACATGGCCTGAAAGTCCGTAATATAAGTTTCTGGTTTGGTACGTCCTTTGAAACGACGTACCAAACCAAAAACTTATATTACGCACTTTCAGGCCCTGTTTGGACTAGCAAGTTTCATGCATCAATTCAAGGTGAGTACATGTTGAATTATTGCTGAAAATGATCGGTATCCACTCAAAAATGCTAGATTTACTTTTCATTATACGTTTTTAGAACAAATTTATCATTTCTAGTGATAAATAGACTCGTGTTCACCTGGAAGTGATGCTTTAAAAGCCCAGGCTTGGCAATTTCAGGAGAGCGACTTTTTAGCTCTCCTTACTGCCCTCCTGAAAGAATTAAGGAGAGCGAAAAATTGCCCTCCTAAATATTTTGGTCTGGGATGATTGAGATTACATGTATTATGCTCACATTAAATTTTTGTTGTAAAGCAAAAATGTAATTTAACTTGGAAGTCACATAACATCACGTAATTTCATTTTGAAAGTGGTTTAGTGGTAAAAGGTAATGGCTGCCACTGTGTTTGGGTATGTACAAAGTACATTCCCAAACACAGTTGCAATCATTTGAAGCAAAATGGGTCACAGCAATATTTTTTTTCTGTCAGTTTCAACAACTGACATCACAGTTTGAAGGGTAATTATTCAAGGAATATTGACACTATAATATACTACCATTACTACTATCCTGTCACTTGAAGCACGTACACCAGGATGTGACTGTAGATTCAAGCAGACCTGTTGTCCAAGAAAGTCATATGCCTACCACTACCCCCCCCCCCCCCCCAACTTGGGTACACACACAGGTCTTGTCAAGTGTGTGTTCGGTTGTTGCATGAGACATCTAGATGCCTAAGAGATTTCGCTTTACCTTAGTAAAGTTAATAAAATCACTGATGTAGTCTGTTGGTTTCAGTTTCAATGAGTTTGTTCAAATGGATACTTAAAATGCTGTGTTAAACTAATTGCTCTCCTAAGCTGATTGAGGAGAGCGATTTTTTGCCCTCCTGCATTTTTCAGAATGCCAGGCCTGAAAGCCACCATTTTGATTGATACCACGAAAGTGAAAATTTGTATATCTTCACAGTGTGGGATACAATTTCTATATTTCCGCAATTTCTTCAATAATCTATCATTTAGCATATAATAAACACATTTATTGTCGGTCTTTGTGAATATATGATTAGTCAAGTAAACAATCTACCTACCATCAAGTTGATCAAGTATTATGTGATAAGTATTCAAACCCAAATGATCATACATTGGTAGATAATTGAGAGGAAAAAGGATCTCTTGTCAAACAAGACTGATTTGTTTAAATTCTTAATTACAGTACGTGAAGGGTGTATTAGCACTAAGACACCCACAGAGTGGAGATTCCACCCAACCAATAATTGCAAATTTGTTGCAAAGCATAACCAGCACAAGCAAAGTTTCAGCCAGTGGACCTCCGGGTTTAACCCGGAGGTCCATTGGCTGAAACATTGCTTGTGTTTTTTGTCGATATGTACAAAATTTGAAAGTTATAGCTTGGGTGATAACTCCACTCTGCAGGTGATTTAGTTACAATCCACTCTTTACGTACTGTAGATTATGGGGGAAAATTCTGCAGCTTGAATTTTATTGAAATGAATTCTCTTTGTATATGCTTGTCGAAAATGGGACGTATTATATTATTGGTCTGTCTGTCCATCCATAAACATTTGTGCAATAACTTGAGTATAATTTGTTCCAGAGTTTTCAGATTTGGTTTGTGGCATTAACATATAGGACTACAGGTTTGTATTGAATTTCAGCTCAGCCCACCGATTTTCACCACTGTTACAGCACTTTGTACAAAATTGATCCTTTTCTTGGTTTCTGTATAATAACTTGAGTATGATTCTACCTAAAGCTTGGGTTGCAGCATGAACATATGAGAACACAGGTTGATATTGAATTTCAGCTCTGCCTGGCCATTTTGGCCAGAGTTACAACCATTTGTTTGCACAAAATTGGGCCATTTGTTGGTTTTTTGTGCAATAAGTTTAGTATGATTTGACTTAGAGTTTTTAAATTTGGTTCATAACATTAACATTTTGAAATACAGGTTGGTAATGAAATTCAGCTCCACCCACCCATTTTTGCCAGAGTAACTGCCCTTTGTACAAAATTGGTCCATTAATTTGTTTCCATGCAATATTAACTTTAGTGTTATTTGACCCGCCATTTTGAAACTTGGTTTTTAGCATCAGCACTTGGGAGTAGAGGTTGGTATCGAATTTCAGCTCTGGCCACCTATTTTCACCAGTTACAGCCCTTTGTACAAATTTGAGCTGTTTGTTGGTTTCCATGGAAGAACTTTAGTATGATTTAATCTAGAGTTTTCAAATTTGGTTTGTAAGGCCTAAAAAAAATAAAAAATCTGTTTCTCAGGCCCTCCCGCATGGTCCTTTTGGAAGCCGCATGCTTTCTTTTTATAACCAATTTAAACTTTAAAAAAATAAAAATTAAATGGTTTATGTCTGATATTTTACCCAAGTTGAAAAAATTGATGAATTTGTCCCTTGAGTGCAAGAAGGCTTTGCAATGCTTTAGCATTGCAAAGCCTTCTTGCACTCAAGGGATGAAATACACCACTACCCATGCTATTCTGTAGATTTTGAGACCTAAAACTTGAACCAAGAACATGAACTTTTGATGGCAAAGAAGTAATTACTGAAATAAAAAATAAAATAAAAAAACGCTCGCCCGCATGCAATTTTACAAATAATGGCCTGAAAAACAGAAGATCTACTTTGTGTGGCCTAACAAAAACATATGAGCATACATGTACACGTGTTATTGAATTTCAGCTCTGTCTTTGAATTTCCACCAGAGTTATAGCCCTTTGCTAGAGTTTTTGTTTTGTTTCTTCAGCTTATGATGAGATCTGGCATATTATGCAATGCCTGGTGCAGCTCTTGTTGATCTTGTTGATAGTTGCTTTACATTCAGTATAAAATTGATCTATATGTAGTAAGGAAATTGGTTATAGAAATAATTCTTGTTTATTATATGTTGTAATATGTAGTATGTTCTGAACATTTGTAGAGAAAGCTGGAACCTGTCAGTGCTTTAACACTTTGAAGAACATGAATAGAACTCAGCCCTTGCAAAAAAAAAATCTTTGAACAAGTACAATTTTTCATTTTTGTCTAAAAGAGAGCTCATAACCCATTCTTGGATTGTGCTTGTTTAAGAATGGTCATGAGCTTTGTTTTTGATAAAAAAAAATTATTCACTATTTTTGTGACATTTGCTGGCTAGTTTTGACCTCTACATGTGGGAAAAGGCTTACTGATTGAGTGCTGAAAGCCCTATTTCAACTCTACTGCAGGCTTGTCATTTTGAGGCGGGCAATCGCACCGGGCCGCAGTCACCCACCTGAGTTAAAAATTCTGTGGACGGTAAACGTCTGCCCAACCCCAATTTCTGTGGCCCATTAATTCAGTTGAAGGCACCTCAAAATCAGCCACCTCAAACAGCAATCTTCGCGGATTGAAGGAAGTACATGTAACAAAAGTGCAGTTTGTGAAGTTTGTAGTGTGTTGTCAACGCAGTCACCCAGAGACAGTAAATAACTTTACAAATATACATTACGTGTTGACATACATCATAATTACACAAACCATGTACAGTACGTGAAGAGTGTATTATCACTAAATCACCCACAAAGTGGAGAGTCCACCCAAGGAATAATTGCAAATTTGTTGTAAAGCATAACGAGCACAGGCAAAGTTTCTACCAGTGGACCTCCGGGTTAAACCCGGAGGTCCTTTGGCTGAAACATTGCTTGTGTTTTTTTGTCCATATGTATAAAATTTGAAAGTTATAGTCTGGGTGATAACTCCACTCTGCAGGTGATTTAGTTACAATCCACTCTCCACGTACTGTACCTTAAAATGATATTAGTTGTCTACCCATCAGGCTGAAACAAAATGGCCCCTACAAATCATAAATGACCTCCTGGGGCCATTTAATGTGAACCCAAAATGGCCCTCCTGTGGTGATTTGAGGCGAACCATAATGGCCCTCCTGCAATTTTCAAAATGACAAGCCTGTCAACTGCAAAGTGCTGGTACCTCAGTTTACTGGTAGAGTGATAGAAGCTACTATCATGGCTCTACTGAAAAGTGCTGAAGGTGTCATCAGTGGTTTTGCACTTTGAGCATTAGCTTGGCATTTGTGCAGCAGTCAGTGAAGAAATCTTCATATAGAAGTGTTTTGTTATAATTTATTGGAGCATGCTACAGGCACTCTCTCCTCAATAAATAGTAACAAATCAATTATGGATGAACAAAATCTTTCCAAACTAATGCTGGCAGCATTGTATCTTTAAAAATACTAATGTTACAAATCACCTTTGAAAAATAATTGAGTAATAACAGTTAACTCTTAGAAGCCGGGGAATCGGAATGAATTTATTGAACATGACATACCGCTAAAACCTTACACTAAAGCAGGTGCTTCTAGTCAAGTGTCGTCTGCCTATTCAGGCAGACAACACTTGACTAGAAGCAGCTGCTCAGTGTTTAATTCTCCCCCAGCCCAAAGATAGCCAAACCATCACAGCCAGATTACCTGCCATGTTACATCACAGGCAAGAAAACTCGACTCCCAGCTTCTACGAGTTAAAAGGCATCATTTTTCATTGAATGAATGTGCTACATATTACCTTAGAAGTGGGTTTGCCTTATCACAATTTATTGGAGAGTGCCTACAGACATCCACAATACAGTCCTGAAAATAGTTGCAATTATCATGCCCCCAACTTGAAGAGTTGAAGGGGCATCTAGTGGAGAGCCACGTCTGTCCGTCCATACCAACATTTTCCCTTTTATCTCAGCCCCTGCTACTCCGACTTGAATGATATTTGGTGTTGTGATAGAGTATCATGGGGGAACGATACCTTATAGCGTGAGTTTCTTCCACACATTTTTTCCAGAGATATGGCCCTTTTTCACTACTACGACCTCTGTCCATCCCTCCATCCATACCAACAGTTTCTCTTGTATCTCAGCCACTGCTACTCAAATTTGAATGATATTTGACGTTGTGTTAGAATATCATGGGTGAACGATACCTGTATAGCGTGAGTTTCTTCCACACATTTTTTTCCAAAGTTTGGGCCCTTTTTTCACTATTTCGACTTAGAAAATTGTTTGCGGGTCAGGGGCATTGTCACACACATTGCATTACCCTTTTTGTTAATTTAACTGATATAGAAACACTGTCAAGATAAAGCAGCTAACCAGTAGAGTTAGAAAGGAAGAATACACTTGGGACTCTGTTTTCAGTGCAATATAAAAAGAGCTGTTTGTGGATGTATGGGCACTTCAGTGTTAAGATGACAAACAATTTTGATCAAGAATATACTTAACATACTGTTGTTTTTTTTCAGTATTACTGTATTTTACTGTTGTCACTTATAAGATATATTACTATACACTATGGATGTCATGTAATGTTTTGTAAAATACAAAAACTATGAAGATGAAATATATTTGACAAAATTTTTTGATTGTTTTGTTTCACAAGTTGATGACGCCACAACACCCAAGAAATTTTGAATTTCTCGTTTCAGTACATTTCATGCATTAAAAAGTCTTGATAGTCCAGTGTTTGCATAGGTGGAGGGGGTTATAGCAGGTGGAGAGGGGTATAGCATTGTAATATTGCCAAATGCAGAAGAATCCTATTTATTCTGAGGTATGTCAGTCAAATGTCAAGGAGACAGTTACCAAAGTAGCACTTTTCAGGTTTCTGGGTGATAACATCAGTTCTGTTTTTCACAGCTCAACCTTTAAGTGTAAAGGTTGCGAGACTTACTTTTAATAGAACTTGTACCAAAACTGCTTTTGGCCAAAAACATTTTTCTTTGTAAGTCATCTGTTGATTAGTGGAGTCATCGATTATGAAATCATCATGTAAGCCAAAGAATCACTTGTCGCAAGTTATACTTGACACATATGGCTCTTTTCAAGTGTTGCCTTTTAGTTGTTAACCCTTTACCTAACGTGAAAAGCAGACGACACTTGCAAAAAAAATTCTTGAATAACTAATTTTTTTCATTTTTTGTCTCAAAAACATAGGTTATGACCCCTCGTTGGAACGAGCTCGACGAGCTCGTTCCAACGAGGGGTCATAACCTATGTTTTTGAGACAAAAAATGAAAAAAATAGTGAAAATTAATTGGCGATTTTTGAGAATAGCGCTGGCCGGTTTTGGCCGTTACGTTGGGTAAAGGGTTAAGTGCAGAGTAAAATCAACCATAACTTGACAGCTTGTCATGTAAATACAGAGTATATAAAAAAGAGGCCGAGACATGTCCTTTCCCCTTCCAACTCTTATCAATAAGATTTTCTACTAGAACGGAACAAGTTCCCAACCAACGGTCCTACTAAAACAGGAATGACATAAAAAAATAACATTTTAGTGTAAAAAAATGTGATTTAAACGGTAGAGTGCTAGATTTTTCTCAGCCTCAAGATTTGTTCTCACATTTTTGTATTGTTACAATTCATGGGGAGTGCCTATAGGCCCTCTCCCATCTCCTCCTCCGCCTATAGGCCATCTCCTATAAATTGTGACAATGCAAATCGATGGTGATGAAGTAATTAGCTCATCTTGACAAAGTCAAGCTGAGCTAATCTCATCGCTTCCCGTCTGTCGTCCGTCGTCCGTCAACACCATGTTTTGGTCTTCTCCTCCAAAGCCACTGGGCCAATTCAAGTAAAAGTTTGCGTGAGTGATGGTCCCAAAGGGGTATTTCATTTTTGTTCAACTCAGCATGCCCAGCCCCATAGGGAGGGAGTGGGGGAAAATGCTCCAAAATATTTTTAAAATCTTCTTCTCAAGAACCAGTGTGTACAATGACTTGATATTTGCTATGGAGCTGCCATATGAGGTGTAGAATCAAGTTTGTTCAAACAAAGTTCGTAAAGTAATATTGGGCTTTGTAATAGGAGGTGTAAGATTTTTGGCCCCGCCCAAAATTTCTATTTTCTGAACCGATGGTCCGGTATGAACCAAATTTGGTTTGTGGTAGTATTGGGTCATAAGTACTTGACCCATGCAAAAAAAAAATTCCCGCATCCCCATGGGAACCCTGGGAGCTAAAAATAGAAATATTTTCAAACGCCCATATTTCCCAAACCACACGGAACAGAGAGCTTTTATTTGGTATGAAGTATGCTTATGACCAGTAGAATTGAATGGTAAAAAAAAATTGCCATCGTTTATGTTAGGGTGTTCTGTAATGGCCATCGAAAAAATGCTGAGTCAGCATATTTGCAAAAATTTTAAAAAATCTTTTCTCCAGAACCAATCATCAGAATCTTTTGATATTTGGTATACAGCATTCATAGGGGGGTCAGATAAAAGTTTGTTGAAATAAAGCTCATTGGTTCATATTTGGGCTCTCTACAGGAGCCCGAAGTTTTAACATAGGGTAATACGGGGAATATTCTTTAAAAATCTTCTTCTTCAGAACCACCAGTCAGAATCTTTTAATATTTGGTGTACATCATTGTTATGAGGGTCAGATTGTAGATTGTTCAAACCAAGTCCCTAGTTTAATATTTGGGCTCCATATGGGAACATGAAATTTAACTTAGTACAATATGAGGGAATTTCTTCAAAAATCTTCTTCTTCAGATTCACTTGTCAGAATGCTTTCACATTTGGTATACAACATCTCTAGGGGGGTCAGATTCAAGTTTGTTCAAATTGGATCCATAGGTCAATATTTGGGCTCGCTATGGTAGCCCAAATTTGAACTTAGTGCAATTCTAAGAAATTTCTTCACAATTTCTCTTCTTCAGATCCAACAGTCAGAATGCTTTCATATTCGGTACACAACATCTCTAGGGAAGTCAGATTTAACTGTGTTCAAATCAAGAGCCTGGGTTAATATTTGGGCTCTCTATGGGAGCCGGAATTGGCCATTTTGCTGAAGAATTAAAAATTTTGTATTCAGTACCCTCTAGAGGTACTAAGATTAATCCACATAGGTTGTATCAAGGGCCTTCATAGGGGAGCTCTACATTTTACTTATGATCAACTGAAGAAAAGGCATGATGCCCAGATTATTTTTGTCACTCCTGAGGGATTCAAGGATTGACAGTGTAGCCTTTGGAGATGGCTTGCTTAATGTAGACTCATTCTTGGACTCTGTTCAAATTGTGTTCTGTACAAGATGAGCGCTTCAGGCCCTGTGGGGCCTCTTGTTTTACTTACAAGGTAGTATGAAGGCCATCCACCGATTATGAAGCCTTTACAATTAGGTACCTGCAGTACAGAACAAAGCCCAAATATGGGCTTCTAGCACCCTACCAGTTTATACATTTCAGGGCCTTGAACTTAATGATAAATAAAAATGAAAGGGAAAGTAATAATAAATGATATGACCCTTGACATGTTTGTTTGACCCTTTGAACAATGGTGGTATCTTCCATGTCAGTTCAATTGTAGCAATAGGAAGAGTCCATATTTATTATTTGGGGGTAGACCAATTAATATTTTCAATGTGCAGCCTTAGGGCTGCACGTTGAAAATATTGTTTGGTCTACATCACACATTTACCTTGCAGTCATCCCCCTTGATGCCATTATGACGTAGCTTGTGACCCAGTCGGAAAAATTGGCTCTGGAGTGTAAGGGGTTAATCCAGCAAGTTGTAGTGATGACAATTCCATTCCTCCAATTTCCACTCTTGATCTGTCATGGTCATTTCGGGCCGTTATAAAAAAAAGGTATTATGACACATCATGGTGTGCTGATTATATATCGTAATGTATCGCATTACAATCTTTAAAGGGTTAAAATAACAAAGTAGAGGTCTGTCATTCCGGGAGTTTCACACAGTAAGTTTGGGTAGGACTACTTACCGAGAACAAATTAAAATAATAAATAAAGGCAAAAATAAATATTAATTGTTAGCATATAGGTGTCCTTTGTTGTATATAAAAAAATAAGAAAAAGCAAATTTAAAGCTTTTAGACCGACTCAGTCTGTGGTGATGGGGATTAATTAGTCTGTGTGAAACACACAGACTATTGTTTTTGCACGGTTTCTTTTTCTTTTTTTTTTTTTTTTCTTCTTCTTCTTCTTCTTCTTCTTCTTCTTCTGTCTTCTGTCTTCTCATCACTTTTTTGTCCGCAAGATAACTCGAAAACGAATAGCCCTATCTCGTTGATTTTTGGCATGCTGATAGACAGCCAGAAGTTCTCGGCCACCTATGTTTTTCAGATTCCTGGGGTATCAGGGGTGTCTGTAGGGGTGTTTTGAAAGTGGGTCACGCCCATATCTCAGGCGTGGTATGACCTACAGACCTGGGACCAACACCAAATGAGTCGACATTCAATGGAGGTTCAAAATATGGGTCAAGGTCACGGAGGTCATCTAGGGGTCATTGAGTGCATTTTTCAGAATTGCTGGAAATCACATTTTTTGACCCCCTAAAGTATTCCTGACGTATACACATGCATTTTAACGTAAAAAAAAGTGGGCGTGGCCAAAATTTTGGAAAGTGGGTCACGCTCATATCTCAAGCATGGTATGACGTATGGACCTGGGACCAACACCAAATGAGTCGACACTTGATGGAGATTCAAAATATGGGTCAAGGTCACGGAGATCACCTAGGGTTCATTAAGTGCATTTTTCATAATTGCTAAAAATCACATTTTTTGCCCCCCTAAAGCATTCCTGACATACACATGCATTTTGACGTAAAAAAAAGTGGGCGTAGCCAAAATTTTTGAAAGTGGGTCACGCTCATATCTCAAGCATGGTATGACATATGGACCTGGGACCAACACCAAATGAGTCGACACTCGATGGAGATTCAAAATATGGGTCAAGGTCACGGAGGTCACCCAGGGTTCATTAAGTGCATTTTTCATAATTGCTAGAAATCACATTTGTTGACCCCCTAAAGCATTCCTGACATACACACATGCATTTTGACGTAAAAAAAGTGGGCGTGGCCAAAAGTTTTGAAAGTGGGTCACGCTCATATCTCAAGCATGGTATGACATATGGACCTGGGACCAACACCAAATGAGTCGACACTCGATGCAGATTCAAAATATGGGTCAAGGTCACGGAGGTCATCTAGGGGTCATTGAGTGCATTTTTCAGAATTGCTGGAAATCACATTTTTTGACCCCCTAAAGTATTCCTGACGTATACACATGCATTTTGACGTAAAAAAAAGTGGGCGTGGCCAAAATTTTGGAAAGTGGGTCACGCTCATATCTCAAGCATGGTATGACGTATGGACCTGGGACCAACACCAAATGAGTCGACACTCGATGGAGATTCAAAATATGGGTCAAGGTCACGGAGGTCACCTAGGGTTCATTAAGTGCATTTTTAGTCGAGTTGTGACGAAGTCAAACTCGACTTATAGTTTGGTGAATGGCGCGCGGGCGGGCGGGCAGGCGTAAACAATTGGTTTCCGGATGATAACTTGATAATGGTTCAACTTACATTCATGAAACTTCATAGGTAGATTGGCCTTGGTGAGGGGAAGAACCCTATTGATTTTGGACTCGCTACGTCAAAGGTCAAGGTCACAGTGACCTTTAACATAGTATATCGCAACAATTGGTTTCCGGATGATAACTTGATAGTGGTTCAACCTAGAGTCATGAAACTTCATAGGTGTGTTGGCCTTGGTGCGAGGAAGAACCCTATTGATTTTGGACTCACCAGGTCAAAGGTCAAGGTCACAGTGACCTTGAACATAGTATATCGCAACAATTGGTTTCCGGATGATAACTTGATAGTGGTTCAACCTAGAGTCATGAAACTTTATAGGTGTGTTGGCCTTGGTGCGAGGAAGAACCCTATTGATCTTGGACTCACCAGGTCAAAGGTCAAGGTCACAGTGACCTTGAACATAGTATATCGCAACAATTGGTTTCCGGATGATAACTTGATAGTGGTTCAACCTAGAGTCATGAAACTTCATAGGTATGTTGGCCTTGGTGCGAGGAAGAACCCTATTGATCTTGGACTCACCAGGTCAAAGGTCAAGGTCACAGTGACCTTGAACATAGTATATCGCAACAATTGGTTTCCGGATGATAACTTGATAGTGGTTCAACCTAGAGCCATGAAACTTTACAGGCGTGTTGGCCTTGGTGCGAGGAAGAACCCTATTGATGTTGGACTCACCAGGTCAAAGGTCAAGGTCACAGTGACCTTGAACATAGTATATCGCAACAATTGGTTTCCGGATGAGAACTTGATAGTGGTTCAACCTAGAGTCATGAAACTTCATAGGTGTGTTGGCCTTGGTGCGAGGAAGAACCCTATTGACCTTGGACTCGCCAGGTCAAAGGTCAAGGTCACAACTCGACATTGGATCTGTGATCCTGAGCGGCATTTTTTTATTCATAATTGCTAAAAATCACATTTTTTGCCCCCCTAAAGCATTCCTGACATACACATGCATTTTGACGTAAAAAAAAGTGGGCGTAGCCAAAATTTTTGAAAGTGGGTCACGCTCATATCTCAAGCATGGTATGACGTATGGACCTGGGACCAACACCAAATGAGTCGACACTCGATGGAGATTCAAAATATGGGTCAAGGTCACGGAGGTCACCTAGGGGTCATTAAGTGCATTTTTCATAATTGCTAGAAATCACATTTGTTGACCCCTAAAGCATTCCTGACATACACACATGCATTTTGACGTAAAAAAAGTGGGCGTGGCCAAAAGTTTTGAAAGTGGGTCACGCTCATATCTCAAGCATGGTATGACATATGGACCTGGGACCAACACCAAATGAGTCGACACTCGATGCAGATTCAAAATATGGCTCAAGGTCACGGAGGTCACCAGGGGGTCATTAAGTGCATTTTTCACAATTGCTAGAAATAACATTTTTTGACCCCCCTAAAGCATTCCTGACATACACACATGTATTTTGAAGTATAAAAAGTGGGCGTGGCCAAAATTTTTGAAAGTTGGTCACGATCATATCTCAAGCATGGTATGACATATGGACCTGGGACCAACACCAAATGAGTCGACACTCAATGGAGATTCAGAATATGGGTCAAGGTCATCGAGGTCACCTAGGGGTCATTAAGTGCATTTTTCATAATTGCTAGAAATCACATTTTTTGACACCCTAAAGCATTCCTGACATACACACATGCATTTTGACATAAAAAAAGTGGGCGTGACCAAAATTTTTGAAAGTGGGTCACGCTCATATCTCCAGCATGGTATGATGTATAGACCTGGGACCAACACCAAATGAGATGACACTCGATGGAGATTCTAAATATGGGTCAAGGTCATGGAGGTCACCTAGGGGCCATTAAGTGCATTTTTCATAATTGCTAAAAATCACATTTTTTGACCCCCTAAAGCATTCCTGACATACACACATGCATTTTGACATAAAAAAAGTGGGCGTGGCCAAAATTTTTGAAAGTGGGTCACGCTCATATCTCAAGCATGGTATGACATATGCACTTGGGACCAACACCAAATGAGTAGACACTTGATGGAGATTCAAAATATGGGTCAAGGTCACAGAGGTCACCTAGGGGTCATCAAGTGCATTTTTCATAATTGCTAGAAATCACATTTTTTGACCCCCTAAAGCATTCCTGACATACACACATGCATTTTGACGTAAAAAAAGTGGGCGTAGCCAAAATTTTTGAAAGTGGGTCACGCTCATATCTCAAGCATGGTACGACATATGGACCTGGGACCAACACCAAATGAGTCGAGACTCGATGGAGATTCAAAATATGGGTCAAGGTCACGGAGGTCACCTAGGGGTCATTAAGTGCATTTTTCATAATTGCCAAAAATCACATTTTTGACCCCCTAAAGCATTCCTGACATACACACATGCATTTTGATGTAAAAAAAGTGGGCGTGGCCAAAATTTTTGAAAGTGGGTCACGCTCATATCTCAAGCATGGTATGACGTATGGACCTGGGACCAACACCAAATGAGTCGACACTCGATGGAGATTCAAAATATGGGTCAAGGTCACGGAGGTCACCTAGGGGTCATTAAGTGCATTTTTTATAATTGCTAGAAATCACATTTTTGACCCCCTAAAGCATTCCTGACATACACACATGCATTTTGACGTAAAAAAAAGTGGGCGTAGCCAAAATTTTTGAAAGTGGGTCACGCTCATATCTCAAGCATGGTACAACGTATGGACCTGGGACCAACACCAAATGAGTCGACACTCGATGGAGATTCAAAATATGGGTCAAGGTCACGGAGGTCACCTGGGGGTCATTAAGTGCATTTTTCATAATTGCCAGAAATCACCTTTTTTGACCCCTTAAAGCATTCCTGACGTACACACATGTATTTTGAAGTAAAATGGACCTGGAGCCAACACTAAATAAGTTGACACTTGATGGAGGTTCAAAAATGTGGGTCAAGGTCATGGAGGTCACCTGGGGTCATTGAATGCATTTTTTCAGAATTGCTGGAAATCACATGTTTTGACTCTCTAAAGCATTCCTGAAGTCCATACATCCATTTTTACGTGAAAAGTTGGCGTGGCCAAAATTTTTGAAAGTGGGTCACGCTCATATCTCAAGCATGGTATGACTTATGGACCTGGGACCAACACCAAATGAGTGGACACTCGGTGGAGATTCAAAATATGGGTCAAGGTCACGGAGGTCACCTAGGGGTCATTAAGTGCATTTTTCATAATTGCTATAAATCACATTTTTTGAGCCCCTAAAGCATTCCTGACATACACACATGCTTTTTGACGTAAAAAAAAGTGGGCATAGCCAAAATTTTTGAAAGTGGGTCACGCTCATATCTCAAGCATGGTACGACGTATGGACCTGGGACCAACACCAAATGAATCGACACTCGATGGAGATTCAAATTATGGGTCAAGGTCATGGAGGTCACCTGGGGGTCATTAAGTGCAGGGGTCAATGAGTGCATTTTTCATAATTGCTGGAAATCACATTTTTTGACCTCCAAATGCTTCCCTAAAAAAATGCTTTTCATGAAAAAAGTGGGTGTGGCCAAAATTTTTGAAAGTGGCTCTAGCTCATATCTCAAGCATGGTGTGATGCATGGACCTGGAACCAACACTAAATAAGTTGACACTTGATGGAGGTTCAAAAATGTGGGTCAAGGTCATGGAGGTCACCTGGGGTCATTGAATGCATTTTTTCAGAATTGCTGGAAATCACATGTTTTGACTCTCTAAAGCATTCCTGAAGTCCATACATCCATTTTTACGTGAAAAGTTGGTGTGGCCAAAATTTGTGCAAGTGGGTCATGCTCATATTTCAAGCATGGTATGATGTATGGACCTGGGACTAATACCAAACGAGTTGACACTCGATGGAGATTCAAAATTTAGGCCAAGGTCGAACAGGAGTCATGAGGGCTAATACCAGAATTGCTGGAAATCATATTTTTGAACCTCCTTGTGCATTCCCTTGATTGGTCCCTTTGAATGCTGTGAAGATATATACCTTTTCTGGTTTCTTGGAAAAAATTATCTGATTTTTGAATGAATATCTATAAACACTGTCATTGAAAACCTATTTCTTATTTCTTTAAAACTATTTTATCCCCAAAATAAGCCTCTCAAGTATTCCCATTACATTCATAGAGGAGCACGGTGGCTAAGCAGTTAGAGGTGCAGGCTGCAAGCCGAGAGGTTCTCAGTTTGAATCCTATCTGCGGCAAGTGCCTTGTGTCTTTAGGCAAAAACACTTCACCCCCATTGCCCACATAATGGCATAGTGATGATGTGTACTAAGACATACTGCATGTCGATGATACACTTGCACTAACCCTGCTTGTGTGGAGTTAGCATGTTGGGGAGCCAGACAGTTGCTTGTTGTTGTTGTTTGGTGGTTCTCTGTGTTCTCTGGGTTCCTCCATCCATAAAAACTGTATGACACAAGGCGGCCTAGCTGTTGAAGTGTCATTAAACCCCAATAAATTAATAACATTCATAGAATGTCTTCTATGCACTGTTTGTCAACATGATAACCCAAATACAATCAATCCTATCTCAATGTTTTTGGTATACTGATAGACTGCCTGCCATTGGTACTTGGTCATCTATGATTTGGAAGCATGTGGGGCCTTCGGATTCTAGATGTTAAAAATATGTTTACAACATTTACTGGGAAATGAGTTAGCTGAAGCAGTAACCATTATCTAAAACAGAAATCTCCAGAGAGAAAGCTGAGATAGAATTCTTTGTTACATTGAACAGCACTGTATATTTATGTTGTATCATGTTACAAAACTTAAGTCTCAGTCATTGAAGAGAGAGAGAAACCTTCACTTTTCAAAGCATTTTTTTTTAAAATCTATTTATTCTCAATCATAACTCAGGATTGAGAGGTTTTGGGATGGAGTGGTGTGTGGCTTTCTCGAAACACCTATCACAGTTACAAAGTAATAAAATGGAATGTTTGAATGGTCCGATTTTAACCCTCTTAATACTTCGATGTGAATAAAAAAATATCTTTAATATAACTCATGGCTACAGAATGTTTTTTGCTCTCTTTTCTGAAACATTTAATTCTATGTGGAATGGGACACCTTTTCAGTGTGCTTTCCAAACTAAGGGATTCTTAACCCTTTAGCCAACATAACGGCAAAAACCGGTCAGCTTTATACACAGAAATGTCTATTCAGTTTTAATTACTATTTCATTTTTGCTTGAAAAACATAGCTTATGACCCTTCATTGGAATGAGCTCATTTTTTAAAGGATTATTTATTTATTGGTGTTGAATATCACATATTTCTGCACAGTGGTTTACCATGACCAGGACAGTTTTACGGGTGGAGGAAGCCAGAGTACCTGGGTAGAACCTCCGGGCAACAGCAAGCAACTATCAGATTCCCCACATACTAACTCCACACAAGCAGGGTTAGCATTGGTTGAAGACAGGTGCACCATCGATGTGCAGTACGCTTTAGTACACATCGCCACCATGCACACACGTGGGCAATGGGTTGAAGTGTCTTGGCCAAGGACAGAGTGAGGACCGCTCGACTTGCAGCTGCACCTCTGCCAACTCAGCCACTGCGCCCCCATTTAACCCTTTACCCAACGCAGACGATAGCAAAATTTATTATTTCAAATATCATTTTTTTCAAATTTTCCAAACAATTTCAACAAAACCATATCATGGGACACCTCGTTGGAACTAATATTTTTTCAACTTCTCAATTTGCATATTACGTGGGCGGATGCGGCCGATTCGTTGGGTAAAGGGTTAAAGGATTAAAATGGAATATTTACAGCGAATATTTTAACCCTCTGAAGATCTTAATATGGGGGCACGGTGGCGCTGTGTACTAAAGCGTACTGCACTTCGATGGTGCACCTCTCTTCGAAACAATCATTGAGAATAATGAAAACCATTTCCATTCTCACAGTGTTGTTCTAAACACACATGGATATAGATGGGACCTCGGTATTTGGACAATGCCAATAAGTCTTTAGACAGGCTCTCGGGGGGTCTTTAAGGCCTTTCAGCGTCTACATTCCAACATTACAGAACCTTTTTACTTGCAATATATTTTCCAGAGGTACCATGCATGCACTTCATCATTGCCTTGCTAATATGAACATTTGCCATCATCTACAAATATAGCAGATCCGGAGTTGGTGGAGCCAATATTTATAAAGTAGTTTATACTCATACATCAGGTTTGGTATGACCTATAGTAATGGCACCTACACCAGATTAGTTGAAACTTGCTGGAGGTTCAAAATGTGGTCCACCTCTATGCGGTCAAGAGAGGTCATTAAATGCATACTTTTTCAACGTATTAGGAATTTCATTTTATACCAGTTGATGCAGTTCTGAAGATTATACATGTATCTCATCATTCGAACAAATGGCAGTGGCAGTAATGTCCATTTCTTATTCCTTGATCGAACCCTATAAATGGTGTGCACATATATGCCTTTTCTGATTTCTTCGAAAAATTGTTCTGATTCCTGTATGAATATTTTCTCTATGAAAGAATTTCACGAAAAGCAGTAGGGAGAAAGCTATGACTGTCACATACAATAACATGATCTATTTATTTAATCTCATTGTACAGAATTAATTCCCAAACCAAGTTAATATAAAAACAAATAACTTGATCATGAAGAATTCTGGTGTACATGTAATTGTATACTGTCAGGATGCTGGTAAAATATGCAATACTGACATAGTTGACTGTACTGTTAACTGTGTTAGTGCTATGACTGTTTGAAATTAATTTATTAGAGAAGTTCTAGTTTTATGTATGCCTTGTTTATGTCACTAGATGCTCTTTTATGAGCATGCCTTCAAATGAGCTCTTGGGGTCTTTAAGGTTTTTATGACAATATCTCCGACATAGAGTCTGTGCACCCTTTGTCAGCGCAACAACTCAAATACGGATCGTCCTATCTCGATGCATTTTGGCATGCAGGTTGACAATAACCAGTTTGCACTCATCTATGTTTTTTTCACCCTTTCCATCTGAATGACAGATGACAGATCTGAAGTTGGTGGAGCCATTATTTCAAAGTGGGTTGCGCTCATTCTTCAGGGTAGATGTAGACATGGGACTACACCGACTGAGTTAAAAAGTGCTGGAGATTCAATATACGGTCCACCTGAATGAGGTCATCAAGTGCATATTATTCAGAAAGACTGGGAAATGTATTTACACCTTAAGGGGTCGTCCAACCTAACTTTGGTCAATTTTTTGACATTTTTCCCAATGCCTCAGAAACAGATAAGAGAAGTAAGGAAAGGCAAATTATATATCAAAATAATGAGTAAAGTGCATAGAAAAGGTACATATAATTTTTTTCAGGAAAAAAAGTGAATTTTAGGATTTTGAAGAAGATTAATTTGCAAATGGCATAAGTAACGAACCGGTAAAACTACAAAATAATCGGTAATTCGAATGCCTTGTCCTCAATATAATGATAACATACTACAGACTCGGAGAAAGCATTTTTTTGACACACACTCTGGTGGGTTTTGACGTTTGAATGTAATAACACCAACACAAATTTTGGATGTTCCGGATGTGGCCATGTTTCGATGATGTTTTTCCGGTCATGTGATTACGATGTGGTTCTTGCAGAAATACTCAATTTGGGCAATCGTAAGAATGCAAGGACGTGATCACGCCCTTTATTTGTTTGAGACAATGTATGGACGGATTTGCAAACAGGTGACAGCAAATACTTGAGTTGTTAATGTCATAACTGCAAAATATGGTTCGAAATTCCCTCTCGAGTTTACAGGCCGTCTGAACTTTTTTGTTGACGAAAAATCTGAATTATTGCGCACTAGAAAGACAACATGAACCACTTGTAAAAAAATAACCGAGTGTATAAAATCGGGACGATACACATAAAATAAGGCAATATTCATAACAAAGTAAGCAGAATGCTTCAGAAATCACTTTTTCACGAAGTATATTCCAAGTGACCTGGAACTATATTGAGCGTGTTGATTTCCCCCGATGTTGTGATGTTGTCAGTTACCATGGACTGTCTTGATGTCTGCAAAGGACCGATTGAAGATGGGTTGAAAATGACGCATTCGTGCTTTTAAATAAGGTGCGCTTGGACGATGCTGCGAATTTAGTTTTTTCTTGCAACCAACCATAGTAATACAAGCGTCGATCAGTGTCTTTTATGATCGTTTTACACTGACAAATGTGACAAATCTACTTCACCGGAAACCATCCCCCAATTTGCATATCACAATAAACATAACCGCTGTCACTGAGTGTCAGCGTGGCCGTGGGGTCAAAACCGAAACGAATTATCGAATGCACGGTCAATAGTAGCTGCAATTGGCTTTTAAACAAATGAAATACACGAAATATTCGCAATTTCATCATTATTCATGCCGAGTTACTTTTTAACCAGACCACATGCGTTCAGTTTCGTTTGTCGGCATCAAACTGATATTGTTTGTGGTAATTAAATAGTACGAGAAGGCGAAGGAAGCCAAATATTTTCCATCATCTATTAATTAATTCGAATTGATAATTTCTTTTATTTTACTGAAATTATGAACTGATAAGGTGGGTGTGTTGCGATTATTATGCCCCAGACCTGGAAGTTGGAAATCAAAGGTGCATCTAGGGCCGTGCAGTGGTGACCCCTGTCCTCTTAATCTTAGTCTTACCCATTCATCATTACATGTACCAACATTCTCCCTTGTATCTCAACCATTGCTACTCCAATTTGAAGGATATTTGGTGTTGTGATCGAGCATCATGGGGAAACAATGCCTGTGTAGCTGCTGTAGCATGTGTTTCTTCCCACATTTTTTCAGAGTTGTGGTACTTTTTCACTCTTTTAAAATTTTGTTTATAACTAGTTGATTTGTTACAATTTGTTGCAAAGTGCCTGCTAATACCCTCAATTGTATTGCTACAGAATTTTCTGGTGAAAATTTTGTTCCTATTACTTATCAAGCAATAACCTAATAAATATTCTGTATAAAGCCACAGATCTGATGTTTGACACTTTTATCGGGGCTGTTTTGAAGGCTTATGGAACTCAAAATGTTGATTATGACAGGACTTTTCCATTCACCCATTAATCGTTAAATTAAGTGTTATAGTTGGAAGTAAGAAGCATGAAAGGTCCAGAACTAAAAGTCTAAAAAGAATGTTTTGCAATGTAACAAGATTTTTGCAGATACACTTATTTGGAGGGTTACCTGTCTTATAGCGTTTGGAACATGTGTGGCCAGGATCTTTAAAAAGAAAAAAAGAGTTAAACTTTGAGAAAAATAGGCATATGCCTTGAGTGCCGGAGGTAGAGTCATACAAGGAAGCGAGCCCCCCCCAAACCCCTCCCTCCCCCCTCCCTCCCCCCCTCCCCCCCCCCCAGGAATTTTTTGTGTCAAATGGAGCTCACTTGTCACCTTTTGGGGATTGCTTTGTGTACTGCGTTCTTGAAAAAAATATGTGAGACCCTCTGGGTGTGCCCTTCTGATCTCAATATGTCAATAAGCCTCCTTGGGGAAAGTACATGCAATAATGGTTATGTAAGGTTGATTTGATGTGTTTTGAATAACAATGTACTTTTAAGTACATTAGATGGTTTATTGCAGTGACATGTTACAGTACGTGGAGAGTGGATTGTAACTAAATCACCTGTGGAGTGGAGTTATCACCCAAGCTATAACTTTCAAATTTTGTATATATCGACAAAAAACACAAGCAATGTTTCAGCCAATGGACCTCCGGGTTTAACCTGGAGGTCCATTTGCTGAAACGTTGCTGGTGCTGGTTATGCTTTGTAACACATTTGCAATTATTGCTCGCGTGGAATCTCCACTCTGCGGGTGAATTAGTGATAATACACTCTCCATGTACTGTACCCTTATTTCTTCTCCAACAGATATCATGAGTGTATTGGTGTCCAAGAGTTAAACAAAGCTATTATACTTATTGATAAACCAGACAAATTTAACAATTGAATCATTATCAAATTGGTGCATGGGATAAAAGGGGTTACAGTGCAAGGGGTTTGTAAATATATTTATGCAACTACAATGTATGACTTTGCAGTGCATTCTACATAGGAGAATATCATATTTTCTTTCCAAACCATTACAGTAACACATACATCTTTATATTGGGAGACACTCTTTTGTCCTTCCATATTTCTTCTGCTGGACTCCTTCATGTTGACCTTTGTTGAACTCCCCAAATCAAAACATAAACAAAAGAAAATGTCTGCCTTCAGTCAGTGGGCACTCCACTTATAACATTTGGTCTCAATCTTTATTACTTTCATGAATTAGGAAAAGATTTCTTCGAGTATGTACTTAAATGTTTATAGAATACAGCTGTTATTTTATTTTGAGGTATTTTATTGTTAAAAAATTGTTCTCTTACTTATGCCACAGCAGATTTTCAGGTGGTGCTATTTACACATGGCAGCAGTTCCATGGCAAATTTCAGTTTCCACATGTTCTATGTTTCATTCCAAGCATTTTGGTATATAATTTATTGGGGTTATTCATTTTGGGACTTTTTTAGACTTGAAAGAAAATTACATGAAATTTGACCAAAGTTAGGTTGGACGTCCCCTTAATGTATTTCTAAAGTTTATGAATGTATTTCATCACTCAAATTAGTGGGCAAAGCCAAAATTGTCCATTTCTGATTCGTGTATCGAACCCTTTGAATGCTGGTCACATATATGCCTTTTCTGGTTTCTTATAAAAATTGTTCTGATTCCTGTATGAATATCTGTAAATACTGTTAACGAAAACCCATTTCTGATTTGTTAAAAAATATTTTACACCAGAAGATAAGCCTCCATAAATTCTCTTTCTGTAGAGTTTATTCCTGATACTTTAACCCTTTTCACACAGACTTGAATTTACTGGATGCAGTAAATTCTGTTTCTCTAGTTATCAATTTCGGATTCGCCGCCAAACCGAGAAGAGGCTACTTGCCGAGAACAAGATTGTGACTGTTAATTGACACCGAGAAGAGAATACTCGCCGAGAACAAGATAGTGGCTGTTAATTAACACTGACTGCGTCTAGTTTCATTTGTTCTCGGTAAGTAGTCTGTTCTCGTTGTAAATACAAATTAGTCTGTGTGAAACACACAGACTATTGTTTTTGCACGGTTTCTTTTTCTTTTTTTTTTTCTTTTTTTTCCTTTTTTTTCTTCTTCTTTTTCTTCTTCTTCTTCTTCTTCTTCTTCTTCTTCTTCCTCTTCTTCTTCTTCTTCTTCTCCTGTCTTCTGTCTTCTCATCACTTTTTTGTCCGCAAGATAACTCGAAAACGAATTGCCCTATCTCGTTGATTTTTGGCATGCTGATAGACAGCCACAAGTTCTCGGCACTGAATATTTTTCAGATTCCTGGGGTATCAGTGGTGTCTGTAGGGGTGTTTTGAAAGTGGGTCACGCCCATATCTCAGGCGTGGTATGACCTACAGACCTGGGACCAACACCAAATGAGTCGACATTCGATGGAGGTTTAAAATTTGGGTCAAGGTCACGGAGGTCATCTAGGGGTCATTGAGTGCATTTTTCAGAATTGCTGGAAATCACATTTTTTGACCTCCTAAAGTATTCCTGACGTACACACATGCATTTTGACGTAAAAAAGTGGGCGTGGCCAAAAATTTTGAAAGTGAGTCACGCTCATATCTCAAGCATGGTATGACGTATGGACCTGGGACCAACACCAAATGAGTCGACACTCGATGGAGATTCAAAATATGGGTCAAGGTCATGGAGGTCACCTAGGGTTCATTAAGTGCATTTTTCATAATTGCTAGAAATCACATCTTTTGACCCACTAAAGCATTCCTGACATACGCACATGCATTTTGACGTAAAGAAAGTGGGCGTGGCCAAAATTTTTGAAAGTGGGTCACGCTCATATCTCAAGCATGGTATGACGTATGGACCTGGGACCAACACCAAATGAGTTGACACTCGATGGAGATTCAAAATATGGGTCAAGGTCACGGAGGTCACCTAGGGGTCATTAAGTGCATTTTTCATAATTGCTAGAAATCACATTTTTTGACCCCCTAAAACATTCCTGACATACACACATGCATTTTGACGTAAAAAAGTGGACGTGGCCAAAATTTTTGAATGTGGGTCACGCTCATATCTCAAGCATGGTATGACGTATGGACCTGGGACCAACACCAAATGAGTCGACACTCGATGGAGATTCAAAATATGGGTCAAGGTCACAAAGGTCACTTGGGGTCATTAAGTGCATTTTACATAATTGCTAGAAATCACATTTTTTGACCCCCTAAAGCATTCCTGACGTACACACATGTATTTTGATGTAAAAAAAGTGGGCGTGGCCAAAATTTTTGAAAGTGGGTCACGCTCATATCTCATGCATGGTGTGTCATATGGACCTGGGATCAACACCAAATGAGTCAAAACTCGATGGACATTCAGAATATTGGTCAAGGTCATGGAGGTCACCTAGGGGTCATTAAGTGCATTTTTTATAATTGCTAGAAATCACATTTTTTTGACACCCTAAAGCATTCCTGACATACACACATGTATTTTGACGTAAAAAAAAGTGGGCGTGGCCAAAATTTTTGAAAGTGGGTCACGCTCATATCTCAAGCATGGTACAACGTATGGACCTGGGACCAACACCAAATGAGTCGACACTCGATGGAGATTCAAAATATGGGTCAAGGTCACAAAGGTCACTTGGGGTCATTAAGTGCATTTTACATAATTGCTAGAAATCACATTTGTTGACACCCTAAAGCATTCCTGACATACACACATGCATTTTGACGTAAAAAAAGTGGGCGTGGCCAACATTTTTGAAAGTGGGTCACGCTCATATCTCAAGCATGGTATGACGTATGGACTTGGGACCAACACCAAATGAGTCGACACTTGATGGAGATTCAAAATATGGGTCAAGGTCACCGAGGTCACTCAGGGGTCAATGAGTGCATTTTTCATAATTGCTGTAAATCACATTTTTTGACCTCCAACTGCTTCCCCAAAATTCAGATGTGCATTTTTTCATGAAAGAAGTGGGCGTGGCCAAAATTTGTGGGTCACGCTCATATCTCAAGGATGGTGTGATGCATGGACCTGGAGCCAACACTAAATAAGTTGACACTTGATGGAGGTTCAAAAATGTGGGTCAAGGTTACAGAGGTCACTTGTGGTCATTGAGTGCATTTTTTCAGAATTGCTGGAAATCACATTTTTTGACTCTCTAAAGCATTCCTGAAGTCCATACATCCATTTTTACATAAAAAAGTTGGTGTGGCCAAAATTCGTGAAAGTGGGTCATGCTCATATTTCAAGCATGGTATGATGTATGGACCTGGGACCAATACCAACGAGTCGACACTCGATAGAGATTCAAAATTAGGGCCAAGGTCGAACAGGAGTCACGAGGGCTATTACCAGAATTGCTGGAAATCATATTTTTGAACCTACTTGTGCATTCCCTTGATTGGTCCCTTTGAATACTGTGGAGATATATACCTTATCTGATTTCTTGGAAAAAATTAACTGATTTTTGAATGAATATCTATAAATACTGTCATTGAAAACCTATTTCTTATTTCTTTAAAACTATTTTATCCCCAAAATAAGCCTCTAAGGTATTCCCATTACATTCATAGAGGAGCACGGTGGCTAAGCAGTTAGAGGTGCAGGTTGCAAGCCGAGAGGTTCTTAGTTCGAATCCTATCTGCGGCAACTGCCTTGTGTCTTTGGGCAAAAACACTTCACCCCCATTGCCCACATAATGGCATAGTGATGTTGTGTACGAAAACATACTGCATGCCAATGATACACTTGCACTAACCCTGCTTGTGTGGAGTTAGCATGTTGGGGATCCAGACAGTTGCTTGTTGTTGTTGTTTGGTGGTTCTCTGTGTTCTCTGGTTTCCTCCATCCATGAAAACTGTACGACACGAGGCGGGCCTAGCTGTTGAAGTGTCATTAAACCCCAATAAATTAATAACATTCATAGAATGTCTTCTATGCACTGTTTGTCAACATGATAACCCAAATACAATCAATCCTATCTCAATGTTTTTGGTATACTGATAGCCTGCCTGCCATTGGTATTTTTTCATCTATGATTTGGAGGCATGTGGGGCCTTCGGATTCTAGATGTTAAAAATATGTTTACAACATTTACTGGGAAATGAGTTAGCTGAAGCAGTAACCATTATCTAATACAGAAATCTCCAGAGAGAAAGCTGAGATAAAATTCTTTGTTACATTGAACAGCACTGTATATTTATGTTGTATCATGTTAGAAAACTTCAGTCTCAGTCATTGAAGAGAGAGAGAAACCTTCACTTTTCAAAGCATTTTTTTTTAAAAATCTATTTATTCTCAATCATAACTCAGGATTGAGAGGTTTTGGGATGGAGTAGTGTGTGGCTTTCTCGAAACACCTATCACAGCTACAAAGTAATAAAATGGAATATTTGAATGGTCAGATTTTAACCCTCTTTATACTTCGATGTGAGTAAAAAAATATCTTTAATATAACTCATGGCTACAGAATGTTTTTTGCTCTCTTTTCTGAAACATTTAATTCTATGTGGAATGGGACACCTTTTCAGTGTGCTTTCCAAACTACGGGATTCTTAACCCTTTAACCAACATAACGGCAAAAACCGGTCAGCTTTATACACAGAAATGTCTATTCAGTTTTAATTACTATTTCATTTTTGCTTGAAAAACATAGCTTATGACCCTTCATTGGAATGAGCTCATTTTTTAAAGGATTATTTATTTATTGGTGTTTAATTTCACATATTTCTGCACAGTGGTTTACCATGACCAGGATAGTTTTACGGGCGGAGGAAGCCAGAGTACCTGGGGGAGGAGGACCTCCGGGCAACAGCGAGCAACTATCAGATTCCCCACATACTAACTCCACACAAGCAGGGTTAGCATTGGTTGAATACAGGTGCACCATCGATGTGCAGTACGCTTTAGTACACATCGCCACCATGCACCCACGTAGGCAATGGGGTGAAGTGTCTTGCCCAAGGACAGAATGAGGACCGCTCGACTTGCAGCCTGCACCTCTGCCAACTCAGCCATTGCGCCCCCATTTAACCCTTTACCCAATGGAGACGATAGCAAAACTTATTATTTCAAATATCATTTTTTTCAAATTTTCCAAACAATTTCAACAAAACCATATCATGGGACCCCTCGTTGGAACTAATATTTTTTCAACTTCTCAATTTGCATATTACGCGGGCGGATGCGGCCGATTCGTTGGGTAAAGGTTTTTTTTTTATTTTTATTGGTGTTTTAAGGTCACATATTTCTGCACAATGGCTAACCATGACCGTGACAGTTTTACGGGCGGAGGAAGCCGGAGTACCCGGAGAGAACCACCGAGCAACGACGAGCAACTGTCAGCTCCCCAACATACCAACTCCACACAAGCAGGGTTAGCATTGGTTGAAGACAGGTGCACCATCGACGTACAGTACGCCTTAGTACACAGCGTCACCGTGCCCCTACGTGGGCAATGGGGGTGAAGTGTCTTGCCCAAGGACACAACGCGGTTGCCGCAGGTGGGATTCGAACCGAGGACCTCTCGGCTTGCAGCCTGCACCTCTACCATCTGGGTAAAGGGTTAAAGGATTAAAATGGAATATTTAAAGCGAATATTTTAACCCTCTGAAAATCTTAATATGGGGGCACGGTGGCGCTGTGTACTAAAGCGTACTGCACTTCGATGGTGTACCTCTCTTCGAAAAAATCATTGAGAATAATGAAAACCATTTCCACTCTCACAGTGTTGTTCTAAACACACATGGATATAGATGGGACCTCGGTATTTTGACAATGCCAATAAGTCTTCAGACAGGCTCTTAGGGGTCTTCAAGGCCTTTCAACGTCTACATTCCAACATTACTGAACCTTTTTACTTGCAATATATTTTCCAGAGGTACCATGCATGCACTTCATCATTGCCTTGCTAATATGAGCATTTGCCATCATCTACAAATATGGCAGATCCGGAGTTGGTGGAGCCAATATTTATAAAGTAGTTTATGCTCATACTTCAGGTTTAGTATGACCTATAGTAATGGTACCTACACCAAATGAGTTGAAACTTGCTGGAGGTTCAAAATGTGGTCCACCTCTATGCAGTCAAGAGAGGTCATTAAATGCATACTTTTTCGACCTATTGGGAATTTCATTTTATACCAATTAATGCAGTTCTGAAGATTATACATGTATCTCATCATTCAAATAAATGGTAGCGGCAGTAATGTCCATTTCTGATTCCTTGATCGAACCCTATAAATGGTGTGCACATATATGCCTTTTCGGGTTTCTTAGAAAAATTGTTCTGATTCCTGTATGAATATTTTCTCCATGAAAGAATTTCACAAAAAGCAGTGGGGAGAAAGCTGTGACTGTCAAATACAATAACATGATCTATTTATTTAATCTCATTGTACATAATTAATTCCCAAACCAAGTTAATATAAAAACAAACAACTTGATAATGAAGAATTCCAGTGTACATGTAATTGTAAAACTACACTCTAGATTTGTTATTGAAACCTATCACAATACTGTCAGGATGCCGGTAAAAGATGCAATACTGACATAGTTGAATGTTCTGTTAACTGTGTTAGTGCTATGACTGTTTAAAATTAATTTATTAGAGAAGTTCTAGTTTTATGTATGCCTTGTTTAGGTCACTAGATGCTTTTAAGAGCAGGCTTTCAAATGAGCTCTTGGGGTTTTTTAAGGTTTTTATGACAATATCTCCGACATAGAGTTTATGCACCCTTTGTCAGCGCGACAACTCAAATACGGACCGTCTTATCTCTATGCATTTTGGCATGCTGGTTAACAATAACCAGTTTGCACTTATCTATGTTTTTTTCACCCGTTCGATCTGAATGTCAGATGACAGATCTGAAGTTGGTGGAGCCATTATTTCAAAGTGGGTTGCGCTCATTCTTCAATGTAGATGTGGACATGGGACTCCACCGACTGAGTTAAACATTGCTGGAGATTCAATATATGGCCCACCTGAATGAGGTCATCAAGTGCATATTATTCAGAAAGACTGGGAAATGCATTTACACCTTAATGTATTTCTAAAGTTTATGAATGTATTTCATCACTCAAATTAGTGGGCAGAGCCAAAATTGTCCATTTCTGATTCGTGTATCGAACCCTTTAAATGCTGGTCACATATATGCCTTTACTGGTTTCTTATAAAAATTGTTCTGATTCCTGTATGAATATCTGTAAATACTGTTAACGAAAAACCCATTTCTGATTTGTTAAAAAATATTTTACACCAGAAGATAAGCCTCCATAAATTCTCTTTCTGTAGAGTTTATTCCTGATACTTTAACCCATTTCCACACAGACTTGAATTTACTGGATGCAGTAAATTCTGTTTCTCTGGTTTAAATTTGTTCTTTTGTCGCCTATACTGGTACATAACCAAGATGTTCAAAGGAGTGACCTCTGGAGAATCGACAACAACCGAATCAGCTGATTCACAATGAGACATCCGACCACTCTTCGGCGCTTTTGTCAAGAACTGTCTCCACCGTAACAGGTTTGGATACTTTTGAATTCATGACAACTGATGCATATGTTTTGGAGGCTCAGAGCATTCATCACCTCTACTAAAATCCTCATCGGAACAATCTGGAACAACATGAACGGCCTTTGGAAGCGACATTGTTGGCAGTAATGGAACGAAGTGGTTGGCTACCCAGTAAGCTTTGGTGCTGGGTGCACTGCCTGCCCAAAGAACTGGAATAGGGCAGAGTCTTCTGGAACCAACCCGGGGATGGAACACTGTATTTAATATTCCAATGCACACATCCACAGGCCCATTTTCTGTAGGATACACCGACTTAATAGGTCTACCAATAACGGCCAAAGCACCGTGTATTGTCCAGGCTGAGGAATATGCTGCAGGACCTTGGCTCTTGGCACAGGGCACAATATCGGCATCGATAGTTGGACTGACGTCAGGTATCCTTGTATTTCTACGAGCCTCCTCGTAAAAAGGCTTATTCAAAAGCAACTTAACGCAACCGATATGGCATTAAATAGACAGCTTCCATTCCCAGTCACCGAAATTGCAACAGAGTCTTTTTCCACTGAGGACCGAGAAGCTGGCGGGCAAATTTATCCTGGTAATATCTCCTCACAGGATGGTAGTGATGTATGTCAGTGACCTTAATTGTCTGGCTTTCATTGCGCAAGAAGATTTTCTCCCTCCTTGCAGCATCAAAAACTGACCCATTATTGGCCGCTGCTCTGAGCCTCAAGTGAGAATCTTCCCAGTCAAAAGAACCAGAATTTAAAATGAAGAAATAGATATTTTTATTTTCGTTTTCAAATTTTGTTTTGTTCTCGGCAAGTTGCCTCTTCTCGGTTCGGCGCCGAATGTGGGAATTAATAAATAATCCCATTCATCGTAGTCCTGGCTGGGTTAAAATTGTTTTGTTACTAATTTGTACACAATATATAGTAGATACATGCCTTAAACGCTAACAATAAACTTTTATTTTCATTTTGAAATATTATTTGGTTTTGTTCTCGGCATGTAGTCTCTAGAGTAGATACATGCCTTATATGCAAACAAGACTTCTATTTTCATTTTTAAATT
Source organism: Pictodentalium vernedei (assembly GCA_031216915.1). NCBI lineage: Eukaryota > Metazoa > Mollusca > Scaphopoda > Dentaliida > Dentaliidae > Pictodentalium > Pictodentalium vernedei. The sequence continues at coordinate 540,209,663 of CM062293.1, forward strand.
TTTGTTTTGTTCTCGGCATGTAGCCTCTTCTCGGTTCAGCTCCGAATGTGGGAATTAATAAATAATCCCATTCACCATTGACCTGGCTGGTTTAAAAGTGTTTGGTTACTAATTTGCACATAATATAGAGTACTTACATGCTTTATACGCTAACAATAAACTTTTATTTCGATCTTTATATATTAATTGGTTTTGTTCTCGGCAAGTAGTCTCTTCTCGGTTCGGTGCCGAAGGCAAAGGGTTAATTAATAATCCCCTTCACCATAGACTTGGTCGGTATAAAGTTGTTTTTTTCTAGCTTTTACATAAATAGAGTACCTACATGTATATGCTAACAATTAATATTTATTTTTGCCTTTATTTATTATTTTAATTTGTTCTCGGTTGTTCTCGGTAAGTAGTCTCACCGGTAAGTTTTAGAGATGACTTTTACATTCCTTCGATTTCCACTCTCTGTATATTTTGTTAGTTGATCAACAAAAAACATTTTGGGGGTCGAGTAAAAATGGCCTCTGGAGTTTAAAGGGTTAATCCAAGCAAGTTGTAGTGATGACAATTCCATTCCTCCAATTTCCACTCTTGATCTGTCATGGTCATGACAGATCAAGGCATTCCGGTGTTAAGGAGAGCCCCCAATCGATTGTGCTTCAGTTCTGCATAACCTCCAGATTCATTGAACAAAGTCCCTTTTCGATCGGTCAGCCGTTACCGCCGCCTCGGTCAGCCGTTACCACCGCCTGGTCACGTGACCTAGATTCCTTTAGCACTGTCTACAGGTTATTTTTTATGATGGGATTTCATTGTAACTTGGTCGGATAACTTAGTATGATATCCAGATGAGACTATCCTGTTTGTGACCGCCGGACCATCACGTGACCTAGATTCCTTTAGCAAAGTGTACGAGTGTACGAGTCATATTATGAAGGGATTTCATTGTAACGTGGTAGGATGACTCGTTTTGGAATGATTTTGTTGTAACTTGATAACTTTGACATACGTTGGTTGACGTACATTAACTGCGAGGGCCACATCAACCCAGGCGGCGATTCTTTAGTACAGGCTACACCTCAAATTATTCTTATTGAAAACATAGCATGTAGGGAACAGAAAAAAATTAACTTATTCTCAAATATCACAATTCTTGTCTTATTTCATAATTCTTTCATAAACATTGAACATTATCCTTTTCATCAAACACTACACACAGTCAAGTTAATCTTCAGAGCCATTGATAATTCATTATTGATGGGTATGCTGAAGCGGAAAGGATTTGATTTTTAGCTCACCTTGAAGCTGAGCTAATCCCATCGCTCTCCATCCGTCTTCCTTCAACACCAATTCAAGTGAAAGTTTATGTGAGTGATAGTCTCGAAGGGACATTGCATTTTTGTTCAACTCAACATTCAACATGCCCAGTCCCACAGGGAAGGGGTGGAGGAAAACGCTCGAAAATATTTTTAAAATCTTCTCATGAACCAGTGAGTACAGTGACTTGATATTTGTTATGGAGCTTCCTTTTGAGGTGTAGATTCAAGTTTGTTGAACCGACGTTCGTGAAGCAATATTTGGCTTTGTAATGGGAGGGGAAAGATTTTTGGCCCCCACCAAAACTTCTTTTTTCTGAACCGATGGTCAAATTTGATATGTGGTATTACTAGGTCATAAGTACTTGACTCATGCGAATAAAAAGCTCCGCACGGGAACCCCAGCCGCTAAAAATAGAAATATTTTCAAACGCCCATATTTCACAAACCACACGGAACAGAGAACTGTTATTTGGTATGAAGCATCCTTAGGACCAGTAGATTTGAATGGTAAAAAAATGCCATCGATTATGTTAGGGTGTTCTGCAGAGGGCATCGAAAAAATGCTGAGTCAGCATATTTGCAAAAAAAATTAAAAATCTATTCCCCAGAACCAATGGTCATAATCTTTTGATATTCGGTATATTGCTTTCATAGAGGGGGGGGGGGGGGCATATTGGTTCATATTTGGGCTCAATACAGGAGCACAAAGTTTTAACTTAGGGCAATATGGGGAATATTCTTTAAAACTATTCTTCTTCAGAACCACCAGTCAGAATCTTTTAATGTTTGGTATACATCATTGTTATGAAAGTCAGATTCAAGATTGTTCAAACCAAGTCCCTAGGTTATTATTTGGGCTCACAGTGGTAGCCTAAATTTTAACTTAGTGCAATATGAGTAAATTTTTTTTTAAATCTTCAGATCCGCCAGTCGGAATGCTTTCATATTTAGCCCGACTGTTTACAGTAAGGGGTATAGTAATGACTTTTGTCCGTCCGTCCGTCCGTCCGTCCGTCCGTCCGTCCGTCCGTCCGTCCGTCCGTCTGTCCGTCCGTCCGTCTGTCCGTCTGTTAACATTTAGAGTTTTTGGTTAAAGTTTGTGGTTAAAGTTTTTTACTGAAGGTTCAAGTGTTTTGTTTTTTTTTCTTTTTTTTCTTTTCCTATTTAGTTGACATTTGGAGTTTTGGTTAAAGTTTGTGGTTAAAGTTTTTTCTTCAACCTTCAAAGACAGGCTATACCCGGTAGTTCTTATCTGATCGTCACGAAATTTCATATGCAGGTTTTAGGTCATGTCTTCATGAGAACGTCCCCTTTTGGTCGTGATCGGTCAACCGGTATGGCTGCCCGAGCCCAAAACCCGAACACCATTAGCACAGTCTACAGGTCGTATTTATGAAGGGATTTCATTGCAACTTCATAGAATGCCTCTGTATAATGCCTAGATGAGAACATCCCTGTTTGGGCATGATCTGTCAACCGTGATGGCTGCCCAAGCCCGAAACCCAAAAACTTTTAGCACAGTCTGCAGGTCAAGTTTAATATGGATGCATTTCATTGTAACTTGATACGATGACTCCGTATGATGTCTACATGAGAATTTCCCCATTTGGGTGTGATCTATCAACCGTCAAAACTGCCCGAGCCCAAAACCCGGAAACCTTTAGCACAGTCTACAGGTCATATTTATGGAGGGATTTCATTGTAACTTGATAGGTTGACTTCATATAATGTCAGCATGAGAAAGTCCCCTTTTGGACGTGATTGGGCAACTTTTACGGCTACAGGTGCCCGAAACCCGAAAACCTTCAGCACAGTCTACAGTCATATTTATGAAGGGATTTCATTGTAACTTCGTAGGATCAATCCACATGATGCCCAGATGAGAATGTCCTCTTTTGGTTGCGATCATTCAACCACGATGGCTGCCCTAGCCCGAAGCCCAAAAACCTTTGGCACAGTCTACACGTCATATTTATGGAGGGATTTCATTGTAACTTGATAGGTTGACTTCATATAATGTCTACATGAGAACGTCTACTTTTGGGCATCTGTGACGGCAACAGGGACCCGAAGCCCGAATACCTTTAGCACAGTCTACAGGTCATATTTATGGAGGGATTTCACTGTAACGTGATAGGTTGACTTCATATAATGTCTAGATGAGAACGTCCCCTTTTGGGCAACTGTGACGGCAACAGAGGCCCGAAAACCTTTAGAATATTCCACAGGCCATAATTATGAAGGAATTTTATTGTAGCTTGGTAGGATGACTCCAAGTTTGTGGTTAAAAACCCAAACAAACACCACCACCCCCCTACCCCACCCCACCCCCAATTAGGCTTTTTTCTTCTTCTTTTCTCCAATATGCATTTTGAACTATTTCCTTTTGTCAAAAATGCTTGTTTACAGTATTGGTTACAAACCCAGACAAGCACCACCCCCCCCCCTCCCTCCCCCAATTAGGCATTTTATCTTTTTATTTCCTCCAATATGCATTTTGAACTATTTACAGTCACTACATGCAGAACCTTTTTTTCCGTTTTGTCAAAAATGCTTTTTTTGTTAAAGTTTGTGGTTAAAAATCCAGACAGAAATTATCCCCACCCCCACCCCCTCCACCCCCCCCCCCCCCCCCATTAGGCATTTTTTTTCTTTCCTCGAATATGCATTTTGAACTATTTACAGTCACTACGTGCGGAACCTTTTTTTAAACTCACGAAACCCTCAACCCCACACCCACACCCACACCCACCCCGACCCACCGGGGAGGGGGGGGGGGGGGGGCAATTAGGCACTTTTTTTTTTCTTTCGGCAAAAATGCAGTTTTACAGTTTTGGTTAAAGTTTGTGGTTAAAAACCCAGACAAACACCCACCCCCACCCTATGGTGCCAGTTAGTTTTTTTTTTTTTCTCTGCTCAAAATGCATTCTGAAGGATTTAGACTGACCACATGTGGAAAAAAAATGGCACTCCTCTAACACACTCCCATTCTCCCCCACCCCTCACCCCCACCCCACCTCCTCCTCACCCAGGGCCATTCATGGAATATTTTTTCTTTGGTACAAAATGCATTTTTAGCCTGACAATAGTCAGGGCTATAGTCATGACATTAGTCAGTCCATCTGTCTGCAAACAATTGGTTTCCAACTGATTACTCCAGTTTGGATTATTTGTTTTCAACCAAAGTTGATATGTGTATTTTCCAGCTAGTAATACAGGCCAGGTTTCAATAATCCTTTACCTAACACAAGTTGAAGCCAACAGTACAAATTATTTTTCTGAAACATCAGATTTTTTCATTTTTTTATTTACTTCTAACCATGCCTTATTACTCCTTATTGGAACAAGCTCATCAAGTTTGTTCCATTAATAGGTCATGAGGTATGTTTTGAAGTAGAGAAATGAAAAAATAAAATTTGAATAGCAAATTTTGTATATCACGAGTGCAGATATGGCAGATTCGTTAGGTACACTGTTAACAAAAAATGGCTCCGACTATTTTGCATCTAAGCATTGCCATTCCTGGGACAGTCGGGCTGCATGCGTGACATCACTCTAGTTGGCATACAACATCTCTAGAGGGTGGGGGGGGGGGGGGGGGTCAGATCCAAGTTTCTTCAGTTCAAGTGTCTGGGTTTCAAATGTGGGCTCCATATGGGAACCTGAAATTTAACTTAGTACAACATGAGGGAATTTTTTCAAAACTCTTCTTCTTCAGATACAAAAGTCAGAATGCTTTCATATTTGGTATACAATATCTCTAGGAGGGTCAGATTCAAGTTTGTTCAAATCGGGTCCCTCGGTATATATTTGGGCTCACTATGGTAGCCCAAATTTTTACTTAGTACAATGTGAGGAAATTTCATAAAAAATCTTCTTCAGATCCACCAGTCGGAATTCTTTCATATTTGGTATACATCATCTTTAGGTGGTTCAGATTGAAGTTTGTTCAATTCGAGTGTCTGGGTTAATATTTGGTCTTTTTTTGGAACCTGAAATTTAACTTAGTACAACATGAGGGAATTTTTTCAAAAAACTTCTTCAGATCCAACAGTCAGAATGCTTTCATATTTGGTTTACAACATCTCTAGGAGAGTCAGATTCAAGTTTGTTCAAATCGGGTCCCTAGGTATATATTTGGGCTCCATGTGGTAGCCCGAATTTTAACTTCGTGCAATATGAGGAAATTTCTTTAAAACTCTTCTTCAGATCCACCAGTCAGAATGCTTTCATATTTGGTATACAACATCTCGGGCGGGTGGGGGGTTATGCAAATTCAAGTTTGTTCAAATCAGGTCCGTAGGTTAATATCTGGGCTCGCTATCGTAGCCAAAATTTTAACTTAATGCAATATAAAGAAATTTCTTGAAAAAGTTTGTTTTTCAGATCCAACAGTCGGAATGCTTTCACATTTGGTATACAACATCTCTAGGGAGGTCCGATTCAACTTTGTTGAAATCGAGAGCCTGTGTTAATATTTGGACTCCCCATGGGAGCCGGAATTGGCCATGTAGCTGAAGAATTAGAAATTTTATATTCAGTACCCTCTAGAGGTGTGTAACTGAGAGTAATCCACATAGGTTGTATCGAGGGGCTTCGTATGGGAGCTCTACATTTTACATTATGATCAACTGAAGAAAAGGCATGATGCCCGGATTATTTGTGTCACTCCCGTGGGGCTCAAGGATTGACAGTGTATCCTATGGAGATGGATTGCTTAATGTAGATTCATTCTTGGACTTTTTTATATCATGTTCTGTTCAATGTAAGCACTTCATACCCCGTGGGACCTCTTATTAAGATTCAGTTTCGGTTCAATTTTAGGAAAAAAACTTCAGTCTCAGTTCAGATTTTCTATTTGTTAAGAACACGTCGACAACTCTTCAGGCTCCTTAACTTAGAAATGACTCGCAAAAGTTTGTCCAACACCTCACACCACAAAAGGCCCTGTCTTAAGTATCACCATTGGGTTCAGCCTAACTTCCTTTTGATCATTCTTGGGGGTGGTGGGGGGGGGGGGGGGTAGGAGATCAGTTGCTAAGCCTGTTGAGTCAAAAAATAACTTCGGGTACGACATGAATGAAGTTCATCTAATCTATGTTGTGTTCTAGTGCATGGATGAGTCAATACGAGATAAAATGCGAAACTGAGGACACGACTTATCTCCCCTTAAATGTAGAGACTAAGTGACGATCATTCATATGAGCCACTAGCCCTGTTCTCCCCAGTAAGATAGTTTGGTCAGTTTATGCACAAATACGGGGACGCGGTGGCTCAGGAGGTAGAGGTGAAGGCTGCAAGGCAAGGCACTTCACCCCCAATGCCCACGTACTACACGCTGATGGTGCACTTGTTTTCAACCAATGCTAACCCTGCTTGTGTGGAGTTAGTATGTTGAGGAGCTGACATTTGCTCGCCGTTGCTGGGTGGTTCTCCCTGGGTACTCCGGCTTCCTCCATCCGTAAAACTGTCGAGGTCATGATTGACCTCGACAGTTTTACGGATGGAGGAAGCCGGAGTACCCAGTACTTGTACCAGGAGGTGTGCCATTGATTAGTCATCGTGCAGAAATAAGTGACCTTAAACACCAATAAATAAATATATAAATTAATAATGCACAACTACAGTAAAACCGACAGGTCGGATATTGTTGGGTCTTGCATTTCAGTTTCCCGGTTTCCCACAAAAACCAAAACCGAACTGAAAAACCATCCAGCTTTCGCAGCTGCCCTAGAATATATTATACATACATTATACATACAAAAGCTAACGATGTTACAGAAGCGATCCTTGCGCATTATAAGCAATAAGAGATATAATGCACATACAGACCCCATCTTTCGCAATAATAGAGTATTAAAGTTGAAGTTCTCTATAAACTCCAGACATGCTAATTTGTATTCGAGTGGTGTCATGGAAACCTGTCTGATTCTTTTGAAAACGCTTCAGGCCTGGCATTCTTAAAAATGCAGGAGGGCTAAAAATCGCTCCTCTTGGTCTAGGGGAACAATTAGCTCTCCTCAAGCTTACAAAAGCTAAAAGTGGCAAAATGAAGATTTGCTTTTGATGAATTTTGCCTAGTGAGCTTTGTACATTTTATTTAAATTTGCTGCGGCTAATAAGGTAGTCTCGGTGAGATGGCTACACTGCCCCTCCCACACCTCCGGGCCTCGCAAGGCCCGGAGGTATGGGAGGGGCAGTGTGGCCATCTTACAGAGATCACTATCAAAGCAGATATCTGTAAAAATGGGGGGGGGGGGGGGGGGGGTAGGAATAGACTGTTATGGTAATCATTATTTTCTAAGGGCAGGAGAGCTAGTTTTCGCCCTCCTTAATTTTTTTAAGGCGAGCAGTGGGCGAGCGAATAAATCGCTCTTCTGAACATGGCAGGCCTGAAGCTTTACTCTTGCAGTTATAAGACACTATGAGAAACCTAAAGTAAGAATACGTTACTTCTAATGCAATTTTTTGATATTCTAAATTAGTATTCAACATATTCCTAGTACTGGTTTGGATCACCCCTCGTGCACCTCCTGGTCTCTATAGTAGTTTCTTCCTAGTGTGTATTTTAATAAAAACAAAGTACTTGTACCAGGAGGTGTACCATTGTTTCAGCTGACTGCTGGGTCATCTTATCTCATCTTATCCAATTGTTTCCCTGTTCTTTATGCACGAGAGTAAGTCACGTTAGGTACAAACACATACTTGTAAAACAGTCTGGTTGAAGGTTACGTAATGCACAGCTTGGGAGACAATAGATGGACAGCCAATCTGGCTATATTGTCTCCCTGCCGTATACACTGATATTGTCATGCTTGAGTAGTGTTAATTTACATATCTTTTTGTATCCTTGAAACACTCTTTACTACTGTATGTATCATTTCTATTTGTGTCATGTAGACTGCAAAATAAAGAAAGAAATCAATCGATCAATCAATCCTACCTGTTACCTGCACTCAGGCGTGTCGAATTTTGAAGAAATCGCAGAACGCTTGCAACAAACGTCATCTCAAAAAGGGGCAGAAACATTTAGCTCTTTTTGTACTGGGTCATTAATAATTGTTTTAGAGTACCTATCAGTATACGTTACACAATACTGTCACAACGTTATAGGCATATTACCAGTCTACTGTTGTAGCACGTGACCATAATAAAGTAGGTGTTTGCTCCTTCAAGCCGTCATCACTCCACAAACATGTGTTACCAGTCTGCTGTTGTGGCAAGTGACCATATAAGCCAGCAAGCTAATAAAGTAGGTATTTACTCCGTCAAGCCGTCATCACTCCACAAACATGTGTCACCAGTCATCTGTTGTAGGTTATGACCATGTAAGCCAGCGAACGAATACAGTAGGTTTCCACTCATTTAAGCGCCATCATTCCACAATGTCATCGTGCATGTCACTAGTCTGGTGTTGTGACACATGATAAAATAAGCCAGCTAATTGGTAAAGTTGGCATTTACTCATTCAACAGCATCACCGTACAGACATGTATAACTAATCTTCTGTCTTAAAACCCTGCTAACTAATAAAGTAGATGTTTACTCTCCAAGGCCGTTACCATTCCACAGCATCCCCGTTCATACATGTATCGCAAGTCTTCTGTCATAAAAGCCTGCTAAATAAAGTAGATTTTTACTCCCCTAGGCCGTCATCATTCCACAGCATCACCCTACATACATGTATCGCCAGTCTTCTGTCATAAAAAGCCTGCTAAATAAAGTAGGTTTTTACTCCCCTAGGCCGTCATCATTCCACAGCAGCACCGTACATACACGTATCACTAATCCTCTGTCAAAAAAGCTTGCTACCTAATAAAGTAGGTTTTTACCCTCCCCCCCCCCCCCCCCCCCCCCCCCACCATAGGCCGTCATCATTCCACAGCATCACTGTACATTAGGGTCCTGCGAATATTCGAGATTAGATTCGATATCGATACTATACGTATGCTTCGAGATCGATCCCGAATCAGTCTCAGGATTCAATTTTTTCGAATCTCTCGTACTAACTTCAATTAGTTACATTTCCAACAAAAATAGGATAAACCTGTCATTAGAAAATTCATTCATGTAGGCTCAATTCCTATTTATTTGAGTAATTGACAATGTTTAATTGTCAGGTAAGGTGTGAATTTGGCCCAGAACATTATCCATAGTTTTGGTTTTTGAAGGCTTAACTTGTTACCATTCACGTTCTTAAGAACGTGAATAGTAACAAGTTAGGTCTTCAAAAACTAAAACTATGGACAATAGGCCTAGTTGTTTCAGCGACGGTGCTACAGAGAATATTTAGTTATTGGTGTTTAAGGTGTTCACTCCGTCGCGTAAGGGTCATCACATTGTTCCGTAACTTCCGTTTGATGCAATATGAAATAACTTGTCTTTTAAGATTCGATTCGGGATTCGATTCGATGTCGATATCAGAGACACGATTCGATTCGAGATTCGATTCGAAAAGAAATTTGTGATTTGCAGATCCCTACTGTACATACATGTATCACTAGTCTTCTGTCTTTAAGGCCTGCTAAATAAAGTAGGTTTTTACTCCCCTAGGCCGTCATCATTCCACAGCATCACCGTACATACATGTATAGCCAGTTGTCTGTCATAAAAGCCAGCTAACTGGTAAAGTAGGCTTTCACTCATCATTCCACAGCATCACCGTATATACATGTATCACTAATATTCTTTCTTAAAAGCCTGCTAAGTAGTAAAGCGGGTTTTTACTCCCCTATGCCGTCATCATTCCACAGCATCACCGTACATACATGTATCACTAATTTTCTGTCTTAAAAGCTTGCTAACTAATAAAGTAGGTTTTTACCCCCCCCCCCCCCACCCCCATAGGCCGTCATCATTCCACAGCATCACCGTACATACATGTATCGCCAGTCTTCTGTCATAAAAGCCTGCTAACTAATAAAGTAGGTTTTTACTCTCCAAGGCCGTCATCATTCCACAGCATCACCGTACATACATGTATCGCCAGTCTTCTGTCATAAAAGCCTGCTAACTAATAAAGTAGGGTTTTACTCCCCTAGGCCGTCATCATTCCACAGCATCACCGTACATACATGTATCGCCAGTCTTCTGTCATAAAAGCCCGCTAACTAATAAAGTGGTTTTTTATTCCCCTAGGCCGTCATCATTCCACAGCATCACCGTACATACATGTATCGCCAGTCTTCTGTCATAAAAGCCTGCTAACTAATAAAGTAGGTTTTTACTCCCCTATGCCGTCGTCATTCCACAGCATCACCGTACATACATGTGTCACTAATTTTCTATCTTAAAAGCCTGCTAACTAATCAAATAGATTTTTACTCCCCTAGGCCGTCGTCATTCCACAGCATCACCGTACATACATGTATCGCCAGTCTTCAGTCATAAAAGCCTGCTAACTAATAAAGTAGGTTTTTACTCCCCTATGCCGTCATCATTCCACAGCATCACCGTACATACATGTATCACTAATTTTCTGTCTTAAAAGCCTGCTAACTAATCAAATAGGTTTTTACTCCCCTAGGCCGTCACCATTTCACAGCATCACTGTACATACATGTATCGCCAGTCTTCTGTCATAAAAGCCTGCTATATAAAGTAGGTGTTTACTCCCCTAGGCCGTCATCATTCCACAGCATCACCGTACACACATGCATCGCCAGTCTTCTGTCATAAAAGCCTGCTAACCAATAAAGTAGGTTTTTACTCCCGTAGGCCGTCATCATTCCACAGCATCACCGTACATACATGTATCGCCAGTCTTCTGTCATAAAAGCCTGCTAACTAATAAAGTAGGTTTTTACTCCCCTAGACCGTCATCATTCCACAGCATCACCGTACATACATGTATCGCCAGTCTTCTGTCATAAAAGCCTGCTAACCAATAAAGTAGGTTTTTACTCTCCTAGACCGTCATCATTCCACAGCATCACCGTACATACACGTATCGCCAGTCTTCTGTCATAAAAGCCTGCTAACTAATAAAGTAGAATTTTACTCCCCTAGACCGTCATCATTCCACAGCATCACCGTTCATACCACAAGTCTGCTGTTGTAACACTTGATGATATAAGCCAGGAAACTGGTAAAGTAGGCTCTTACTCCTTTAGGCTGTCATCATTCCACAACATCGTACATATCACTAACCTGATGTTGTAACACTGAACGAACAAGCCAGTTAACTAGTAAAGTGGGATTTTACTTCTTTTGGCCGCCATCATTCCAGAACATCATTGTGCAGGAAAGATATTTTTTATTCAATGTTTGACACTTTACCCAACACGAAAAGCAGACGACACTTGTAAAAAATGTTCTTGAATAACTCATCTTTTATCATTTTTTGTCTCAAAAACATAGGTTATGACCCCTCAGTGGAACGAGCTCGTTCCAACGAGAGGTCATAACCTATGTTTTTGAGACAAAAAATGAAAACATAATGAAAAATAATTGGAGATTTTTTAGAATAGCGCTGGCCGGTTTTGGTCGTTACGTTGGTAAAGGGTTAAACTGTCACGCTTCGGATTCGATCATTGTTTACATTGGTGAACACTCGGTCACGAAACTCAAAATGCTTGAAAATCTGATAATTTTTATCAACATGTCCTCCGCGTTGATTATTATTACATGTTACAAGATTACACCCGGACAACAAGGACCCTATCTCCTCCAACCAACAGGTAGGACAGGAACTTTCCCAGTGCACTCGGATTGTCTTCTCATCGATACAATAATCGCTCACTCATCTATTTATGCAGTCTCCTACTCTAAGAATCATTTTACACAGAATTTGGCCCGAGGCCACCCATATTTGTTTATTTATTATTTAGTTATTAGTGTTGTTTAAGGTCACATACTTAGGCACAATGGCTAATCATAGCCGTGACAGTTTCACGGGTGGAGGATGCCGGAGTATCCGGAGAGAACCACCGAGCAACGAGGAGCAGCTGCCAGCTCCCCAACATCGTAACTCCGCCCTGCAGCACAGGCAGGGTTAGACTGGTTGAAGACATGCACACCGTCGACGTGCAGTACGCCTTAGTACACGGCGTCATCGTGTCCCCATGTGGACAATCGGGGTTAAGGGTCTTATCCAAGGACATAACGCGGAAGTCCGAGTCGATCGCTCAGACGGTCACCCATCCGAAGACTAACCGGGCTGGACGTTGCTTAACTTCGCCGAGGCCACCCAAATGTCGATGCAGAATACATAACAAGGCAGTGAAGTAGGCACAACTTAGAGTTCAGTGCGATAGCTGTGACAATTGGTATCACATCCAACGCATGGGTACGTCCGAAAACATTTTTATACCATGATTACCTATTCTACTCTATATAAAAAGCCTAGGACATAAAGTTTAGCTTTACGCATCATCCGTGGTGAACACGCAAGCAATTGGATTTCAGTTGTTAAAATTTACACCTATAGTGGAACTACATGCTAGCTGACCTTTTGGTGACCTCGACCGGAATGCAGACTTTCCTAAATTTATCGCTCATCGTATCGCGAAGAGTGAAATAAAGGCGGCAGTTATTTTTTTACGTTTCGGGATTAGCTGACCTCATAAGATATCAAAAATTAACAATCATGCGTTGTCTGATGTTCATAAAACATCCATAACTCGAAATAGTATGTTATTATGTTATTAAAATGAAAAAGGACCCGTGATTTGCGCATTTCTTTTTTCATTTCGTTTCTCTGATAAAATTAACAGCGGAAGTACCGCCTACTGGTGCTCATGTGAACAAAAACAGATTCGGCCATGACATTTTCATTAACTGCCAACACATGTTCCGAATTAGAAGAATTTGTGATACTCAGCTACTCACCCTCAGCCACGATTTAACGGTCTTTCTTTTTAAGGGAAAACAGCTGGACGTGGTTTTCTTGGATTTTAGTTTGACCGTGTACTCCACTAACGGCTGCTGACGAAGCTATATAACTGAGGAATCCAAGGCAGTCTACAAAGGTGGGTGACTTCATTCCCGTCGAATCGTTCCCAACGAGTCAATATGGAAGGTGCCGCATCTGAACAAGTTTCACTCGTCAGCAGTGTCCAGCAAGGTACAGTCCCCGGCCCTTTGTTATTCCTTAATATTTATTAAGGTCCTTTTTTATTAATGATCTGCTTGACGACTTGCAACCACCATCTAGACTCTTCGCGGACGACTGCATTGTGTGCAGACAAACGTGGCCCCAAAGCGACGCCAATACTCCCCAGAAGGCTCTTGATAAATTAGCGAACCTTGGGATAGGTGTTTCATCCACAGATGCCGTGAGCCACTAGGTGACGGAAACCTCTAATACACGTCTACATACGAAAGGGAATCATCTTCAGCGCCGACAGGTCTACCAAATATCTATGTGTAGAAGATACCCATTCCTTTTGATCATGGAAAACCCATATTGTCCGAAAAACTAAGAAATGCAAGAGCATGCTCGGCTTCCCGCAAAAAACATATTCGATACAGCAACCAAACAACAAAACAACGCCTATATCTAGCTATAGTAAGATCTAACTTGGAGTACTGCTCAACTATCTGGAACCTCTATGCTAAAGATCTGACACAGAAATTAGAAATGGTACAACACAAGGCAGCAACATTCGTGACCAACAGATATCTCAATACCAGTTGCGTTACCGACATGCCAAACCAACTCAAATGGAAAATACCGGAATCAGGACTCAAGAAAACCGAACTGATAATGCTGTACAGGATAATTAACAACCTGATTTGTATCCCTTGTCATGACTATCTGACTATAGCTCCTATACGGAAACGTAGATGCCGACACCGCCTTTTTCAACCATTATACAGACATCTATAAACAGAAGCTTCTTTCCCAGAACGTTCCCACTTTGGAATCAGTTGGCGGAACCAGGGGGAACATGGGACAGTCTTCAGTCATAAGAGTAGGCGGAACCAGGGGGAACATGGGACACGTGCCCATCCACTTTTTTTCCACAGACAGGTTGCGTAGTTACACGCAATATGCAGGCATTCGTATAATATATTAATTGCAAATCCAAACAACATTTGGCCAAAAAATCGAACTTTCAGTCGCTTCGGTCCGTTTCTTCTACTTCGACCATCTTCCAAATCGAAGGCTAGCCTTTGGATTGGGAGAGGTTGATTAGGCTGAAGCCCTGGGACCCGCAGGGACACGGGGCCCGCCATTTTCTTTTATTGCTGAGGCACTGTTACCTGCGCCTTTGGGGTCCAATGGTGAAAGGTACTCTGCACCGTAGCGATACATGTACATATATATTTATCTATACATATATATACCCTCAAAAGTATACTATATATATATTTACATACAGTACATTATTTTAATGTTTATTTAAATAATATGTCAAGTTGTAAGTACATTCTTCAGGAGACCCGCAAAATGGATATAGGACTATGTGCTGCGGCGTAGTGCCTACCGTACAAGGGTCAGGCTGTCAGCTGTACTGGGGTGAAAGATTGAAGTGCCGGAGGGGGCCTCGAGGCCGAAGAACCTAACAACCTGTGGCTCGGCCATGGGTTAATACGACTCTGCGCTGGATTTGATATATTTTACACTGTTATCGTTGTACTTTATTGGATTATCGAAAGGTTACAATATGTCACTTCCTGTATCAGAATTTGGTTAACCCTTTAACTAGAATGAAAAGCAGACGACACTTGCAAAAGAATTATTGAATAAATAATTGTTTTCATTTTTTTTTGTCTCAAAAACATACGTTATGACCCCTCTTTGGAACGAGCTCGAAGAGCTCGTTCCAAAGAGGGGTCAAAACCTATGTTTTTAAGACACAAAATGAAAAAATCGTGAAAATTTATTGGCGATTTTTGTGAATAGCGCTGTACGGATTTGGCCGTTACGTTGGGTAAAGGGTTAAATCTCCACATAATAATGTGAAAATAAAGAAATTTCAAGCTGTCATTTTTTCCCATAATGCTGATAGGAGTTTAACAAATTCAATCTTGTTTGTTATAATAAAAAAAAAACCCAAACGTTTCGCCTTCTGTTATTTTGTCACGGTCCTCAAATGAGGAAGCCCATTCAGGCGGCCGCCGGGTTATTCCCCAACTGTTTAATAACTCGACCACTGGCGCTTTCTTCATCTCTGAGCTACAGATGCTAAAATACTGACAGTTTGTCGGATAACACAACTGGGAATTTAACCAATTCAATCTTTGCGACAGTACTCAATAAGCTCAGTCAAACGAGATTGGATTGCTCAAAACGGTTAACTTCCTATTTTCTGCTGGGATAAATCACCCGATCCCTATAAAGTTACACAGCTGCGGCGTAAAACTGTTAGAGTTGGTTAGACGCCTCGAGGCGTTGCAGATTATTAATCTATAACGTGGGTTATAATCTTGCACGTCAGAAGCGTTAACTCAGTTATGATATTTCAAAAAGACGGGAAAGCATAAATTTTGCCGAACATAGTCGAGTGAAAATATTTTGACAAAAAAAGGATTTTCATTCGTCAAGATTGTTTTTCATTGATTTGGCAGACCTTGTTTTAGAGACACCCGATCCTTAGTGTTTGTTGGACACTTCGAAGCGTTTCTGATTATTAATCTATAACCTGGATTATAATCTCACACACCAGAAGCGTAAACTCAGTTAAGGTCTGCCAAATCAATGAATTAACAATCTTGACCAATGAAAATCCTTTCTTGTCAAAATATTTAAACTCGACTATTTTCGCCAGATTTTATACTTTCCCGTCTCAAGTTATTGAAATATCATAACTGAGTTAACGCTTCTGGCGTGTGAGATTATAACCCAGGTTATAGATTAATATGTTTTAAAAAGCACAGACGTGTGTAAAAACCACGCAAGGATTTGAATGCATTAATCTTTATCGGACCCATTTGGTTTGGCGCAACACTCCAGGCTTCAAATTCCTAGTTGCATTGTGGGAAAGCATTGCTGCGTGAATTTGTGATATTTTTTTACATCAGTGTGCAGATGGCAAGTTTGAGCCTTACTATAAACAGAGAAACATATCTATTGCAGTGAATGTTCAATGTGAGAACTTGGCTACTATAATCGCTGATTTTGGTGATTCTTTTGGTCAAAAATTGAATTCTGTGATCTAATGTTTAACGTCGGATGTCCACCTTCGTATAATTACTCCCTGTCTACCCGTACGATAGCAAGACTCAATTTGGAAGCATCATGCTGTGTCGAAATCCCCAATTAGAAAAGAGGTTGCTGAGTATTATTTCCTTGCAACCCGCCATACGTTTAACACGCAAAACAATCATTACCGTGTGTCGATTATCATATGATTCTACAAGACGTTCTCAAAAAGTCCTGTCAGTACTTTGTCTATAGTACGGTAGCAGAAAAGAAGAATATTCGTTGAATATCACGTATTGTCTATGCCATCCGGGTGTATCGTTTGGATTTTTGAGATGTTGTAACTGCCTAACCAATATCTACATGTAATAATTCAACATGGACTCATAATGTTCTTGTTGTCCTGATACTCTCTCTGGTTCACCTTTCTCTATGATATATTTCTACAATAAATAATAATAATAACTGCATTACGTTTATGTTTGGTGATATAAAGAGGAAATGGAATGAGTGTTTTTCTCATATAATATTTATGAAACGAGTCTAAGAATTTTCCATTTTGGCGAGACTCTGGCGAGCCCAAACGGAAAATTCGGACGAGTTTCATAAATATTATATGAGAAAAATACTCATTTTATATTCTATTTATCATATGACATTCACAAATTAGCCACTTAGTATGACTTTTTAACCCATCACCTACTAACTTGAGTTGCAGACGGCACTTGGAAAAAACATCCTCGTATAACTAAAAATTTTCATTTTTTGCTTCCAAAACATAGGTTATGACTCCTCATTGGAACGAGCTTGTCGAGCTCGTTCCAATGAGGAGTCATAACCTATGTTTTGGAAGCAAAAAGTGAAAATATAAAAAAAAATGAATGGCGTTTTTCTTGTAGGTAAAAGATTAATACAATATAACCCACCCTAAATAGGACAGATAACGTAAATTCTCCATTGTAATTATGCAAATGTGACCCAGTTGTATTTTGTTTAGCCAATCAAATTGTCCAGTTTTGAAACTGACCAATGAAATCTCCCAACTCTAATTATGCAAATTATGAAAAGGTTGCTGGTTATATTTTGTTCAGCCAATCAAATTGTCTAGTTTTGAAATTGACCAATGAAATCGACGGAATGCTTAATTTATCCCTGATTAATATGAAAGCAAAATATCAAATGTTTTAAAGTGAACAAAACGGATGAGTCATATGATAAAATAAACTATTGTATCCAAGGTTCTTTGAAATTTAAGTTCTCACACACTTCAATTTTATCTTAAGTATTTGTTTTTGTAGTCTGTATAAACGAATCTTCGATTCATTGGTAACAACACTAATTTAGGTTCAGACAAGATAGATAGCTAAGTGGGGGCTTCAGATACTCGAGCCCCAGATGATAGTCAAACCTACGAAATCTTTACTGATGTTAGTCGGTAGAAGAAAAATTCCCAGCAAAAAAAAAAAAAAAGAAAACACAACAAATTTACACAGAACCCGAAAAAAATGCCCCAGAATAGTCCTGAATAATCAAATACCCTCTGCACAGTTGACAAATTCTTCAGACAATGCCTGCGAAAACCAAAATGATGGCCTCATGGGCATACACGACTACGCCGGTATCACATCTCACACCAACAGAATTAGAACCATGTCGTACTCTATTTCAATAGACTTCCCTGGGTCTAAAGCGGAACGACAACGCGCTAATCAATGCAATAATGTACGGGAAAACCTCCATTCACACAATTGAAGGAGGAAACGCGTACCAACAATTCATCGAGTGCTGCATATATGTGCACGCGGCGCAAATCACCATCGTAATGATGTCATAAGACGGCCGCACAAGTGCGCAAACTGGATAGCTTACTTGGTACGGGGAGGGGGGGGGGTGCGGACTGGGCAAAAAAAGGTGCCGGGAAACGAACCAAGGGGCTCCCGGACACGGGCAAAAGTTTGCTTTTCGATCCGAAAAAAACGTTGCTTCCTTGCATCTCAGCGATCAATGGATGTCCACATCGAGGACATTTTCGATGGCATTTTTGTATCATCTTTGTCACTCATTTGATAAAAAATGATTGCACCAAAGGGGGCCCCGAACTCATCAGTCCGACCACAGTTCAGGCCAATAGGAGAAAATTTCGATTTTTCGAACAGAAAGAACGCTGTTTCCTTGCATCTGACCGACGATCAGTGGTAGACTAGAATGCTGGTATATCGAAATGCCCACAGAAAGCATTTCGATAAACCGACAGTCCATGCTACCAGACCCATTTCGCCTTTTGGTCATTTTCACGAAATTTCATGCGCCCAATAGGTGTTCGACGGCGTAATTTTGGGGAGGGGCCTGAATGGTCACCAGGGAGGGGGAATATCCCGGTGGACCACACGGCAAGTCCGCCTCTGACTTGGCACCATTTATGCAACACGATGTGGCATCGTTAGAAAATCATCAAACGAGATCAGCTGAACCGGGTAGACGAATACATTATAAACCATTAACATGCAGCTAATCCTATTATATAAGTGGGAAGTCTGTGATACAGTCATTCCGTATTTTCATCCTTCCGTCAAAGCAGAAACTTCCTGTCGTGCGGGTGGGGCTAGTTTTGTTTCAAGAAAATATTTTTTTTCAAATTTAAGGTAGAGGAGTCGTCCCCAATGTACTCTGCTTGGAGTTGTTCCTTGGGTGGAAGGTGCAAAGCGGATAGTACGAGTATGTTTGAGCAACATAAAAAAACATAATCACCACGAACGTATGAGGAGCTACGTATAGAGAAGTGGGAAGATGGTGCAATTTATTTCAAATTCGCGATCCATTTACCAATTTTACCAAATATACTTTTGAACTTGATAATCCGGGGTTACAGTTAAAACTAGAAGTCCTGTCACGAAATGCGCGCTTATCTAGGCTTAATTGCGCGTAGGAATTGCACGCACTTGCCATATCAAAGGGCATCCAAAGCATGGTAGGTTCGCCTGGTTACTCATAGCAAACACATGCAATGTTTCGGCCAATGGACCTCCGGGTTACCCGGAGGTCCATTGGCTGAAACATTGCTTGTGCACAGGCGATATGTACATGATTGGATAGCCTTACTATGGCCATAACGCGTCGATTAGCGCGCAGAACAACGTGCTATTTGTGCGCATTTTATGACAGGACTTCTAGTTTTAACTGTACCTCCCGTCTTTGTTATTGAGGCGAATAGTAAACATTGAGCGGAATTGGGCAAGCAATCTGATATTTTTATGTGCACATGAATATCAAGGTGGTGGTGGTGGTGGAGGGGGGGGGGGGGGGGCTCAGATCTGCGTAACTGTTTTAACGTCGTTGTCAAAGGATTGCGACCCCAATAAAATTTACTACAGCAGCATATGCTATCGTTGGATCGATCGCTGCATGTTCATTCTTTTCAAATTGAGAAACTCGAATATATCCCAGCAATACACGGCTATAAACACGGCGATAGCTGGCATTGCCCCAAGACGAAAATGAGGAGTCATGTCTGGACACAGTGTGGCAATAGTTGGTCCAATGGCTGTCTAGTCGAAGTGACGTGCTAGTTAGATAATTCTTGAAAACAAAATGACCATGCCACGAAAATAAGGCAATTCACTTTTCGAAAGAAAAAAAATATTTAACCATCATGACTTTCGTAACACCTCCAAGGAAGGCCATACGCAGTCTATCGAGATCTATAAACGGCTGACAGAGTAACCCACCCTTTGTTAATTCATCCATATCTCTACAGACAATAGCCGCTTCGCGTTAAACCGAAAATAACTCTACCATTTGCTTATTCGGTATTTAGGAAAAAAATAGCCGATACGTTCCATCCGTGTGAAAGTGTGCTAATAAGGCATACGCGATGTGAGTAAATACAATATTACGTCACAAATTGGCGTCAAAAGAGTTGATTTGTTTCGAAGTGGCTTCGTCTCCACAGTTTCAGAGATCGAGTTTCATTCCTGACTCCAGAACGACGCGGCTGTGTTGTGTATGAATTTTATAGATAAAATTGAGAATATATTTTACCTCAAGCTCTTCAAAAGATGTATCCTCATCCTCCACCTTCTTCCCAATTCCTGATTCATAAGAACTGTATCGTTCCTAAAACGGTAAAAATAAAAGCTGTATTGGGATTGGTGTCTCATAATTTTCTAAATACATCACCATTTCTGTCTATTAAAAGAAAAAAAGTATGCATAATACACACGACCACACTTGGTCATCTTGAAATTTGAAATTTTTTGTTAACCCTTTGAGCACTGTTGGTATCTTCCATGTCAGTGGCGGCAATTTGAAGAGTCCATATTCAATATTTGTGGGTAGACCAATTAATATTTTCAACGTGCAGCCTTGGGGCTGCACGTTGAAAATATTAGTTGGTTTACTCCACACAGCACTTAACCGCCATCCTACTTAATGGATTGATGACGTATCATATTCTTAGGCCATAAAGGGCCCCTCGTGGATCTAAGGGTTAAAATATTTGAAGTGGTGTCACCATTTTATGTTTGCATTAGATTCTTGAAACGTTGATTCAATGGTAATACTTTGCCTTACGAATCTATCATCCACAGGTAAAGAAAAATCATTTTGGTCTAAAAAGCTGCATTTCATTTCTCTTTTTTTTTCTCATTTTCCCCCAACCATATCTAATCGAGCTCGTTTCAATGAAGATTCATGAACTTCCAAAGTGTCTTTTGTAGTATTTTTGAAATGTACATAACCCCTTCTGGGACGTATAGTAGACAATCTGAGAGACTGTGTACACTTAAACCGAGAACACGTTTCTCAGCGGACCTCCACCTTCATTCTTTTCTAAAAACTTGGAAATATTTAAATCCAGAAACATAACTATACAGTGGGGCCCTGTTTAAAAATGCAATAATCAATACAACTTTAAATTAGTATTCTTCCTTCATCACTTGTTCCAGTCCCTCTTGTCCCCATTGCTTTTCCGCATAAAGGGATCTCATCTTCCAAATCCATTATTTTGTCTTTCAGACTATTAATCTTTTAATCTGGCGTGACAAAAACAAGAAATGTCTCTGGTACGTGCATAAGGTTTGTTTTTATTTAGAATAAAAAAAACTCGAGGGACGACAATGAAATGGCTTTGATGTCAAGAAATCTTCCTGCATGACATGACGACAGCCTCTCTAGCTATGCCATTTGCATGCAGATTACACATACCTTTCTATTTGATTTGTAAAATTGATATTGGTCTGTGTTTGCCACAAAATAAAGTTAATAATAAATCAAGACGTCGTAAAATTAATTACTGCCGAGGAAAATGGTTTTGTTGAGCCTTGTTCGTTTATAGCAATAATCTCTTCCGTAAGATGGTGGTAGACAGGGCACTTTTCTGTTTGTGTCCATTGAATGTTCCAGTAATCTAGTTGTGTGTAAATCAATGCCAATTTTTTTAACACTGCTTGTGTTTAGTCAAACTCTTCAAACGGATTAAATGTGAATGATTTCGTAGACGTAGATACTCCACTGAGTGTTTTATCAACACTTCACTTTCATTTCAATGTGTATAAATAGCCTATCCATGCAATATTTGTAACTGTAAAGTGCGCTCGGTAAGTGTATTAACCCTAACATGAAAAGCAGACGACACTTGTAAAACAAATTCTTGAATAACTAATTTTTTTTCATTTTTTATCTCCAAAACAAAGGTTAAAAAAAATTCGATCCACATTTTATCATATAAGTTTCTCGGAACACTCCGCTCCGACGCCTTAAATTTCTAATTTTATACTTAACCCTTTACCTAACACGAATAGCAGACGACACTTGCAAAACAATTCTTGAATAATTAATTGTTTTCATTTTTGTCTCAAAAACATAGGTTATGAACCTCATTGGAACGAGCTCGACGAGCACCTTCCAACGAGGGGTCATAACATATGTTTTAGAGACAAAAAAATGAAAAAAATAATGAAAATTAATTGGCGATTTTTGAGAATAGCGCCTGCCGCTTTTGGACGTTACGTTGGGTGAAGGGTTAACGGGAGGCGCCAGTAGCCCACAGTATCTTTCCTTGCGGATAAATAATATTAAACCTGTGTCTGGGCAAATTATTCAGAGGTTATTCCTTGCTTAATTTCACAATGGCCTCGTCCGAGATATAAGCCCGAGAAAACTTAAAATCAGCCTGAGACCGAAGGTTGATGTGAAGTTACCAATGACTGATATCTCGGCCGATATGAAGCTAAGCAAGAAATAGCCTCTTTAGTTATTAACCCTTTACCTAACGTAACGGCCAAAACCGGCCAGTGCTATTCTCAAAAATCGACAATTAATTTTCATTATTTTTTAAATTTTTTGTCTCAAAAACATAGCTTATGACCCTTCGTTGGAACGAGCTCGTCGAGCTCGTTCCAACGAGGGGTCATAACCTATGTTTTTGAGACAAAAAATGAAAAACATTAGTTATTCAAGAATTATTTTTGCAAGTGCCGTCTGCTTTTCAGGTTAGGTAAAGGGTTTAAACACAACAAGTAATTACAAAATGTTCACACATCTGTTACAGTTTCCTGACAGTGTTGTTGTTTTTCATTCTTTTCACAAGGTCCGACGTTTCCTCTCGTCCTAGTTCAGCTATCCGAGCGTCTTGGCTTTTCCCCAATGGGGAAGCCACGACCTTCGGAAAGCTGAACGTTCTCTTCTCCGACTTCGATAAATCTCTGATTATGACACTGAATGTTAAGTTTGCGTTGAATTTTCTGTACAACTCTATTCTTTCTTCTCTTCCTCCACATAATTCCCACTCATTGCTATCATTAATCCCTCGTCATCTAAAAACTCCGTTTAAGACCACTCCATTATAATTTATATAACATCAATCTTCTCGATTGCATTCGACGAGTAGCGGTTTCCATGCAGTGGGGGATGGGCCCGCAAGTGGGGGGGGGGGGGGGCGGCTAGAAGGGGGCGGGGCGTCTTGAAGGACGTCCCAATGCTGGAAGAAAGAGGGGAAGAGAGACAGAGAGCGAGAGTGTGTACCAAATACACATAATTTCAAACTCTCACTTCCACACGACGTACTCTTTGTAGTCTATGTATTATTCTTTTAACCCTTTACCTAACGTAACGTAGCCAAAACCGGCCAGCGCTATTCTCAAAAATCATTATTTTTTTCATTTTTTTGTCTCAAAAACATAGGTTATGACCCCTCGTTGGAACGAGCTCGTCGAGCTCGTTCCTACGAGGGGTCATAACCTATGTTTTTGAGACAAAAAATGAAAAAAAAAAATTAGTTATTCAAGAATTATTTTTGCAAGTGTCGTCTGCTTTTCAGGTTAGGTAAAGGGTTAAGTGAACGCTACATCATTGTAACTGATAGGGGTGAGAAATGGACAATATACATACATGGTGCCTCTCAAGTCACACATGTTGGGCGTGCATGTGTGTATCGTTGGATGGTGGGGGGGGGGGGGGGGGGGGGGTGAAACTTAAAACATGTAATGAAAAAATCTACAGAGTCGTACTTTTAGAATCGATCCCATAGGCTATACCTTCATTTAATTTATGGCGTATGTACTACGTGAAATCCTGTATGCTGTGCACGGTAACAATACTAAATTTGTTCCCGTTTTAAATGCAACCACCATTATGAAAGGGCCCCCGTCTCTATCTCGCGTGTGGGGGAGGGGGGGGGGGGGGCATAAGATTTTCCGCTACGCCACTGTTTCGATGTGAACAAATTCGCTGCGCCCAGTAATGGCGCATTAAGGGTGACATCTCTAACTTGGTTCATGTCCGCGTCACGGGAGACATCTCTAACTTGGATCATATCGGATGGGATAGGCGTTACATCAACCGAGCTTGATAATGGGAAATTCTAGGAAAGAAAATAATCATATTTAATAAATAACACGATAGTTGTCACGTCAAACTTCGTGTTTTATAATGGTATTGTCTACTGTGGTGAAATTCAGTTTTGACGCATTGTTAAATATGGCGGTTGGATCAATTACCCTTGGTCTTTCCAATCGATGCAAGGAGCATTAGTGGTTCCACCCTCGTGACATATCAGGAGCGTGGAACAAACTTCCATGTCTCAACCGCGCAATGGGAAACAACTGTTGTTTTATTATACTAGATATCCGGACGTATGGTATGTCGCATTGTGGAAATTGTTAAATAATGCCGCACATGGTATGCTGTCAACAATTACGTTTATTCTAACGACGTTTTAACAACCAATCAATACGACAATTCTCTAAGAATAAGCGCCGTTGACATCAGATGGGAACAGATTAAGTTTTGTTGGCCAATGATAATTATAAGGTACAACATCTCATATAACATGCAGGGTACACTATAGGTTATCTCTGGCAACAGCTGCAAGCCGAGAGGTCCTCGGTTCGAATCCCACCCGTGGCAGCCGCGTTGTGTCCTTGAGCAGGACACTTCACCCCCCCCCCCCCCCATTGCCCACGTGGGGGCACGGTGGCGTTGTGTACTAAGGCGTACTGCACGTCCATGGTGTACCTGCCTTCAAACAATGCTAACCCTGCTTGTGTGGATTCAGTACGTTGGCGAGCTGACAGTTGCTCGCCGTTGCTCGGTGGTTCTCTCCGGCTTTCTCCACCCGTAAAACTTTCCTGGTCATGATTAGCCACTGTGCGGAAATATGTGACCTTAAAACACCAATAAATATAAATATATCCCGGGCAACTTCCAGGGTACACAGAGATTGAATATCTGGATGTCGATGTTCAACCCCGAGTCTCAAGCCGAAGAGTTGAAAATTAAAGGTATTAAATTAGGTATTAAATCTACATTGCGTCCTGCCTCCTATCATAGTAAAGTCGGCGTACTTTGCAGTCTATCGATCGATATGAACGTGAATACGCGCACATGACCAAAAGCGAGAAGACAAATAGGCCGATGAACTACAGTCGATTTTCTCATCCTTCATTAAAGAAAACTGGGGAATAAACTTTTTTCTCTCAATAATTCATATTGACCCTTGAAGTAACCAGTTTAATTCAACACACACTGAAACGATTCCATGAAAAAGTCAGACAAAAACAGACGCCATCTCGGGAGTAAATATAGATTGAGTCAATTTAAGAAGTAGGCCATACGCCTCGATACGTTTGTTACGCATACGAATTTGAATCAGTGTACACCCAGCGTTCCATTGTCTATCGTATAATTCGTATTTGGATGGGGTAAACTTTGCAGTATGTTAATCAGTGTTGGACTGCATGTTGTGTGCCATAGTCATGTCGATAGGAGGATTATTGTTACCTAAAACTATACTGTCAACCTCAAAACCTGTGCTGGAGGACGAAACCGGAGGTGACATTGTGACAATTTGTGCGCCACCCGAGTGATTTTGAAGTGTCGAATCGGATTTGAAGCCAAGGGATTGACCGGCGCTTGTGGAATTTACAAAAGGTAGGCGCATTTAATAACAGCGGAATTTTTTAACGTTAAACATCAGAACCACCGCAGAAATTATCAGTCATTGGTGACAACTGTTTAAGCTTGGTTATGTTGACGAAAATCGAACAATGTATGTTTGTGTGACGATGTGGGTGGAACTGAACAAAACGGAACATCATTTTAACGTAATTTTTGCACCAGCTATTTTCTAGCACTTACAGATGTTTGTAAGTTTTTTTGGTAGTAACTGTAAAAGGAATATTAATTGGAGTTTTCCCAATAGAAGCGAACTAGTTAGGGTCAATGGTTATTCTTAGCACCTGGGTGTGTCTCGTGCAAGAAAAGGGTAATAACTGTGCAAGCGCTTATTGTAGTACAGTCACCATGAACTGGTCATAGACCACGCTTGGTCATTGATGTTCACGCATGCGTTTACCGGGTAATACAAATCATGATCAGTAAAATTTTAATTAATGGAGCACCGGGTTATACCCGGTGTCTCATTAAATAAGTTGTTGATGATTATTTCTATAATTAGTGTTTGGAATCTAATATTATTGTGTTCGCGAAAATATTGCCCACCCGTGGAAAGTGACCAGTCCACTGCGACCGTACTGTACCTACATGTTTTAGAGTCGCGGGCGTCATTGCTATTTGTTTCGGCCGCTTTAAACCAATCAGATGACGCGTTCAATGCCGATAAAGGGACCAGATAGATTACATGTTGTATTCACATCTATCGTGAATTTGACTGACGTGACAGCTGTTACTTATTGCCAGTTCCTTATAAGGAACTGGGAATACGTAACGGTTCTCACGTCCCTGCGGATTATCATTATTTAAAAACGATGGTGACAAAGCCTGCAAAATGAGCCGGAATGTGATATTGTGAATTTATTATTAGATATTATTTTCTGTCCCAGACTTCAAACTCGGCTGATATGACGCCGAACCCGGCCACTATAAAGCGAGCAAGAGTTGTTTCCCTTGTTGTATCGTTACTAGGCACAGCGAATTTGTTTACCTCGAAACCATTATTCGTAGAACATAATCGACTAAACTGGTGTTACCTCGGGCTTATATCTCGGCCGATATGAAATTAACCAAGTAACAGCCTCTAATTCTTGAGTGATGATGTTTCATTCTGAGTACGGATATGAAGCCATTTATTGGAACCGTGCTTGTGAACTACAGAAGAGGAAGGTTCATTTTACAACAGTGAAAATCTTCAACGCTGAACACCACGAAGCACATGTGTTTATTCCATGCTATGCTGACAATGTCTGTATGTAGAAAATGGAAATGATGGAGTTGACTGTTGTAATTCCCGCACCAGCTTTTCGCGACCACGTTTGTTTGTAAGTTTTTCTGTATTCATATTTGCCCCTCCCTGCTCCACTGTCACGAACGATGCCTTGTAATTTTATTGCTATTAACAACAATACGAATACTACGTGGAGATAGTTGAACAATTCTAAACGCATTTTCTCCAGTCAACGTGCACAGGTCGGGGGTCAAGAGTCATTCCTAGCACCCGGATGTAGCATACTGATAATCGGGCAATGCGTTTTTATCTCCCTGTGAGAAACATATGGGGCTATTACAACAGCTAGATCCCATCCAATAGGTGCTTCGACGATTTTAAACTGTAGATTGTCTGCAGAGTGTATAATAAAAATATTTGTTCACTTTAGTATTTAACCCCCACCCACCCATTCACCCATACATCCACCCACACATCTTACAAAATATCTAGGGTCTGTGCCTGAAAACAGCTTATTTTGGAACGCGCTTTTTGAAGAGTAGTTTAGATGCGAACAAAATAATAATTATTTTACCTTGACATGTCTTGGTATGACATCTTCTTCGATAATCTTTGCAGCACATTTCAGGCCTCTTGCGAATGTGTCCATAGCTCCTGCAAACAAAATCTAATTTTCATCCATCGCCAAACAAATGAGAAAAGTATTGTGTAACAACAAAAATAAATTAAGTTAGTCGTGGATGTGTATATTTTTATTCGAGTATTCACACAGACTTAGTTGGGTAAATACGAGTTAGCTGAAATAAAATAGACGTCTGGTATTTGTAAAACAAGTCTAGAATAAAATGTTTCCGTACTAGGTTAATAAACGTATCCTGTAGGCAGGCCTTCCGATAGGAAAATAATGTTGAGGCCGGTAATGGGGAATCCAAAGATCCGACGGGGCGACCATGGTCGCCCCGTCGGATCCTTGGGTTCACTATTACCGGCCACATGGATTTATCTGTCTAAAATGCACACATGAGATGTCCAAGTGGGGGAACTATGCCTTGTGTATGTTAAAATGGCTGTCCTCAGAGTGTACACAAAACTAGCAATGTGGACCAATGGAACCCACCCCAGATCGAGCGCGTATGCCATCAAACCCATCACCAGATCCTGTCGTTCTATAGTCAAGGTTATTGCAACTTGGTAAAAAATATTTGAGTCTGGTTGATTCTTTGCTGTTCCTCCTTGTTCCCTATAGTCTCCACCTTTGGTGCGAACCTTACGAGTGTCTTTGATGAGCGCCTTATGAGTACCTTTTGGGTAGGGGAGAGTCGGCGAGGAGAATGGGGCCGTTGATGGGATCTCATGTCTGCATAGCGGAAACCCTGCTGTTGGATCACAACTGACAATAAATATAATATAAAAGATGTGAGCTCACTAACGCCAGTGCACATTCACAATAACGCTACAACGCAACACTTCCATTACTGCGAAAAAGATCAAAAGGGGATTTTTTTACCATTTTGTCCTTGAAACATCAAAGACTATCAGCTGCCGCAGACGTCTCCTTCTGAATTCAATACGACATCAAAGCACAACGTTTTGCAAGCTTGGCCATTTTCAAAAGTATTCAGCTGAAATTTGTCTTTTGATGTAATTTTCTACTTGGGGTAACAAGGTTTGTGTTTCGACATGTATGGTCTCCAATACAGCTACACATCCTATAAACCTCCGATTCGCTACCAGGGCACTATATGTTGCAAGGGAAGTGTAACAATCAGAGGTTCCCAGTTAAGAATAACGGCCTTCCAATTACCCCCCCCCCCCCCACCCCTTAAAAACACTAAACTGGCTAGAACACCCCCTGTTATAGAATCCAGCTTATGCGATTGCTAGGGATGGTTTGTCTTACTTCTTGGGACTTCATGTGTGTTGTTCTATATTACTGATAAAGAATATTCGTAGCAGGCAGTTTGGATTATCTGATGATTTTATTAGAATATTCCTATGGTTAAGGTAGTTGGGAATGAGGCTGATATGATTAATGGAGAGGCTTTGTTTCCGATCTGTGTACGGACCGTTTTCTGATGGAAAATGTTCCCGAACCCACACTCATTGACTCAACCAGACCAATCGCACCTTCTGTAAGCCATAGGTCATATGGCATTTTAAATATACACAGCGAAGGCCATACTACTTGATATATCTCTATATGACTGGGGGACTTTAAGTACATACCTATATGAGCAATAAACATGTCCTTTAAATTGGTTGATTCTCGTCTTACTTTACAGTCAAAATTAAGACCTCCTGGTTGCAAACCGCCCTGCTCGATCACAGTCTAGACACAAAAAAGAAAAGATACGAAAGAGTGCGGATTAGTTTTTTCTGTTATCAGAATATCCTATTCTAAACAAAGTTATGTGTTTTATATTTCTCTCTCTCATTCGTTAATATTTGCTTTTAACCACCTAGTGCAAAACATCGGAAGCACATTGCGATTGGCACAAAAGTGTTCAGACGGGAAATGGCTACAGTGTAGATTGAATGAACAGAGACAATACCCAATCGGATGGTGTGTTTGGGTAAGAAACGTGTCGCTAGGCGATTGATACCGAAAGGAACTCTCCCCGCGTCGAGTTGTGTGCGTAGTTTGATAATGTTTCTCTAAGCGGTTGGTATCGAAGGAAAGTGTTTCGGCCTGGGTTCGAACCCGTGCTAGCCATTTCAAATACAACCAGAATTCGTTTCCCGTCGTATGGCACTGGCGAAATTTGAGAAAGATACTTCCTCACTGATTTACAGCGATGTGCATTATACAGAGTTCAGAGAAGCAATCTTCCTATACTCTGTTATTATCATTTATGAGCAAACGGTAACACTGATAAAGTATGATGGAAAGGACAAGGGATGTGTTCGTGTGTGAAAAGCAGAGTTCGAACCATAGATCAGTAGCTGCAATTTTTTTTGAGAATTCTGATACTACTTTTTAAAATTCGATTTATCTTGGTGAATATCCTTATGAAATTTCTCACTGATATTAATAATGCTGTACGTTATTGTGTGCACACTCTAGCAGCAACAGTGCTTTGCATAACTAATTTCTGAATGCCATTTTATGGTACAATTCCACCACGTGAAAACGCTATTTATTACATGCCTATTGTATGTAAGCTCCATCTACTGCAACACTAAACTGTGCTGAATATGAAAATCTGTTCCGCACATATGTCTGGAATGGAAATCGTTGACTGACTACTTTTAAATAGAAGCGAAATTTCACTGGAATTTTTTACAAATCGTGCAACGCAATTACATGTCGGTAGGCACACAGAACACAGTGGAACTCGGGGGCGAAATAGTAACACGGGTTCCCCTCGCAAATTTGGTTGGAGATAAAATGTGTTGTTTTTGTTGATAGTTGCCAAGTGATTTGTTGAGTGTCCTTCTAATAACTGTTTTGTAGACGTGGAGGCGTGTAATAAACACAGAACGACACACGCTTGTGAATGGGATAACTGATAATTGGTATGGCATTTGTGCCATCGCGGAAGGATAAAACACGAGGCCTGCGGCCTCTCGTTTTATCCTTTCGCGCTGGCACTTCTGCCATATCGATTAACCCATTTACACACTCTTGTCGTTCTGTGTTTTATGCCATTGCTTTTGGCCCAAAATCCACCCGGCAACAGGTCAGTAACAGTTCAAGTCAACAGCGACATAATTATTTCAAGAATGTTGGCCCTCCAAATCTGTCCAAGTGCGTTGCTTCTGTGTGAGTGAAAGTTCTTCCTTCATTGGCGTACTTGATTTCCAGAAAAAGGGTATTTTTTATTTTGCACGCCCCATTGATCAAACAGCTAAGATAAATCAGTATTGCTCTCAAAGCGACAGATGGAACAAGTTTTATATCCCTCCCACCGCCCCCACAAATATCGAGCCCAAATAATGTGATTGTGCAAAATTTATCCGGTGTTTATAACCTTTCAAAGTTTTGCATTCTTTCGGCTGTAAATGGTTTGGTCAAGTTTCCTCGATGATGCACACAATATCATTTACGACCTACCTGTCAACTCAAACAACGCAATATATAAAAAAAAGTTAAAAAAACACAGAGTTCGATTTCGATGGAGATTTCTTTTCACCGACAAACTCTGTATGGGAAGGTACACAAAGGTCGACATCTGATATATTTACAAAATAACTTGTTTTCTTTCGGTGTATGCTATATAAACCGAAAATTTCCAGCACAAGCTTCCCTACTCACGTAGCGAGTTATGATTAACCCTTTAAACAAACACAGACGATATCAAAAATTATTATTTTAAATATCATTTTTTCAAATTTTTAGAAAAATTTCAACAAAACTATATCATGCGACCCCTCGTTGGAACGAGCTCGACGAGCTCGTTCCAACGAGTGGTCACATGATATGGTTGTGTTGAAATTTTTTGAAAATATAATATTTTGTCAACTGCTGAATTTGCATATTACGCTGGCGGATGCGGCCGATTCGTTGGGTAAAGGGTTAAGCTTGCTCGTGCTGACAATTTTCGGTTTCGAAAACAACAGCTATTTCTTATAATTTAATCCAGCATTAACAGAAAAATATAATAACTATGTGTGTTTGAACGAAAGACATGTAATTTCTGTAAAATACAACAGGTAAACACAGGAAAGTGTGTCACAAAAGGTCACGTCAATCATTTTTCAATTCGACGTTTCATTGGTGCGTCTCAATCAATACTCTGCACAAAGTCATCAAGTTAGTTTTGTTGATTTGGAATTGTCGGTATTCATCATAGGCATTTAACTGTTCATCCGGGGCGTGGTGGCTCAGTTGGTAGAGGTGCAGGCTGCAAGCCGAGAGGTCCTCGGTTCGAATCCCACCTGCGGCAACCGCGTTGTGTCCTTGGGCAAGACACTTCACCCCGATTGCCTACATGGGGGCACGATGACGCTATGTACTGAGGCGTACTGCACGTCGATGGTGCGCATGTCTTCAACCAATCTAACCCTGCCTGTGCTGCGGTGCAGAGTTCAGAGTTACGATGTTGGAGAGCTGACAGCTGCTCGTCGTTGCTCGGTGGTTCTCTCCGGGTACTCCGGCTTCCTCCACCCGTAAAACTGTCACGGTCACGATTAGCCATTGTGCATAAGTATGTGACCTTAAACACCAATAAATAAATAATAAATAAATATAACTGTTCATCAGAAATACACACAAATCTTTCTTGTTTTTGTCACTCTTTTTAAATTGATCATCGATAATTGAAATTATGACGGGACTACAACAAAGACAGTCGTGCCTTTAACCTCCAACTCCAAATAATGTGTGAAAAGATTGAGCGGGTGACAGGCATGAAAATAGATTGAATTAGTACTACAGTAGGGAGATCCAAACATTGACTGAAACCGATGAGTACCTAAGGTCTGAACGTAACAAGGATTTGCATGATTTTATTTTCGAGAGAGAAAATACGTTCACGGAAACTATACATGAATCTCCTCCTTAGGATGAGAAGGGATGGAACTCTGTCCGATACAAACATATTACTAGCGCTGCAGAATTTGTCATATCTCAGTAGTAGTCTGTATGCATTATTGTAGCAGACAGTAAGACGTCGCATACGCTTTCGACTACACTGTGCCCAAAGATGACAGCAATAGAGAGGGGATATATGTTTCTCAAATAAGAAGGTTTTCACGGCTGGGGTACAGTTGGAAAACTCCCGAATCAATTGATTGGATCTGACGCATATTGCTCGATATTGTCTTTCAATGTCTAGGTCGTCTTTCAAAGATTTATGTATTATGTGACCTAGATTTATAAATTTATTAACAAAGGTGAGTTCAGAGCCACTGAGGAGGACTTTCGGAAATGATATTTTTAAGAAGGACCGCGAAATGAATGACATACACACTGACTTTTTGCTGTTGAAGATAATATCTAGACTATCCGCCTCCTGTTCACAAATTCTTAATAGAATACGGAGACCTTTAATTGTTGCAGCTACGAGGCACATATCGACAGCATAACACAGGTGATTGACTGTAAGTTTGCCGACACTACACCCTACTTTGACCTTACTTATTCGCCTACTCAGGTCATCGATGTAAACATTAAACAGGTAGGAGGACAGGATCCCGCCTTGCCTAACCCCTTTACTAACGGTAAACTTACTGGACATGGAGTGCCCCCACCGGACGCGGAAAAGTTGTGTTTCAAACCAACAACCGAGCAGGCGTAGAATTGCTTGTGGCACATTTCTAGCTTTTAATTTTAATTTTAATCAAGTAGTTTGGAATGATTTACCCTATCGAATGCCTTACTGGCGTCAAGAAAGCAAACAAAAGCTGGAGAGTCATGTTTAACATAAAAACGAAGGACCTCTTTCAGTGCGAATATACAGATCTCTGAGTGTTTATTTTTAAAACCAAATTGACAGTCAGTGGTGGTCAGATTATCCAAGCATCTGTTGAGGATTATTTTCTCCAGACATTTAGCAAGTCACATAACAATATCATTAAAAAACAATTTTTTTTGCTTCCCTCAAAATTATGTTCGAATATAAGACCTTTATTTATCTCCCTCTTCTGTGTTTCTATTACATTATTGGTTCCCAATCAATTATTATTGTTTTCTCGCTCACTGGAGGCGATAGGAATATCAATCGATCAGTTGGCTGTCACGGTGACAATTTGGTTGAGTGGGCGGGGCTTACCGAGTCTTCAAAATTTGATCAGACACGCCAACATGTCGACATTCTAAATCGTTACGTGATTTGGTTTATACGATTTTGACGAATGTCACGCTGTATGTTTTTAACCAACGACATGCGGAATTGGGACAAATGGTTAAATTATTCATATTTATATTTTATTCTCATTATCTCCAGACTAATCGAGAATTCCAAGAGTGATACAAGAAAATTTAAGTTAAGTGTTGCCACATCTTACCTTATCACATAAACCCCCTGCATACTGATGTCAAAATACCAAAATTTAAAGTAGCCATTGTTCCCATAATGCAACTAGAAATTTAATCAATTCAGTCTTGTTTCACAGAGCTCTATGAGCTCTGTAAAACAAGACTGAATTCATTAAATTTCTATTTGCATCATGGGAAAAATAGCAGCATGAAATTTTGAGATTTTTACATCAGTGTGCCGTGGGTTAAACTCATATATCAAATACGATAC
Organism: Pictodentalium vernedei; assembly: GCA_031216915.1. Classification (NCBI taxonomy): domain Eukaryota; kingdom Metazoa; phylum Mollusca; class Scaphopoda; order Dentaliida; family Dentaliidae; genus Pictodentalium; species Pictodentalium vernedei. The sequence continues at coordinate 540,243,926 of CM062293.1, forward strand.
CGGTATAGCACGGTTATTTAATAACATTTCGGTATTAGTCTCGTGTATACGGAGTTGCATTCTTTCGTGAAATCTTACATTCAGGATTACTGTTTGTTTAGATTTCTTACGATACACATAAACAAAAACATGACTTTGGGGTTTAAAAAATTGCTTCAATAAAATTCTAATGCGGCCTTTTTTTTCACGGACGCTTTGCCAAAAACAAATTGTTGTCGAGAGTGTAATTCGAGGTCATATAAATCGTTTTCTCTGAATCCATTTAGATATGATTTATCAACCGATAAGAAGAATATCCAATTCGTCCCCAGTTCATAATGATATTTTCGTAACTCGACAAAAAAACTAAAAGCGAGTTTCAGACTTAATTACTGGAGTAATTGCGCTAATTTCACCAAAATGTGCGGACGAGTAGGGGATCTTCTAATACAAATTATCTCCGCCAACGTGTATGGTATGTGGAGATTTAATACTTGAATGTCGTTTGTTAAACACGGACCGGTAGACGAGGTGTTTAAATGAGGCATCCAGGTATTAAATCTCCATATACCATACATACTGGCGGAGATAACATTTTGTCCCGTTTGAAGCACAATAGAAATATAGTGGAAACAAATTTGTGGACGCGTTTCTCATTCTCCGAAATCAGTTGGACCAAACTCGTGAATAATTGTCTCGTTTTTACAAACGCAGAGGACAACAGATTTAGTTACGCCCCCTGAGTTGTTTATTAGAAACACGTAAACATTATCGGAAGCTAAATATTTGTTGCCAGATTTGCTCTTTGCTCTCAAGTTGTTTGATTTAATTATTCGACTATTTAATTTACTTATAACAGCAAAATATGATCGAATTGCTGCAGTTGTCGTTGTGAGTGAATGTTATGAGAATAAATAACAACGCAGAGACATTGTCTGTGGATTTCAATGGAAGTTAGTGTCAGGCTGAGGGATGCTCAAATGACAAGACCATGATTCGATCAGATGAGAGAGAGAAAAAAGAATTTGCGTTTTGATGAATTTGATAGAAAGTATTGAAAAGTGCGTTGTAGATTTCTGCGAATAATAAATTTAGGGTCGAATCGAATCCCATATCGAATCAGGCAGACGTTAATCCCACGATTGCCCATCCTTAAAACTGTAAATATTTTCATTCTTCACACAAGTGTTGTATTCAATGGCGACTCGTCTGTTTGGCCAGTCAATAAAAACTGAAATAATCAAGACCGGGATCAATCTAGTTTTGGAAGTGGAATCTCATTGAACCCTTTCCCTATAAGGAGACCTGATGATAGAACAAGAATTCAAGTGTAGACACTCAAGATTTTGAGAGCATTTCGACGATTCGAAAATTTTGAATCGGCCTAACTCGAATCGAAAAATTGTATTTCGAAGCTTCGCAGTGCACGGATGTTTTATGGAGTCGGCTGGAATAATAATAATAATAATAATAATAATAATAATAATAATAATAATAATAATAATAATAATGAAATTTTATAAAGCGTAAAATCACAAAGTGCTCTAAAACGCTGTACAGTTAAATAAACAATGAGCTCGTGACTATCAAGGCAATATACAGACTGAGAAAGGTGTGAAGGCCAGCAGGTTACCTACTGTCATAAGCCTCTCTGAAGAGATGTGATTTAATTATTTTTTTAATCGGCTGAGATCTTTCGATGCCTGAACCTGAACTGGTAAATTATTCCAAAGTGCAGGTCCAGCGAAAGAGAAAGCTCTGTTATTCACAAAAGTGGACCTAGAGAAGGGCATCTGAAGCTTGATTTGTGAGGAGGAGCGCAAGTTCCTTTCAGGTTTTTTTAATTGCCAGAAGGTCGTGTATGTACTTAGGTGCTGAGCCATGAATGCATTTTAATACCAAAACCAAATTTTTGAAAATAATCCGCTGTCGCACAGGGAGCCAGTGCAACTTTTTTACTAGTGGTGTTATATGGTCATAGCGTTTAGAGCCTGTGATGATACGTGCAGCTGTGTTTTGAATATTCTGTAGTTTTGAAATATATGACTGTGGCAACCCAATAAGAAGTGAGTTGGAAAAATCCAAGTGGGATGAAATAGAAGCATGAACTACAGTTTCCAATGACTTAGTGAGAGGTAACGACGAAGATAGCTCAGGTTCCTATTTGCACGAAACAGCGCTTGCAAATAGTATTGACATTTTCCTCCTTTGATAGATGAGAGTCAAATATCACACCAATGTTACGGCTCTGTTTGATACATTTTGTGTAGAATTTCCGATAACAAGTTACTTGATTTGCAAATTTGATGGACTCTTTGAACGCGATATGACTAGTACCTCGATCTTATCGTCATTCATTTTGATGCCTCTAAGCAGCCTCACACTAATACGTTATATTACTTCTGCTTCGATTTTGTTACACGAAGGTTAGATTTCGGGTTAGAATATGATTGGACAGGAGGAGATAGACTGAAGCGGTCGAATACACTAATACACAGAATGTCACACGCGTGTAAATGGGTTAATCGATATGGCACGAGTGCCAGCGTGGAAGGATAAAACGAGAGGCTGCATATCGACTAGTCCATTCACACACGTGTGTCGTTCTGTGTTTATTACGCGCCCTCACGTCTATCAAAACAGTTATTAGAAGGACACCCAGTAATTCATTGACAACTATCAACAAAAAGAACACATTTTATCGCCAACCAAATTTGCAAGGGGAACCAGAGTTGCTATTTCGTCCCCTGAGTTCTAATGTGTTCTATGTGCCTACTGGCAGCCTACTGGCACATAGAACACATTGAAACTCGGGGGATGATTTTTAGCTATCGTTAGCGATACAACTTTTAATTGTAACGCATTATTTGTCTTCTATTTAAAAATAGTCCGTCCACGATTTCCGTTCCGTATATGCGTGCGGAACGGATTTTCATTTTCCGCGTTGTTTATTGTTGCTGTAGATGGTGATTTCATAGAACAGGCGTGTAATAAAAGTTGTTATATCTACAGATAATATACTTCAAGAATGCTTTAATATTGATATATTTGTATACTCCTAAATTCTAAAACTCATCACGTAGTCATGTAACCTGCCTGTGAAAAAACGGAAGGGGTACACACACAAAACAATAACCAGAATAAAAAGCTTTAAAAACAGTGACCACAAAATTCAGTATCTGCACTTTTATATTCAATCTTCAATAAACAGCTATAAGCACCATTCTCTCGTCCACACAGGGTCTTGTCAGTATGCTGAGGGGCATTAATTTGTGAATAGAAGAAGTTTGGCGTGATGCAACTCGGTCGAATATTCCGTCCATGAAATTTGGTACCACTTTCGTAGGTTTAAACTTTGATTGGGAGAAATTATGCTAACCAGTCAAATCCCTGTCCGGTGTTTTTTTATAGCGGCGGGATTTTTTAAACGTCTGTGCTGATCTCTTTGAATATCCCTAACTTTACAATCTTCAAATCTGAACGAGTTAAACTTTCTATCAAACTCCAGATGCTGTAATAATTCATCAATGAGTTTCTTGCAACCATCAATCATCGGCAAATATCAAGAATTGTGGGGGCTCTTTTGACAAATCAGCTAATTATTTAATTTTATTTATTTAATGGTGTTTAAGGTCACATACTTCTGCACAATGGCTGATCATGACCATGACAGTTTTACGGGTGGAGGAAGCCGGAGTACCCGGAGAGAACCACCGAGCAACGGTGAGCAGCTGTCAGCTCCCCAACATACTAACTCCACACAAGCAGGGTTAGCATTGGTTGAAGACAGGTGCACCATCGACGTGCAGTACACCTCAGTACACAGCGTCACCGTGCCCACACATGGGCAGTGGGGGTGAAGTGTCTTGCCCAAGGACACAACGCGGTTGCCGCAGGTGGGAGTCGAACCGAGGACCCCTCGGCTTGCAGCCTGCACCTCTACCTACTGAGCCACCGCGCCCCCGACAAATCAACTCATCATAATATAAGTTACATGGTGTGTAGCTGGCTGATACATTTCCATACAAGGCGATGAGAGTTCATGTCAAGTGTGGCGAATAGGCACATAGAACACATTAGAACTCAAGGAACGATTTGTTTACAAAATAAAACTTATCGCTACATGCAAATCTGAAATACCCTTACATACATTTACTGTCATTATCACCTAAAAAAGATTACAAAAGCACCTTTAAATGTTCACAAAATCACTTTCAATCTGCTGAGTAAACTGTAAAGAATATGTTCCCTTCATCATAAAAATCGATAGACTTTGAAGTTTTCAGAGGCGTAAAAACAACAAATAACTTTTGGGACTAAAAATAATATTTTCTGTCCATTTTTTAAATATTTAATGTTTTAAATCAATAAACACGGTACCTTGAAAATATTTTTGGTACTTAAATTCTATTATTTTTTTTAATTTTTTTTTTTATTAGGGTTTAACGACACATTAACAGCCAGGGTCATATCATGTCGGTGACAGTTTTACGGGTGGAGGAAGCCGGAGCACCCGGAGAGAACCACCGAGCAACGACGAGCAGCTGTCAGCTCTCCAACATCATAACTCTGAACTCTGCACCGCGGCAGAGGCAGGGTTAGATGGGTTGAAGACATGCGTATCGTCGACGTGCAGTACGCCTTAGTACACAGCGTCATCGTGCCCCCATGTAGGCATGCGGGGTTAAGTGCCATGCCCAAGGACACAACGCGGGGGCGCGAATCAGTCGCTGAAATGGTCACCCATCCAACTACTAACCGCACTCGACGTTGCTTAACTTCGGTGATCAGACGAGAGAGAACCGGTTACCGCAACGCCACCGCGCCCTTCTCTTATTTTGTTTCAATTCAAATTTTGAAAATTTGAAGCGAGTGGAAATGCATCAATTTGATCAAAATAGTAATGGCTACTTCTAACATGATATCAAATAATATCAGGCGAGTGATCTAATGCGGCAGATCCCCTTGATGGTATTGAAACGTACTGATTGTACAAACTAACTTTAACCCTTTACCCAACGAATCGCCGCATCAGTCCGCGTAATATGCAAATTCAGCAGTGGAAAAAATATTGTTTTTCAAAAAATTTCAACAAAACCATATTATGTGACCCCTCGTTGGAACGAGCTCGTCGAGCTCGTTCCAACGAGGGGTCACATGATATGGTTTTGTTGAAATTTTTGGAAAAATTTGAAAAAATGATATTTAAAATAATAAATTTTGATATCGTCTGCGTTGGGTAAAGGGTTAAGGCATAATAATAGCGTTTTCAGATGATATGGCTCAGTGGTTACGGTATTGAGAGGTTCACGGTTCGATCTCCGCCAGGGGTAACTGGGTTGTGTCTTTGTCCAAGGCACTTCATCCCGATTGCCCGCGTGTGGACACGGTGGCGCTGTGTATTAAGGCGCACTGTACGTCGATGCTGCACCTGTCTTCAACCAATACTTACCCTGCTTGTGTGGAGTTACTGTTAAAACTAGAAGTCCTGTCATGAAATGCGCACAAATAGCACGATGATATGCGCGTTAATGTACGCGTTATGGCCCAAGTAAAGCTATCAAATTCTGTACATATTGCATGTGCGCAAGCAATGTTTCAGCCAATGGACCTCATGTGTTTGCTATGAGTAACCGGGAGAACCTGCCGTGCTTTGGATGCCACTCGATATGGCAATTGCGCGCATTTCCAACGCGCAATTAAGCCTAGATAAGCTCACTATTCGTGTCAGGGCTTCTAGTTTTAACTGTAGCACGTTGGGGAGTCTGACAGTGTCTCTCCGGGTACTCCGTCTTCCTCCACCCGTGAAACTATCCGACTCGAGATGACCCTGGCTGTCGAAGGTGTCGTTAAACTCCAATAAATAAATAAATTGATGATATCATCATGTCAGGTGTGAACGTGTGTCTTGTTCGTTAGAAAGGTACGTACCTTCATAACCAGTGTAGCGTTTTTGACATCCATAGGAAACTGATCCGTGTCCCATCCTAAATCTGGAGATCCCGTGTTCGAGTCAACTGAACCCAACATCTTGAACCTGTAGTTATACAGAAGCAAAGTACCTATCACGTGTTTTTATCTTATAATTAGCCAGCAACTTCTCATTGAACTGAATCTAAGCTTTAGAGAAATAATGATTTCTCGTTTGTTTTCTTCCAAATAATAAATTGAACAAAATGTTTCACGTTTATAAATATAAGCCTAATCAGTTTTCTATATTCTTAATGAAGGTGAGAGTGTCATATAATTTGATATTTTGTAAATTTAGTTTTCCGTCCTTCCTCTTGTCATGTGAGATGCACGGAGGCATTAGTCCAAATCAACTGCACTGCAGTTTCCCGTCGTTAATACACCTCGTCTACATAGGTTAATGTTTCAATAACACTAAAATCCTCGCCCTCTGATTGGACAAGAGCTCGCGCTTAGTTGTTTCTATGTTTACGGCTCCAGTGACATATGTTACCGTCTGACGTCACCAATTGAAATATTTGAAAATATGATAACAATGGGAGGAGATTCAAAGTTCACACTACCTATAAAAACATAGTTACATTACATTATTACAACCCCCTCCTGTGGGAGTTTATAGTAAAGAGCCGCATGTATTTGAATGTTCATCCATAACACATTATGTTCCAATATGACTAAAAGAACTCGCTCTCTCTCATTGGACAAGAACTTGTTTAGTTTTTTCTATGTTTATGGTTCCAGTGGCATGTGTTACCATCTGACGTTACCAAGTGAAATATTTGAAAAGATCATAATGGGAGGAGATTCAAATTGCATACAGGGCTTATATTTCATCTAAATTAGGGAGAATCCATTTGGATTCTCGCAAAAATGGTTGCGAGAATCCATACCTGCTTTCATTGTCTCAGGATCCCATGAGGCCATCACGGTTGAACCCCTGTCTTGTTGAAAACTGATAACACGTGTTAAGTCTTTACCCTACACAGCTTTTTGATTTTTAAAACATAAACTGAATTTGATAATTTGTTTTTTTTTTAAAAATGAGCAAGTAAAACCTTACAAATATGGATGTCATTGGAACCGGCTCATTGAGCCGGTTCCAATGACAGCCATATTTGTACAATTTTACTGACAAAGTGTCAAGATATTTCAGGTCACGTTAGTCTTGTATTGGTTAATTTGATCCAATTATGTTAGGTAAAGGGCTAAATTGACACAATTTGTTTCATGACAATCCTAGCAGTGGTGAAGCGAGAATCCACATGGATTCTCACAGGTTTTGTTGCGTGAATCATTGCGTGAATCGTTTCTCGTATTCTCGTCGAAATATAAGCCCTGTGCCATACTGCCTATAAAATTTTATTTTTACGTGGCCATTGGTCATTCTATGAATGCACACTCATAACCCACTTATAACAAAAAGTCGAGGTTACTCCATCTCATTTCAGATTACGATTTGAACTGACATGGAGTAACTTCGACCTTTATCTAAGTTATTGATTTTCTGTTGTCCGATGACGTCGTGGGATACGCGAAAGGGTTTTTTTTACTGAATTTGTAATCGTTAAAGTTGCCTTGTCCATCCAAGTTACAGTGTTTATTTCACGATATGAGTTTTGGACTATGGATAGGGTCTTATTGGAACATCTACATTATTGTGATAAACTGACGCTAACATGGTCTGCGGTTTCTAGCTTGGAGTGTATGTTCAACCTCGACGCTTCGTATCTCGGTTGAACATAATCTCCGAGCCGCAAACCTCAGACCTTGTTCATCACAATACCTTATAATGTATTTTAATAAATGGTTAATTCAAGAAGTTTTCAGGAACTCCCAGGTGTAATTTCGTTAGATTTCAAGCATCCAGAAATCAGAAATTCAGGGATCTTCAGGGTTGGATTGCACCAGAAACATGGGATATTCATTCAGTTGTAGGTAGTTATATGTAGATGTCAGCGGAGGGTGTCTGTACTCAATATTTACAATTTGAATGTTATTTTATTATTTATTTATTGCCATTTAAAGGTTACATATTTCTGTTCAACGGCTATGCGTGACCGCAACAAGGATATAAAGTCAAGTTCAATCAATCGTTAACTTTATATCCATGTTGTCCATTTTAGGGGAATAGCACCCCAGGCATTGGTTACCGGATCCTTTTTTTACCAGTAACACTTGTTTACCACAGTAAATAAGCACTGCTTCACGTCCAGGGGTTTCTACTGGAAATCTGAATATCAGATCGTCGTTTGGCGCCCTCTGGCACTCAAAAATCTTTGTTGGCTACACTTTATGCAGCAAAAAAAGGTTCCTTTCAGTTGTGAAAACCTTTGCAGAAGCGAAAAGCGCGATCGATGAGGAGATATACAAACATAAATATTTTATTATATGGTTGCCTGTGAATTAACGCATATTATCTAAAAGATATTTCTCGATATTCATCAACTCGATGGATATCGAGAAATATCCCTCACTAGCTTCCTAGTTGAACGTCGCCTTGATGGAACGATCAGCAGATCTTTGTTATTGTCTTGAAACTGTTTACATTTGAATTGGACTGAATGTTGCGCAGTGAAAGGTCACGTAACATATAATAAAAAGGACATCTACACTATTTTAGTGAATATCTGGAATTACCTCATCAATCAATCAAAATGGCGGCCATCAAAGCATCACTTGAAAGTAAACACGAGTCAAATTATCACTGAAAATGATCAATTTGTTCTACAAACGTATAAGGAAAAGAAGATCTAGTGTTTCTGAGGGGATACCGATCATTTCCAGCAATAATTCAACACGTATTCACCTTAAATTAGTGCATGAAACCCGCCAGCTGAATCAGATCGCAAAACGCTACGTGTTCCGAGTATCGATCAAATCACTTCCGCGTATCAATGCGCGTCAGATGTTTACATCAATGCATCAATTCAGGGTTGAAACGAGTGGAACTATCGACAGGAATGACCAGATTCTTATAAAAAGCATATAATAAAAAGAAAATCTAGTGTTTTTGAGTGGAAGCGCTCGCGAAAAATAAACATTTGTCTCGGTCACTCATGAGATAATTTTCGGTATCCACTCAAAAACACTAGATATCCTCTATTTCTACTTCCAGTACAAGTAAATTATGAGCTCACAGTAAAGGTGAAAGCAATAATCGATTTCCACGAAGTCCACCCAGATCAATTGATTTTGTCAGTAAGGTGTTGGAAATAGTGTTTGGACAAACGTTCAAGTTAATGTCAATGCGTGGTAATGAAACATTGCTTTCTCTTTAAACCTTTACCCAACGCAGACGATTTCAAAATTTATTATTTTAAATATCATTTTTTAAATTTTTAAACAAAATTCAACAACACCATATCATGTAACCCCTCTTTGGAACGAGCTCGACGAGCTCGTTCCAAAGAGGGGTCACATGATATGGTTTTGTTGAAATTTTTCAAAAAATCAATTTTTTTAGCTGCTGAATTTGCATATTACGCGGGCGGATGCGGGCGATTAGTTGGGTAAAGGGTTAAAAAAAACATTGTATATTTTCAGCTTTACAGAAGGCATCATTTATTTAGATAAATACCGCACATCGTCCCGTGTGTCTCGCGGCAACAGGGCATGTTTGTCCAATTAAATTAGACTCGCGACCCGCTAAGCCCAATAGATTAACAGTAATTAGGCTCGCGACCCGCTAAGCCCAATGGATTAACAGTAATTAGACTCGCGACCCACTAAACCCAATGGATTAACAGTAATTAGCCTCGTGAAACACTAATTAGACTCGCGACCCGCTAAGCCCAATGGATTAACAGTAATTAGACTCGCGACCCACTAAACCCAATGGATTAACAGTAATTAGCCTCGCGACCCACTAAGCCCAATGGATTAACAGTAATTAGACTCACGACCCACTAAGCCCAATGGATTAACAGTAATTAGACTCGCGACCCACTAAGCCCAATGGATTAACAGTAATTAGACTCACGACCCACTAAGCCCAATGGATTAACAGTAATTAGACTCGCGACCCGCTAAGCCCAATGGATTAACAGTATATTAGACTCGCGACCCGCTAAGCCCAATGGATTAACAGTAATTAGACTCGCGACCCGCAAAGCCCAATGGATTAACAGTAATTAGACTCGCGACCCGCTAAGCCAAATGGATTAACAGTAATTAGACTCGCGACCCGCTAAGCCCTATGGATTAACAGTGATTAGTCGATTAATCTGTAAAATAATTTATGTGACCACTATTTTCGCCAACCGAGGTTTTCGTTAGAACTATCCGTTTTTTTTCCATGACCAATTGTCCGTTCTTTTTGAAATAATTGTCAGTTCTTTTTTCAAAACACGACCAATTTATTTGGATCAGTCAAAGAAAATAGCCCCTCCCCCCACACTCCATCCCCCCCCCCCCTCCCACTAGCGTTTGGCATCAAAACACTTTGTTGGCAATAAAAAATCTAATGTGGTCATTTTGGGGCCCAAGGCAGTTTCGGACCAGGGTGAACACTTCTGATAAGTTACTTCGCGCTGAGTAGTATGGCATGTACCCGATCGTGCCTGATTACCCGGAATTTTGGGGGTGCAGCTAGTGTTATGTCAGATTGTATACTGGACAATAATAGCGGTCAGCATCTCTATGACGTCGCGCGCGTATCATGACGTCACGACGTCAATAGCAACGTCAATCGTTTCGCGGGAAAAAAACTTTCAAGAAAACCCAATTTTCCCATCATCTTTCCACCACTTACCCATAATATATACCCATAGCCCCATGCGTACATATATCACTATACATACCGTAGTATACTATATATGCAGTACGTACACCATTTACCGGATCTAGATGTATGGTGCCGACATTTTGCAACGAAAAATTGCTCCAGCAAAAAAGTCCTGTTCCTATGGGAATTTAACACTAGCTGCTCCGGCAAAAGCCCGGGTAATGGGGCACGATTCATACGAGCTATACTACTGCGCTGACTTCAAAGTTATCTTAAAATTAAACATACAAGTAATAACCTCTTATCATTACAATATATTGGCCTGGTTTATCTTGTTCCGTCGAGCTGACAAGATCATATCACAGGATAAAAAATCAGCGAGTTTAATCCAGCGATCTTACCTAGTCAATGAGATAAAATACGCCAAACCAGATCTTCTTTCACATATACTTATTTGTTTATCATATGCCTACACTGAAATTCACATTTAACTTGACAGATTTTCTTACTAAAGTGTAAAAACGTGTAATCGATATTTAAACTACATTTATTTTCAAACGGCATTATTAATTCAATTTACTGTTTTGACGATTAGTTTGTGAATGCAGTCCAGGTCGTGAACGTTCGCTATCTAGAAAAGAATCGTCGATCGAAGCAATCCGAAAATGGTTAACCCTTTACCCAACGTAAAGGCCAAAACCGCCCAGCGCTCTTCTCAAACATCGCCAATTAATTTTCATTACTGTCCTCATTTTTCTCTCAAAAACATAGGTTATGGCCCCTCGTTAGAACGAGCTCGTCGAGCTCGTTCCAACGAGAGGCCATGACCTATGTTTTTGAGACAAAAAATGAAAAAGAATTAGTTATTCAAGAATTTTTTTGGCAAGTGTCGTCTGCTTTTCATGTTAGGTACAGGGTTAAGTATAAAATTAGAAATTTAAGGCGTTGGAGTAATTCGTTAAAAAGCGAAGCGTTCCTAGAAAGGGTCGATTGAGAAGATAATGTGTTGGCATCGTTCTGAGGTTATCTGACATGAAATCTGAAAACCACAAAGTATGATGCGGTGCTCACGATTTGATAGCCGAAAAAGTCATATATATGAAACATACACGATGAAGTGAGTTTCTGTACAACATGTCGCAAAGTTGTATTTAAAAGAGAATTTTAATCTTTACATGTTAAATGGTATCTTTCAGCCCAATTTGAAGAACTATTCTATAGCTTCTTATTTAAAAGACATCTCCGCAGTCCTTTCTTGCGCCTTGACAGCTTTCCTCAAACCGTTTCCACCAGATCATTGCGAAATCGTTTCAGTTAGTTAAAGTACAACGCCAGGCTTCTAGTTATATAAAGTCGGATACAGATACGCTAGCCAATTGCAATGGTTGTCACATTCCGCTGTTATCCTGTTCAAAATGCGAAAATATATATTTTCAACTGAAGATACTCAAACGGAAAGAAAGTCTAACTTCTATCATGCGTCAAACATGGATTAAAAAGAAACCAAATATATATCTCACTTGACGTTTTCAACATGTGAGTTGTGTCGAAATAGAGATGGGGTGCCTTTGTTCTTTTGCCTTCTGTGAATTTCTCTTTTTCTTTTGAAAATGCTCTCCCGTTTCGATATACCCCATACCTTTGCTATTCCATACGGGAATTGAATGTAAATAACATTTTTCCTTTAAATCGTACCACTTCAAACTCTCGGGGACGAGCTTGTTCCAACAAATTGCATAAGTGAGGCTATATTTTAGACGAGAAAAATCAATAGAATTTGGGCATTACTGTTTTTACGCCACTATGTATCGACCGGTTTATTACGCAATCAGAAAGGTAACAGCAATAAACAGTTTTCAGTAAACTTCGTTGTGAATCGTTCCACAAACTTTAAGCAGCTGATGCCTCCTGAAACAATTTTAAACCCAAAAGGGAAGTATACTCACGCAGATGCCATCACAATATCGTGTTCGTAGGCGTGTCCAGCCAGTGTCGTATGATTTGGTTCAATATTCAGCTACAACAAGAATCGGAAATTATCAATCACGATTATGAAAAATTATCCCAAAACGTAGTCTGCACTTTAAAAGTATGTTTTAACTTTTTGCTTCTTGTTTTTATTATTCTGTCGAAGATTTTTATCCACTGATTTGAACGAACAGCCTCCTTTATCGCATCGCAAGTTACGTTAGCATCGCTCCCCAAGTGCCGTGGCAATGACGAAGATAGTCCAACAAGATGCTGTTGGGAAATTTCACAGACATGGTTTGATGTTGTTTTAATTTTATCAAAATGTTTCAGTCTTATCAGAGAAAAGGATAAAAACCATTCAGACAAGAACCATATCGACATAAACTGTATTATTTATATTTTTGTAAAATATTATTTATTACACTCAGTTTACACGTTATTGGGTATTATAAATGACTTTTTTCATGCCATAAAAAATTATATAATAGTTAACACATATTTCACAAGAATCGGGTAGCACGCATATGGAAATATATGGAGAATATAGGGCCGCACGGTATATCGATAAACCGATATATACCGGTATTCAAACCAATATCGATTGAATACCGGTGTAATTACAAAAATATCGGTTTATCGTCATTATTTATTTACCCACAATTTAATTTTCAAGATGTCTTGAGTTTCTAACTGTAGCCCCGAATGAATAATATTATCCCTTTATCCAAGGAATCGTCTGCTTGTGCCCTCGTAATATTCAAATTCAGCAGTTGAAAAAATAATTTAAAAAAATTTCAACAAAACTATATCATGTGACCCCCTCATTGGAACGAGCTCGTTGAGCTCGTTCCAATGAGGGGTCACATGATATAGTTTTGTTGAAATCTTTGGAGAAATTCTTATAGATTAATTTTGAAAATAATAATATTTGATATCGTCTGCGTTGGGTAAAGGTGTTTCGAACCGCATCATGAAGGCATACTAATTCGTTCCAATTTATTTATTGGTTCTTAACGCCACGTCAGCAGCTAAGGCTATATCGTGGCGAGAAAACAGTAGAAATTAAAAACTCATTTTTAGTTATGAAGTAAAAAAGATTGAATGAAAATAGAAAATAACAACAAGAGATCTGTCAAGGACCAAAGTGTCCGACTGTGATGCCTCGAGTCTCGATTGTGGTACTTTCGTTCATATATCTGAACAGTTTTCGATATACCGGTATACCGCGGTATTTTTTTTTTGAATACCGATACCGGTATTCAGTTTTGAATATCGTGCAGCTCTAGGAGAATAACCACTGTTTTTGAGAAGATACAATAATTATCTCTTGAGCAAAGAAATATGAGTTTCCACAAGCGGCTGAAAAGCCGAGAGTGAAAACGCAGATTTTTCTTTGTACTCTTGAAATGAGAGAATCATATATATATATTACCTACATGTATTTAAAAACAGTAGATATTCTTTTAAACGTAGCCCGAGTGATTTACGAAACAGTCCCGTCTCTCGATGAATTATTTACCGTAACGCTCAAAACAAATTGATTACTCTGTTTATTACATGACATTTGGAATAAAGAGGTCTTTTACTATAATAATTCAACCCAAACTATTGTCAGATATAATCCAATTTGGTGTAAACACGGAAACATTTCTAAAATGAGCAGGAAGGAAATACGAAACAGTCCTGTCTCGAGGCGAATTATATACCGTAACTTGCCGTAAGAATGGGTCACTCTCTTTAGTAAATGACATTGTAGACCAAAATGTCTTTCATTAAAAATAATTCAACACAAAATATTCGCAAATGCAACTCTGAAATACTTCTGAAATTAGCGCGTATGAATACATCATATTCTGTGTCAAATCTTCGATTGGAAATGGCCCAGTGTTATTTTTGTGAGTTTCGTTCGATATTTTATTATTTTATTTGGCGTTCCAGACGCATTTGGGGAATGGCATTAAGCCATAAGATAAAAGATTTCTATTTGGATTTTGTCAACTGTGCTAACGAACCCGTTCATACAGGAAAGAAAGGATTTTTAAAAATATTCAGAAGGAAAATTCATTTTAATTAACTGTTTACCAGCGATAAACAAAAACAAAAATAGTTCCGGTGGGGGCGTGGCTTATATACGTCAGTCGTTCCAAAGTTACTATTGAAGTGACATAATTCACTCTTGACATTGCCACTTTTTAATCAACATTAAATTCAATGCAAAACGAACTGAGGAATGTAATAAACTATGTTAATACCCCACACGGTGCTGTTAGAGATTTCACAATTTTCCTGGCCCGTGGACCATGACCTGTCAACATTTTTGCAATGTTTACTTCTCAAACCGAGACGTGAGGAAGACGCGTCAGGGAAACACCTGAGGTGAGGTGATTACAGAGAAAGATGAACTTCGAACCAAATTTATTTAT
This sequence comes from Pictodentalium vernedei, assembly GCA_031216915.1. Lineage (NCBI taxonomy): Eukaryota > Metazoa > Mollusca > Scaphopoda > Dentaliida > Dentaliidae > Pictodentalium > Pictodentalium vernedei. The sequence continues at coordinate 540,258,992 of CM062293.1, forward strand.
TTATTTATTGGGGTTTAACAACACTTTCGACAGCCAAGGTCATCTCCTCTTGGACAGTTTTACGGGTGGAGGAACCTGGAGTACCTGGGGAGAATCACCGAACAACGGCGGGCAACTGTTAGACTCCCGAATATACTAACTCCACACAAGCTTCCATTGGTTGAAGGCAGTGCGCAGTCGACGTGGAGTATGCATTAGTACACGGCACCATCGTGCTACTACACAAACTTCTACAACTTTCAAGTTACTATGAGTGTAAACAGTGCGAATCTGTCAGTGTCAAAGGCCGAACAACGAGGTGATGGGGTGCTGATTAACATTGTTCCCAAAAGCAGAGTTAATATTGAATTTTTTTTATTATATCCAAATGGAAAGGTTAAATTTGTGTTACCATATGTTAAAAATAATGTTGACAAGGAACCAATATAATAAAACTTTTAAAATTGTATTTTCTAAAATTATATTGCCTAATTATGCCTTTAAATGGGTTGAAATGAACCTTAGCATTTCCAAAGATGTGGCAATTTGCCAGTTGGCAAATTGCATATCTTGTAAAATGCTAATGATTTATTTTAGTCAGTTATATCCAATAGGTATAAAATACGATTCTAGAAAATACAATTGGAAAAGTTTTACAGTATTGACCTATTGTTCGATGTGGACATTGTGGATTATCCTCCTTGGAACCATTGTCTCTGGGGAGAGAATATTTACGTCGGGGGCATAATACGCAATGTCCACCTCGAACCAGGTCATTATTTTTTTTATGATATCTATCTTGGCAATAGATTATTTATTTACTGATGTTTAAAGTCACATATTTATGCACAATGGCTAATCATGACCGTGACAGTTTTACGGGTGGAGGAAGCCGGAGTACCCGGAGAGAACCACCGAGCAACGACGAGCAGCTGCCAGCTCCCCAACATCGTAACTCCGCACTGCAGCACAGGCAGGGTTAGATTGGTTGGAGACATGCGTACCATCGACGTACAGTACGCCTTAGTACACGGCGTCATCGTACCCCCACACGGGCAATGGAGATGAAGTGTCTTGCTTGGCAATAGATATATATATTTTTAGGTATTCTCTAATAAAATGTTATATGTTGCATGATCGTTTATATCAATTTATTGTTGTTTTCATAACATAGTTTAGTTATGTATTTTGTCAATTTTATTTTTATTCGATTTGAATGGTTTTAATGCACGCTGTAGAAACTCTTTTTTGACCTTATTTTTATTATTCCTGACACTTTTCTGAAAACTACAGTACGTGGAGAGTGTATTAACACTAAAACACCCACAGAGTGGAGATTCCACCCAACCAATAATTGCAAATTTGTTGCAAAGCATAACCTGCACAAGCAAAGTTTCAGCCAATGGACCTCCGGGTTTAACCCGGAGGTCCATTGGCTGAAACATTGCTTGTGTTTTTTGTCGATATGTACAAAATTTGAAAGTTATAGCTTGGGTGATAACTCCACTCCGCGGGTGATTTAGTTACAATCCACTCTCCACGTACTGTATTCCACAGAGTTGAATTAAAGTGGTTTATGGGACACCAACGGTCAATAAATACTTTCAAAACAGTGGTTATTGTCATTGAGATGAGAAATAAATTAAGTACCAGCATCTAAAAATAAAATATAAAACACAATTTAAGTTACATAAATAGAGGATTTCTAATGAGTCGCGATTTTTATATTTTGAAATTTCTGTACGGAGTTCACTAAAATCGATATGAGCTGTGATTTACCGATACACAGATCAATTTTGGTGAAAAAGGCTCAGATATTTCATGTCAAATTACGAATTTGAAGTATTTTTTATAACTCCATATGTAATTTAACCTATTACCCAACTCAAAGCCTACACTGATCGGCGCTATTCACACAAAACACCACACAAATATTATATTTTCAACTTTTCCTTGAAAATGTAGCTTATGATCCCTCATTGGAACGAGCTCGTCGAGCAATGTTTCCGAGGGAAAAAATAACAATGTTCAGTTATTCAGAATTTTTTTTTTTTTGTTTGGAGGGGGGGGGGGGGGGGGTTGCAACTGTAGTCTATTTCTATTAGGAAAACAGTTAATAAAATATACGAAGATTAATTACATTCTACTTCCGCAACCAACACACAACGTTACGATGTTGATTTCTGACGTCATTCTCGTATTAGACGTGTTATGAACAATATTTCCCGTAATGAGTTATTTGGTGGCGATTATATGATAAATTTAATTTGCGATTAATAACTTTTTTATGGATATTTTCCAACTGTGTCATTTTATCGTAGGGATTTTGTCCTATGCGCGTATGTTAGTATGGTCTTTTCATTACCAACAAAATATACCTTGAACTCGTTATCCAAACCAAAGGTCTTGAGGAATGCAATCACTGTCATGGCATCTGCAAAAATGAGAATGGAATGTGTCATTTACAGAACGAGGAGAGGGGATAATATTTAAAATACAGGTGCAAAATTTTCTACTCCCAATATAATTTACAACTTCTTATATAACCGTGAAATAGGATAAGCAGCCATTCAAGTGTAACATGTCTTTTCTGATAAACTTAGGCCTAAACAAGTTAAACGTCTGTTTCTCAGGCCTTCCCGCGTGGTCCTTTTAGCTGCCGCATGCTCTCTTTTTATAACCAATCCAAACTTAAACAAGAGGACCGCGTAGCCGGACAATATACGCCCGTTTTGTATTTTTGAAGGGTTGGGGTAAGGATGGGGGTGAGGGTGAAAATTGTTTGGACCAACCCCATATTCGAACTTGACCTGTATTTTGTTGTGATTAAACAACATTCCAAGTTTGGAACCAATCGGAAAACAAATAATAAAAGTTATCATCCGGAAACCAAATATTTGATGCATTCTATGTCCAACAAGGTCCATAATTCAGGGCAACTTCGAAGTTCGAACTGACCCCATATTCAAACTTGACCTGTCTTTTGTTTTGATTAAACCACATACCAAGTTTAGGAGTCAATCGAAAAAAAATACTAAAGTTATCAGCTGGAAACCAAATGTTGACGAACGGACAGACCGATGGATGGACAAATGGATGGTCAAATGGACAGACAGACAGACTGATTCCATAATTCGACGGTTTTTCAACAGGCGTATAATAAAAAATCAGTTAGGCCATACTGAAGTTATAATCCGGAAAACACAAAATGCACAAATTCAAGAGAAATAATTCTGGAAAGGTACATGCGATTTTAGCCGAAAGTGAACTTGAGCTGTGCTTTGTGGTCATAAACAAGATCTGAGAATTTGAAACAAATTAGTTAAGGCAAACTAAAGTTATCATCCGGAAACCACATAATTAACAAATTTGCAATCATTCAAGGGGAATAACTATGGAACGGTACATGCGATTATGGCCAAAGGTGAACTTGAGCTGTGCTTTGTGGTCAAAAACAAAATCTGAGAATTTGAAAAAAATCGGTCAAGGCAAACTAAAATTATCATCCGGAAACCACAAAATCCACAAATTTGCAATCATTCAAGGGGAATAACTCTGGAAAGGTATATGCGATTGTGGTCAAAAGTGAACTTGAGCTGTATGTTGTGGTCAAAAACAAAAAAACTGAAGATTTGAAATAAATCGGTCAAGGCAAACTAAAGTTATCGTCCAGAAACGAAAAGTTGGGCTAAATTCCCATAAATAAAGGGCCATAACTCTACTGCAAATGGGTCGCTAGAAACGGAAATTGAACCCATCCTGTATTTTGTCATACTAAATCCACATGCCAAATTTAACTTAGCTCAAACCATTACAACTAAAGTTATCGTCCGGAAACGAAATGTGTCCACGTACGGACAGACAGACAGACGGGTGGAGAGACCATTCACATAATACGTCCCGTTTTTCAAACGGGTGTACAAAATCAACATCTGAAAAATTTGGTGTCAATCCGTCAAGGCGTTCGGCTTTAAATGAACGGAAATCAATTTTTTTTTTAAATTGTGTTTTCAAAGGGCCATAACTCTGCAGCGGATGGACCGAGAAACACCAATATCGAACTTGACCTGTATGTTATTGCTAAAAATAACATCTGAAAGTTTGATGTCGATCCGTCAAGGCATTCGACTTTAAATGAAGGAAAACCAATTTTTTTTCGAAAGATTGTGTTTTCAAAGAGCCATAACTCTGCCGTGGATGGACTGAGAAACACCAATATCGAACTTAACCTGTATTTCATTCCTAAAAACAACATCTGAAAAATTTGGTGTCAATCCGTCAAGGAGTTCAGCTTTAAATGAACGGAAACCAATTTTTTTAGAAAAATTGTGTTTTCAAAGGGCCATATCTCTGCAGCAGATGGACCGAGAAACACCAATATCGAACTTGACCTGTATTTTAATGCTAAAAACAACTTCTGAAAGTTTGATGTCGATCCGTCAAGGCGTTCAGCTTTAAATGAACGGAAACTAATCTTTTTAGAAAAATTGTGTTTTCAAAAGGCCATATCTCTGCAGCAGATGGACTGAGAAACACCAATATCGAACTTGACCTGTATTTTAATGCTAAAAACAACTTCTGAAAGTTTGATGTCGATCCGTCAAGGCATTCGACTTTAAATGAACGGAAACCAAATTGTTTACGGACAGACAGACGGACGCTCCAACATTTCGGGTTTATGGGCTACCCAAAAAACATTTTGTATGTCCAAAACCTTTTTTTACCCAGAACCCCACCCCCTCCACCCTAGAACTTATATTTAACCCTAACCCCACCCCTCCACCCCAAAACCACACCCTAACCCTAACCCTACCCCACCCTGACCCTAAACCCTAAAATCCCACCCCAGACCCTAACTCCCCATCCACCCCGGGACCTAACCCTCCAACCTTAAGCCCTACTCTGGGGCTACCCCTAACCCCCATCCCACCCCACCCCTGACCCAACCCCACCCTAGCCAAACCAATAGGATTAGGAGCTATTTTTCGGTTTAGGGGCTACTAAAACTAAAACCCCATCCCTGACCCCAACCCTAACCCCCGGGACCTAACCCTCCCCAACCATAAGCCCTACTCTGGGGCTACCCCTAACCCTAACCCCACCCCACTCCTAACCCTAACACTACCTTAATTTGGAGGTAGCCCCTAATAATAATATCCCCTAAACCCCCAATGTTTGCCCGGACAGACGGACGGACAGACGGACAGACAGACAGATGGACAGACAGACAGACTGATAACATAATACGACCGTTTTTAAACGGGCGTATAAAAATTAACAACAATTAAATGGTTTGTGTCAGATATTTTTCCAAAGTTATTCAAATTGATAAAATTGTCCCTTGAGTGCAAGAGGGCTAGCGTTGCAAAGCTTTCGTGCATTCAAGGGACGAAATACACAACCACCCACGCTATTCTGTAGATTATGAGGCCTAAAACATAAAACCTACCAAGAGCATGAACTTTGGAAGGCAGAGAAGTAATTACAGAAATACAAAATAAAATAATAAACCACCCGCCCACCTGCAGGTTTGCAAAAAATGGCCGAGAAACAGATCCACTTTGTGGGGAACTTACAAAAATAGTTTAACCGGCATCATTCGCAGTACACATTTTAGTATAATTTATGTTTGAGTAAACAAAGAGGTGCAAGTATGCCTGATGGACTGAATACCGTTTTATACTATTTTGTGCATTTTAGCCAGTTTCTGAGGCCTGTTTCCATAATTTTACACGGGACCGAGCGCCTCGTACTCTCGGAACAGAAGTATGCTGTGCGACAGGTAGCGAATGTTACAGGTGTGACCACAAAGCAATAACGGCCCTCGGTTTTCTTTATAAATGGTCACGTGGGGTAGGTTGACCATCGAAGGGGGAGGAGGGTTAAACTTTATTTTAACCCTTTATCCCACACCAGATAACGGACGACACTTGCAAACCAATTTCATAAATAAACATTTTCATTGTCTACCTCAAAAATATAGCTTTTGACGACTCATTGAAACGAGCTCAACAATTAAGCATGTGGTCATTCGATTGATAGTATGAACGGTTTTGTCTCGATTTGCCAGCTGCCCGACTCTTAAAAATTCTCGATTTGCCCGCAAGCTAATTAAGTATGTTCTCGGTTTGGCCGCAGCTCATAGAAAGTGTAACTATAGTTTGTTTTAAATAAGTGAACAAAGTACAGCTACCAATAATTATTATTTAATAATTATATTATTTCATTAACACGTGAAGTTAGTTTGCTCTAACTATATTCTGGGGTAACATACTTAAAGGATTCACATTCTACCCATGTGCTTCATATTATCTGTGTATTTCGTATGTATGGATTTGAATTGTTGCAATATATGGGAGAGTGCCCACAGGCACACACGCCCACAGGCACTCTCCCATATATTGAAACAAAGGCAAAAACAAATGAACAAATTTTGATGACCGAGAATAAAGTAGCAAACTACCAGTTGTTGCATGCATATATACACACTAGGGCTGTCACGATTATTCGATTAATCGACTGTTGATCGGTCACGGCGAAATCGATTAGTACTTTCGTTGTCGAATAATCGGTAAATTGTATCCCGTTTTAGACGTTTAATAATTAAAAGAAAATTTGATGGAAAAGCTATTGTTTCTAAAGGTAAAGAGTTAAGAACATCGATGTTAAACCCCCAAGAAGCTGTTGGAAGCAATTGTCTTTCAGGTACATTCATCAAAGCTTTGATGTTCTGGACTTTTGAACCGTCAGTGTAATAATCAAGACCGGTCGGCAGTTGCGAAGTTCGCAACTACCGACCGGTCTTGATTGTTACACTGACGGTTCAAAAGTTCAGAACATCAAAGCTTTGAATGTACCTAAAAAAGGATCGTCTTCGTTGTTTCCTTGAGGTAAGTCAGCTGACTTGAACTTCATGTTTATCGACTTCAAAGAGAGGGGGGGGGGGGGGGGATTTAGGTATGATTAATCGATTATCATCGATTATTTGCGACGATTAATCGATTCCTAAATTTAAAAATCGTGACAGCCCTAATACACACCACACACTGAGGGCCTCGTTTTACTCACTGTTCGTTTCGCAGAAAATAATAAAAAGAAATAAAATCCTCCCTTCCGTCCCAATTTAAAAAAAAAATACCGATGATAATCTTGGTATTGATGTTTTATGGCTTTATGTTTGTATATCTTAATGATATAACCTTTATCAATGAAGTGTCTTCGTATATTTTATTGTACTTATTAGAACTAGGCTATAACAGTAATCCGTGTTTTTCTTCCACAACAAATGTTGTTTCAACAATCAACATGCATCACTGACTCCTATTTAGAAAACAATAGAAACTGGCAAATCGAGAACCCCCTCCACCCCCCCCCCCCCAAATCGAGAATCGAGAACCCCCTCCACCCCCCCCCCCCCCCCCACTCCTCCGAGTGAACGACTGGATTTCGTAGAGATCGTAATGATGGGGCAGGTAGATGCTGTAAGCAGTACGCATGGGACATGTGCAATGTATGTGCTAGAAGGGGCCAGACAAAGCGACCACGACAAGGTTACGTTTGGACTCATAAATAAACGCCCCAATGTCAATGCTATAAACTTTATACTAACGAGGTAAAAGAAACAAATCTTATCGGTAAAGACTGTCCTTCTGCCCGACCGTGACACATTTTTGATCACAAGATTCATAAGTAGCATTCACGCAATCAGACAATTACTGCAGGGTAATCTCTCTACATATAACTCCTAGACACACTAATGAAACACAGCTTTGAGTCATTTTGAGCCACAAGTCGCATGATCGGTGAGTTCCTCAGGTTCACATCCTTCACGTTTATGGTGCTGTGTTCTCTCTATCTGATGTTCACACAGTCCTGGGCATAAACAATCAGGCATCGTTAAAAATTGTCTTCATTTCATAAGGTGGGTTTTGGGCTGAGGGTAGGATCGTATTGGAACATATACCTTATTGATTATTGTGTTCAATTGACGGTAACATTGTCTGGGGTTTGCGATTCGGAGCGTATGTATAGCCTCGACGCTACGCGTTTCGGTTTCCCGAGCCCTAACTTCAGACAATGCTATCGTCAATTCATCACAGAGAGCGAGAGAGAGAGAGAGATGAGAGATAGAGATAGAGAGAGAGAGAGAGAGAGAGAGAGAGACTAACATCATCTTTACCAATATATGGTGTCGTCCCACCTAGCCAACCTTTTTAATTTCATTAGTAGCGTCTGGCCAACCTTTTAATGATCAGGAGTAGCGTCTAGCCAACCTTTTTTTCACACTTGCTTAATCCTTGTTATAGTCTGTAGCATATAAATTGTCATTTTTTTTTTTTTGCGAAATAAAAATCATTTTTGCAAATTAAAATATTGTTGTTTTTTGTCAGTCGGTTGAATTGAGAAAACAATTAATTAGTTTGTTACTATATATTATCATCATCTTTGATGTCTTAATTTTTAAAATATTCTGCAGTTATGTTGTTTTTTCTAATTTGTTATATGTTATCATTGTTTTTGATGTCTTGTTTTGCAAAAATAAAATATTCTGCCGCTGTCTTGTTTACACGGTGTTTGATATTTCTTAGATTCACTAATTGTGCCTTTGAAGTGAACAACAATCACGGTGTTTGTCTCATCTATTATTTTACCTTTTACCAATATATGTTTACCATTATCTTTCCCAGTATATTTTTACCCTTATTTTTACCAATATATTTTACACCATAATGCCCCCAAAAGAAAATCAGGGGTGGACGTGGGTTGGGGCCACCGCAACTCAAATGCAGTCACCTGGAATTTGTATTTTACTTTTGGACTCCTGGCATTGCTGTCTTATCGGGAAAATAACAGGAGGCGGTTCACAGATTCTTCATCCTTTGAATGTGGCCGAAGATTCCCTCGTATAATATGTCTCTCCTAACGGCCAAAACCGGCCAGCGCTATTCTCAAAAATCGGCAATTAATTTTCATTATTTTTTCATTTTTTGTCTCAAAAACATAGGTTATGACCCCTCGTTGGAACGAGCTCGCTGAGCTCGTTCCAACGAGGGGTCATAACCTATGTTTTTGAGACAAAAAATGAAAAAAAATAGTTATTCAAGAATTTCTTTTGCAAGTGTCGTCTGCTTTTCATGTTGAGAAAAGTGAACAGTTTTCTTAATGTAGAAGGTCGTGGTTCCCAAACACAGCACAGTGTAATGTATCGCTCCCACTTAACTAAGGCATATGGGGGTCATGATGATATGTATCAGGGTGTGGGTGCCCTTCTATGACCTTTGCATGTCCCCCAGGTTCCAAGTGCTCTCATGGCCCTGGTGGCTGAAGGTTATATTGAACTCTATATAGTCAGTAAGCTACATCATTTTATGTTTAATGTAGGAAAATACCGCCATGTTATAACTTGTGCTATTGAATTATATGTACCTACCATAATCATATTGGTGTTTTGCGGGTTCTTTCGGCTTGGGTTCTATCAGAAGTGTTCCCGTGAATCCAATCTTCTTCTTGTATTCTAAAGCAGAAAATAAGCAAAAGTGTCAAAAGAGATATTTCCAGGAACATCGGAATGAAAGTTGGAGGCTCTCACCCCCTTGACCTTGGCCTTCATGTGGTAATAATATATGCTATGAATAAGATACAATCAGTTTTATTTACCAGTTATTGCATCGTTCAAAAGGGGCTTGTTTTTTAACCGACCCGCAGTGTACCAATTAATGCGTAATCCTTTGAATCCTTACGAACATGATCTACGGGTTTCTCGATTCATCTTGTCTCCAATTTTTGGAATAGTATGAACAGCTGTCTGTGTTGCCCTCCCAAGTTGACTCCTCCCCACGTGCCCTTCCAACCTTCCGGCATCCATGAATATTTCCCAAATATCAGATGTTGTTCATTCTTAAACCCTGTGTCGGATGCCATCCGTGTTTGTATTCTAGTCATTCTCAAGGTTCAGAAAATATTTGTTAAAATTTGTTCTCTCTTTTCCTTTTTTAATTTTAAAACAGACAATCCAATCACAACGTTGCTGTCTATGACCCATAAAGGGATGGCGGTGGCTCAGTGGTAGACTGTTGGACTTCTATGCTAGAGGTCCTGAGTTCGATCCCCGTACGGAGCGACAGGCGTTGTGTCCTTGGTCAAGGCTCTTTAACCCGGTAGCCTACATGGGGGCACGATGATGCCGTGTACTAAGGCGTACTGCACGTCGATGATGCACATGTCTTCAACCTCTGTAACCCTGCTGGAGAGGAGCGTGACCAGAGTTAGAATGTTGAGGAGCTGACAGTTGCTCGTTGATGCTCGGTGGTTCTCTCCGGGTATTCCGACTTCTTCCACCAGTAAAACTGTCACTGTCACGATTAGCCATTGTGCATAAGTATAAACACCAATAAATAAATAATCAGCCATAAAGAATAAATATCATGTCTTTCGTTACATTTCTTTTCTCTGTTAAACCCATATTCAACAACACAACCGTGGCTTTCCTTGCAGTTTAGTGTTAGCGAGAACATTATTTTAGGTGATACTAATCGAAAAACAATTTTGTTACAGTTTATTGGAGAGTGTCAGAGACACTCTCCAATAAACTGCAACAAACCAATTTACACTAACAAAATATTGGCATCTGGCTTAATGTAAAGACTGTGTAAGAAATATGACGACTGTGTAATGACACCGACTCTTTCACATACAACACAAATATATACGTTCGTTCAGGAAAGAACCACTGAATTCTGAATAGATCCTGAGGAGCTACAGTCCGGGGTCTATAAAAAATTAATTAATAATCCATGAAATTCTTACCAAATTCTTACCAAGATTTTCAACTGTCAAACAATCTGCAAGCATGGGTGATTGTGTTTTCTCAAAAATGAGCAATCACGTGATAAATCTCTTTGTTACATATAACAAGATCAAATCTATATTTTAAAAAACTAAAAGCTACGTCATTTACAAAAAACAAAAAAGACAAAACAATTTCTTTCTTTATATTTCTTTAAATACTAACACGTTACCTCACGCTGGACATCATTAAAATCATCCAACGATGCATATATTGATGGACAAAATATTCTGACACGAAGGGATATTTACCACGCGAACACTCAAAATTAAAGAACTTACAAATTCGGAGGAAAAACATAAGCTTTAAAAATTCCAACCACGAGGGCCTCCCAACAAACAATTTCTGCGCTGCAGTTGGTGATGAGTTAAAACTCTGATAATAAACAGGTTCCCACCAATGGGTGGGAGGCCCCTGAACCTCAACCGACTGGATGGGGTGTCACCTGAGAGCAATTCTAGACCCGCCGGATGCCTCATCTGTGACTTTTACAGTTGCTGAATTTAGTCAGTTAATAATATAATGTGATTTCAAAATCTAAAGCTGTTTGCGGTTTGATAGGTCTTGTGATAAGCCGGCTCTAAGTGTACACTTCGTGGGTCAGTAATTGTTTTACGACAGAATATGAAAACTTCCGACAGAAAGGTTCATAAAGGAGGAGGGGGCGTTTTGCACCTCCCCAGCAACCCACCAGCCACGGACCTGGATTTCGGCAATAGAAGTACAGTCTATTATTCGAATAGCGACGTCCATCAGTCACATGTTATGGGCATTGGTAATATTTGTTAATATTCCCAAACGCATACCAGTAACCTGAAGTACGACATGTTGTGTGCGTGTCAGCTACCTTGTAAAGATAAAGGTACCTTGAGTGACGGTTTTGATCAGTAAAAATCAGTGCAAAGACAAGAAACTACCACGTGACCACATAAAAGCTGTTACAAAACCAGAAACTTGATTGTTGATTGTTTCTGTATAAATACTTTTTCTGTCTCCAGAGTGATGAATTGTGGAAGTTTTGTAATGAGAAATGCTAAATGTAAAAATTCACATATATTTCTGGTTTAAAAAATATTTAGATTTTATACAGCACTTTAGTAATGGCTTCCGGTGAGTGGGCTGCATCTCAAACGCTTACTTTCCAGATTAGTGGAAACTTTACAACCATACTAAAAAAGTTGTCCCAGGTCCCACGAGACGCGAATTTACTTGTTTAGGCATGTTTTAGGGGGTCATGTATCAAATGAACCATTACCCATTAGAACTGTACAGTACGTGGAGAGTGGATTGTAACTAAATCACCCGCGGAGTGGGGTTATCAACCAAGCTATAACTTTCAAATTTTGTACATATCGATAAAAAAAAACACAAGCAATGTTTCAGCCAATGGACCTCCGGGTTTAACCCGGAGGTCCATTGGCTGAAACTTTGCTGGTGCTGGTTATGCTTTGCAACAAATTTGCAATTATTCCTCGGGTGGAATCTCCACTCTGCGGGTGATGTAGTGATAATACACTCTCCACGTAGTGTATATCATCATCACACTGTCCTGCCCAAACGAAAAATAAAGAAATCGAAACAAACATGTATACAAGAAATATTGGGTTCGTTTATAACAATCCATAATTATTTACTCAAAAACATGTTCAAAGTGGACAGACGCTCCCATTTGCATAAAGACAGATTGATTTTGTTTCTTTCTGATGCAGGAGTGGGGTTTCGATTCCCTAAACCCCATGAACATGAATAAGCTCCACATGATCAATATTTCCCATAAGAACTTTAAATACGAATACTACACGGGTTGATATTACATATTCTAACTTACCTACTGCCATCTTGAAAAACTTTGACATGTGAGAGAGCTCAGAGAAAACATTCGTATTCAAAATGGTGTGATACCCTTCTCGTCCACCCCAAAATACTGCAATGAGAGAAAAGAAACACACATTTCACATTCTGTGCTTCTGTAGATACATGACATCAGGGTTTGTGAAGAACATAAATATATTTGGAACACAAATTGTCTGTTCAAGCCGTTCTTCTTTTTTTCGAATATAACGGAGGCATAGTGTGTACCGTGTTTTCATGCAATGGAGAATGAAGTCGTGTCGTTTTAAGCTCAATTGCTCTGTTTTGCCCCAAGTCGATAGGAGCGCGTTTTTTCATTTCTATTAAAAACAAACGCGTGTCTTAGACTCGCCTTTATTTCTAATAGAAAATAAAACGTTCTCTCTAATCAATACTTGGAATATCACATTCCAACAATGAGACTATTTCTCAATCATAAATAAACCTGTAAAATACACTTCATTCACGTTTTCATACAGTTAAAACAAGAAGTCCTGTCACGAATAGTGCGCTTATCTAGGCTTAATTGCGCGTAGGAATTACGCGCGATTGCCATACGAAATGACATTCCAAGCATGGCAGGTTCTCCTGGTTGGAACTGCGCGCAATTGCCATATCGAATGGCATCCATAGCACGGCAGGTTCTCCTGGTAACTCATAGCAAACAAAGGCAATGTTTCTGCCAATGGACCTCCGGGTTACCATAGGCCATATGTGCAGAATTTGATAGCTTTACTGGGGCCATAACGCGTACATTAACGCGCATATCAACATGCTATTTGTGCGCATTTCATGACAGGACTTCTAGTTTTAACTGTACCAAAATACATAGAAAATAAACTTCCAAGATGTGATTACAGCTCCTTTACCATTCCAAACCACCTCTGCTTTCCCTGATCGACTCGTCCACAGTCTATGATACAGTACTCTGATCACAGAAGCGGACTCCATTCTCGAGTTTAGTGGACGGAAATTTCATAAATAAATTATTACGAAGTCAAGACCAAGTCAAGAGACACAAACAAAATTAGTACCTTAGATGCAATGTCTTTGCATTTTCCTTTTTGTTTGGGCAGGTGACATTTCTACAGTGTTGCTGGCGGGAAGGAGAACAGAAAATGTCAACCAAAGTCGCGATCTGACAAAAATCACTAATTCACTGTCCGCATTTGGTAATTAAAATTGTGTATCCACAGGAGTGAATCTTGCCGGAGGGGAGGGGCTGATCCTGATGTATCTTTTTTCCCCTCTTTGTTTCAGTCCGGCGCAGTTCATATAGTCGCCTTTTTCAAAGTGACATCTTCGTCAAATATTAATTAAGGTCGGGAGAGTGGTAGCTTAGTTGTAAGAGCATTGAACTTCAAATCGAAAGGTCAATTGTTCGATCGTGACCAGCGCGGTAACTGTGTTGTGTCCGTAGGCAAACAGTCAATCCTGATTACCCACGTGGCGGCACGTTCGTGTTCAACGAGGCTAACTGCACTTCGATGATGCACTTGCGTTCAACCCTGCTAATTTATCTTGTGTAGAATTAGTACGTTGCAGACTCTGCTCTTTGCTGCTCGGTGGTTCTCTAAGGGTACTTCGGCTTCCTCCAGCAGTAAAATTGTCTCCACACGATGTGACTCTGGCTGTTGAAAGTGTCATTAAAGCCCCACAACAATAGAGAATTGATCAAGATCAAAAACGTTTCAAGCTAGTCATCTGCTAAATGTATATATACTACTCAAAGTTTGCTAAGCACCAAGTATATCCAACTACCTGTTTTACGTTTTAGTTTAAATATTGTGATGAATAGTGTATATATTTTTTATTTAATTATATCTTTAATGATTTAAGTACAGAAATTAAGATTTTGTTTGTATTTGCCATTATTTGTTAGCTTTTGAATACGATAACCATGGAAAATGGATATTATTGGTAAAAGAGGAAATTTTTCAAATTGCCAAAAAAGTTGACGGAGCGAACTGGTATGGGTTCCATATCGAGTATGAGAAACATTACTGTTAATTACAGCTTGATAACGCCTTCTCATGCTCCAAACCAAGTTCCTGGTGGTCCTTTGTGAGATGTTGTTCCTTTCTTGGACCAGCATGGTACCAAGCTCCTGGACACTTCTTGGCTGGACTGGACGAGCTGAAATTGCAAGCTGCAACTCATTCCAGACATGTTCGATTGGACTGAGATCAGGAGAACTTGCTGGCCAGTCCATACGCTCAATCCCCTCCCTCTGTCTGTACTCCCCGACAGCATGGGCAATATGAGTACTGGCATTATCGTCCATCAGAATGAATCTATCACCCACTGCACCCGCACACAATCTGACGTGGACATCCAGGATCTCATCAATATACCGCTATGTAATCAATGCACCACGTTCAAGGACACAGAGCTCTGTACGTCCATCCCTGCTGATGCCGCCCAGACCATGATTGACCTCCACCATAGCGGTCATGCTCAGCAATGTTGGCTGCATGGAACCGCTCTCCTGGTCTTCTGCATACCCTAGAACGCCTATCTGTGTGGTCTGGGCAGTACCTTGACTCATCTGTAAAAAAGGATAGATCGCCAATCTTCTCTGGTCCAACCAATGTGGTCCATGGCCCATTGACGTGCCTGGCGGTGGTTCCGGTACAGCGGAATTCGAATACATGGTCTTCTCGATCGGAGACCTTGCCCGTATAGTCTGCATCGAGACATTTACCTCTGATGCATTATGTAGGTCACTGCGAAGCTGGGTTGCTGTGGCAAAGCGGGTCCTACGGGCCTGAATGATCAAAAACCGGTCTTCAGCAGCAGATGTTGCCCTGTCTCTGCTGCCACCACCATGCCATCTTACGGGTGTGCCATACTGCTGAAATCTTGCCCAGGCGCTGGTGATCACCGTATGGTGCACATCAAGGGCTCCACCACTGTAGCCCCTTGCTCCACTATCCCTACAGCCCGCCACATTTCTGCTTCAGACAAATGTCTTCTTACATTTGCATTTGCCATATTCAATCATTAAATCACAAGGGTTTGTGTTGCAATAAAGATTGAACCCTACACATATCATGCACATGTTGACAGAACACGAAAACATCATGAAAATCAAGGGGTTCATGCTTTCCATGACTGTCACGGAAAGTCTGCCCGTCAGGAGAGCTAATGTAAACACTGGGGACCATCTCAATACATTCCTCAATCATATCCACCAAACATATTGCAAATATGTCACAAGCAAATTTCACAATGATGTGTCAAATATTTGGTGCTTAGCAAACTTTGAGTAGTATATTATGTAAATGTATGCTACTCTCTACTCAATGTTTGTTGTATTTGGTATAAACAGACAGATTATTTCGTACATTTTGGTACATGTGTAAGTTTTGTTTGTATGTATATTTATTGGGGTTTAAGGTCAATTTCAGTATATATGACTATATTGTGACGATAACACAAGTACAAAGTTAACCACTCGTTTATAATTATCTTGTCTACTTTGGACGATTTATACCACAGGTATCGGTTATCGTGTCCTATATACCAGTAAAACATTACTTGTTTACCACAGTAATTAATCCACCCCGAAAGTCACGTGTCCATTGTGAAAAGGCCGGCGAAGTACAAACAAATTATCAGTCAGTAGTACTCTGCTTTCAACAAGTCCTTCAATCAGAACATTGTCGGCGCTTATGATTTTGCATACGGTTTGAAACTATTTCTCATGGCGGGGATGTATTCATTGTCACCCACCAACCACACGCTTTGGTCAAGATAAAACCCTTATTGCGCTGTACATGAATTGCGTTCTGTATGCTCATCTATCACAGTTCAAACCTTCTTTCCTCTGACGTCAAAATACCAGAAATGGAAGCGACAGATTTTTCATATCCTGCAACGAGGAATTCAAAAGTGTTTCCGACGTCCATTTTGTATACTGGAGGCCACCATCTTAGTTTCTAACGTAGTACGCGGTTGTCATGGGCTTGAAATGTTTCTTACAGGAAAAGGCTATTTCCGGTGGGTATGTTCGATTGAATAGTTACCACAAACACCCACATAATCCTTCCAAATCGTCAAAATCTTTCCCAAACGACAGAAATGGAATCGGAGAAGGCCTACTTTGTGCTCAAAGGATTAGCATGTAGTGCCATATGGTACGTTCTGTTCAATGGGAGTATATCTAATTACCACAAACAACCCGACAATTTCCGAAAATCATCAACAACCACCCCAAACTTCCCAAACGGACTTTGATTCCCCCATTTTGTGCTTATAATAGTAGCACGCAGTTTTATATGACGCGTTCGATTACATAAGAGTGAATATGCTTACCCAGAATCCCAATTTATCTGCCTATTATAGACGCAATTCTAGCTACTCTAACCCTGGCAGTCAATCAAGCCCTAGCTATTTTTGATTACCCCTTGTTACCGCATCTGCCCTCACCCAAGTCTTATAATCACCAGCCAGAGTGCTTGATTCCCATAATCTGTACGTGTCCATACAGAATTAACTCTCCTATGTGTTACGAATTCCTATATGATCCCTGAGGCAAAGAGGCAATCAAGTAGGCACAAGTATTGCGCGGATCTTACCCAGCAATAAAATCATGAGAAAACCCCTCAAAGCGGGATAATTTACTATCCCTTTTTCGATATTTGAGGATATCTATGATATGGTGATGTACTATTTGAGGATACCTGGTCCTGTTGAGGATAATATTTGAGAATACATTTTGCTTGAAATATCTCTGAAGATAGTTCTGGATACTATACAGCTTCTAGACCACCTTCATAGCTCCAAGGCCACTACTACTGACTTGTCCATAGTTACCATCATCTATCCTATCATTACCTTCTACAGTAGTCACCCAATACTAGTCTCCTACCCCCCTTGCAGCATTGAACCATTACTTCTGACTTGTAGAAATACTACATGCATACTGGCTGTCTCTGTCTCAACTCTACCGTCGCTCAAGCCTTTAACATATTCAATCAGATTGCTTCATTTCCCCCAACATGTTTCATTTTATACCGAGTTCAAATCCCTTGTGTAACATGTATAGATATAGACAAGCTGTTGAAGGAATCCCACTTGAGGAATTCGTCGTTTTGCTGAGAGTAGACATACTTCAACATGAAAAACTGAGTATTGATACCAGTGGCGTAGACACAGTGAGGGTGGGGGGGGGGGGGGGAGGTGCATGTCCCAACCTAAAATATTCGCAGCCCCCTCCCCCCCCCCCCCCCAATAACATTGGCCCAATGCAACTTTGACATAACACAGAATCCAGAAATGGTCTACGATATAGGGCTACACAGGCGACAAATGCCTCAAATTCGCCCTTTAAGCACTGAATTTTCTCAGGGGGTGGGGGATAGGGGCCTAGTCATAACTAAGACCCTCCGGTCTTTTACTCGCTCCCCCACTTCCCTTTGGGGAAGAGAGGGAAGCGTGTAAAGACCTTTTGGGAATTGGGAGGAGCGAGTAAAGACCGCAGGGTACTAGTGAGGACTCGGGGACGCCTCCACCCCCACAACGGCTTTCCAAATATTATTCCTCCCCCCCCCCCCCGAAAAAAAATGCTAGGGCACCTCTATTATAGAATTCTGGCTACTAACCTGGCTGATACAGCTCTCTTACGCAGGGTACACGTGTATGCATATGTAAGGTTGTATGTGTGTGCTTGTTTTGTGAGCACTGTGTGGCGTTGACCCGACAACCGACATTCTCAAGTGTGAGTACGCTTCAGCATTTAGGAGTGCTAGGCTTAGTTGAAAACGAATGGCTTCTTAAGAATTTATTATGAGAAGCTTGGTGTATAATATCTATCCTAAATGGGACAAGACCATCGCCCGAATTAAAAACTGCTGGTGGACTAGATAACTGATAAGTAGTGCTCCGTATTTTGCGTTTTATTTTCCTATTGTGCATATAGGGTATCTAATTCACTAAAACGTCGCGGATGAGTGCTCAATTATCTGATAAATTATAAGAAGACACATAGGCCGAAACGAAAACATCTTCATAACAGTTAAAGCGGGTGGGGTGAACAAACCCACAACGTGTCAATGAATGAACAACATTACATCCAATGGACCTCAGGATAAAACCCTGGTGTCCATTGACTGTACCCAGGGATTCATTGGCTAAATATTTGAATTTGATTTCTTTGCTTTTTCACAGAATATGATTATTTCCGTGATAGAATTTTCATTCCACTAGTGGTTTGGTTGTAACACACCCTCCAGGCACTATCGTAAGGGAACAATTATATAGTTTCCAATGGTGGAATGTGACTCACCGAAATTCTCAGCCCCAAGCCGCTTGGCTATTTCCAGTCCTTTTTTAACCTGTGCCGCCGCATAGGCAAATACATGGGCATCCGGATTAGTACTAGCGCCATTCATATACCTAAACAGAAATCAAAATAAGGCAAGTATCAGTTTAAAAAAACATTACTTTCATGTAAACATTAGTTTCATATACCAAGTGTAACTGTTTACGACACAATTGCTTTGTCAACATTCCTACGACGAAAGTGGTTGTTTTTTATTATATTTTCCTTGCGTAATTGGCTTGTTTGACAGTAGATTATGTTACAATTTTTCGTATTCGTGCACTGAACCGTCTTCTTGCTTGTGCATTCCCATATCTTACATATCCAGCCCAATAGAAGAGGGGATCTACGGTTTTTGATTGGGCAAACTATAAATAGAGGATATGGAATGAGTGTTTTTCTCATATAATATTTATGAAAAGAGTCTAAGAATTTTCCGTTTTTCATATTCTATTTATCATATGACACACACACGCACAAATTAGCCACTTAGTATGACTTTTTAACCCATCACCTAACTTGAGTTGCACTTGGAAAAAACATCCTCGTATAACTAAAATGTTTTATTTTTTGCTTCCAAAACATAGGTTATGACCCCTCATTAGAACGAGCTCGTCGAGCTCGTTCCAATGAGGGGTCATAACCTATATTTTGGAAGCAAAAAGTGAAAATATAAAAAAAAAATGAATGGCGTTTTTCTTGTAGATGAAAGATTAATACAATATAACCCACCCTAAATAGGACAGATAACGAAAATTCTCCCTACTGAAATTATGCAAATGTGACCCAGTTGTATTTTGTTTAGCCAATCAAATTGTCCAGTTGTGAAATTCACCAATGAAAGCTCCCAACTCTAATTATGCAAATTATGAAAATGCGGCCCAGTTATATTTTGTTCAGCCAAGCAAATTGTCTAGTTTTGAAATTGACCATTGAAATTGACGGAAGGCTTTATTTGTCGCTGATTAATATGAAAACAAAATATCAAATGTTTTAAAGTGAATAAAACGGACGAGTCATATGATAAAGGAATTTATTCCACGATGGATGTTCCTGCCGATGTCCTGTGATCAACAGACTAACAGTACCAAAAACGTTCTGTATGTAATTTTCTGAAATTCAAGATGAAGTATATGAAGGCCTCCATAGTTGAATACATTCACCAAGTCATCTTCAGTCAACTGTATCTCGAAAGGTTGGTGGAATCTGTCATGTATGACACACGTTTCTCTTTGGGATATGCTACGGTACATCAGGACCTATGGCGCATGTCCAAATATCCAAGATTTCCGCCGATATGGCGTCCAGAAGTTCAGAAAGTGGTGTTTTCGGCAATTTTAGTCCAGTCCTCGGGAACTAATGAAAATTTATCGACAACGGAAGGCCAATACGCCAACAGAAATACAGACTAATCATTATCTTTTCATATCTGACAGTTTCATACACCTTGATTTGCCGATTGTACAGCAAGTACCATGTATAATATGAGGTATGTGAGATGATTCAGCCAAGGAAACTCGCCAACTCGTGGTGTGCAATAATGTCATCACATAAGAAGGTACACTGTATTATTACACACCAGTTATATGAAATCCCCATCTACAGCAAAACTAAACCATGTGTAAAATGAAAATCTGTTCCGCACACATGTGCGGAACGGAAATCGTTGACGCATTATTTTTAAATGCCCGACCCTGGTTGCAGGCCTGTATCAGAATGCGATCAAACTGCAAGCAATTGCACCCATGGATGACACAAAACCGCCACATGTCAAGAAAATAAAATCAAGGGGAAATGACGAAATAGATGATATACACAATTTCTGTCTTTAATTACCAACCCTTGATCCAAAAGTTTCCAGTTTCTGAGCGGGATTGAAATTGCTCATTTTAGGATAGATGGCGCATTTGCAGGTTGAGATTGGAAGTACTCATTATAAAAGTAGGCGAGGAGACGTTCACTCACTTGTCATATCTGGCTTAGATGAATTGGTACAGCTCGAGCCATGACATTCTACACAACCAAGTGTACAAGGCAAATCAAATTTTCGACAACTTCAACTTTTATGGCAGTCTTTCTTGCACCCACAGCAAACGAAGCCCAGTAATTCATGTGGCCCACTGGGAAATGTGTTTGTACCGGACGATAACAGCCATCCACCAATCCCCATCCCCATTTCATGGAATCACGCTCAGACCGACCTTGTCATTCCAGGACCTGATAATACATTCTGAGACAGTGATATCTAGCCGCAGCCGCAAATGGAAGTAATGTTTGAGGTTCAACATGAACACTACTCTGAATGATCTTCTTGGAGAATTTTTGGTATGTCAGAAAATCTATAATAAATTGCAAAGTAACTCACTCTTCAGCTTTACCCCTGGTTTTTATGATGTCCTCAGCAGGCATGTCAAAGTACGTCGGTACCAACATAACCGGTACCGGGACGGGGCACAGTCTGTCCCGTCGTAACCGGTACCGGAACCGGGACAAGTCAACAATCAGGTGACACCACAATTAGATGGGCGAAATTCGTATTTAAACCGACCAGTCCCCAAGATCGCAAAGACATACAAGGCATCGTACCAATTATTCTGCGGCAATATCAAAGTAATCATTAAACATGAAAAACGTGCTTTATGATTATTTTGATGTCGTCACAGAATAATTTCTTTGAAGTAGCCGATGACGATGTTTTCATTGTCTTTGATGCCACGTTTGGAAAGTTAAATGATCACCCTTATCGAGGTGGTGGTGCAGACAGAGAACATGCCCCTTTAGAGTGTTTTGATATGTTCATTCACAAATAAGCTGAAAGTATGTCGTGTAAGTGTGCCATACACAAATCGTCCCCTGGGTTCCAATGTGTTCTCTGTACCAGTAGGCACACAGAACGCATTGAAACTCAGGGGACGAATTATTAGCCTGTTTACCCTCGTTCAGTTAGGAATTTCCCCATGAAATAATTTTGTCTCGGTACCGGCGGGACAATTATGATCCCCGATGTGTCTGGAAGTGGGATGGGGAAATCTCACCCGAGGGGCAAGATATTTGAACCAGACCCGAGGCTTGCCGAGGGTCTGGTTCAAATATCATGCCCCGAGGGTGAGATCTTTCCGATGAAACTACGACCTAATAAATTGGGTATGTCAGCACGTGACCGCCAATTATCTATAATGACGTAATCCTCGTGTGTGGGGAGAAAAATCATCCTCGATGAGTCTGAAGGTGGGAATGGGGAAATCTCACCCTCGGGGCAAGATATTTGAACCAGATATCTTGCCCCGATGCTTGCCGAGGGTCTGGTTCAAATATCTTGCCCCGAGGGTGAGATTTCCCTATTCCCACCTTCAGACTCATCGAGGATGATTTTTCTCCCCACACACGAGGATTACGTCATTATAGATAATTGGCGGTCACGTGCTGACATACCCAATTTATTAGGTCGTAGTTTCATCGGAAAGATCGTACAAAAGTTAGGTATATAAAAAGGTATATACTAAAACAATTGATTTGTAACACTGTCTGTTAAAGGGTTAATGAATTTGCGCGTGTCAAACTCTAATGTAAAGGGCATTGTGAGATTATTGATCGATCGATAAATTCGCGCAGTGATATTATTAAATCTGCAGAGAAACATGGGGTTGAAACAAACCAAGTTTAATATTTGAATAATAATTAAATATTGAGTCTATATCAACAAGGAACAGATAAATAGGTAATAAACGAACACAATTTAAGAAGCGTTTGAACGTTTATGAACACTAATTCATTAGAAATATTTAGAACGTCGATTTGTCAAACTGGACATCGCTCACCGGTGACCTTTTCTCCGCGACAAATTCGTCAGTTTTTATATTTGCAAATCGTGAAGCCATTTTGTTTATTTACAATTGTGCAGACGATGATGAAATAGTTCCGGCGACCTACTAAAATATGCAATTGAGTATGTCACGTGGGGTGGGTGAGATAGAAATCTCCCACCCTGCTCTCCCACTCGGGACACGCGTATGTTTCTCGTATAGTAGGGGGAGAAAAAAAGTCGGTGGTACAGGTACCGGCTGACATGCGCCTGGTCCTCAGCTGTTGCTTTCAAGGACTATTCAGAAATACATTTTCAAGATTTGTCCTGCCTAACTAAAAACAAAAATGATGCAATTAAGAAAACTGAAATGTAAGAAATGAACGTTACCTTGGATGAGCAAACAAGTTACATGTCGCCCAGAGGTTTTTAACTCCTGTTTTGTTTTGAAGTTCAAGAGCCAAGTCTATAATTTCATCTAGATTTCTGTTTGTTTCCTCGAGTGTTCTACCCTCTGGTGCAATATCCCTGTACAAAAAAAATACATGAGGATATAATTCTGTGGATCGTTTATTTGGCATCTAAAATGTACAGTGGATGCCGAAAGACAATGCAAGATAACCACCCCAGCTTTATGTTTTAATGTTTAGACTGATCTTACCCGCCTCTGTCTTGATTTCTCGGAAACTCTCAGAGCTTTGCTCCATACGATAAGTGTGCCGCATTAACCCTTTACCAAATATAAAAAGCAGACGACACTTGCAAAAAAATTCTTGAATAACTATTTTTTTCATTTTTTGTCTCAAAAGCATAGGTTATGACCCCTCGTTGGAACGAGCTCGTTCCATCGAGGGGTCATAACTTATGTTTTTGAGACAAAAAATGAAAAAATAATGAAAATTAATTGGCGATTTTTGAGAATAGAGCTGGCCGTTTTGGCCGTTACGTTGGGTAAAGGGTTAAAAATGAGTGAACGTTAAGATAATTATTCTGCGGCTTACAGTTGGGGTATAAATAAAATGTTAGACAGATTTAAGAAATGTTTCTTCTCTTTTATAATAACCTCTAATATTAATTCTTGGAAGCAGTGTTAGAATTTGGTTCTGTTGAAGGAAGTGTTATTTACCTCGGGTGTGATGTGAAATCTTACCATCAGGGAAAAAAAATTGACTCAGAAACTTGACCAGACTCGCGTCTGGGCCAAGGGCGGACTCGGCCAAAACGTTGCCTGGAAACGTACCAAAGGGACCCCGTACCCTGACAAAAATTTGATTTTTCGAACCGAAAGAACGCTGCTTCCTTCCATCTGAGCGATCAATGGATGTCCATATAGAAGACATTTTCGATGACATTTTCGTATCATTTGGCAAAAATGGTTGCACCAAAGGGGACTCTAGACTCATCAGGCCGACCATAATGGGACAAACCGAAAGAACGCTGATTCCTTCCATCTGAGTGATCAATGGATGTTCACATAGAGGACATTTTCGATGACATTTTCGTATCATCTTTATTGCTCATTTGGCAAAAATGGTTGCACCAAAAGGGACTCTAAACTCACCAGGCCGACCATAATGGGAGAAAATTTTGATTTTTCAAACCGAAAGAATGCTGTTTCCTTGCATCTGACCGACCAATGGCAGCTTGGACTGCTGGTATATCGAAATACCCGCTATGTTGGCTGCCAATGGCAAACTAGACTGGTGGTATATAGAAATACCCTCTATGTTGGCTGCCAATGGCAAACTAGACTGGTGGTATATAGAAATGCCCTCTATGTTGGCTGCCAATGGCAAACTAGACTGGTGGTATATAGAAATGCCCTCTATGTTGGCTGCCAATGGCAAACTAGACTGGTGGTATATAGAAATGCCCTCTATGTTGGCTGCCAATGGCAAACTAGACTGGTGGTATATAGAAATGCCCTCTATGTTGGCTGCCAATGGCAAACTAGACTGGTGGTATATAGAAATGCCCTCTATGTTGGCTGCCAATGGCAAACTAGACTGGTGGTATATAGAAATGCCCTCTATGTTGGCTGCCAATGGCAAACTAGACTGGTGGTATATAGAAATGCCCTCTATGTTGGCTGCCAATGGCAAACTAGACTGGTGGTATATAGAAATGCCCTCTATGTTGGCTGCCAATGGCAAACTAGACTGGTGGTATATCGAAATACCCTCTATGTTGGCTGCCAATGGCAAACTAAACTGGTGGTATATCGAAATGCCCTCTATGTTGGCTGCCAATGGCAAACTAGACTGGTGGTATATCGAAATACCCTCTATGTTGGCTGCCAATGGCAAACTAGACTGGTGGTATATAGAAATGCCCTCTATGTTGGCTGCCAATGGCAAACTAGACTGGTGGTATATAGAAATGCCCTCTATGTTGGCTGCCAATGGCAAACTAGACTGGTGGTATATAGAAATGCCCTCTATGTTGGCTGCCAATGGCAAACTAGACTGGTGGTATGGTGCCAATGGCTGTCCACTTAGAGTGCATTTCGATATACCGAGCCTGTGCAATCAGATCCATTTCGCCTTTTGGTCATTTCCTCGGAATTTCATGCGCGAACTGGTGTCGGGTTGCGTAATTCTGATGGGCCTGGGTGGCTTACAATGGGGGGGGGGGGGGGCGCTGGGAAATTTTCTGGTGGACCATACCGCCAGTCAGTTTCTGGTCTGGGCCAAGTATTTCCCCATCGGTTGTGATTTTCTCATCCCACCTAACACCACTCGATGATTTTACTAATCTCATGACGTCATCAAAGTCAAAATATTGCTCTTACGATGAATATCCTTTCTATCGATTAATCGTAAATAAAAATGAATTGCGTATTTGAAAGTGCATAAAACATTTCCCTATGTACAAAAGCGAAACGATGATGGTTCGCGATAGCGATGGGTTGACAGATCGAATCGAGTTTAAAAAGCTGACAGTTCTGTGACGTTACTCTTTGAAAATATTGATTTCGATGACGTCACATGGCGTGTGGTGTGGTGAGAGAAAATCATCCTTGAGTGGTGTGTGGGTGGGATGGATAGCTGCCGCAATATGACGTCACGTGGTGAGAGAAAATCACCCTTGAGTGGTATGTAGGTAGGATGGTAGCTACGTCAATTTGACGTCACGTGGCGTGTGGTGAGAGAAAATCATCCTTGAGTGGCGTGTGGGTGGGATGGATAGCTGCCTCAATATGACGTCACGTGGCATGTGCTGAGAGAAAATCATCCTTGAGTGGCGTGTGGGTGGGATGGATAGCTGCCTCAATATGACGTCACGTGGCATGTGGTGAGAGAAAATCATCCTTGAGTGGTGTGTGGGTAGGATGGATAGCTGCCTCAATATGACGCCGCGTAGCATGTACTGAGAGACCTTGGGTGGTGTGTGGGTGGGATGGGTAGTTGCGTCAATATGATGTCATGTAGCATTGAGGTGAGAGAAAATAATCCTAGAGTGGTGTGTGGGTGGGATGAATAGCTGCGTCAACTGACGACATGCATGTTGGCAAAATGCAGAAATTTCTAATGAAGATGTGCACGTGTGGTGGGTGAGATTGATTTGTCTCTCCCAAGCATTTCACCAGCTTCACGCGTATCTCATTAGGCAGGAGATGGGTGAAAAGTGCTTTTAGTACAATGCTAAAAGTATGTTTTGGTTGAATTGTTCCAGTTGTAGCTAAAATCCGTTCAGATATTGTTATGTGAGAAAAGCATTCAGGTTAACCCTTTACCTAACGAATCGCCCGCATCCGCCCGCGTAATATGCAAATTCAGCAGTTGAAAAAATATTATTTTTCAAACACTTTCAATAAAACGATATCATGTGACCCCTCGTTGGAACGAGCTCTTCGAGCGCGTTCCAACGAGGGGTCATATGATATGGCTTTGTTGAAATTTTTTGAAAAATTTTAAAAAACTATTTTTAAAATAATTAATTTTGATATCGTCTGCGTTGGGTAAAGGGTTAACCCTTTACCTAAAACATCTGACGCATCAGCCCGCATAATATACAAATTCAGCAGTTGAGAAAATTATTTTTCAGAAAATTTTGGCAGAACCATATCATATGGCCCACCATTGGAACGAGTTCGTTCCATTGAAAAGTCACATAACATGGTCTTGTTGGAATGTTTTGAAAAAAATTGAAAAAATTATTTATATATCATACTGAGGGTTAATCCTTTATACAACTAACGGCAATAACCGGTTAATACTATTCACAAAACTCTCCATTGAAATTTTATTATTTCTTCGCGTTGAGCTCGTTCCATCAGCTGTGTTTTGGGAAGAAGAAAAATTAGTTGCAAAGGAAATGTTTGTTTAGAAGTGTTGTTTTCAGTGGGTTAACCACTTGATCTATAGTTGACAAATTAAGTTCTTTTGTATCCACGAAAGTAGCTAACAATGAGGAAGGGTAGAGAAAATATTCCAAATTTGGCTATCTTATTATTTTCTATATGTACAACTATGTTTAAACCTTGGAACCGTTTTCAGGTATCACGGTACTAAATATTTTCCCATAGCCGAGCATTAAAAAGTTCAGGCGGAAAAAAATATGATCACATCACTTTAATTTTGGCATTCAAATATCTTTGGCAAGTAGAGCCCTCCAGACTTTTTCTGACACGAAAACAGGGGTTCGTATTAACAAATAAGAAAGAAAAAACTGACAGGAAAGGAAGTACCGGCCACGTGCACACATGTTTAGGGAATTCCCAACAATACATACAAAGAGTCAATTGTATTGTTTATGTCCAAAATGTCTGATATCAAATCACCCTCTTTATTTATCTGTAATATTCAACAATAATGCAAGATACCAACAGAATGCTTCAAATGTCTGATATCAAATCACCCTCTTTATTTATCTGGAATATTCAACAATAATGCAAGATGCCAATAGAATGCTTCGAATGTCTGATATCAAATCGCCCTCTTTATTTATCTGGAATATTCAACAATAATGCAAGATTCCAATAGAATGCTTCAAATATCTGATATCAAATCACCCTCTTTATTTATCTGGAATATTCAACAATAATGCAAGATGCCAATAGAATGCTTCAAATGTCTGATATCAAATCACTCTCTTTATTTATTTGGAATATTCAACAATAATGCAAGATGCCAACAGAATCCTTCAAATGTCTGATATCAAATCACCCTCTTTATTTATTTGGAATATTCAACAATAATGCAAGATTCCAATACAATGCTTCAAATGTCTGATATCAAATCACACTCTTTATTTATTTGGTATATTCAACAATAATGCAAGATGCCAATAAAATGCTTCAAATGTCTGGTATCACCTTCCTCTACCGGACTCCTATACTAGGGACATACCAATTAATCGAAATAACCTTGACCAAGAATGTAATGACCATGGACGAGAACTAGTCGAGACGTATATTATGTCTGGACTAAGGATACTAAATGGACGGTATCCAGGAGACCTCCAAGGGTACTTCACATTTTTTAGCCCAATTGGAAAAAGCTCTGTCGATTTGGGGATTGCTAGCTCAAAATTGTTGTCGAAAATAATATTTTTCCGTACTCACTACAAATCATACCTATCTGACCACTGCCAAATAGGATTAGCAATTGAATGCCTTGTTGAACGATTACCACCACAACGAAAAAACACAGGTCTTATCCAAAACGACCCCACAGACAGGTGGAATACACATTCATTCCCCTTCCTTCTTGAAATTGCCGAATTCGAATACTTTACTGAGAGAATCCTGAATTATGAACTCTCCAATATCGCTCCAATATCGCTCCCAATGCCCAAAATATCAACTTGGCCACCAAAGAATTAACCGACCTTATTAAAGGTTTATTAAGAAAGAAAGCCAAACAGATTAAAAAAAGAAAACCCAAAAGATAAAAAATACAATCCATGGTACAGTAAGGACTTAACAATACTGGCAAAAACCCTGAAAAGACTAGGAAAACAAATGTCACTATATCCAAAATGACAATAGCATATGTGAACATTATCACAAATTGCGAAAACAATATTTTAAACTAGTTAGGATAGAAAAAAGAAAACATTTTGTAACGAAAATAAAATTATTAGACGAAATCTCAGGAAGTGATGGAAAAGCCTTTTGGGATACTATTAAGCATGTAAGTGGGAAATCGTTTGATAACCACGAATCCCCTGAGGACATTGAGATCTGGATCAAACACTTCCAGTCTCCATTAAGAATACCTGACCCAATCACACCTTTCCAGGAAACAATTGTTAAAATACTAGTA
Organism: Pictodentalium vernedei; assembly: GCA_031216915.1. NCBI lineage: Eukaryota > Metazoa > Mollusca > Scaphopoda > Dentaliida > Dentaliidae > Pictodentalium > Pictodentalium vernedei. The sequence continues at coordinate 540,288,064 of CM062293.1, forward strand.
GTTTTGACACAAATCTCAAATTTAATTCGACAACCGATAAACCCATCACAACAAGCGAAGTTAAGGGCGTCCTTTCCAAATTAACAAATAACAAGTCATCGGGTCCTGACGGTTTAATAAACGAAATCCTCAAATACGGTAGGGCTCTACTAGCTGCTTCAATTACAAAATTATTTAATTGTGTACTTTCCAGTGGTATTTACCCAACACTGTGGAGTACGTCATTCGTCACCACAATCTATAAAAACTCAGGAGACAAGACAAACGCCTCTAACTATCGGGCAATATCTGTACAAAGCTGTCTGGCAAAGGCCTTCAGCTCAATCCTTAACAACCGGATTCTACAGCATTGTGATGATAAAATTAACAAATTTCAACATGGCTTCAGAAAAAATCACAGACCCACCGACTGTATTTTTGTATTGAAAACCTTAATCAACAAGTACACATGCACAAATAAAAATAATGTTTATGCGTGCTTCGTCGATTACAAAAAGGCCTTTGACTCTGTATGGCGACCGGCCCTCCTTCACAAAATCGCGAAGATAGGAATTGGAGAAAAATGTTACAATATCATAAAATCCATGTACGACAAACCACAATCGTCTTTAAAATTTGCTAACGGCCACACAGGATTTTTTGACACGGTAATGGGCATAAAACAAGGGGATAATTTAAGCCCGACTTTGTTTAATATTTTTATAAACGATCTACCCGACCAGCCCAGGAACCTTGGTGACAACCTGGTGCTCCAACAAAGCAAAGTACCTTGCCTTCTATTCGCAGATGACCTTATTCTCTTATCAAATACAAAAGAAGGATTACAAGAGAAATTAGATATCCTGTCAAATTATAATAAAATCTGGCGACTCTCAGTGAACATAAACAAAACAAAAACAATGGTATTGACGCAAAAAACACGTACACCTTCCACCAGTTTCCACTATGAAAACGGTGATATCTCCTCATTGGATTCCTACACGTATCTAGGGCTGAAGATCGACAGGAAAGGTTCCCTCGGATTGGCACGAGAGAAACTTTCCAAAAAGGCAATGAAATCGTCATTTGCTCTCTTTCAATCGCTCCCACTGCAACAAATACCACCTAGACTAGGGATAAAATTGATGAATAGCCTACTTCGCCCAATAATAACATACAACTCTGAAATATGGTTCCCGGAAATTATAAGAAGGATTATGTCTTCCAAGAGTAGATCAGACAAAAGGGGAGTGAGTTTTAACATAATTAACTTTTTACAAAAATTCGAGTACGAACAAATGCAGGACAAATTTTGCAAGCGGCTCCTAAACCTACCTAAACATGCCAACAATTTGGCCAGCAAGCTTGAACTCGGAATTTTACCCCTAACCGCATCTATTATCGGTAAGCTAGAAAAATATAAAACACATCTAGACAACTTAGGACCAGAGAGCCTTGTCAAAGAAGCCATGGAAACAGATGATGACCAGGGGAAAAACGGGGCTAACTCCTGGCTGTGGTCACTAAACGAGTGCAGACAATTTATCATGCCAACTACCTCCGATCAATACCCACTGGAAAATAATGCCGTCATTTCGTTTTTTGAAAATGCTATTCGCTCCGATTTGGACAATGACGAAAAGCGAAACGGTAAAAACAAAGTAAGGACGTATCGAAATTTTTAGGAAACTTTTAACCTAGAGCCATACCTAGATGAATGCAGAATCGCGAAACACCGCAATGCCCTAACTAAACTAAGAATAAGTTGCCCTATATCTTGGCATTGAGAGGGGCAGGTACATGGGACTAGAAGAAAAATTCAGGGTGTGCGAACGTTGCAGGGTTGTAGACAACGAAACACATTTCATTCTCCACTGTGAGATTCTGGAAGATGAACGAAAACACCTTCTTGGACACAATTTTATTAGTAACAGCAATTTTGGGGCTTATAATGACAAAAACAAATTTAAACTTATAATGCAATCCACTGACAATGGGTTTCTAAACAATCTCGCCCATTATACATACCATGGGTTAAACAAGAAAGGGAACTGGCAACCCCCCGATCAACCAAACCACGTCGACACCGGTCTCATATAACACCCAATTTCCGAAGTTACCGGCGTGAATAAATATACATATGGCACCATAGAGCAAGAACAAAGGTTCACATTATCATGTTCCAAGACATGGTATATTGGTATACTAAAGTGAAAAGCCATACTTCACTTAAACGTTGTTCCACAAACATGGAGTCCGGTTTAACTGGTAAAGTGCCAGACCAACTGTAGTGCCAGAGTTTGTTCACGTGAATTTGTCTTGTCGCAATTTATTGGAGAAGCCCTGTGAACACTCGGCAATGGATTGCAACAAGACGACTCTATATGGACAAAATGTTTTCTTGTTTCAACTGAGTCTGAAACATATCCACAGAACATGAAGACCTCTAGTTGTGATACCAATACCTTCTAGTGAGACCAAAGTATGGGCTTCTAGCACCCAATCAATAAACAAAACGACATAACTTGTACTTCTGATGTATTGTTATATTATTGTCAACTATTACTATGTTATTTGTTATACTGTACACTTGACCGTAATGGTGTAAAAGGACAATAAACTGAATTGAATTGAATTGAATTGAATTGAATTGAATTGAATTGAATTGAATTGATATCGAATCACACTCTTTATTTATTTGGAATATTCAACAATAATGCAAGATGCCAATACAATGCTTCAAATGTCTGATATCAAATCGCCCTCTTTATTTATTTGGAATGTTCAACAATAATGCAAGATGCCAACAGAATGCTTCAAATGTTTTTTGAAACAATATATTTTCCCAAGGCTGCTCAGTTTCCAGTATTTTATCTAACAATCATACAGATTTTGGCCTGAAAACCACGAGAAACGGTACGTATCACATCATGTGTTCCGATTCCGTATAGACGACTCATTCTGATTCCGTATCATATAGACGACTCATTCTGATTCCGTATCATATAGATTCAACTTCCGGTAAACACCGCGCTGTGACAAATAATGTCATTATATGCATTGTTTTGTTTTTTTTGTTTTTTAGATTTTTTTATTCCGACACAGTTGTGAAAAAACATGAAATTATATGCATTGGTATTACGCATTAAAATATGAAATTCAAACTTTTGACCAATTCCAACCCAATTTAAACTCAAAAACGGAAAAAACAGGCTTTATGTAACGGGATTGTTAGATAAATGTATTATCACGACCAAATGCATGTCCTGTAATTTGTATCAGATTCTCGGTTGTGTTCACAATCGGATCACAACTTGCCCTGACGGGCTCGTTGCGATCTGATTGTAAACACGACCTCGAATCTGATACAAATTACAGGACATTCACATGGTCATGATAATGTATATGTATCATTAGGGCAGAATTTTTCAAGGTGAGTAACACTAAGCCCAATATTTAGTACAGTCGTACCTACAGTCTTACTAAAATCTAATCACTAAAATCGAAGAAGGAAGAGCTACCAAAAATATCGCAAGGAACAACTGTTAGTCTACATTGTAATAAGTTGTATGTGTCTATCCCTACCTGTCATGAAAGGTCCAGTATTGTATTCCGAGTTTAGAAAAAAATTCAAACGCAGCCCGGAGACGTCTCTTTGCGTTTGCCATTGAATTACTGCCATCATCCCATGGTCTGACTAGAGTAGGAAAACCGAACGGATCTGCACCTGAAAGTAATAAAATGCACAGTTTTCAGTTTTTCAGAATACGCTTTTGATTACACATGTAAGGAAACTTGCACGTTCTCAAAACAAACATGTTCGTGTTTTGCACATAAATTCAGGTACGGATGAGATTTTAGCATTTAAATTACCAGCCTCCGGAACTGAATATATATATATATTTGTTCTGAAACGAAAAATTATTATTTACCGGAGAAGACTCGTTAGTGTTTGCAGCGATGGGAATGAAGGTATTTGTCACACGAGTCTGAACAAAACTATTAACAAAAAAGTTTCATGTCTAACTTATTTTCTAGTGATACTGGATGGAATATATTTGGATTTGTTTCAGTTCCCTTTCACATTCTTATGTGCCGATGACATGTATAACACGAGGCCCCCACGGGACCTGACGCGCTCATCTTGTACAGAAACGATACAAACAGAGTCCAACAATGAATCTACATAAAGCAATCAATCTCCATAGGATACATTGTCAACCCTTGAGCCTATAAGGAGTGACTAAAATACTCCAAACATCATGCCTTTTCTTCAGTTGATCATAATGTAAAATCGTCGCCTGAGTGCTAGAATGTTCTATGTTCCATAGGGGACACAGAACATTCTAGCACTCAGGGGACGAAATGTGGATCTCCCCAATGAAGCTCTTTGATACAACCTATGTGGATTAATCTTGGTTACACATCTCTAGATGGTACTTAATAAAACGTTTGAAATTCTTCAGCTACATTGCCAATTCTGGCTTCCATTGGGAGCCCAAATATTAACCCACTCGATCTGAGAAAAGTTGAATGTGACCACCACCTCCGCCCCCCCCCCCCCTCCCCAGGGATGCTGTATACCAAATATGGAAGCTTTCTGACTGGTGGATCTGAAGAAATATTTTTTTAAAGACATTTCCTCCTATCGTACTAAGTTAAAATGTGGGTTACCGTAGCGAGCCCAAATATTAACCTATGGACCCTATTTGAACAAACTTTAATCTGACCCCCTAGGAATGTTGTATATCAGATATGAAAGCATTCTGACTGGCGGACTTGAAAAAGAAGATTTTTAAATAAATTTCATCATACTGCACTAAGTAAAAATTCGGGCTACCATAGGGAGCCCAAATAACAACCCAGGGACCTAATTTGAACAAACTTGAATCTCACCGCCAAGGAGATGTTGTGTACCAAATATGAAAGCATTCCGACTGGTGAAATCGAAGTAGAAGATTTTTGAAGAAATTCCCTAACATTGCACTAAGTAAAAATTCGGGTTCCCATAGGGAGCCCAAATATATTAACTCAGGCACTTGAACTGAACAAAGTTGAAATTCCCCCCCCCCCCACCCCACCCCCTCATAGAGATGTTGTATAGAAAATATGAAAGCGTTTTGACTATTGGATCTGCAGAAGATTTTTTTAAGAAATTTTCAAATTTTCTCATGTAGCACAAAGTTAAAATTTGGGAATTTGGGAACCCTGATATAATCGATGGCAATTTTTTTACCATTCATTTCTACTGGTCCTAAGAAGGCTTCACACCATATAACAGTTCTCTGTTCCCTGTGGTTTAGGAAATATGGGCGTTTGAAAATATTTCCATTTTTAACTCCTGGGGTTCCCACGGGGACACTGGGAAAATGTATTTTGTATGGGTCAAGTACTTATGATGTAATAATGCCACATACCAAATTTGGTTCAAATCAGACCATCGGTTTAGAAAACAGAAATTTTGGGTGGGACCAAAAATCTTGCCCCTCCCATTACAAAGGCAAATATTGATTCAAGAACTTCGTTTGAACAAATTTGATTCTACACCTAAAAAAAGCAAATATCAAGTCATTGTACCCAATGGTTCATGAAAAGAAGACTGTAAAAATAATTTGGAGCATTTTCGTCACCCCCTCCTTATTGGGCTGGGCATGTTGGGTTGAATATTTTGTCAAGGCGAGCTAAAACGTACCGGTGCCGCGGAATGTGTGCCAGAAGCAAACGGAATACCTCAACCAATCTGCCATGCTCCGTCCATGTATAACCTGAAAACAGATGAAGACTGCACATGCATTAAGAAGATTCGATGTATTTATAAATGAACTAATACATACAGCGTTTTGGGGCCACTCACGCAGATAACAAAAACGAATACTCTCGCAGGTTAATTCATCGACAAATAACAGATCGTCCATTAGATATCTTTGTCTTGACCCAACAAGAACATTAAATAAGGAATCCCCCATTCCATTTGTTCTATAACATAAATTTATCTGCCCTCTCTCACTCGTTCCCTATTTATCAATGTTTCAAATTAAAGACCGAACAACCTTTTTGTAAAAGAAATGTTCTCGGGATACTCATTTCGAGATAACTAAAACAGGAAAGAGAAGGCTTCTGTTCCATATAAATACATAATGATTTCTATCGACAATCACCTTTTCTGTGGCTATAAGGTGAACACAACAGGAATAGAATTTGTCTTTTATATTTACTTATTTGTGTTTAATGACACGTTCAGCATCTATTGCAATATCATGACCATGACATACTATGAAGTCAAGTTTAGTCAGTCATTCGTGCCAATGCTGCCAACCTTAGAGGACTTCCACCGTATCATTTGGTTGCCGGGTTCTATTTTACCAGTAAAGCAGAACTTGTATACTATAGTAAACAAGCACTAGTCCACTTGCCGTGTTTTCCACGGGAGTGAAAGTGTCATTTAGTTACTCTTATGCTTATGGTCTCCCCTTTAAATAATTCACTTATCAAATGTTAGTTACAAAGTCCTGTCACAATACGGTCGCCATGGACTGGTCACTTTCCACGCGTGAACAATATTTCCAGGGACGTACTAATATTAGATTCCAAACATTAACTATACGAATAATCGTCAGAAATTTAATTAATGAATCAACTGGTACAACCCACAAATTATTGAAGAGTGCCTGTGAGCACATTTCAGTAACTTGTTATAAACAAATTTTAATGTACAAATTCAGGCCACCAAAAATAATTTAGTACTCAACCAGTATTCTGTAGAAAGATACCATTTAGTAGGTCAGTACTGAAAAGGCTAAACAAAACAGGAAAAGTTACTTGACAGTTTTTATTTTCACAAATATACCTTCACACCAGTCAAAAAGCTCCCAAAACATTCATGCATATAACAAAAGTTCCCAAAACATTCATGCATATAGTAAAAGCTCCCAAAACATTCATGCATAGAGTAGAAGCTCCCGAAACATTCCTGCATATAGTAGAAGCTCCCAAAATATTCATGCATATAGTAGAAGCTCCCAAAACATTCATGCATATAGTAGAAGCTCCCAAAACATTCATGCATATAGTGAAAGCTCCCAAAACATTCATGCATATAGTAAAAGCTCCCAAAACATTCATGCATATAGTAGAAGCTCCCAAAACATTCATGCATATAGTAGAAGCTCCCAAAACATTCATGCATATAGTAGAAGCTCTCAAAACATTCATGCATATAGTAGAAGCTCCCAAAACATTCATGCATATAGTAGAAGCTCCCAAAACATTCATGCATATAGTAGAAGCTCCCAAAACATTCATGCATATAGTGAAAGCTCCCAAAACATTCATGCATATAGTAAAAGCTCCCAAAACATTCATGCATATAGTAAAAGCTCCCAAAACATTCATGCATATAGTAGAAGCTCTCAAAACATTCATGCATATAGTAGAAGCTCCCAAAACATTCATGCATATAGTAGAAGCTCCCAAAACATTCATGCATATAGTAGAAGCTCCCAAAACATTCATGCATATAGTAGAAGCTCCAAAAACATTCATGCATATAGTAGAAGCTCCCAAAACATTCATGCATATAGTAGAAGCTCCCAAAACATTCATGCATATAGTAGAAGCTCCCAAAACATTCATGCATATAGTAGAAGCTCCCAAAATATTCATGCATATAGTAGAAGCTCCTAAAACATTCATGCATATAGTAGAAGCTCCCAAAACATTCATGCATATAGTGAAATCTCCTAAAACATTCATGCATATAGTAAAAGCTCCCAAAACATTCATACATATAGTAAAAGCTCCCAAAACATTCATGCATACAGTAACAGCTCCCAAAACATTCATGCATATAGTAGAAGCACCCAAAATATTCATGCATATAGTAAAAGCTCCCAAAACATTCATGCATATAGTAAAAGCTCCCAAAACATTCATGCATATAGTAAAAACTCCCAAAATATTCATGCATATAGTAGAAGCTCCCAAAACATTCATGCATATAGTAAAAGCTCCCATAACATTCATGCATATAGTAGAAGCTCCCAAAACATTCATGCATATAGTGAAAGCTCCCAAAACATTCATGCATATAGTAAAAGCTCCCAAAACATTCATGCATATAGTAGAAGCTCCCAAAACATTCATGCATATAGTAAAAGCTCCCAAAACATTCATGCATATTGTAAAAGCTCCCAAAACATTCATGCATATACTAAAAGCTCCCAAAACATTCATGCATACAGTAGGGTCCCGCGAATATTCGAGATTCGATTCGATATCGATACCGAATCAGCTTCAAGATTCGATTTTTTAACCCTTTACCTAACATGAAAAGCAGACGACACTTGCAAAAAAAATTCATGAATTTTAATTATTTTTTCATTTTTTGTATCCAAAACCTACGTTATGACCCCTCATTGGAACGAGCTCATCACGCTCGTTCCAGTGAGGGGTCATAACCTAGTTTTTTGAGACAAATAATGAAAATAATAGGTGATTTTTGAGAATAGCGCTGGCCGTTTTGGCCGTTACGTTAGATAAAGGGTTAAAATCTCTCGTACTAACTTAAACTTGACAGTGCCCATTGATCTCTGTTAAAAAAGATTGAATTGGTTAAATTCCTGGTTCCATTATGGGAAAATTGATACTTGGAATTTGTTTAGAACTTAATATTCAAATCGCATGTACTATCTTACCCATGTCCTGTCAAAAACAACAATTGGAAGAGTCCATATTCATTACTGCATCTCGCAAAATCTGATTAGTCTACCACGCCCACACACCCCTCGCATGGATGCTCTGAACAGTCTTTTAGTTTATGAAATTGGCACGCATCATACATGATTCTTGAACGTGAAAAACGGGCTTTCTGGTTCAAAGAGTTAGACAGAACTATGTGATTTGTTCGGCAGAAGCCCAAGAGAAAAACAGTTCCTGTTCCACCCACACAACGAGCCTAACATGTTCCAAACAGCTTAACATGAAACGTCTTTAATTTCGATGTAATAACCCATGTCTTATTTCCTGATTATCAACTAGTGTCTAATCGGCGCGTGCTCCCATAGCAGCAGCATTGTTTTCTTGTGCGTAGTTCACATGACGTCAATTACGACAACAGGTGCAAGTAAAGCGCATTCATGACGTCATGATGTGAAGCGTCTGAGCCAATGAACTGATTGTCGGTTGTTTTGGGAGAATTTAGCGAAAATGAATTAAATAAAAGGTGTAAAAAACATTCGAAAATTCATATGATATACAGAATCTTTAACTCGTGATGTTTGGATATAAGATTTTTTTAAACGAGTTTGATGAATTTGATTCACAACGAGCCTTTACAAACATCACTCGTTTGAGATCCTCTGTATATAACATGTCGTGAAGCCCTAACAGTGGTGTTTGGGTACCCCGGTGTTTTGTGCGGGCGCGTGTTTAGTGGACTGGGTGGGTAGGGGTTTGTCTTCCATATCTTGTGCATTCCTATACAATATTGTTTGGGTTCCCACAAAGATGTTTTTTTGTTTTATCCGAGTCCTTGCCAAGAGATAAAAGGTTTGATTTCATTTATCCGCCTTTGTGAGGACTTTTTTGTCACCAAAACAAAAGAAAAAGCAATGAAGTGCCCCAAATGGGGACTTCTTTGATTTTCCTCAAATGGGGTGATACAATACGGTAGATGGGTGGGGTTGCGTTTGGGTGTGTGATGCTATGTGTTGGGATGTAAACCAAAGGTCCCTTCTTTTCTCTGTATTCTCGCCTATGATCAGTTTAATCTGATGTACGCTAAAATTCCGTGACAGGTTTGGTTTAGTATTACAACGTTTACTGATCTGTTGAAGAAGATGGAACCCTAGTTTTTGTGGACACAGGTACGATAAACTAAGACATAGATATAATAGTAAGCCTACCTGGGCGGGATTGTATTGTTTGTAGACCAGTGACTCTGTTGGACCAGCATCAGGAGAATATTGTATTTTCGCTATTCCTGAAATTAATGTTTGTGTTTATCTAAATTACAATACGCTCAATAGAATGCATAACATCTTATCATGTCAACAAAACGGGGGAAAAAACGGGAACAAAGTACACATTCAGACATTGGAGACGCGCGAAAGGAATTACGCCCCCTCTTATGGGATAGGGGATGACAAAAGCGCCACATTAAAAAAATCTCACTTTACAAAACCAACACTAAAAAATCACCACATACAACTGCACCACAAAATAAATGCCCCATATAGCACATAAAGTATGTTTTCATTAACCCTCTCAATACGTTAAGCATAAATGTGTACGTGAAGAAAATAGCAGCTTTCGACGACAATGTTTCGCACAGAATACCAAACCAGAAAAGATGATTCAGTAGTAAATATATCGTACAGCCCTACTGGAATGTAGGACTGAATTATTACTGATCATGTATAGAATACAAAACCAGAAAAGATGATTCAGTAGTAAATATATCGTACACCCCTACTGGAATGTAGGACTGAATTATTACTGATCATGTATAGAATACAAAACCAGAAAAGATGACTCAGTAGTAAATATATCGTACACCCCTATTGGAATGTAGGACTGAATTATTACTGAACATATATAGAATACAAAACCAGAAAAGATGATTCAGTAGTAAATATATCGTACACCCCTACTGGAATGTAGGACTGAATTATTACTGAACATCTATAGAATACAAAAGAGAATCGCCCAATTCCCTTTAACTGGTTCAGTGTCAGAAGCCACTATCAGGGCTTTCACAAAATAAGGGTACCACAGCAAAAGCTAATATTTTCCTTGCTCATGTTTCGCAATCAGTCAAACGCAAATAATATTTTGTTCATATAAATTTGTTTCATCACAAATTATTGAAGAATGCCTGTGGGCGTGGTGCTTGTTGGTGTGGTGCCTGTGGGTGTGGTGCTTGTAGGCGTGGTAACTGTTGGCACTCTTCAATAACTTGTTATAAAACAAAATTTGATGAACAAATTCAGGCCATGTAATGTAATACTCAACCACTATTCTGTAGGAAGATACAATTTTGGAGGTCCGTATTGAAAAGGTTAAACAAAACAGGAAAAGTTAATTTTCCGTTTTTATTTTCACAAATATACCTTCACACCAGTCAAAAAGCTTCCAAAATATAGTAAAGATTTTTTCTCTTAACCCTTTACCTGACGAATTGCCGCATCCGCCCGTGTAATATGCAAATTGAGCAGTTGGAAAAAAAAAAAATTTTCAAAATATTCCAACCAAACCATATCATGTGACCCCTCATTGGAATGAGCTCATTGAGCTCGTTCCAATGAGGGGTCACATGATATGGTTTTGTTGAAATTTTTTGAAAAAATTAAAAAAATTATATTTAAGATAATAAATTTTGAAATCGTCAGCGTTGGGTAAAGGGTTAAATATAAAAACATGTGAATGCTATTCCAATTCCAATCCATGAGATGTCCCAGTGCGCACGGTGGCGCAATGGTAAAAGCATTGAAAATCAAACTGAAAGTTCCACGCTTCCATCCTCACCAGCGGTGAATGCGCTGTGTCCTTAGACACGACAATTAATCCCAATGGGGGGGGGGGGGGGGGGGGGGCGTACTGCATGTTGGTTGTGCACTTACCTTCAACCAAAGCTAACCCTGCTTGCGTGGAGTTAGCACGCTGGAAAGTGTGAACGTTGCTCGCCGCTGTTGGGCGGTTCTCTCCGAGGATCCCGACTTCCTACACTCGAAAGATGCGATGTTCCCCTGTCTGTCCAACGTGTAGTTAAACCCTATTTCATAATGAATAATATGAGAAACCCTCATTTAATTTGAAAAAGTTAACCGAAAATCAGAGGTTGTGTGCCATTGATATGCACGAGGCTGTGATACCTCCAGATGAGCTCGCTGCTGAGTTCGAAGACACAGTGGCCACTATTTACGGTCTCGTTGGAAGGTATAGACCCACTGGATCTACTGCAGACCGACAGTGTTCAGGTCGACCAAAAGTTACGCCCCCTGCACAAGACCGACCCATCAGGACGGCTCACTTGTGGGATCACATCCTTCCGACGACAAGGAAAGCAGCCATTACTCCTGGTAGAACTAACAATAGAATCAGTGCACAAACTGTCCGCAACAGACTTGCTGAACACGGCATCCGAACTAGGCGTCCATACCACGAACCAATCCTTAGCCAACGTCATCTTACCGTCAGAATGGAATGGGTACGTTAGCGTGTTCGCTGGACTCCGCAGCATTGGAACACAGTTCGTTTTAGTGATGAATCACGATTTTGTCTACGGCGCGCTGATGGTAGGACAAGAGTGTATCGGCGACGAGGAGAACGGTTTTCTGATGCTTGCGTGCGGGAATACGACCGTTTCGATGGGGTTAGTGTAACGGTTTGTGTTGGAATGTCCTTGCACCATCGAACGCAGTTGATCTTCATCGATGGTAATCTGAATGGACAGCGATATAGGAACGAAATTCTTACCACTGTTGTTGTCCCGTTGTTCAACTCTGACGTCGGATTGCAGTTATTCCAGCAAGACAATGCCCGATGTCACGTGGCGCGTATCTGTCTTGACTTTCTTGAGGAGCAGAGCATCGAACTTCTTTCCTGCCCCCCCACTTTCGCCAGATTTGTCGCCAATCAAGCATCCTTAGGATCAATTGGACCGTCAGGGTACGACTTCGTGATCTTCGGACGTTAGGCGATTTACGTAATGTTCTAAGGTAGGAGTGGCACGCAAAACCACAGAGTGACATCCAGAGACTTATCAGGTCCATACGCCGTCGATATCTTGCCATCCAAGAGGCAAACGGTGGACATACACGCTATTGATTGCATGTGTGAACTTTTCATGTCACCCCATGTCTGAATTGCGACGTCCTGACGTGACACTGGCAACAGTAAGGACATGAAATTATGCAAATTCATACAGCTAGACTCGAAATATGAATTTACAATAATTTGTTTGGGATAAAAGTCGATAATAATAAAAAATTGCTCCACGAAGTTTATTATTCTTTCTTTTTTGACTCAATATATGAAATATCCCTATCAAGGTTCTGAGGTATTTGCATGGACTCATGTATCTGTGAAGGTATGCATTTGGGTGAAAATTATGAAGGTTGCATGCTTCAAACATTCTGCTAGTGAAAGTGGATACTGCAAACCTTCACCATATCTCTCCTCCCTCCCGAGGTTTCATCAGATCCTGTTCTGGGGAGGAGGCGACAGAATGTCCCCTAAGTTCCAATGTGTTCTATGTGTCAGTAGGCACATAGAACACATTGGAACTCAAGAGACGGGAGGTTTATAAAATGATGAAGTTTAGGTCAGAAATGTTAAATATTCTGTGGATCTACCACGGTTCGTCCCAGTTGGAGATTATTTGAAAAATAAATATCCAAATAAAGCCATATCCTTGTTTTGCAGGTCTCGGCAAGAAGGCCAACATCGGATGCTACGACGTATACGGGGGTGGAGGCTGGGGTAGGAGTAGTCTGTCAATACGCCATGCCTTCGATACGGCGGTCCATGTAACGGCCTGTTTGTGGTTACTAACTAACATTCGGATTGGAAGCTGCTGGACGTAGAAGTAATAAACCGAACCACCTGATATGTAATGTATCGGCTAAAATTTCTAAATGTGCTTAAATTAGAGGATAACGTATTACGGTGTTTGGTAATTAACAGATTTGAATACTTTCGTATTTTCAATCTCATTGTCGTGGCAAGCGTGATGAAAAAATGTTGGTGCTGCAACACCCGGTACCACTGCCACAATATCCGAGAATATTATGCGCCGCATCTCAAATGATACTAACACTTTCCCACAGAGCTATCTGAAAATATTTTATATTACAGATTTCGAAAGAGAAGGGGGCGGGGGGGGGGGGGGTGGTACGTAGTTTAGGGGTAGTCAGGAGGTCGGATAACAATCTGCCTTATGTCATGGATAGCTTGTAATTATCGGTACACCGGTGCAGATGTAGAAAACAAACACAAACTCATAAAAACTTTCATGCACGTACCTGGAAAGAATTCTGCTTCATCCTCATCGTAGCTGTGATAAGCTGAACCGTCATGCTCCCCTCCCTTTGACGTTGGTGCAAACGATGACATTTTGACACAAAACGCGTCCCAATACACAGAAAACTCAAAACGCGGATGAAAGTGGACTTCAAAACAATCGAGAACGAACAACTCCGATGTCAAATTCCAGGGGTGTGTTATCTGTCAACAAACACTGAGTGTTATCTTTCGACGTTCGAAATATGATTCGAGCGAGAGCATGTTTTACAGGTCTTAATATTCTCGATTACTTTTGATTGGCTTCGTGAATGTAAGATTACACGTTGTAAGGTGAGATTCCGTGGACCGCAGATAACATTTATTTTAGATATTGAAAGCTAACAAGTTTACATGTTGGCGATAAGAGAACATTTACTCGGTTCTTCAGCCGTGAATTTGTGAATCAATATGCATGCACAGTGTAATTTATTGTCTACCATATTTTCTGTTTGTCTGTCCGTAAGATGAGGTAATAATTGCGCATCAACGGAGTGACAAGCAAATCGCTTCGTTTTTCTGGATTTCTCACACGTGTAGCAGACGGTGTTACGGTTAACGGGTTGTTTAAATTACAAACCGATTTTCGATTTGAACTGAGATGGAATGCGTTTATCTGGTTTATTGATTATTTATCCAAGGCTGTCATGGGGGTACACGGGAAGTTTATCTACTAAACCTGTTATCGTTAAAAGTTGCCTTGAACAAGGCAACTTTTAACGATCACAAGTTTAGTAAATAAGCCTTTCGTGTTCACGATGTTGGTTTTGGGCTATGGGGAGTGTCTTATTGGAATGACACGTTATTGTGATGAGTTGACGGTAACATGGTCTTGTTTGTCTGTCCGTCAGATGAGGTCTTGTTAAAAGAATGAAAACAATTAAAATGGATTAAAATGTTGATTTCCAAAGGAACAATAGAATCTGATGAAAATGTAATCTGTAAAATATTTCTCTCAGAGAAGGTACATTATAATGTTGCCATCTAGATATCAGGAAAATCTCTACAGTCTAAGAAATAAGTGCTGGATTTTCAGCGGACATTGATAGGAAACTCATTTTGGTCTAATATCTATTTCCAACAAAAACAAAACAATGTCCAAGTCTTGTATGAACAATGTGATATCGGTTCAGAATTTCATGATCTTTTCTCCAAAAGTTACTGGACGGACATTTTATAAATAACCCTTTGAACCCTAAAGATCGCTTTTTCAGTCCAGGGAAAATTATGTGATTATATGAGGAAGCCAATCAATATATTCATTGTGCAGTCCGAAGGTTGCGCGTTGAAAATATTGAATAGTGTATCCCCAGATAATGAATATGGACTATTCCAATTCCTGTCATTGAACTAATTTGGAAAACATCATCAGAGTTGAAAGGATTAATATTAGGTAGTTAACCCTTTACCTAACGAATCGCCCGCATCCGTCCTCGTAATTTGTAAATTCAACAGTTGAAAAAAATTAATTTTTCAAAATATTTCAACAAAACCATATCCTCTGAAAATTTTAACAAAACCATGTCATGTGTCCCCCTCATTGGAACGAGCCTGACGACCTCGTTCCAATGAGGGGACACATGATATGGTTTTGTTGAATTTTTTTTTTTTTTTTTGAGAGGGGGGGGGGGGGGAATAAAAAAATAGTAATTAAAATAATAAATTTTCATATTCTCTACTTGGCTAAAGGGTAATATAATCCTTAATCTCGACGAGTATAGCAAACAACTCTAAAAAAGCTTGTGAATGAATAAACATTCCATTTATTGGCTACAAAAACACTGCTTATGATCCTACATTAGAACGAGCTCTATGAGCTCATTTCAAAGAGAGGTCATAAGCTAAGATTTGGAGGCAAAAATGAAAATAAAATCGATTTGAATGGTGATGTTTTGAATAACTGTGACGTTACATTAGCTAGAGATTCAAAGCAAAGATACTCATATTATACCTTCGAAACTAATCATGTTTTTAAGTGTTAATAAGGGGGCGCGGTGGCGTCGCGGTAACCGGTTCTCGTCAGATCACCAAAGTTAAGCAACGTCGAGCGCGGTTAGTAGTTGGATGGGTGACCATTTCAGCGACTGATTCGCGCTCGAGCGTTGTGTCCTTGGGCAAGGCACTTAACCCCGACTGCCTACATGTGGGCACGATGACGCTGTGTACTAAGGCGTACTGCACGTCGATGGTGCACATGTGTGTGAATCTAACCATCCTGCCTTCTGTGCCGCGGTGCAGAGTTCAGAGTTACGATGTTGGAGAGCTGACAGCTCTCGTCGTTGATCGGTGGTTCTTTCCGGGTACTCCGGCTTCCTCCACCCGTAAAACTGTCACGGTCACGATTAGCCATTGTGCATAAGTATGTGACCCTAAACACTAATAAATAAATAATAAGTGTTAATACAACAATAACATATGAGTTTGGAACATGTGAGTTTAGAGGACGTTATGGTTTATTAACCGCCCGAGAGGAATGAATAACAGTCCGAGGGTGTATTACCGGCCAAATACGTTATTCAATCCCCACGAGCCTGACAAAATCAATCATGTTTTTATTATTATTATTACTATTACCTTGGCCGGAAGCGGGCGGCGGGCTATTAATAAATTTTGTTTTCATTAACGCCCGGGGGCAAGGTGGCTCAGTAGGTAGAAGTGCAGGCTGCAAGCCGAGAGGTCCTCGGTTCGAATCCCACCTGCGGCAACCGCGTTGTGTCCTTGGGCAAGACACTTCACCCCCATTGCCTATGTGGGGGCACTGTGACGTTTTGTACTAATGCGCACTGCTCGTCGATGGTGCACCTGTCTTCAACCAATGCTAACCCTGCTTGTGTGGAGTTGGTATGTTGGGGAGCTGACAGTTGCTCTCCGTTGCTCGGTGGTTCTCTCCGGGTACTCTGGCTTCCTCCACCCGTAAAACTGTCGTGGTCATGATTAGTCATTGTGCAGAAATATGTGACCTTAAACACTAATAAATAAATATAAATAAATAATATTTCATTAACGCCCACCACTCGCTTCCGGTTGCATGGCGTCATGAATTACTTAATTTTACCGTCCCGCTAAACTCCATTAATATACTAGAGAACGCCCGCTAAAGTGGTACTAATAGTATAATGTATATTTTATTCAATATATTCCAAATTCTGATCATACGGCGAGCGCCTGTGTTTAAACTCCATAACTTGCGTTTTCTTTCAAATTTCTGCCTTTAACTCCACACTGATAACCTCTTTGTCAGTATACATCGTCTGAAAAGTGCCAGTTGTTCGTGCTTTTCTCGTCAGTACATGTTGACATGTTATTTTACGGGACAAGAAATCTCACAATGAAAATTTTCACTTATTTTCAACCTCACAAGATAGATTCATACTAAAAAATTAGCCTTCAGATGCTGTGCTTGAATATATCAGATGTACACAATGTGCCTCTCGTTTGTTTATTTTTCCGCCCGTCCAATCTTTCCTATCTCTCTGGGGAGAGATACAGTGTGCATTTAATTGCATGTACACTCCATACGCAGCGTTTTTTTTTTAATTTCGTGTTGTTTACTCACAATGATATATTTTCTTTCAAGATAATTAACTTAATATAATGAGTTATGTTGTTTTTGTTTTTTTAAACTTACATGTCCTTCACAAAACTTGTGGAATTTATAAAGAGCAAACACTAAAATGTGTACTCAAAAAGAATGAAGAAAATAAAACGTGCGGTTGTTATGTTCTAGAAATCTAACCCAACAGAGAAATGAAGACCTGACACATTCATAAATCTTTCCGTCTGTGAATCTAACCATCCGTCTGGCTCTACCTCTGATGAAATCTTTCTGTTGTTCTGTCCCCAGAAACCCCGCGCCGTTGTTATGTTCTACAAATCTAACCCCATAGAGGAAAGAAGGTCTGACATATTCATAATTCTTTTCGTGTGTGAATCTGTCCACCCGTCTCGCTCTACCTTTGATTACGTCTTTCTGTCGTTCTTCAAAAAAAAAAACCGCGCGGTTTTTATGTTCTAGAAATCTAACCCCTCAGAGAAATGAAGGTCTGATAAATTCATAAATCTTTTCGTTTGTAGATCTGTCCTCCCCTCTAGTTCTACCCCTGATGAAGTCTTTCTGTCGTTCTGCCAAAAACAAAAACGCGCGGTTGTTATGTTCTAGAAATCTACCCCAATAGAGAAATGAAGGTCTGATAAATTCATAATTCTTTTCGTGTGTGAATCTGTCCGCCCGTCTAACTCTACCTCTGATGGCGTCTTTCTGTCGCTCTGCCATGTTTCCTCTCATTCAGCAATCAGTGACTCGCCTTTTCACACCTCTCTGCCTGTTTGTCTGGCTATCGCCCACTAAACATGAGCATTTATTACCAGTTTCTCACGACAATATAAGGTATTGTGATGAATTGATGGTAACACAGTCTTAGTTTTGCGGTTTGGAGCTTAAAAACGAATTGTTTACGTTACTATTAGTAGAATATTATACACCTGCGAAGTGCGTTTCGAGAGACAGTATACATTTCTATATACGGAAGGGAAAAAGATCTTCTCAAACGTGTGATAATTAAATTATTAAACCAGATTTAGTTTATGTTTTTGTGTCTGTATAATTAGAGGCATCGAAGTTGAAGCAACACGCCGTTTACAGCGAACGGACCTTTCAGAATGTTGCAGAAGCGCATTCATAGAGTTTATCCGGGGATTGGACAAAGTTCAAAGCACCGCATAAATATAATATGAAACAAATATGACTGATTTATCAAGTTATTGATCTGCAGTTGAGAATTGTAATATAGTTCTTTTATCACCATTATGTTTATATACAAAA
Organism: Pictodentalium vernedei; assembly: GCA_031216915.1. Lineage (NCBI taxonomy): Eukaryota > Metazoa > Mollusca > Scaphopoda > Dentaliida > Dentaliidae > Pictodentalium > Pictodentalium vernedei. The sequence goes on from CM062293.1 coordinate 540,306,923, forward strand.
TGTTGTTTGCGAGTTTCGTTCTTGCTTCTAAGACTATATCTCGACGAATATTCGATTTGGCGAGATATTACCTTACACAAAAGAACTCGACTTGATTACAATAATGTGCACATATTCTAAACATAAACATAATAGTGATAGTGTATTCTTCTCTTTGACTTGAACTAGTTAGTCTGTGTGAAACACACAGACTATTGTTTTGTATGGTTTCTTCTTCTTCTTCTTCCTTCTTCTTCTTCTTCTTCTTCTTCCTCTTCTTCTTCTTCTTCTTCTTCTTCTGTCTTCTATGCGCTTCCTTGTAAGCACGATAACTCGAAAACGAATTGTTCTATCTCGCTGTGGGCGCGCGGTGGCTCAGTGGTTGATTGTTGGACCTCTATGCTAGAGGTCCCGAGTTCGATCCCCGTCCGGGACGACGCGAGGTGTGTCCTTCGGCAAGGCACTTTATCCAGGTTGCCTACATGTGGGCACGATGACGCCGTGTACTAAGGCGTACTTCACGTCGATGGTGCACATGTCTTCAACCGCTGTAATCCAGCTTGAGCAAAGCTTGAACACAGTTAGAATGTTGAGGAGCTGACAGTTACTTGGTGATGCTCGGTGGTTCTCTCCGGGTACTCCAGTTTCTCTACCGTAAAAACATCACGGTCACGATTAGCCATTGTGCATAAGTATGTGACTTTAAACACCAATAAATAAATTAATAAATAAATAAATAAATAAAAATAAATAAATAAATAAAAATAAATAATTAAGAAGAATTCTGTCTCGCTGATGTGTGGCATACTGATAGACAGCCACAAGTTCTCGACATCCTATGTGTTTCAGGTCGCTAGAGCCCTTCATTATGGCCCAGTCGGCCACAGGGTTTTTACAGCCTCTAATTTCCTGTAACAGTAAATTATCCCCAAACAATACTATGTTTTACTTATTCACACTGGAGAAATGTAAATAGAAGTGGAGGTAGCTGCCAAACATTAAAAGTAATCTTATTACTATAATCAGATGTCAGTTCTTCAAACTAAGTTGAAGAAACGCTTTGGTTTGCAAGGAAATAAAGTACAGATTATTCAGTTCAATGCTTTTAACCCTTTGGAGACTTCAATGTGGGTTCCAAAGATTTTATTTTAATGAGAATAATGTTATCCCTTTCCATACTCACATTACTGCTATAAACATCATTCAGATAAGTGACAGGGCACAAACTGACCATTTCTGATTACATGATCGAACCCTTTGAATGTTGTGCACATATATGCTTTTTCTGGTTTCTTGGAAAAATTTATTTGATTCTTATATGAATATCTTTAAATACTATTAATGAAAACCTATTTCTGATTTCTTTAAAAATATTTCACCCATCCCCCACCCCCCCCCCAAAAAAAAAATAAGCCTCCATAAATTCTATTTCTATTTTGTTTATTTCTGATGCTTTACACCCTTTCTCATAGAACTGAATTTACTGGGTGCATTAAATTCTGTTTCTCAAGTTACCTGTTGTCTTTGATCGACATTATAAGTTGAACATACACTACTATCCGCAAACCACAAGGTTCAAAATATGGGTCAAAGTCATTGAGGTCACCTAGGGGTCATTGAGTGCATGTTTCAGAATTGCTTGAAATCACACTTTTGGCGCCCAGCTTCCAGATAAAGTTCGGTTTTCCGTAACCTCGCGCATCTTGTGTATCAGAAATGATTTAACGTAGCGAACAGTTCAAGCGATTATCTATAATTTTAATAAAGAACTTATCGACTGACCGTCGCCATCTCCTGGCAATAATTTACAACAAAATTCAAAACGACAAAGTTCGTACCTTAGTATGAAGTACTTCGACAAGGTAACGCGCGCGTGATGAGCCAGGAAACAACATGGCTGGATCACCCAGAAAACGGTGCTTATATTTTCACCAGTGTTCTGATGCAACACCTTATCACACGACTACCAGTCAGCGGCAAATTGAGGGAAACTCCTCTGACGTGGCAGTCGCCATTGTTGGACTCTTGTACTGCCATACGGACTGCCGGTCAGTCGGCATGCAGTCCAGGGAATCTTTACAAGCACAGTATTCTGTTGGGTGCCTGTTAACCAGCAGAATATCCCACTGGAATGCTCAATCTGCAATTCAGCATGACCTGATATCTGGTGATGTTCTATTAGATGCATGTTATGATTTGGTGACAGATCGAACAATTCCATCCCCGCAACAACTGCAGGATGTTATTGTACCACCTATCAACAAATCTTGCCATATTACTGTTTGTTGACAATATTGGCTTGCAGCGCTATTATCGACAGAACATCTGTCATCCACTCCTGTGTGGGTACACAAAGTACACCTGTACTACTCTAATCGCCAGTTAATGCAATTCCATGTACTTCAGCTTCTAGCTTCCAATAAATCTGTTAAATAAATCCGAGTCCAATTTATCAAACAGAAATTGTTAATGAAAACTATCATGGCCCTAACATTTCCCCTTAACACGTAATTGAGCTTAGAAGAGCTGTAGGACTTCATCGGAGCTTGATTAACACCTGTGCGTGAACTTCGCAATAGGCGAAGAAACGATACTGGCCAAAGTTTTAATACTATAACCATATTTAACACTGAAGGAAGTCGATATGGCCCCGTAAATATTTAAGAATCGATTCGATTTCGAATCGTACGGGTTATTCGATTCTATTCGAAATTGCTTGCCAGATTCGTTTTCGTTCGAGTCTTTTCACAAAAACAAAGCTTGATGTCAGAATAGTTGAGATTGAACATATTCGTAAGGCCGAGAATAAAGACGGTCTTCAGTTTCTGCTATATTAATATAAATAACATCTGCACCCATGCCATAATCCACGCCAATTCCTATCTCCCTAGTCACAACCACGACTGAGAGCAAAATAAAAGTATCCAAACAATGTTAACCCTTTACCCAACGTAACGGCCCAAACCGGCCAGCGCTATTCTCAAAAATTGCCAATTAATTTTCATTATTTTTTCATTTTTTGTCTCAAAAACATAGGTTATGACCCCTCGTTGGAACGAGCTCGTCGAGCTCGTTCCAACGAGGGGTCATAACCTATGTTTTTGAGACAAAAAATGAAAAAAAAAATAGTTATTCAATAATTTTTTTTGCAAGTGTCGTCTGGTTTTCATGTTAGGTAAAGGGTTGATAATCAGAAGGGACCTTGCGACACATTTTCGATTTGAATTGAATCTCGAATCGAATCATGTCTATCATTCGAAATCGGATTGAACCTCGAATCGAATCAGTGGAGTCTGAAGATGACCGGGGGGGGGGGGGGGTACAAGAATAGCTGATTTGTTCCAGCTGTGGTGGCTCAATTCCTGACTGATAAAATAATCCAACTTCATCAAGGCATGCTTTCGTCGAATTGCCCTGTAAGGATTATAGTCCGTCGTCGACATTGCTTGGAAACCTTAAATTTAGATTTAACACTGGTATGGACTAGTGATATTGGAATTAGTATAGCTTGTGGCGTGAGTGGGGGAGCGCGGTGGCTCAGTAGGTAGAGGTGCAGGCTGCAAGCCGAGATGTCCTCGGTTCGAATCCCACCTGCGGCAACCGCGTTGTTTTCTTGGGCAAGACACTTCATCTCCATTGCCCGCGTGGGGGCACGCTAACGCCGTGTACTAAGGCGTACTGCACGTCGATGGTATGCATGTCTTCAACCAATCTAACCCTGCCTGTGCTGCAGTGCGGAGTTACGATGTTGGGGAGCTGGCAGCTGTTCGTCGTTGCTCGGTGGTTCTCTCCGGGTACTCCGGCTTCCTCCACCCGTAAAACTGTCACGGTCATGGTTAGCCATTGTGCATAAATATGTGACCTTAAACATCAATCAATATGTGGCGTGAGTGAAGATGTTATTTATTTTGATGTAGCAGAAGTTACACTCAGTCTTTTATTTCAATATTATTTATGTACGATTTCCACCAGAACTGGGTGGGGTGCTACAGACCTGATTTGTCCCGACTGTAATGGCTCAAGTCCCGACTGATAAAACAATCCAACAACATCATCAAGGCATGTCTTCGTCGAAGGCATGCCTTGATGATGTAGTTGGAATATTACCCTGTGAGGATTATAGTTCATCGTCGACATTGCTTGGAAACCTTAAATTTAGATTTAAAAGTGGTATGGACTAGTGATATTGGAATTAGTATAGCTTGTGGCGTGGGTGAAGATGTTATTTGTGTTGATGTAGCGGACGTTACACTCAGTCTTTTATTTCAATATTATTTGTGTACGATTTCCATCTGAACTGTATGTTTTGTGAGATGATGAAAATAATTGGTACCAATTAAAATTTCTATGAAAAAGATTCGAGGGGAAACGAATGGAGCAGTCTATTTATACAGTTTTATTACACACCTGTTCTATGAAATCCCCATCTACAGTAACATTAAACCATGCGGAAAATGAAAATCTGTTCCGCACATATGTGTGGTACGGAAATCGTTGACGGACTACTTTTAAATAGGAGCGAAATTTCACTTAAATCTTCTACATATTGTGCAACACAATTACAATTTGAATCCCTAGCAATAGCCGAAAATCATCCCCGGAGTTCCAATGTCTTCTATGTGCCATTAGGCTACCAGTAGGTACGCCAGTAGGCTGCCAGTAGGCACATAGAACACATTGGAACTCAGGGGACGAAATAGAAACACGGGCTAACGTCACAAGTTGGTTGGCGATCGATAAAATGTGTTCCTTGTATTGATATATCAATCCACAGAGTGTCCCGGATTTACCCTTATATCAATCCACAGAGTGTCCAGGATCTACCCTTATATCAATCCACAAGTGTCCAGGATCTACCCTTATATCAATCGACAGAGATAGGGTATACACTCTGTGGATCTACCCTTATAGTATCCAGGATCTACCCTTATTTCAATTCACAAGGTGTCCAGGATCTACCCTTATATCAATTCACAGACTGTCCAGGATATACCCTCATATCAATTCAGAGAGTGTCCAGGATCTACCCTTATATCAATTCACATAGTGTCCAGGATCTACCCTTATATCAATTCACAGAGCGTCCAGGATCTACCCTTATATCAAGTCACAGAGTGTCCAAGACCTACCCTTATATCAATTCACAAAGTATCCAGGATCTACCGTTATTTCAATTCACAGAGTGTCCAAGATCTACCCTTATATCAATCCACAGAGTGTCCAGGATCTACCCTTATATCAATCGACAGAGAGTCCAAAATCTATCCTTATATCAATTCACAGAGTGTCCAGGACCTACCCTTATATCAATTCACAGAGTGTCCAGGATCTACCCCTATATCAATTCACGGAGTGTCCAGGATCTACCCTTATATCAATTCTCAGAGTGTCCAAGATCTACCCTTATATCAATTCACAGACTGTCCAGGATATACCCTCATATCAATTCAGAGAGTGTCCAGGATCTACCCTTATATCAATCCACAGAGTGTCCATGATCTACCCTTATATCAATCCACAGAGAGTCCAAAATCTATCCTTTTATCAATTCAGAGAGTGTCCAGGACCTGCCCTTATATCAATTCACAGAGTGTCCAGGATCTACCCCTATATCAATTCACAGAGTGTCCAGGATCTACCCTTATATCAAATCTCAGAGTGCCCAGGATCTACCATTATATCAATCCATAGAGTGTTCAAGATTTACCCATATATCAATTCGCAGAGTGTCCAGGATCTACCCTTATATCAATTCGCAGAGTGTCCAGGATCTACCCTTATATCAATTCACAGAGTGTCCAAGATTTACCCTTATATCAATTCACAGAGTGTCCAGGATCTACCTCTATATCAATTCACAGAGTGTCCAGGATCTACCCTTATATCAATCCATAGAGTGTCCAAGATTTACCCATATATACCCTTATATAAATTCATAGAGTGTCCAGGATCTACCCTTATATCAGTCCATAGAGTGTCCAAGAACTACCCTTATATCAGTCCATAGAGTGTAGAGTGTCCAGGTTATACCCTTATATAAATTCACAGTGTGTCCAGGATCTACCCTTATATAAATTCATAGAGTGTCCAGGATCTACACTTATATCAATCCACAGAGTGTCCAAGATCTACCCTTATATCAATCCAAAGAGTGTCCAGGATCTACCCTTATATCAGTCCACAGAGTGTCGAAGGTTTACCCTTATATCAGTCCACAGAGTGTCCAAGATCTACCCTTATATCAGTCCACAGAGTGTCCATGATCTACCCTTATATCAGTCCACAGAGTGTCCAAGATCTACCCTTATATCAGTCCACAGAGTGTCCAGGATCTACCCTTATATTAATCCACAGAGTGTCCAAGATCTACCCTTATATCAATCCACAGAGTGTCCAAGATCTACCCTTATATCAGTCCACATAGTGTCCAAGATCTACCCTTATATCAGTCCACAGAGTGTCCAGGATCTACCCTTATATCAATCCACAGAGTATCCAGGATCTACCCTTATATCAATCCACAGAGTGTCCAAGATCTACCCTTATATAAATTCACAGTGTGTCCAGGATCTACCCTTATATAAATTCATAGAGTGTCCAGGATCTACCCTCAAATCAGTCCACAGAGTGTCCAAGATCTACCCTTATATCAGTCCCCAAAGTGTCCAGGAGCTACCCTTATTTCAGTCCATAGAGTGTAGAGTGTCCAGGATATACCCTTATATAAATTCACAGTGTGTCCAGGATCTACCCTTATATCAATCCACAGAGTGTCCAAGATATACCCTTATATCAATCCACAGAGTGTCCAAGATCTACCCTTATATCAATCCACAGAGTGTCCAGGATCTACCCTTGTATCAATCCACAGAGTGTCCAGGATATACCCTTATATAAATTCACAGTGTGTCCAGGATCTACCCTTATATAAATTCATAGAGTGTCCAGGATCTACCCTTATATCAGTCCACAGAGTGTCGAAGATCTACCCTTATATCAGTCCACAGAGTGACCAGGATCTACCCTTATATCAGTCCATAGAGTGTAGAGTGTCCAGGATATACGCTTATATAAATTCACAGTGTGTCCAGGATCTACCCTTATATCAGTCCACAGAGTGTCCAAGATCTACCCTTATATCAGTTCATAGAGTGTCCAGGATCTATCCTTGTATCAGTCCATAGAGTGTAGAGTGTCCAGGATCTACCCTTATATAATTTCATATAGTGTCCAGGATCTACCCTTATATCAATTCACAGAGTGTCCAAGCTCTATCCTTATATCAATCCACAGAGTGTCCAAGATCTACCCTTATATCAATCCACAGAGTGTCCAGGACCTACCCTTGTATCAGGTCACAGGGTGTCCAGGATCAACCCTTATATCAATCCGCAGAGTGTCCAGGATATACCCTTATATCAATTCATAGAGTGTCCAGGATCTACCCTTATATCATTCCACAGAGTGTCCAGGATCTACCCTTATATCAATCCACAGGGTGTCCAGGATCTACCCTTATATCAAATCTCAGAGTGCCCAGGATCTACCATTATATCAATCCATAGAGTGTTCAAGATTTACCCATATATCAATTTGCAGAGTGTCCAGGATCTACCCTTATATCAATTCGCAGAGTGTCCAGGATCTACCCTTATATCAATTCACAGAGTGTCCAAGATTTACCCTTATATCAATTCACAGAGTGTCCAGGATCTACCTCTATATCAATTCACAGAGTGTCCAGGATCTACCCTTATATCAATCCATAGAGTGTCCAAGATTTACCCATATATACCCTTATATAAATTCATAGAGTGTCCAGGATCTACCCTTATATCAGTCCACAGAGTGTCCAAGAACTACCCTTATATCAGTCCATAGAGTGTAGAGTGTCCAGGTTATACCCTTATATAAATTCACAGTGTGTCCAGGATCTACCCTTATATAAATTCATAGAGTGTCCAGGATCTACACTTATATCAATCCACAGAGTGTCCAAGATCTACCCTTATATCAATCCAAAGAGTGTCCAGGATCTACCCTTATATCAGTCCACAGAGTGTCGAAGGTTTACCCTTATATCAGTCCACAGAGTGTCCAAGATCTACCCTTATATCAGTCCACAGAGTGTCCATGATCTACCCTTATATCAGTCCACAGAGTGTCCAAGATCTACCCTTACATCAGTCCACAGAGTGTCCAGGATCTACCCTTATATTAATCCACAGAGTGTCCAAGATCTACCCTTATATCAATCCACAGAGTGTCCAAGATCTACCCTTATATCAGTCCACATAGTGTCCAAGATCTACCCTTATATCAGTCCACAGAGTGTCCAGGATCTACCCTTATATCAATCCACAGAGTGTCCAGTATCTACCCTTATATCAATCCACAGAGTGTCCAAGATCTACCCTTATATAAATTCACAGTGTGTCCAGGATCTACCCTTATATAAATTCATAGAGTGTCCAGGATCTACCCTCAAATCAGTCCACAGAGTGTCCAAGATCTACCCTTATATCAGTCCCCAAAGTGTCCAGGAGCTACCCTTATTTCAGTCCATAGAGTGTAGAGTGTCCAGGATATACCCTTATATAAATTCACAGTGTGTCCAGGATCTACCCTTATATCAATCCACAGAGTGTCCAAGATCTACCCTTATATCAATCCACAGAGTGTCCAAGATCTACCCTTATATCAATCCACAGAGTGTCCAGGATCTACCCTTGTATCAATCCACAGAGTGTCCAGGATATACCCTTATATAAATTCACAGTGTGTCCAGGATCTACCCTTATATAAATTCATAGAGTGTCCAGGATCTACCCTTATATCAGTCCACAGAGTGTCGAAGATCTACCCTTATATCAGTCCACAGAGTGACCAGGATCTACCCTTATATCAGTCCATAGAGTGTAGAGTGTCCAGGATATACGCTTATATAAATTCACAGTGTGTCCAGGATCTACCCTTATATCAGTCCACAGAGTGTCCAAGATCTACCCTTATATCAGTTCATAGAGTGTCCAGGATCTATCCTTGTATCAGTCCATAGAGTGTAGAGTGTCCAGGATCTACCCTTATATAATTTCATATAGTGTCCAGGATCTACCCTTATATCAATTCACAGAGTGTCCAAGCTCTATCCTTATATCAATCCACAGAGTGTCCAAGATCTACCCTTATATCAATCCACAGAGTGTCCAGGACCTACCCTTGTATCAGTTCACAGGGTGTCCAGGATCAACCCTTATATCAATCCACAGAGTGTCCAGGATATACCCTTATATCAATTCATAGAGTGTCCAGGATCTACCCTTATATCAATCCACAGACTGTCCAGGCTATACCCTTATATCAATTCATAGAGTGTCCAGGATCTACCCTTGTATCAATCCACAGAGTGTCCAGGATCCACCCTTGCATCAGTCCACAGAGTGTCCAAGCTCTATCCTTATATCAATTCACAGAGTGTCCAGGACCTTCCCTTGTATCAATTCACAGGGTGTCCAGGATCAACCCTTATATCAATCCACAGAGTGTCCAGGATATACCCTTATATCAATTCACAGAGTGTCCAGGATCTATCCTTATATCAATCCACAGAGTGTCCAGGATCTACCCTTATATCAATTCATATAGTGTCCAGGACCTGCCCTTATATCAATTCACAGAGTGTCCAGGATCTACCCCTATATCAATTCACAGAGTGTCCAGGATCTACCCTTATATCAAATCTCAGAGTGCCCAGGATCTACCATTATATCAATCCATAGAGTGTTCAAGATTTACCCATATATCAATTCGCAGAGTGTCCAGGATCTACCCTTATATCAATTCGCAGAGTGTCCAGGATCTACCCTTATATCAATTCACAGAGTGTCCAAGATTTACCCTTATATCAATTCACAGAGTGTCCAGGATCTACCTCTATATCAATTCACAGAGTGTCCAGGATCTACCCTTATATCAATCCATAGAGTGTCCAAGATTTACCCATATATACCCTTATATAAATTCATAGAGTGTCCAGGATCTACCCTTATATCAGTCCACAGAGTGTCCAAGAACTACCCTTATATCAGTCCATAGAGTGTAGAGTGTCCAGGTTATACCCTTATATAAATTCACAGTGTGTCCAGGATCTACCCTTATATAAATTCATAGAGTGTCCAGGATCTACACTTATATCAATCCACAGAGTGTCCAAGATCTACCCTTATATCAATCCAAAGAGTGTCCAGGATCTACCCTTATATCAGTCCACAGAGTGTCGAAGGTTTACCCTTATATCAGTCCACAGAGTGTCCAAGATCTACCCTTATATCAGTCCACAGAGTGTCCATGATCTACCCTTATATCAGTCCACAGAGTGTCCAAGATCTACCCTTATATCAGTCCACAGAGTGTCCAGGATCTACCCTTATATTAATCCACAGAGTGTCCAAGATCTACCCTTATATCAATCCACAGAGTGTCCAAGATCTACCCTTATATCAGTCCACATAGTGTCCAAGATCTACCCTTATATCAGTCCACAGAGTGTCCAGGATCTACCCTTATATCAATCCACAGAGTGTCCAGGATCTACCCTTATATCAATCCACAGAGTGTCCAAGATCTACCCTTATATAAATTCACAGTGTGTCCAGGATCTACCCTTATATAAATTCATAGAGTGTCCAGGATCTACCCTCAAATCAGTCCACAGAGTGTCCAAGATCTACCCTTATATCAGTCCCCAAAGTGTCCAGGAGCTACCCTTATTTCAGTCCATAGAGTGTAGAGTGTCCAGGATATACCCTTATATAAATTCACAGTGTGTCCAGGATCTACCCTTATATCAATCCACAGAGTGTCCAAGATCTACCCTTATATCAATCCACAGAGTGTCCAAGATCTACCCTTATATCAATCCACAGAGTGTCCAGGATCTACCCTTGTATCAATCCACAGAGTGTCCAGGATATACCCTTATATAAATTCACAGTGTGTCCAGGATCTACCCTTATATAAATTCATAGAGTGTCCAGGATCTACCCTTATATCAGTCCACAGAGTGTCGAAGATCTACCCTTATATCAGTCCACAGAGTGACCAGGATCTACCCTTATATCAGTCCATAGAGTGTAGAGTGTCCAGGATATACGCTTATATAAATTCACAGTGTGTCCAGGATCTACCCTTATATCAGTCCACAGAGTGTCCAAGATCTACCCTTATATCAGTTCATAGAGTGTCCAGGATCTATCCTTGTATCAGTCCATAGAGTGTAGAGTGTCCAGGATCTACCCTTATATAATTTCATATAGTGTCCAGGATCTACCCTTATATCAATTCACAGGGTGTCCAAGCTCTATCCTTATATCAATCCACAGAGTGTCCAAGATCTACCCTTATATCAATCCACAGAGTGTCCAGGACCTACCCTTGTATCAGTTCACAGGGTGTCCAGGATCAACCCTTATATCAATCCACAGAGTGTCCAGGATATACCCTTATATCAATTCATAGAGTGTCCAGGATCTACCCTTATATCATTCCACAGAGTGTCCAGGATCTACCCTTATATCAATCCACAGGGTGTCCAGGATCAACCCTTATATCAATCCACAGAGTGTCCAGGCTATACCCTTATATCAATTCATAGAGTGTCCAGGATCTACCCTTGTATCAATCCACAGAGTGTCCAGGATCCGCCCTTGCATCAGTCCACAGAGTGTCCAAGCTCTATCCTTATATCAATTCACAGAGTGTCCAGGATCTTCCCTTGTATCAATTCACAGGGTGTCCAGGATCAACCCTTATATCAATCCACAGAGTGTCCAGGATATACCCTTATATCAATTCACAGAGTGTCCAGGATCTATCCTTATATCAATCCACAGTGTGTCCAGGATCTACCCTTATATCAATTCATATAGTGTCCAGGATCTGCCCTTATATCAATTCACAGAGTGTCCAGGATCTACCCTTATATCAATCCACAGAGAGTCCAAGATCTACCTTTATATCAGTCCCCAAAGTGTCCAGGATCTGCCCTTATATCAATCCACAGAGTGTCCAGGATCTACCCTTATATCAATTCACACAGTGTCCAAGATCTACCCTTATATCAATTCACAGAGTGTCCAGGATCTACCCTTATATCAATCCACAGAGAGTCCAAGATCTACCCTTATATCAGTCCCCAAAGTGTCCAGGATCTGCCCTTATATCAATCCACAGAGTGTCCAGGATCTGCCCTTATATCAATTCACACAGTGTCCAAGATCTACCCTTATATCAATCCACAGAGTGTCCAGGATATACATTTATATCAATTCAAAGAGTGTCCAGGATCTACCCTTATATCATTCCACAGAGTGTCCAGGATCTACCCTTATATCAATTCATATAGTGTCCAGGATATACCCTTATATAAATTCACAGTGTGTCCAGGATCTACCCTTATATAAATTCCTAGATTTTCCAGGATCTACCCTTATATCAGTCCACAGAGTGTCCAAGATCTACCCTTATATCAGTCCACAGAGTGTCCAAGATCTACCCTTATATCAGTCCCCAAAGTGTCCAGGATCTACCCTTATATCAGTCCATAGAGTGTTGAGTGTCCAGGATATACCCTTATATAAATTCACCGTTTGTTCAGGATCTACCCTTATATAAATTCATAGAGTGTCCAGGATCTACCCTTATATCAATCCACAGAGTGTCCAAGATCTACCCTTATATCAATCCACAGAGTGTCCAGAATCTACCCTTGTATCAATCCACAGAGTGTCCAGGATATGCCCTTATATAAATGCACAGTGTGTCCAGGATCGACCCTTATATAAATTCATAGAGTGTCCAGGATCTACCCTTATATCAGTCCACAGAATGTCCAAGATCTACCCTTATATCAGTCCACAGAGTGTCCAAGATCTATCCTTATATCAATTCATATAGTGTCCAGGATCTACCCTTATATCAATTCACAGAGTGTCCAAGATCTACCCTTATATCAATCCACAGAGTGTCCAGGATATTCCCTTATATCAATCCACAGAGTGTCCAGGATCTACCCTTGTATCAGTCCACAGAGTGTCCAGGATCTACCCTTATATCAATCCACAGAGTATCCAAGATCTACCCTTATATCAATTCACAGAGTGTCCAAGGTCTACCCTTATAGCAATCCACAGAGAGTCCAGGATCTACCCTTATATACGCTTATATAAATTCACAGTGTGTCCAGGATCTACCCTTATATCAATCCACAGATTGTCCAAGATCTATCCTTATATCAATTCATATAGTGTCCAGGATCTACCCTTGCATCAGTCCACAGAGTGTCCAGGATATACCCTTATATCAATCCACAGAGTGTCCAGGATCTACCCTTGCATCAGTCCACAGAGTGTCCAGGATATACCCTTATATCAATCCACAGAGTATCCAAGATCTACCCTTATATCAATTCACAGAGTGTCCAAGATCTACCCTTATAGCAATCCACAGAGAGTCCAGGATCTACCCTTGTATCAATCCACAGAGTGTCCAGGATATACCCTTATATAAATTCATAGAGTGTCCAGGATATACCCTTATATAAATTCATAGAGTGTCCAGGATCTACCCTTATATCAGTCCATAGAGTGTAGAGTGTCCAGGATCTACCCTTATATCAATTCACAGAGTGTCCAAGCTCCATCCTTATATCAATTCACAGAGTGTCCAGGATCTACCCTTGTATCAGTTCACAGGGTGTCCATGATCTACCCTTATATCAATCCACAGAGTGTCCAGGATATACCCTTATATTAATCCACAGGGTGTCCAGGATCAACCCTTATATCAATCCACAGAGTGTCCAGGATATACCCTTATATCAATTCATAGAGTGTCCAGGATCTACCCTTATATCATTCCACAGAGTGTCCAGGATCTACCCTTATATCAATCCAAGCTCTATCCTTATATCAATTCACAGAGTGTCCAGGATCTACCCTTGTATCAGTTCCAGGGTGTCCAGGATCTATCCTTATATCAATCCACAGTGTCCAGGATCTACCCTTATATCAATTCATATAGTTTCCAGGATCTGCCCTTATATCAATTCACAGAGTGTCCAGGATCTACCCTTATATCAATCCACAGAGTGTCCAAGATCTACCCTTATATCAATTCACAGAGTGTCCAGGATCTACCCTTGTATCAATTCACAGGGTGTCCAGGATGTACCCGCATATCAATCCACAGAGTGTCCAGGATATACATTTATATCAATTCATAGAGTGTCCAGGATCTACCCTTATATCATTCCACAGAGTGTCCAGGATCTACCCTTATATCAATTCATATAGTGTCCAGGATCTACCCTTATATAAGTCCACAGAGTGTCCAGGGTCTATCCTTATATCAATTCACAGAGTTCCAAGATCTATCCTTATATCAATTCATAGAGTGTCCAGGATCTACCCTTATATCAATCCACAGAGTGTCCAAGATCTACCCTTATATCAATTCACAGAATGCCCAAGATCTACCCTTATATCAATTCACAGGGTGTCCAAGATCTATCCTACATCTACCCTTATACCATTGATTTGGACTGTTATTCAACATTTGTCTGCTCGGGGTATATTCCCACCGTGACATACCTAATAGAATACTGGTCTGGGTGGTGAAGTGAGGTCACTTGAATGCCTCTGCCCCATGTTATGAACCTCGCCCCGTACGGTCACACGTCATCACTACGAGGAATGGCATCACTTAACACACAAGGCAGGTTGTTCATATTCGTGAAATGCCTGCAAGTTAATCGACAGCCATTACTTTTATTGAGTCGCATCTCTCTCAACTTTGGGTCTATTTTATTGAATTTGAAAATATGGCAGAGAAGTGTATCTTACGTCATATTTCCCGTGATGTAGGTTCTCCACACTGGTACTGTAAACCAAACCTCAGCTGCTTTGGTAATGACAATCGATATAATTGGAGAAGTATGTGCATACGTGTGTGTATGGGAGGTGAAGATGAAGCAACTCAACTGATGTCGTAGGCATCTATTTAAGGTCTTTCCGTGCTCATAACCCACCATATTATCAAATTAGTTGCGGGATCTAATCTGTACCCTTAGCTGGATCATGTTTAATTCTGGACGGTATTTACGTGTAATGGATGAGTAGAAAATTGTAGGAGTGGAAGCTCTATCAAAGCGATGGATGTACCCCCTGAACTAAACGATCCTCATCAGGCGGGCCTGCTAGTAATTTCTTTTTATACCACGATCGTTTTACTACTCTCCAATTCCTTGAGTTTGGCGACATGCTAAATAGGCCAAGAGTGAGAGGAGGGAGAGGGGAGAGCGAGAGGGGAGAGAAAGAGGGGAGAGGGAGAGAGAGAGGAGAGGAGAGAGAGGGGGCGAGCGAGAGGAAGAGAGATAGGAGAGAGAGGGGGGCAATCGAGGGAGAGAGAGAGAGAGAGAGAGAGAGAGAGAGAGAGAGAGAAATGTATATTTCCTCACATATTGTTCTCTACTGTCATAACAGGGGATCGTTCTGGCCTATTGTGACACGGACAAGAATATAATAATTTTCAGTAATGTTAGAAACAGGAGCAAAAACCATCTCCCAAAACTGAATGAAACAAACAAATCTGGCACACATTTATTTTACGAAAATAAGGTAATAAAATGGTTAAATTTATGTTAACTACAGCAGTTGAATGGTGGCACGTTTGATGGTGTTTTCCTCCAGGAACAACTCCCTTTTATACAAACTTTCAAGGGATTCAACAACTTCTCGGTTACCCGACAAAGGAAGGCATGTATTTCATTCTCAGTACTTAACATATTCAGTAATAGATGTTGTATTATAAAAAATAACATAATTTTCGATGTTTTGTGTAAGGT
The DNA here is from genome assembly GCA_031216915.1 of Pictodentalium vernedei. Taxonomy (NCBI): domain Eukaryota; kingdom Metazoa; phylum Mollusca; class Scaphopoda; order Dentaliida; family Dentaliidae; genus Pictodentalium; species Pictodentalium vernedei. The sequence goes on from CM062293.1 coordinate 540,322,803, forward strand.
GTGAATAATGTTTTGTTGACCTTCCTTCACTTAACCCTTTACCCAACGTAACGGCTAAAACCAACCAGGGTTATTCACAAAAATCGCCAATTAATTTTCGTTATTTTTTTTATTTTTTGTCTCAAGTCTCAAGAACATAGGTTATGAACCGTCTTTGGAACGAGCTCGTTTGTCGTTTATGTGTGCAGAGTTCGTACAATCTAATCACCAAAGACGCGCATCTTCACTCGGACTGACGAGCAAATTGCAACATAAAACCATTGATTATAATCTTGACGCATTAGTTCACAGCAGCAAAATTATCATCAGTGATAACACTACACATTGGGTTCAGTGCGATGGCTACAATTTCCTTCTTGTAATTACACAAAAAAAGACAATTACTAATTACAGTACGACCGTTGTGAACTGGTAACTTTCCACGGGTGGACAATATGTCCACGTACACAATAATATTTTATTCCAAACACTAATTATAGGAATAATCATCAAACATTTAATTAATGAAGCACCGCATACAACCCAGTGTTTTATTAATTAAAATTTTCTTGATGATGATTTTTATTACCTGTTAAATGCATGAGTGGACATGACTGTCCACGCGTGAATTACGACCAGTCCACTGCGACTGCGCTAGATACTCCGACAAGAAGTGCAAGCTGAAAGACAAAATCAATGATTATAATTTTGACACAATGATTAGTTGCGTCAAAGTGACAATCAATGATTATTGGATCATAGTGGATCGTGGACTCCGTGTGATTAGATACTGATTTGACATGGAAGAACATGTCGTTTCTGACATAGCACTTTGTTCTACTGTTGTCCGTTCTTCAATAAATGTGAACCTGCATAAAATCATGTTCTGCCTCTTCGTGCAGCATGAATAAATTAGCATAAATTTGAATATAAAGGAGAATCATATGTTGTATGTGGTTGGTATAAAAAACCAAGAAGGGGAGAGGGGAGTACACCCGATATCAGTTCATCAATGTGAAAAATTACCGTTTGAATACGTTAGAATGTACACATTGGTTAGTCATGGTCACCGTGATTGTTATCTGTGTCAACACTATTTCTCCTTTGACGACACAATACTCGCGATTGATGCTGAACTTGACTCAGTCGTTTTTCCCTGTCTGCGCTTGCGATGCGTTATTAAACATATAGCAAGTATGGTACTGATGGTAGTGACTAGAAACAGCAGGGCACCCAACACAGCAAACACTATGATATATGTGTCGTCCATGTCACACTTTGCTGCCAACTCTGCTTTCTCTGTAAATAAAGAAAAGATCGTCATTTATAGAACAATCAATCAATGAGGATGAATTTCTACAGTTGTTTACTTTGGCGGGTTTTTCGTAGGTAAGTAATGTTTATACAGATATATCAAGGGTATTAGACTGACTACAAACTGAAAGACATATAGAATATACCCATAGTAGCTTGGTGTACCAAATGTTCACACGAGTGGTGAAGTGGTGTTATCCGCGAGCCTTCGGCGCGCGGTTAACACCACTTCACCACGAGTGGTGAACATTTGGTACAGCAAGCTACTTTGGGTATATTTTATTTATACCATGATCGTCAGATTATTAAGAGTCGCTATTATTTTTTCTCGACTTTACTGAGCACCAGACGTACATACGAGCGAATCTGTTATTGTTTACACGAGCATCGGTGGGCGGTACTTCCGCTGTCAATTTTATCGCCGAAACGAAATGAAAAAAAAGAAACCGAGCCTTTTTCGTTTTAATAACATAATAACATACTATTTCGAGTTATGCATGCTTTATTAACATGAGAAAATGCATGTTTGTTAACTTTTGGCATCGTACGAGGTAAACCCATTTAAAAACGTAATAAATAATTGCTACTTCCATTTCACTCTTCGCAAGGCGACGTGCGATAAATTTAGACAAGTTTGCATTCAGGTCGACGTCACCAAAGGTCTACAGGGATGTAGATCTACTGCAGGTTTAGATTTTAACTATTGAAATCCCATTGCTGGCGCGTTCATCACAGTTGGTGTGAATAGCTAAAATTTATGTCATAGGCTTTTCATATATAGTAGAGTAGGTAATCATGGTATAAATAAATAAATAAATAAATAAATGAATAAATAAATAAATAAATAAATAAATAAATGAGGAAGAAGAAGATTTGATCATCGCTTATTTCCCGTGAAGTAAGTAGTCCAGTAATGTTTTCTGGTTCAAAGAACTAAATATATGGATCAATTCTGCGTGGAGCGCGTTCGCCCTCGCATTTACGGGCAATTTGCACTTCTGTTTGGTAGATGAAATCTCGAAGAGTGGTGGTCGAATGGGCGAGTGCGCTAGTTTCACCTGCCAGATGATCTAAGATTGATCAATGAATGTGAAGATTTTGTGTCTTTCCAGTAGCCTGGCATGTATGTGATGGTAATATCCCACAGTGCATGCGCAACTGGGCCGAGGGGACGGTACTGCCAAAACACATCTTATATTCGATGATCCTGGTAAGAGTTATTAGCATAATCCACCATCCTACACGACTAGACGCCAATACTATTGCAGGGTTAGCGCTGCTGTTTGCCAAATTTGTAAAATGTCATAAAAATATCATTTTGCTCAAAAAATCTATTTTGCATTTTTTTTTTTTTTTAGCAAACAAAGAAGTACCCCTCTCTTTGACCTTGATCTGTGACTGGCTTTACAAATATTGCCGTCGTAATGGGATGGCCGAATATTTTGGCAGTGTCATACAATTTTATTTTCAGTATATTTATAACATATTGCAGTATTTAAAAAAATGGGGTTTACGACTCTATTTTATTTAGACTTCGTAATATTGAGATTTAATTTATAATGGAGAGTCCATTTACGAAACGTTAGACCAGAGAAACAAAATGGTCTAAGGGGTTTGCTCATCTTTCTCTTCTTTACAAATTGAAAACAATCCACAATGATATTCAATCGTCATTTACCAGTTACGCCATACAAAATAAATTAATTGATTCCTAGACATATTTTTTTAAATCAGTGAGGGAGGGAGGATTTTATTTTTAATTTAAAATTTCCTTTTGCAAAAAGTGAGCAAACATGAAGAGGATTTCGGCTGTCTCTTTACACACAGAACTATAGAAAGTGCATATTTATACAAAAAAAATGATTTTTAATAAAAAATTACTCTAAAAACAAACTGTAGGTACTGCAATTCGAAGGCTCCATATTCGTTCGATGTTCTTCATATTATCTTTGAAGTAAAAGTATTTAATCTATGCCTTGTGTGCCCGTCTGTGGATCACCGGCAGTATGCTCTGTTGAGTTGAGCTGAAAATCTCATAGAATGAACAAAGGGCGTGAACACCTGTGATACGGGGTAATAATGTAAGTCAGAGAGCACTGCGATGGATTTTATACGTTAACATTGCATTGTTATGTTGTTATTGTTGTTGTTATTTGCCGTGTTACACTTTATGGGAGAGTGCCGACAGTTGAAACTAGAAGTCCTGTTATGAAATGCGCGCAAATAGCACGTCGATCTGCGCGTTAATCTAAGCGTTATGACCATAGTAAGGTTATCAAATTATGTGCATATGGCCTGTGCACAAGCAATGTTTCAGCCAATGGACCTCCGGGTAACCCGGAGGTCCATTGGCAGAAACATTGCCTGTGTTTGCTCTGTGTAACCAGGAGAACCTGGATGCCATTCGATATGGCAATTGCGCGCAATTCCTACGCATAATTAAGCCTAGATTAGCGCACACTTCGTGACAGGACTTCTAGTTTGTTTTAACTGTATAGGCACTCTTCCATAAGCTGCAACACGACAAACATATTGGAAACGCAACTAAATCAACATGCCTCAATCAAAAAATGTAAAAAAGTTTCGTGACTTCGTGAGTTTGTACTAATATTGGAAGACACTGAAAGGCAATTAAAATATCCAATGAGGGGGCTTCAATTCAATGAGAGTTGGCATGAGAATCACAATACATTTTTTAGCCTTATTTAGTTATATATTTTGAAAACGGTAGGGAACAGAGTGTCAAGAGTAGTACAGGGTCCCCAGTTTAATAAACAGTGTTCCTAGAAAAGGAATGACGCCTGATCAACAAGTGATACAGGATTCTAGAAAATACTACTTTCAGAGTCTCGTTCTCAGAATCGCATTCCAGTACCTGGTTGTAAAGTCTTCTTTTTCCAAAATGAGTCGAAAGGTTTCCTCCAGGGAGCAAGTACTCTCATTGCTCTCCGTTTCACCAACGGAGGATAACTGCGAATAAACCGATTGCTGAGCGACCTGACAGAATCTGCTAAGACTTGGTCGGTAAAGAGGTCGGAGGAGAGTCCCAGAGAGCTAGTATTAGTTGAATGTTGGGGTGAGAGAAGGTAGAATAGGGCCCGGCTGAATTCAACTGAAATACCGAATGCACCACATTTTGGAGGAGAGTATGACAGACTGTTGCGTTTGCAAGCTCCCTCCTGCACATAAACTATTTACATTCAAAACTGGAAATGTTCCTTGGATAGAGAGGTAAACACTTGCGAAGTATATTGAACTGAAATTCCGCCCAACAAAGACATTTTGAAGGGAGAGATTCAGAGCTGGTTGATCGGAGGTATCCAAAAAATAAATTACTTTAATATTAACTTTTATGCCGACCCTACGAATATTCTGATTGGTGGAAGAGCTTACTGAATCAGTGGAAGCCCCCCGTCTCATTTCCTTTCCCATGAATAAATCGCGTCTGTTATAAACATGAAATGTACTTTTGCTAGCCCTATGGAGAAAAACTTGAACAAAGCAAATAAGACATTCTGACGGAGAAAGACTGTGTAGTTCGGTAAGATGCCTTTCTCCATATTTTGACTGCCCCAATCCTGCAATCGTAGCGTTCAAACACTTTCATGCATTCTTGAACAAAAAGACAAATTTACTACATTTTAGCCTTAATGGCTGTTATGACTCGGCCACTTAAGCAATAGATTTATTGTTCTGGGTTGACAATTGTGTTTCAACCACTTCTGCAATAATTTATTGTAATACGGATTGAATGTCAGGTGTTTTTAACCCTTATTGCAATACGGGTTGAAATGGCAAATGCGCCCCAACTCCTATTTGTTATACTGGAGGTTGGAATGTTAAGTGAGCTTCAACTTCTATTACAATAATCTGTCGCTATAGAGGTTGATATAACAAAAGTGTTTCAACCACTATTGCAAGACTTTAGTGCAATAGGGGCAGTATTACAGAAGGGGTTGGTACAATACCAGGAGTCAGTGATATCGTGATGGAAACCCACCCAGAATCCACAAAAATTAAAATGTTGGCATTGTATACATGGTGTTTCATACCGGCTTTTATGTCGTCACGGCTGCTTACAAATATCCTGTTTACAAAAATACGACTTTATGCGATGCATAAAAGCGATAGCATCCACATTTTATGTTTAGCACCCCGCAGAAACTATTACAACCGCGTCAAAACTTACCCGGTGTTCGTTTTATATGAGACCCGCATCAATGTTTACACACTGGCTCTTTGATGTTTTATTTGAGTCATGTTTGTTTGTACTTTATGTCATTCTACCAATTAAAAACTTTAGCTATACCTAAAAAGGATTGTTCAAACTGAACAAAATTTTTAACATCGGGGCAATATATTTCTTATAAGTTTGGTAATTTAGTGTTATTTTCGTGGTAAAACTTAGAAACGAGCAGATAAATTAGTTTATATCGCTCCCAAATCTCTACCCGAAAAGGCACAACTTCTACAAAGTGTCAAATGAACATGTATTTAACGACAGCGCAAGAAAACGACGAATAAAAAAAAAGATATTCTTGAGTTATAGGATGAAATACTACCCCAGTTATCGAAAACATGCCAGATTTTGGCCGGTACACGTCTTATGTTTACCTGAAGTGCCATTTACACTTCCCGTGGCACATTTTCTCGTATAGCCCGAGCCAAGAATTAAAAAAGACATTTTATCTTCAGGTACGATTGCCCAACGTTTTCCCAATGGCATGAGATTCAGGGTTAAGGCATAACCACTTGCTCGTCGGATACCAAACAAGATATTAGTACATAAATATTATCGCTACAGCGGGCAGCGAGTTTGATACGGTGATCTGTCCTCCTCAACGAGACGTGATGGGACGACGCAGTTCAACACATGCCAACGCTGGCATTTACAATTCCCCCAACCTTTTTCTGGTATATTGGATTGAAGAGAAAAAGAACTATTTTTGTTTACACTTATTTTTGTGACAGGTGCACACTTTAGTGGTCTCCTCCGATGCGCATGAATACGATACAAAAATATCATAAATACGATAGAAAAACCCGGACAGCAGTTCGAGCGCACCCATTCCAGCTCGGAGTTAAGTACTCCCTGTGACCGGAACAGCTAATTATTCGAATTCGAACGCATCCGTAAATAGTCCGTCATAACGTAGTGATACGGAATCGGATTCCACACTGCGCATTTTCCGGGGACTAGGAAAAGATCGCCAAACACTAGTGATACTTATCGATTAAATTACATAGTCATATAATAAAATCATTTAAATGTGTTTTATTGAAAATAAAAAATAAATTTCGCATGCTAAATTGGAATACGAATGAAACATGTCAATAAATATAATGAGAAAGATTTTACATTCTAAGGTTCTCCCGAAGAACTGGACAATTGCATATTACAGCACAAACAGACACTTCTGAGGTAGCGGACAGGGGAGGGGGTGTAATCCTTTGACCCTCAAAACCCGTTTCTCTGGTCCAGGAAAATAATACATCATAATTTCATAATTTCAACAAGTTAGATGACTGTTGGATCATGTGTGTTGTGACCAATCAATATTTTCAACGTGCAGCCCAAAGCTGTTGGGGGAGGGGGGGGGGGGCGGGCGGCGAGGGAATAATTAAATAATTTCACTCGAAACAAATGCTCCTGGTCCTTTGTTGACTGAGTGCATACTTTGGGGTGTAAGATTAAAGGTATCGTAGCATTATAAAATAACCCCCCGTTTAGGGTCCAATACGTTTTTCTGACTGTTTCCAGCTTCTTATTTTCAAATCATATCTAATGAGTCGTTTTTGTAACAAGCTTACCGCATTCGTTTCGTTGATTGATCTCGAGGGATAACAATTCTTAACATTTTCCTACAGGCGAACATTATGACGTTTATGTGAAAAACATATAACACCATCACTTTAATTTTCGGCGTTCAAATACCTTTATCAAGTATAGCCTTTCAGACAAATCTTTGTGTCCAGAAAAAGACGGGTCATGCAACAAATAAGAGAGAACAATGGCAGGAAGGGAAGTATCGGGTCACGTGAACATTTTTGTCTGGGAATTTCCAACAAAACGCCAATAGGCATTTGTAGTTTTTAGTCACAACAATTCATCAAATCACCTGCTTTATTTCTCTAGAACATTCAACAACATTAGAAGATGACAGAATGCTCCCAAAGTTTATTAAAACAGTATATATATATTGTTTCCAAGGGTGCTTACTTTCGTAGATTGCATTATTTTAAGTTATGTACTGTTATATTTTAAGCGATGGTCTGTAACGATTGTTTTTAGTCTTTGAATTTTTTGTGTTAGGTTATGGGTTCATTATTAAAGTATTAAAGTAAAAAGTCTCTAATAACCTTTCTGAATATACAAAGCTTCACTCTCTTCTGTTCCCACTAGTATTCTGACTATCTTAACAGTTGCGTTCTTGCTGTACCCTTCCTCTTCGGTCGTTGATCGCTTACGACGCCCAACAAAAGGAGGACATTTCTGAAAAAAAGTACAAAACGTTGTTGAGCAGAAACGGCACCTGGAAATTTAACACGTGGTACGTTAAAACTCAAGTCATCCCCAATGGCGTGTGGACGAGGAATGGTCGTACATGTAAATAAGCTCTATCGGATTCCTTTATTCTCTCGTGCTAAAGGGACGATGTAACAAATGTAACTGAAGGCTTTTTAAACACTGTCGAAATTGAAAAAAGATTATAAATTAGATTGTATCTGGATCCTCATGATATCTGCCTTCCTTCATACAAAAATCATCCTCGACTGATATACCCCAAACTCGACTGATACACGTTTGAACTCGTTTGATACAACTTACCCGTGCAATTGTCGTGCGCAATTCTTCTTTTCGAGGCTCCGCCCCTAACTCCTGTGCATTCCCCTTGGCCTCCAAACTATTTACACTTCGCCCCGTGTTTCTTTATGTTTCGACACGGTAGATGTAAACCCATGAATACTCATGTTGAACCATGCTCAGAAAAAACATTTAATACAAAATCGTGTTTTGCAATATCGTTTTTTCCTGTAACCCAGTGGAGATGCATCGATCAGTAATGGTATGCTGAACGCTCCGAAGCGCCAAATACTGCGAATGGGCATAAAAAATTGCTTATCCCAGAGGTGATTGTATTTATAACTCGAAGTCCCAATGAATGTATCGAACTATGACAAACAAATAGTGGGAAATTTGCGGAATATTAAACTAATTCCCAATCAGGACAAGCACACCAATATTGTGAACGCATAGAGTAACGCGAATAATGAAGGCCATGGACTAACTTCGTCTGGCCAAATTGCTGGTTGTTTTTAATCTCGTGCTTCTGAACAAGTGTCTACGAATTAATAAACAGGTTATAACTTGTTTGATTTTATATCCGACTTGATATCAGCTCTCGATTACGTTCAGCGTCAGGATGATAATTGTTACCCAGGGTTGATATCAAGGTTCACAGAAAACCAAATGAGTGATAATCTCTTAACAAATAATTGAGCTTACTGTTTGATGGAACATTAACCCTTTACCTAACGAATCGCCCGCATCCGCCTGCGTAATATGCAAATTGTGCAGTTTAAAAATTTAAATTTTTCAAAATATTTCAACAAAACCATATCATGTGACCCCTCGTTGGAACGAGCTCGTCGAGCTCGTTCCAACGAGGGGTCACATGATATGGTTCTGTTGAAATTTTTTGAAAAAATTAAAGAAATTATTTTTAAAATAATAAATTCTGATATCGTCTGCGTTGGGTAAAGGGTTAAATCATGGCCCCCGATTAATCGAAAATCGTTTCGGTAGTTACCCGAATCGAGTGACATCTTTAATATTTGGCTCCACCCAGTATTCAACTGTAATGGAACCAGACACAGGAGTGACAGTAATGCAGGCTAGAAGAGTTGGCTATGTTTTATAAAAAGCTGGTAGTGTGGAGACTGTACATATGGCAAAAGACGTTAACCCTTAAAACCCGACAGGCCGCGTTTCTGGGACAGGAATATGATACTTAATAATTTCATTAAGTAGGGTGACGGCTGGGTCATCTATGTTTTTAGGTTCCTGGGCATTTGGGGTATCCCGAGAAGTGTTTTGAAAGTGGGTCATGCTCATATTTCTCACCCATGGAGCATTATGTGCATTTTTCAGAATTGCTAGAAATCGCATTTTATTACCCACTAATGCATTCCCGACGTTCCTACATGTACGTCTACACTAAAAAGGTGAGCGGGCTGTATTTCATCACTCACAAAAGTGGCTGGAGTAGAACATTTTAAACGTGTGTCACGCCGATATCTCATAGATGGTATGACCTATGCACACGAGTCCAATCCGAAATGAGTCGAAACTCAATGAAGGTTCAAAATAAGGTTCAAGGTCACTGAGGTCACTTAGGGTTCATTGACTTCATTTTCGAAAATAAATGGAAATCACGCATTCGCGAAGTTCATACATGTATTTTCACACTCAAAATTATGGGCGGGGGCCAAACATTTCGAAAATGGGTCACGCTCATATTGCAAGCATGGTTTGACCTATGTATCCGGGACCAACATCAAATGAGTCAAATTCAGTTGGGGTTCAGAATAAATATCAACGTCAATGAGGTCACCCAAGGGATCATTCCATGCATATTTAAGAATTTTATGACCCTCGAATGCATTCTCGAATTTGATACATACAGAACATGGAGAGTGGATTGTAACTAAATCACCCGCGGAGTGGAGTTATCACCCAAATTATAACTTCCAAATTTTGTACATATGAAAAAAACAAAAGCAACGTTTCAACCAATGGACCTCCGGGTTTAACCCGGAGGTCCATTGGTTGAAACTTTGCCTGTGCCTGTTATGCCTCGCAACAAATTTGCAATTATTGCTTGGATGGAATCTCCACTCTGCGGGTGATTTAGTGATAATACACTCTCCACGTACTGTATATGCTTGTACTCAAAACGTGGGTACGGCCAAACATTTTGAACATGGGGCACACTCATATTTCATGGATGGTATGACCTATGGACCTAGGACAAATCCCAAATGAGCCAACACTCAATGGAAGTTTAAAATGTTGGTCATGATCACTGAGGTCACCCAGGGGTCTGTGAATGCCTGTCAGTATGACAAAAACAGGGACATAGAAAAATTTGAGTTATCGTACTGACAGGGAGAGGGTGGAAAGCAGAAGGGTGGGGATAATAAGAAGAGGAAAAGGAAAAAGACACCATACAGAAACAATAGTCAGTGTGTTTCACACAGACTAACTAGAATGAGACCAACGTACAGACTGAAATTTAAAATCACAGAATATACATTTCGGTGAAGATTATTAAATTCACTGATATATTTGGGAATATCTAACAGTACACTCTCTTTGGATGATTTTAACCGACCTCAGTTAAATAACTATGTATTACAGTGAACGTGTATTAAATAAATTGATTCTGTATTCAGTCGTGACGTTGTGCTATTGCACTGTGGCCATACTGATGTTTTCTGAAAACTGGAATTTGATTTGTATTTGCACGTTGATTGTTTATATTGCTAATAGGTCAGTCATTCAACATAAATCCAGTTGGAGGAAGCCACCCATAGACTTGTTCATTCATGATTTTTTTTTCTCGAAAATATTTTCTTTATTTACAGCTATTTGGAATTTGTTGGAATGAGGGATAAACCAGCTGCTTAGTGACATATAGTTCATTGTATGTTTTTTTTCAGCTGTTTGAACTTAGTTGGAAAAATCTATATTCAGTTTCGTTGTTGATGTGTATTTTAGATGTTTACGTGGACTATCAAGCTGTTTGTTGATTTTTCTCTCTCATTGATTATACAGCTAGGAGGACAACAACACTTTCATGGCCACACGAATAAGATAATTTCCGGTATTCACTAAAACAGCGTAGATTTTCTTTTTATTATATGCTACATGACATTTTAATGCGCAATATTCAGCTCAGTTCGACTGCAAACAGTTTCAAGACAAGAACGAAAAGCTGCTGATCGTTCCTTCAAGATGGCGCTCAAGGCGACATCATGCTCCGAAGCGTAATGTCATTTAGGAAGCTACTGGAAAAATTCATCTTGTGGACCTGAAAATAAAACTTTCAGGTCCACACTCATGAGATATTTCTAGATACTGACTACAGTAGAGTAGATTTTCCTTTTTATTATATGCTATGAGACATTGTATTGCACAATTTCAGCCCAATTCTAACCCAAATGCGTTTGTTTCAGAACAATAACAAAGATTAGCTGATCATTCCTACAAGGCGATGGTGATGCAGCACTGCGTGACATAATTTAAGAATCTGCTCAGGGATATTTCTCGATATCCATCGAGTCGTTGGATATCGGGAAATATTTTTTTAGATAATTTGCGATAATTCACAGGCTAGCATATAATAAAATTATCTACAGTCTAGCTCTTCATTGAGAATATTATTATTTTTTGTTTTTTTTGCAACATTTGAAACGAGGTGGAAATGGTTTTAATCAACCCACATTGCTTAACCCTTTACCTAACATGAAAAGCAGACGACACTGGCAAACAAACTAATATTTATCATTTTTTATCTCAAAAATATAGGTCATGACCCCTCATTGGAACGAGCTCGACGAGTGCATTCCAAAGTGGGGTTATAATCTATGTTTCTTAGATAAAAAAAAATGAAAAAATAATGAAAATTAATTGGCGACTTTTGTGAATAGCGCTGGCCGGTTTTGGCCTTTACGTTAGGTAAAGCTCAATACCTTGATTTTTTCTGTAGTGTTTGTACATTGCTGGAGTGAGCATACATTCAGTTGTTTGATGTCGAGCCTTTGAAAAAATGTGTTACTTGCTTTTTTTTCTTGATCAATAATTCAGGCTTCATTTCATTTACAAATAATATTTTTCTGGTAATAATTTTCAGCTGTTTGCCAACACACATCTGTTTACTGTATCTTAACTTTGTTTTCCTGGTCCCAATTCTGATGTGTGGTTCAGTTGAGATATTGCATCACAATGCACTTAATGTAAACAGCGAAGAACATGTACATATAATTGTGCACTGTACGTATGTAACAGAATTTCACTATAATCCTTTTGACTTTATTGAATTGAACTTCAATATATTGTGTAATTAATAATTGGTGAAGTTCAATTTGAAAAGAAATTCCATATTCCTATAAGGCTGTGTCAACAGTTGATGTAGTGTCTGTGTGACCCATGAGTTTTTATACATTGAGGGTGAAAAAAAGATTAAATTCCTTTATGTCATTTGTGTAATAGCGCATAGTTGAAAACAAAGTGTTCATTTTACATGCACATACCAACATGTAATGAAAATATATGTGAATATGGTTTCTATGTGTTCAACCAAATGGGGTTTGGTCTCACTAAAGCCCCTGTCAGATTTCAGAGGCATGTGGAGAAATGCATCGGTGAATCTCATTTAAAAGAATGTCCCATTTTCTTAGATGGCATACTCGTATTTTCAATATCGTTTGATGACCATATGAAACATCTTAATTTAACCCTTTACCTAACATGAAAAGCAGATGGCACTTGCGAAAAGAATTCTTAAATTACTATTATTTTTATTTTTAGTCTCAAAAACATAGGTTATGACCTCTCATTGGAACGAGCTCAACGAGCTCGTTCCAACGAGGGGTCACAACCTATGTTTCTGATACGAAAAATGAAAAAAATAATGAAAATTAATTGGCAAATGCATTGTGTAAGGGGTTAAATTTAGCAAATTATCAAAGCACAATCTGAAGATAAAGCTTTCAAAATTTTAATTTTAAAATCATCAGTTACTTATCTTGGTTGTATCATTTCAGATTAGGGTGTAAGAAGACCCAGACAGGCTATCAGCAGTTAAAGAATGGCTGAGATCCCCAAAATATTAAAGAAACACATCAGTTCTTAGGTTTTCTAGGATACTACAGATGCTTCACCAAAGACTGCGGTAAAATAGTCGAGCCATTAAATTATTTATTAAAAGATCATAGACAAGTCCACGATAGAAAGAAAACCCAAGAAAAATACTCCTACGACTCAGTGGAGGAGATCATCAAGAGATAGACAGAACAGCATACACTTTCGAACTGTCATTTTTTATGGCACAAGATCGATTTTGGCAGAGGGATAATACTGAACGAGAAGCCAAAGGTGACAGTTCAAACACGTGAGCTGTTATGTATTTATGGCATGTCTACAGTTTACTAAAACAATATTAATCGATTTTGGCAGAAGAATAAAATTGAATTTGAAGCCTTTGGCTTCTTGTTCAATATTATCCCTCTCCAGAAATCGATCTCGTGCAGTAGAAAATGACAGTTCGAACATGTATGCTGCAATTATTGCAAGCCTACAGTTTACTAAAAACGTATTAAGAACACAAATTATTGCCAAAAATAAGCAAAAGGTAAAAAATGAAATAGTTAAATAGTCTGTGCATGTGATCCGTATTGTTCAAGGTCAATACAAATAAATTTATTATCCGCTTTGGTTTTTGCAGCAAAAGTGTGTATTTTATGAAAACAAATGCACAGGCGTGCAATAAAGAGATTTCCAGACCATTAACGATCGATTGATTGTCTCAGCCATCTGTTTTGATATATGCAGATTATTCTCTGCCATTCATTCTCCACATTGATGCCAGTACATGTGGCCTTGGTGCTGTATTATATCAGTACCAACAAGGCGTGGAACGTGTAACAGCACATACAGTGGTCTTCGGCACAGTGAGTGCAATTACCCAGCACACAAAATGGAATTTCTAGCACGTAAATGGGTATATGTGCTTAATAAAGCAACATTGGATGCCACCGGTCAACGTTGGGTAGCATCGTTGGCAAATTATAACTTGAGCTGTATATACAGATAACGTAAACCCAATGCCGATGCAGATATCCCGAAGACTGCAAGTTTTTGCAGATGTTGTCAAGGCAAGTTGTTATGCAGCCACAGTTTAAGCTCTATTTCAGCTCTATTTCAGGGAGTTTATCACAGGATGTTGTTTCTCATTTTCCAGTGAGGAAACACTGTCCTCTGATTCTTTAAGTAGAATCAATACGAGTACAGAACAACGGACGGGCATCACCATTGCTCGAGGTTTGGAAATGGTCCACAGTGGGTCCTTTCCATGGGGGAGAGGGACGGTGAAAGAATTCAGAGATGTACAGAAATGATGTGGCAGATGTATAGAAAGAAAAACACTAGTTCAAACAGCCGCAGATTTGATACCAATCCAGACCAGTTGGCCAATGTATGCAGAGATGTCTGGGGTTTGGAAAGTCAAATAATGGTTAAGAGAATATCTTCGTCATAACAAACTATTTCACCAGGCATGTCTAAGCAATTCTTTATAAAATTCAAACAGCTCAGGCTTCTGCAAAAGTTTTTTTTCTGATAACTTCATTGTGTTCTGCAATTTTCCTGAGAGACTCCCCAGTTTCCATGGTAGAAATTATGAAGGCAAGGTCATCAAACAATCATGTAAGTTGGCACAGGTTAAGAAAATGCATACCATGCCTTACCACCCGATGGGTAATGGCTCAGCGGAGCATTTTAACCAAACTCACCTTAAGATGTTGGATACATTAGATGATAGGAAGAAAACTAACTGGACACCATATGTTACTTCCTTGGTCCAAGCTTATAGTGCAACAAGTAGTGAGACTGGACATCATATGTTACTCCCTTGGTCCAGGCTTATAATGCAACAAGGAGTGAGACTGGACACCATATGTTACTACCTTGGTCCACTCTTATAACGCAACAAGGGGTGAGACTGGACATCATGTGTTACAACCTTGATCCAGGCTTATAATGCAACAAGGAGTGAGACTGGACATCATATGTTACTACCTTGGTCCAGCCTTATAATACAACAAGGAGTGAGACTGGAAATCATATGTTGCCCCCTTGGTCCAGGTTTATAATACAACAAGGAGTGAGACTGGACATCATACGTTGCCCCTTGGTTCAGGCATATAATGCAACAAGGAGTGAGACTGGACATCATATGTTACTACCTTGGTCCAGGCTTATAATACAACAAGGAGTGAGACTGGACATCATATGTTACTCCCTTGGTCCAGGCTTATAATACAACAAGGAGTGAGACTGGGCATCATATGTTGCCCCCATGGTTCAGGCTTATAATACAACAAGGAGTGAGACTGGACATCATATGTTACTACCTTGGTCCAGGCTTATAATACAACAAGGAGTGAGACTGGACATCATATGTTGCCCCCTTGGTCCAGGCTTATAATACAACAAGGAGTGAGACTGGACATCATACGTTGCCCCTTGGTTCAGGCATATAATGCAACAAGGAGTGAGACTGGACATCATAGTTGCCTCCTTGGTCCAGCTTATAATGAAACGAGGAGTGAGACTGGACATCATATGTTGCCTCCTTGGTCCAGCTTATAATACAACAAGGAGTGAGACTGGACATCATATGTTGCCCCCTTGATCTAGGCTCATAATACAAGGAGTGAGACTGGACATCATATGTTACCGTCTTGGTCATTCATTTTTACATTTACATAAGGAATGATCGTTTGCTTCTGTCTATTTCCTTAGTTATGAACCCTCAAAAACAAAGGCCAGCCCATTTACACTATGTTTGGCTTTTGTTTTGGGGGGCTTATAACTCAAGAAATACACAGAAACAAACGATCATTCCTAATAATTAAACTTGAGGGGCAATAAATTTGAAAACCCTCTACTTTGCGGAGTGGAAATAAAAACTAGGTCGCATCATGCATCCTGGTGATAACTGAAGACAGAGTTTTCTAAAATTCTGTTTGAAATAACGATACAGGTCACTGAAAAACATGTTCTTATGTCATTAATAATTGTATTGACCAAAGCTTTGCGTGAGTTAAAAGGAACGTCATAGGTCACACCCACACAAAACTTCAATATCCTTTTCCACTTGACGTGAGGGTGCTGTCGTTCAAAGCAACCCTGCATTAAATATAGCTCTGATTTTGCCCATTTCCCGGGAAACTGAAAACACAATTTGTAAACGTGGAGTTCGATTTAAACCCAGATAACATGAAGTTGGTTGAACTTTGTCTCAGAAAGAGTTCATTCGGGATATTTGGAAATTGGAAAGTTTTGTTGGCGTGAGTTTCGTTTGTGGATTATTATGACCGGCCATTGGTTACGTTTGATTTGGGTGAAACGATGAAAGTAGACGATCACCTATTGCCTATAAACAAATTAAACATGAAATAAAAAGAATGATAAGGATTTCATTGTTTATTAAATTTTATTTTGAAGGTCTTTTTAATATGAGATAAGTTTTAATTACTTTAATTACATGTTGAAACAACATGAATGTGCAGAGGTTCCTATCCATTCACACTGTGCAACATAATTTTTTAGGGGGCGTGCTTTAGGGCGAGCCTAAATGCGGTTTTCTTCGGTTCATTATGTTATGAAAAGAAAAAAGAAATACTTTAGCCAATCACTTTTCCTGAAAATGTATGAACAGAAAAGGGTTTAATTCTAGATATTTTACTCATATTTATTTCATGAGACAATATATGCATATTATCATAACAGTGTGTTGATCCGTGTCGTAGTATCGCGTCGAGTTGAGGTGGCCAGATTGTCGGATCACACGAGCTGCCGTATAAATAGTCCGACGTTATTCATACGGAAATTCTCGGCAATTTCCGTAGGAGTGTGATATGGATTTTTGATCTGGGAAAATCTCACCTGGTGTGATCCGACAGCCGACAGTCTGGATAAGATTTGTCAAACAATAGTGGTATTTAGGGTAAAAATATCATAGTCCTATAATAAATCAAAATTCCAGGTCTTAGCTCATACACACCAGAAAAAAAGACAGAACTGGCAATACAGTTTTTTAAGGCTGGATTGCTCAAGATTGAGAATAACTGCCTCGAAAAAAATATGCGATTTAAAAGTGAGATTATGAAATGTTTAAATATTACAATAATAATTTTTTGAAGATCTCGATTTATCTTATTTATAATATAGATTTGGAAGTGCACTAAGAATACATCGTAAACAAGGAATAAAAACAATTTTTGACAAATTGTTTCTGTTTACATTAACCCTTTACCTAACGAATCGCCCGCATCCACCCGCGTAATATGCAAATTGTGCAGTTGAGAAACTTGAATTTTTCAAAATATTTCAACAAAACCATATTATGTGAACCCTCGTTGGAACGAGCTCATCGAGCTCGTTCCAACGAGGGGTCACATGATATGGTTTTGTTGAAATTTTTTGAAAAATTTAAAAAAATATTTTTAAAATAATAAATTTTGATATCGTCTGCGTTGGGTAAAGGGATAAAATGCGTTTTCATGTGTATTGGAGGCATTTCCATCAGTCTGATACATAATGTCTTCTCATTTTCATCAGCCTGATACATAATGTCGTCATCAGTCTGAAACATAATGTCGTCTCTTGTGGAGCATAGTGGTGTCTTGGAGTCATTTCCATCAGTCTGATACATAATGTCGTCATCAGCCTGATACATTATGTCGTCTCTTGGGGAGCATAGTGGTGTCTTGGAGTCATTTCCATCAGTCTGATACATAATGTCGTCTCTTGGGGAGCATAGTGGTGTCTTGGAGTCATTTCCATCAGTCTGATACATAAGGTCGTCTCTTGGGGAACATAGTGGTGTCTTGGAGTCATTTCCATCAGTCTGATACATAATGTCGTCTCTTGGGGAGCATAGTGGTGTCTTGGAGTCATTTCCATCAGTCTGATACATAATGTCGTCTCTTGGGGAACATAGTGGTGTCTTGGAGTCATTTCCATCAGTCTGATACATAATGTCGTCTCTTGGGGAACATAGTGGTGTCTTGGAGTCATTTCCATCAGTCTGATACATAATGTCGTCTCTTGGGGAGCATAGTGGTGTCTTGGAGTCATTTCCATCAGTCTGATACATAATGTCGTCATCAGTCTGATACATAATGTCGTCTCTTGGGGAGCATAGTGGTGTCTTGGAGTCATTTCCATCAGTCTGATACATAATGTCGTCATCAGTCTGATACATAATGTCGTCTCTTGGGGAGCATAGTGGTGTCTTGGAGTCATTTCCATCAGTCTGATACATAATGTCGTCTCTTGGGGAGCATAGTGGTGTCTTGGAGTCATTTCCATCAGTCTGATACATAATGCCGTCTCTTGGGGGGGGGGGGGGTGTCTTGGAGTTATTTCCATCAGTCTGATACATAATGTCGTCTCTTGGGGGGCATAGTGGTGTCTTGGAGTCATTTCCATCAGTCTGATACATAATGTCGTCATCAGTCTGATACATAATGTCGTCTCTTGGGGAGCATAGTGGTGTCTTGGAGTCATTTCCATCAGTCTGATACATAATGTCGTCTCTTGGGGAGCATAGTGGTGTCTTGGAGTCATTTCCATCAGTCTGATACATAATGTCGTCTCCCGGGGGGGGGGGGGGGGTCTTGGAGTTATTTCCATCAGTCTGATACATAATGTCGTCTCTTGGGGAGCATAGTGGTGTCTTGGAGTCATTTCCACCAGTCTGATACATAATGTCGTCTCTTGGGGAGCATAGTGGTGTCTTGGAGTCATTTCCATCAGTCTGATACATAATGTCGTCTCGTGTCTGATACATAATGTCGTCTCTTGGGGAGCATAGTGGTGTCTTGGAGTCATTTCCATCAGTCTGATACATAATGTCGTCTCTTGGGGAGCATAGTGGTGTCTTGGGGTCATTTCCATCAGTCTGATACATAATGTCGTCATCAGTCTGATACATAATGTCGTCTCTTGGGGAGCGTAGTGGTGTCTTGGAGTCATTTCCATCAGTCTGATACATAATGTCGTCATCAGTCTGATACATAATGTCGTCTCTTGGGGAGCATAGTGGTGTCTTGGAGTCATTTCCATCAGTCTGATACATAATGTCGTCATCAGTCTGATACATAATGTCGTCTCTTGGGGAGCATAGTGGTGTCTTGGAGTCATTTCCATCAGTCTGATACATAATGTCGTCATCAGTCTGATACATAATGTCGTCTCTTGGGGAGCATTGTGGTGTCTTGGAGTCATTTCCATCAGTCTGATACATAATGTCGTCTCTTGGGGAGCATAGTGGTGTCTTGGAGTCATTTCCATCAGTCTGATACATAATGCCGTCTCTTGGGGGGGGGGTGTCTTGGAGTTATTTCCATCAGTCTGATACATTATGTCGTCTCTTGGGGAGCATAGTGGTGTCTTGGAGTCATTTCCATCAGTCTGATACATAATGTCGTCATCAGTCTGATACATAATGTCGTCTCTTGGGGAGCATAGTGGTGTCTTGGAGTCATTTCCATCAGTCTGATACATAATGTCGTCATCAGTCTGATACATAATGTCGTCTCTTGGGGAGCATAGTGGTGTCTTGGAGTCATTTCCATCAGTCTGATACATAATGTCGTCTCTTGGGGAGCATAGTGGTGTCTTGGAGTCATTTCCATCAGTCTGATACATAATGCCGTCTCTTGGGGGGGGGGGGGGTGTCTTGGAGTTATTTCCATCAGTCTGATACATTATGTCGTCTCTTGGGGAGCATAGTGGTGTCTTGGAGTCATTTCCATCAGTCTGATACATAATGTCGTCTCTTGGGGAACATAGTGGTGTCTTAGATTTATTTCCATCAGTCTGATACATAATGTCGTCTCTTGGGGAGCATAGTGGTGTCTTGGAGTCATTTCCATCAGTCTGATACATAAGGTCGTCTCTTGGGGAGCATAGTGGTGTCTTGGAGTTATTTCCATCAGTCTGATACATAATGTCGTCTCTTGGGGAGCATAGTGGTGTCTTGGAGTCATTTCCATCAGTCTGATACATAAGGTCGTCTCTTGGGGAGCATAGTGGTGTCTTGGAGTTATTTCCATCAGTCTGATACATAATGTCGTCTCTTGGGGAGCATAGTGGTGTCTTGGGGTCATTTCCATCAGTCTGATACATAATGTCGTCATCAGTCTGATACATAATGTCGTCTCTTGGGGAGCATAGTGGTGTCTTGGGGTCATTTCCATCAGTCTGATACATAATGTCGTCATCAGCCTGATACATTATGTCGTCTCTTGGGGAGCATAGTGGTGTCTTGGAGTCATTTCCATCAGTCTGATACATAATGTCGTCATCAGTCTGATACATAATGTCGTCTCTTGGGGAGCATAGTGGTGTCTTGGGGTCATTTCCATCAGTCTGATACATAATGTCGTCATCAGTCTGATACATAATGTCGTCTCTTGGGGAGCATGGTGGTTCAGAGGTTAGTTTTCATCAGTCTGATGTATAATGTCGTCTCGAGTCTGATACATAATGTCGTCTCTTGGGGAACATAGTGGTGTCTTGGAGTTATTTCCATCAGTCTGATACATAATGTCGTCTCTAGGGGAGCATAGTGGTGTCTTGGGGTCATTTCCATCAGTCTGATACATAATGTCGTCATCAGTCTGATACATAATGTCGTCTCTTGGGGAGCATAGTGGTGTCTTGGGGTCATTTCCATCAGTCTGATACATAATGTCGTCATCAGTCTGATACATAATGTCGTCTCTTGGGGAGCATGGTGGTTCAGAGGTTAGTTTTCATCAGTCTGATATATAATGTCGTCTCGAGTCTGATACATAATGTCGTCTCTTGGTGAGCATAGTGGTGTCTTGGAGTCATTTCCATCAGTCTGATACATAAGGTCGTCTCTTGGGGAGCATAGTGGTGTCTTGGGGTCATTTCTATCAGTCTGATACATAATGTCGTCATCAGTCTGATACATAATGTCGTCTCTTGGGGAGCATGGTGGTTCAGAGGTTAGTTTTCATCAGTCTGATATATAATGTCGTCTCGAGTCTGATACATAATGTCGTCTCTTGGTGAGCATAGTGGTGTCTTGGAGTCATTTCCATCAGTCTGATACATAAGGTCGTCTCTTGGGGAGCATAGTGGTGTCTTGGGGTCATTTCCATCAGTCTGATACATAATGTCGTCATCAGTCTGATACATAATGTCGTCTCTTGGGGAGCATGGTGGTTCAGAGGTTAGTTTTCATCAGTCTGATATATAATGTCGTCTCGAGTCTGATACATAATGTCGTCTCTTGGTGAGCATAGTGGTGTCTTGGAGTCATTTCCATCAGTCTGATACATAAGGTCGTCTCTTGGGGAGCATAGTGGTGTCTTGGGGTCATTTCCATCAGTCTGATACATAATGTCGTCATCAGTCTGATACATAATGTCGTCTCTTGGGGAGCATAGTGGTGTCTTGGAGTCATTTCCATCAGTCTGATACATAATGTCGTCATCAGTCTGATACATAATGTCGTCTCTTGGTGAGCATAGTGGTGTCTTGGAGTCATTTCCATCAGTCTGATACATAAGGTCGTCTCTTGGGGAGCATAGTGGTGTCTTGGAGTTATTTCCATCAGTCTGATACATAATGTCGTCTCTTGGGGAGCATAGTGGTGTCTTGGAGTCATTTCCATCAGTCTGATACATAATGTCGTCATCAGTCTGATACATAATGTCGTCTCTTGGGGAGCATAGTGGTGTCTTGGAGTCATTTCCATCAGTCTGATACATAAGGTCGTCAATCTGATACATAATGTCGTCAGTCTGATACATAATGTCGTCAGTCTGATACATAATGTCGTCTTTTGGGGAGCATAGTGGCTCAGAGGTTAGAGCATTGGTCTTTATGCAGAAAGGTCCACGGTTCAACCTTGACCCACGGTGCCTGCTTTGTGTCCTCGAGCGAGACTATTAATACCAACTCGTCGCCTGAGTGCTAGAATGTTCTATGTCCCCTATGGGACTATGTATTATCTCCCCTATGGGACATAGAACATTCTAGCACTCAGGCGACAAACTGCCAACGTGGTATCACGGTGGCACTGTGTACTAAGGCGCACTGCACATCAATGGTGCACTTGCTGTCAGCCACTGCTAATTCTGGTTGTGCAGATTTAGTATTTTTGTTTTGTTTTTATTGGGGTTTAACGACACTTTCGACAGCTAGGGTCATCTCGTGTCTGAGTGCAGAGTTAATACGTTGAAGAGTCTGGTCGTGGTTTGCCTCTGCTTGGTGGTTCTCTCCAGGTACTCCGCCTTCCTCCACCCGTAACACGAGCCAACACGCTGTTGCGATGGATGATGAAAATGTCATTAAAGAAAAATTAACAAACAAACAGAAAAATTAACAAACAAACAAACAGCATTTACCTTCATGTGAATGACATGTAGGTTGGGTCGACCTGAAAATTTCCAGGCCATATCTGACAGTTCGTCTGTTACAGTACAGTCGCCGTGGACCGGTCACTTTCCACGGAGGTGCAATATTTCCACGGACGCAATGATATTAGATACCAAACACTATTTGCAGAAACAATCATCAAAAAAGTATTTAATTAAATTTGTCCTGATGATGATTTTTTATTTTATCACTGCCCACGCATGGATTACGACCAGTCTACGGCCACTGTGCTGTAAACTAAACGTTGTGTTGTAATGTGAAACGCTGTTGAAAAGGGTTCTGTCATCAGTTCCCAGCGGCGCGTCAGAGATTAACATTTCCTAAGCAATAGAACAATACACAACGACGATGATCTCTTGCTAGAATCGTTTATATTGTTGAAGCTTGTTATTTAAAACTCGTGAACATAATTGATAAGAAGATGTAGACATATCGAATCCACGTAACGGTACTAAGGCATGGTAACCTGTTTTCAGGTTATCGTTGATTATATAATTTTGTGTTTTGTACAAGCTTAACCCTTTACCTAACGAATCGCCCGCATCCGCCCGCGTAATATGCAAATTGTGCAGTTGAAAAAATTAAATTTTTCAAAATATTTCAACAAAACCATATCATGTGACCCCTCGTTGGAACGAGCTCGTCAAGCTCGTTCCAACGAGGGGTCACATGATATGGTTTTGTTGAAATTTTTTGAAAAATTTAAAAAAAAATATTTTTAAAATAATAAATTTTGATATCGTCTGCGTTACGTCAAAGGGTTAATGGTTAAATACGAGGGATATTCCATGTACAATCAATCTAAAGGGTTAATATCATAATTATGACATGAGATATGCGATATATATTTTTACCCGAATACATCTGAGATCCGTGAAACTGTAGCAATAATCAAATTCTGCACCGATATACAGCATATCTTGAGGAGCATTTCGGAAACTGGATGCCTGGAACGTCCGACAAAGATACACCCAATCAAGACCACCGGTTGCAGCGGCAGCTGCGCAATCAACAGTCAGTTCAAATGGATTGTTCAAATCTACTTTACACCTGTAAGTACAAATAATATAGTTCCTAAATAAAAAGTAGCAGAAGATATTCTGGACCATTTTCAACACGAGGTAGGACACGGTGTTCTCTCTGGTCCGAAACTCTCTGGTACGCAGTTTTAGCCAATATGGATATTTTAGTGCCAAACAAAGTGTTTTATTGGGAAAACGCTAATGGGGGAGGGGGGTGTTTTATGCACTTTATCACAGGCTTGTTCTATGAAATCCGCGTCTACAGCAACACTAGACCATGCGGAAAATAAAAATCCGTTCCGCACACATGTGCCGAACGGAAATCGTTGACAGACTATTTTTAAATAGTAGCGAAATTTCACTGGAATTTTCTACAAACTGTGTACCGTAATTACAATTTGCATCGCTAGCGATAGTTAAACATCGTCTCCCGAGTTCCAATGCGTTCTATGTGCCAGTAGGCACATAGAACACATTGGAACTTGGGAGCGAAATAGTAACAAGGGTTCCCCTCGCAACTTTGGTTGGCGATAAAACGTTTTTATGCACTGTCTCGGATCCAAATAAATTTGTCGAGTTTTGAAAAATGAACTATTTATTTATTTATTCATTTATTTATTTATTTATTTATTTATTTATTTATTTATTTATTTATTTATTTATTTGAGCAATATATGCGATCCGATAGAGATAGTATTACACGCAATAACTTTCCTCCAGTTCCATATTTACAAATCTGTACGGAACATAAGTTCCATACGGATTTCCGTTGACGGACGATTTTTCCACCTGACGTCAACGATCCATCAAAAGAACTAAACTCCGCCCATTTTCGTAATCGGCCAATCGAAACGCCGCATTCAGACCTAGATCCATTCGGAAGCTGCGATGACAGCCGGTAAATCGAGTGTGTCAATGAAAAAAATGTTTCTCTTCAAATCCACCAAAATTAAAGTAACTAAACTTTTTCTTTTAATGGGGAGTAATTTCATAACACTCAAGTTCTGGCTTTAACCCTTTACCTAACATGAAAAGCAGACGACACTTGCAAACAAAATTCTTGAATAACTAATTTTTTTCATATTTTGGTCTCAAAAACATAGGTCAAGACTCCTCATTGGAACGGCTCGACGACTGTTACGTTGGGTAAAGGGTTAAATAAACGTGGACCATTGACTAGCCTCGTATTTCCTTAGCTAACTAGCATTCTCTATATTAGAGGTCTGTCGCTGGCCAAGTGGTGTGTGCAGTTCTGTAGTGTTTCATTAGGCGTTTGGGGCCGCAGGAGACTCTCTCGGCGTGGGTTCGAACCCCCGCTTTGGCACTGCAAATAAAACCAGCGTCCTTTCTTAATTCTGATTTCCAATGAGGTGCGGTCTGTAGAATCAAGTACTTAGATGCAATTTATCTGTTAACCATTGAATTTGTAATATACACATGTAGACGTCATCCGCATTGCAGTGTGTCACATTTCCCAGTTGTGTATATTATTAATACAGAGTTATGCGTGTCAGAAAGTCAACGTTTTTAATGGAAATGTCCATGTAGACGCCCTCTTACCCTGAGGTCGGGGGCAAAGGTGACAAAGGGTGCGCTTTTCACCAGGAATGTACGAATGGATAAAACTTTACTTTCCGAGAACTGTAAATAAGAAATTGTCGAGTATTTGTTTCTAACGTATTTTATGTGCGCCAATAGTAATGCGGGGATGGTTTTTAATGATGGAGTCTGGCTGATAATGGATAATCATCAAAGAAGCTCTATAACCGGAGGAATGAGTTCAAAGGCCTTACATCGCAACAAGACGCTATCTGCAGTGGCGGCGCCAGAAATTTTTTTGTGGGGGGAGGGGGGGGGGGGGCAACTAGGGGGGCAGACTCTCATGAAGGGGGGCAAATACGTAAAGGATAATATCATTACTTTGTTATGAGGTAGTCCAAACTTGGACCCAAAGTCCGTAATATACCTTTTTGGTTTGGTACGTCCTGTGGACGTACCAAACCAAAAAATTATATTACGGACTTTGGGTCCAAGTTTCGACAAAATGTTATGGTAATTAGCGGTCCTCCTTTCAAAAAATCCTGGATCCGCGTCTGGTGGGTCTGTGCGTGAGAGAGAGAGAGAGAGAGAGAGAGAGAGAGAGAGAGAGAGAGAGAGAGAGAGAGAGAGAGAGAGAGAGAGAGAGAGACTCATAATGCCCGTCTGTCATAATGCAAAATCCATGAATTTTTTTAGACAAGGGATATGGATAGACATGCCTTTGTTGGCTCATAACTTAATTATAACTTATAAGTATCTGCATCCGAGTCTTTAAATCTCTACTGCCTGGATGTGTTCATCAGCGAGCCTGAGGCTTTGGACTAAGTGTGTATGGGAATTTATTGGGAATAAAAAAAGAGAGGGGTGTGTGTGTGAGAGAGAGAGAGTGACTGAATGTGTTTGTGTGTGAGGGTGGATGGAAATGCATGCGAGATGGTTGGGGGGGGGGGGGGCAACTGGGGGGCAAAGCCTTCGTTTGGGAGGGCAAATGCCCCCCCCCCCCCCACCCCCCCCATCCGCCACTGGCTATCTGCAAGACAAAAGCAAAAGCATTGCATATGGTGCCTTGTTGCACTCAAGGAACCGCATGTATATACATGTAGTCTCAATACTATCGAGTGTCACGGGGGCGCGGGGGGCTCAGTAGGTAGAGGTGCAGGCTGCAAGCCGAGAGATCCTCGGTTCGAATCCCACCTGCGGCAACCGCGTTGTGTCCTTGAGCAAGACACTTCACCCCCATTGCCTATGTGGGGGCACGGTGACGCTGTGCACTAAGGCGTACTGCACGTCGATGGTGCACCTGTCTTCAACCAATGCTAACCCTGCTTGTGTGGAGTTAGTATGTTGGGGAGCTGACAGTTGCTCGCCGTTGCTCGGTGGTTCTCTCCGGGTACTCCGGCTTCCTCCACCCGTAAAACTGTCATGGTCCTGATGAGCCATTGTGCAGAAATATGTGACCTTAAACACCAATAAATAAATAAATAAATAAATATCGAGTGTCACATTACTGTTTATAATATTTTGTAAGCTCCTGGAGTCAATACTATAAAAAAACTATTCCAATGGTATTTTCTAGAATGTATTTTCTACTTATTAATATAACTGACTTAAATGAATCATTAGCATTTTAAAAGGTATGGTAATTTGCCAACTGGCAAATTGCCAAATCTTTGAAAATGCTAATGGTTCATTTCAACCCATTTAATGTCAGAACTAGAAAATACAATTTTAGAAAATTCAGTTGTAAAAGCAGTGATATTCGAATAAACAAGGAGGTGATCTTTCCTGTCAGCTGAAAATACATGTCAACAGATGGTGCACAGTTTAGACATAACATCTTAAATTCTTTGAAATTCTCAGAAACTGTGGGAGAAAAGACATATTCGGATACATCTTCAGAAAATCGTTCAGAAGAGATGTTTTGAGCAAAATATTTTTACTAAACACATTTAGAGGAACAGCTGCTGCGTTTTCGTGTGAACAGGTGATTTTATCACATAACACGATCAAATATCCCGGAAACATCGATGGTAACGCATTTAATAAACATGTGACGTTGAAGCGTTTTGAGTGAGCTCGTTTCCAAAGCACAACTGAATTAATCTTATCTCTTTCGTTAAAGCCGCTCATTCCATTAACCTTCATTAACCATTAGTCCCCCCCCCCCCCGCCCCCCCCCCCCCCCCCCAAACGGAAGTTGTCGGATTATTTAGAATTAAGTCACTCAGTTAGAATCCAAAATGTTTGGCCCCCATGACCTTTACTCTTTGAACCCGAGAGGCCGCTTTTCACCTCATAATATAATTAAGTTGGATGGTTGTTCAGACCTGGCATTCTGAAAAATGCAGGAGGGCAAAAAATCGCTCTCCTCAATCAGCTTAGGAGAGCAATTAGCTTTACACAGCTTTTTTAGTATCCAGTTGAACGAACTCATTGAAACTGAAACCAACAGACTATTACATCAGTGATTTTATTAACTTTACTAAAGCAAAGCGAAATCTCTTAGACATATAGATGTCTCACTCAACAACCGAACACACACTTGACAAGACCTGTGTGTGTACCCAGACCTGTTGTCCAAGAAAGTCATACGCCTACCACTACCACCTTCAACCCCCCCAAGGGGGGTTGAAGGTGGTAGTGGTAGGCGAATGACTTTCTTGGACAACAGGTCTGCTTGAATCTACAGTCACATCCTGGTGCAAGTGCTACAAGTGACAGGATAGTAGTAATGGTAGTATTTTATAGTGTCAATATTCCTTGAATAATTACCCCTCAAACTGTGATGTCAGTTGTTGAACTTGAAACTGACAGAAAAAAAAATATTGCTGTGACCCATTTTGCTTCAAATGATTGCAGCTGTGTTTGGGTATGGTTGCAGCCATTACCTTTTACCACTAAACCACTTTTAAAATGAAATTACGTGATGTTATGTGACTTCGAAGTTAAGTTACATTTTTGCTTCACAACAAAAATTTAATGTGAGCATAATACATGTAATCTCAATCATCCCAGACCAAAATATTTAGGAGGGCAGTTTTTCGCTCTCCTTAATTCTTTCAGGAGGGCAGTAAGGAGAGCTAAAAATCGCTCTCCTGCAATTGCCAAGCCTGGTTGTTAAGTGAATGTGGGGAGACAGGCCTGGCATTTTCAGGAGAGCCTACTGCTCGCCTTAAAAAACTGAGGAGGGCGAAAAATAACCCTCCTAGCCTCATAAAATAATGATCACCACAACAGCCTGTTACTAAAACCCACAGGTTTTCAAATCTCTGCTATATTTGTGGTCTCTGTAATATGGCCACTCTGCTCTTCCCACACCTCCGGGCCTTACAGAGACTACCTGGTTAGCAGCATCAAACAAAATGTACAAAGCCCACTAGGCAGAATTCATTAATAGTTCAACTTCATTTTGCCACTTTTAGCTTTTGTATGCGTGAGGAGAGCTAATCGCCCCCCCCCCCCCCCCCAGGCCATGTGGGGAGAGCGATTTTAGCCCTCCTGCATTTTTAAGAATGCCAGGCCTGGGAAGGAGGGGGGGTAGACCAATCTGTATTGGGGCCTCGGGGTTGCACATTGAAAATATCAATTGGTCTATCCCCAAATACTGAATATGGACTCTTCCAATAGCTTTCACTGAACTGACACAGACAGTACCACAAGGATTCAAAGTGTAAAGTATATGGTGGCAAGATGGCTTTCACACAGTAGTAACCATTAATATTTTTCTTCCATTTGATAAATGCCGGGGGTCACAATTTGTGGATTTTAATTGAGTGACTCAGTTTTGAACATTTCATTAACGTTTTTCAAGACATCCTAGCTAACGACATTTGTAAATCCATTTTGAATAACTAAAATCATTCACTTTTTGCCTGGACAACATGCCTTATGACCCCTCTTGGACTGAGCCCGCCAGGATCGTTCCAGTGAGGGGGTCAAAACTTGTGTTTCGAGGAAAAATTGACAGAATAATAGTTTGGTTGGTGATTTTAGTGAATAGCGCTGAACAGTTTTTGCAGTTACGTAAGAGTTACATTGCACAAGACGAAAATGAGTCTGAAATTCGTCAACAATGCCTCCGCTGAGATCGAGTTCAGACAGAGACGGCGGAACCAGTGAGGCACAAGGGGGCACGTACCCCTCCACGTTTTTCCACAGACATGTTGCGCGGTTACATAACGATTTAAAAGTGTCAACATACAGGCATTCCTGTAATATATTATTCGCAAATCCAAGCAACATTTGACAAAAGAATCCCACCTTCGGTCGCTTCGATCCGTTTCTTCTACTTCATCCATCTTCCAACCCGAAGGCTAGTAAAAGATTGAAGCAGAAGAAATGGACAGGACAGTGACCACACCGCGACATGCTCACATAAAAGAAAGAAGATAAGTATGTCACTGTACATTTACTGATATACTATTGTAACGTTTCTCCCACTGGGCCGAACTATGGTAGCCTTGAAAAGTTGCGCCCCTCCACTTTTATCGAGCTTCCCCTGCCTCTGAGTTTAGTGAAAGAAGTTTTAAAATTTAATATCAAATTATGACTGTATTTAGACATATAAAGTTAACAAAAACCCACCCGTCTCCATCCACTAAGGTATACACATCTGATCCCGAAAACATAATATTGTTAGAGACCTTTACATTCTTCAGAAAAAATCCATATACCGTAACTCCATTAATTCTGGGAACTGTAAATAGAAGAAAAATCCATATACCGTTACTCCATTAATTCAGGGAACTGTAAATAGAAGAAAAACCCATAAATTTACATGTTCTCCAATCACTTACCACTTATCCATTCTCGGTCTCGGCAATGCGGTGAGTTCTGGAATAACAAAAGTGGAGAATCATCTGTCTGAGGATTCGAGGATCTGAGGATTTGTGAACTAGTGAAGCCGTCCGTCCGTCCGTCCGTCCGTCCGTCGTCCGTACCAACGTTTTGCATTGTAATTTCCAATCTATCGCTCGGATTTGGATCTTCTTTGCTGATAGGGAACGGCTATGCACAAGGAACGGGACCGTCCACGTTTTTTCCAGAGTGAAGGCCCTTTTTCGACTTAGAAAATTTTTTTGTTTTCACTCTTTCCACTCAGAAAATTTGTCTGTCCCACAATACCTTCAAGGTTACTTCGGACTTGCATACGGGTCGGGGCCAGTGGTCCACGCTTTGCATTGCCCTTGTTGCACGCCACTTTCCCTTGGACCAGAGCATCCATGTTCAGAATAGTCACGTTCAGTTATCTATTAATTTCAAGCAGGCTCGTCATTTGGGGAGTTTATTATTAGGGTTTCACGACACTTTCGACAGCCAGGGTCACCTCGTGTCGAAGAGTTTTACAGTTTGAGTAAGCCGGAGTACCCAGAGAGAACCACCGAGCAGCGGCGAGCAACTGTCAGACTACATACTAACTACGGAAAAGTTTGCCCCAGGATTATTCATCACAAGTAGATTATCCTAAGTGGGATGATCATTTTGTCCTATGATAAATAACAAAAAACTTACAAAATATTTATTTATTGGGATTTATCGACACTTTCGACAGTCAGGGTCCACTTTTGTCAGACAGTTTTACGGGTGGAGAAAGTTTGAGTACACGGAGAGAACCACCAAGTAGTTCTCAAGCTCCCCAATATTACTAACTCTACACAAGCAGGGTTAGCATTGGTTGAAGACAATTGCACCATCTACGTGAATTACGCCTCAATACACAGCGTCGCCGTACCCCCACGTGGGCAATCGGGATTGCGTGCCGTGCCCAATGACACGACGTAGTTACATCTTGAGGGGATCGAATGTTGTGAAATTCAGTCTACAGTTGCATAATTATGCTGGGCAAAGAGTTAAAAGGGTCATTAGAATATATACTACCTGATTTCTGGAATACCCAGACGGCACGTGAATAACTTGGGGCAACCTCGAAAGAACCTTCTCTAGTTTTACGACATGTTTAAGTCCTTGAAGTCCTTAAAGTTCTAGGTTTATTCTTCTAAATCCACTAGACGATCATCGTACGGCCGCCGTGGACTGATCACTTTCCACGAGTCAACAATATTTCCACGGACGCAATAATATTTGATTCCAAACACTAATTATAGGAATAATCATCAAACATTTAATTAATGAAGCACCGGGTACAACCCGGTGCTTCATTAATTAAAATTTTGATGATGAAGATTTGTATTACCTGGTTAATGCACACGTGGACATCACTGCCCACGCGTGGATTATGACGAACACACCGCGACAGTACTGTACTCCGCTACCTCACATGAACCGTAGACCTTTCGATTTGAAGTTCAATGCCGTAACCACTGAGCTACCGCAATTCTACTGAGTCCAAAAAGAAAGTATAATAGAAACAAATGTGAATAAATAGCATAATGGATGAAATATAATAGTTCTAATGTTACATGTTTGTGGACAAGAAGTCGTGCAAAGAGTTTAATGGCGTGTTGCTGTTGTCCACCCAACCGTATAAATTTTGTTACGGATTTCAAAATAGCACGTGCTACCCGAGAATGTCAAATTGAATGGGTCACCGACGATTTCCTTTGTGTTATGTTGCGCTAGACAGCCTGGGTTATTGAGAAAACACACTAGCTTTTGTCTTCCGACATTTTCAAAAATGCAAAGGTTAACCGAAAATCAAAGGTTGCGTGACATTGGTATGCATGAGGTTGGGATACCTCCAGATGAGTTCGCTGCTGAGTTTGGAGTCACTGTGGCCACTATTTACCGTCTCATTGGAAGGTACAGAGCCACTGGATCTACTGCCGACCGACCGCGTTCAGGTCTGCCAAGAGTTACGACCCCTGCACAAGACCGACACATCCGGACGTCTCACTTTCTGGATCGCTTCCTTCCGGCGACGAGGACAGCACGAATTACTCCTGGTAGAACTAACAATAGAATCAGTGCACAAACTGTCCGCAGCAGACTCGTTGAACACGGCATCCAAAATAGGCGTCCATTCCATGGATCAATTCTTACCCAACGCCATCGTACCGTCAGAATGGAATGGCTGCGTCAGCGTGTTTGCTGGACTCAGTTGCGTTGGAGCACAGTTCTTTCTAGTGATGAATCACGATTTTGTCTACGGCCCGCTCATGGTTGGGCAAAAGTGTACCGCCGACGAGGAGAACGGTTTTCTGATGCTTGCGTGCGGGAATGCGACCGTTTCGGCGGGGGCAGTGTAATGGTTTGGGCAGGAATTCCCTTGCACCAACGAACGCAGTTGATCTTCATCGATGATAACCTGAAAGGACAGCGATATAGGGACGGAATTCTTAACGCTGTTGTTGTTCCGTTGTCCAACGCTAACGTCGGATTGCAGTTATTCCAGCAAGGCAATGCCCGATGTCACGTGTCGCGTATCTGTCGTGATTTTCTTGTGGAGCAGAGCATTGAACTTCTTCCCTGGCCCCCACTTTCGCCAGATTTGTCGCCAATCGAGCATCTTTGGAATCAAGTGGACCGTCGGGTACGACTTCATGATCTTCAGACGTTAGGCGATTTACGTAATGTTCTAAGGCAGAAGTGGAACGCAATACAACAGGGTGACATCCAGAGACTTATCCGGTCCATGCATCGTTGATGTCTTGCCATCCAAGAGGCAAACGGTGGACATACACGCTATTGGCTGCATGTGTCAACTTTTCATTTCATCCCATGTCTGAATTGCGACGTCCTGGCGTGACGCTGGCAACAGTTAAAACATGAAATTATGCGAATTCATACAGCTAGACTCGAAATATGAATTTACAATAATTTGTTTGGGATTTAAGTCGATAATACTAAAAAAATTAAGTTTATTATACTTTCTTTTTTGACTCCGTATTTTTGGGGAGTAGTGGTATGTATATGCTTTTATGTTTTATTTCATACCGGACTGCAACTTTGGGAAGGGACGGACAACTGGATATGAATTTATAACAACGGCCTCAGAATGCAAAAAAAGAATAAATGGAATCTTCCGTCAAACGCCGGGATGGGAGAAGATGAGCGTTAGGAGAAGGAAGTGGCAGGTCATAAAAATTCACGAGGGCACGCTTTTCGTTCTTGTGAAGGTTACTTGAAACCAATAAAATGCGAACGGTCCAGTAATTGAAGGAAATATTTCAACATTTGCATATTTCGATCCCGCTTTGTGCTAAACAGGTATTGATGTCAGACTGATACGAATTTTTTCGGTGCGAAGTGGAATTTTTTTCGGGGCTAAATGATTTGTTTTTGATTTTAGTGCCAAATGGAAATGAATGTAAATGAAAACCAAATATCCAAGGTGCGACGGATGGTAAAATTGAAACACATTCCAAGTTCACAGAAGCAATAACTCTGACAAAATATGCTTCAAATAACATTTGCATTGAACAAGGGGCCACACATCAGTAAAATAAACTTGCATGCCAAATTTGATGTCATTCCACCAAAAATATAGTAAAATTGAGTTAATGAATACAGAAACTCATTGCACACCGACCGACTGCCACAAAAAGAACTGCTTTTCGCAATTAAAACCATAACACCTACGTTAGGGGGAACATGATTGGTCAACCCCACACCGTTCCCAGGAACATCCGGTACGCGAATTCTCTGTTTCATTCATTATTTATTAATTCTAACGCACGACCAATTTAGCTTTGAAGAAAACTTCATCACACCACTGTTAGGTTTTGTCATTGTTACGACTGATTACTCGTGACGCAGACATCAAAACAGAAGGCAAATTCTACAAGAGATTCCCAGTAGAAAACAGAGCTAGGAACCCTTTTATCCCTTTACCCAACGTAACGGCCTGAACTCTTAAACATCCTCTTTACAGATTTCTTGTTCACTTTGATGTCTGTGCTTATCGTGTAATTTTTAGAATGATGAATTGTTACCATATCGCGTTAAAAGAAATAATGGCACCATTTTTTTCAGGGGTGAGTTTAGGAAAAAATTTGCAGACACCGATGCCGATTTTTTGTTTTTGACCAGTCGGAGGACCCACCCACCCACCCCATGTAATTTTTTTCCAGTTTTACAATTTTTTCCGGGGTTATCTGAACCACACACCCCACTAAATACATGCTTCTGCATCATCCTTCCCACCATACTGCACCATAACAAATTTTATCATACAGTATTGAGTGATTGACCTTGTACCTTGTACAGTAGGACAGGTCTTTATCAGACCAAAGTGGTCTCTTAAGGCAGATGGTCTCCCATAACAAATCAAATATAGAGTAAAGCTGGTATGTCCAGGTATGTCCATATAAAACACGGTCTCCAAAGACATCGGTCTCTTAAGGCATGTTCTATTGTAATTCATTAACACTGTTGAATGTCATATCATTAACTTTTTACCTATAGTTATCTCTCCATGTGTTCAGACATGTTGTAGAAACCAACAATATGTATGGTATTCGACAGAGTTCAGAGAGCTTTGTAAAATATCATACAAATTGTTGATTTTTTGACTACATGCATGAACCAGCATGGCCTGACATGAAGAGAGATAATTGCGGATGAGAAAATATACCTCAATATCAAAGTGAAGGGTGTTGATGTAGCAAAAAACTTTCTATGCAGCCTGGTCATTCTGAGTCATTCCTAAAAGTATTTCAATCTGTGTAAATTTCATGTAACACTCAGGTAGAGGCATTAACCTCTTACCTAACATAGTGGCCACAATAAATGTAACCAAAATAAACCAACAACATTCAAAGTGGATTATATATCCAAATATATCCCACAATAAAGCCACACAAATATGGATAACATTAGAACTGACTCTTCGAGCCAGTTCTAATGTTAGCCATACATGTGTTTATTCAAGTAACCTTAATGAACAGTAATGGTTATATGAGAATTTTTATTTTTTTTTGTATTTTACATAAGAATGTTAGGCAAAGGGTTAAATATCATAAATTACTCAACCCATCAGAACCCATTGCGTTCTCCATTCATATATAGAGTGGAACTTCTCTTGAGAGACCACCTTTTTGAGGAACCACCTCTTTTGTGCTAGAGCGTGTTTTATGTGGACAACACAGGACAGCATACCATTTCGGCCAGACAAAAGTGGGCTTTCAAGACAGGTGGTCTTGATAGACCACCTGTCTGAAAGACCCCTTTTGTCTGACAAAAATGTTGGTCTCTCAAGAGAGGTTCCACGGTATGCGTATGCAAAAAGCAATGAGTTTAGTCATTTATGTATTTGTTTATTTTTTTGACGAAGGTTTGGGTGGGGCATGGCTGGGTTGGGGGAGGGGATTTATTACTTATTTTAAGTCCAGCCCTAGAAGGTCTGGTACATGATTTTGTTGACACACGTGTTCTCAGATGTGTTTGAAATAAATTAGCAGTTCAATCAGGTTCAATGTTTAGTAGTTTTTGTGTTACATACTTCCTACAATGGCAATAAGAGTCATTGGTGTTTTCGTAATAGGTCTGGATACATCGTTGTACAGAATTGTTCCTGCAGCTGAAATCTGTAACTGTTCCTGACTTCACATGATTGTCTTTGCTCCTCATCTAAGCCAGCCGATCTCACCAGGGTGAACATATTAGAAATTTAATCAAACGGAACACCCTCAAGATAACTTATCCTTAGAGTGCAGTGTTTGATAATTGCAATTAGTGATGCATTTTAACTTGCATTATTCAATATGTCATATATTGTATCACTATAAGCCGAATCATAGCTCAGCCGCAATAACAGTTTTATAATCGTATATAACCCATGGTAGGTACCCCCTGATAACTTGAGTGTCTTTTTATTGGTTTTTGAATGATACTTCACTTATTATGGTATACAATTTTGGCCAAAAGTGTCTGAGAAAAAAATTTGCAAGCATCGGAAATTTTTTTTTTGTCCTCCTTGACCACCCACCCACCCCGGCATCAGTGTTTTGCAAATTTTCTCCAACCCCCCCCCCCCCCTGGTTTTTTAGCGTATTTATCTTTCCAAATGATACGTTTCTCAAAGGTACCTCGATGAGGGTTCATAAGTCTATCGATTTTGAAAATGGAAGGAAGTTTATACTGCTCACTAACGTGTGAAATGAAGTGCGCTACTGTTCAGTCTCTGTATAACTCGTGGTGTTTTGTTCACGTTTTCGTGCACACATTGTATAACTCATGGTGTATTGTTCACGTTTTCGTTGACACATTGTATTATAACACATGGTGTACTGTTCACGTTTTCGTGGACACATTGTATAACTCATGGTGTATTGTTCACGTTTTCGTGTGGAGTCTCGTCATAACTCATGGTGTATTGTTCACGTTTTCGTGGACACATTGTATAACTCATGGTGTATTGTTCACGTTTTCGTTGACGCATTGTATAACTCATGGTGTATTGTTCACGTTTTCGTGTTGAGTCTCGGTATAACTCATGATGTATTGTTCACGTTTTCGTGGACACATTGTATAACTCATGGTGTATTGTTCACGTTTTCGTGTGGAGTCTCGTCATAACTCATGGTGTATTGTTCACGTTTTCGTTGACACATTGTATAACTCATGGTGTATTGTTCACGTTTTCGTGTGGAGTCTCGTCATAACTCATGGTGTATTGTTCACGTTTTCGTTGACACATTGTATAACTCATGGTGTATTGTTCACGTTTTCGTGGACACATTGTATAACTCATGATGTATTCTTCACGTTTTCGTGTACACATTGTATAACTCATGGTGTATTGTTCACGTTTTCGTGGACACATTGTATAACTCATGATGTATTCTTCACGTTTTCGTGTACACATTGTATAACTCATGGTGTATTGCTCACGTTTTCGTGGACACATTGTATAACTCATGGTGTATTCTTCACATTTTCGTGTGGAGTCTCGTCATAACTCATGGTGTATTGTTCACGTTTTCGTTGACACATTGTATAACTCATGGTGTATTGTTCACGTTTTCGTGGACACATTGTATAACTCATGGTGTATTGTTCACGTTTTCGTGTGGAATCTCGTCATACAGTTAAATCTAGAAGTCCTGTCATAAAATGAGCACAAATAGCACGTTGATATGCGCGTTAATGTACGCGTTATGGCCTCAGTAAGGCTATCAAACTCTGTACATAATGTCTGTGCACAAGCAATGTTTCA
Source organism: Pictodentalium vernedei (assembly GCA_031216915.1). Classification (NCBI taxonomy): domain Eukaryota; kingdom Metazoa; phylum Mollusca; class Scaphopoda; order Dentaliida; family Dentaliidae; genus Pictodentalium; species Pictodentalium vernedei. The sequence continues at coordinate 540,360,040 of CM062293.1, forward strand.
GCCAATGGACCTCCGGGTACCCGGAGGTCCATTGGCAGACATATTGCATGTGTTTGCTATGAGTAACCAGGAGAACCTGCCGTGCTTCGGATGCCATTCGATATGGCAATTGCGCGCAATTCCAGCGCGCAATTAAGCCTAGATAAGCGCACTATTCGTGACATGGCTTCTAGTTTTAACTGTAACTCATGGTGTATTGTTCACGTTTTCGTTGACACTTTGTATAACTCATGGTGTATTGTTCACGTTTTCGTGTACACATTGTATAACTCATGGTGCATTGTTCACGTTTTCGTGGACACATTGTATAACTAATGGTGTATTGTTCACGTTTTCGTGTGGAGTCTCGTCATAACTCATGGTGTATTGTTCACGTTTTCGTTGACACATTGTATAACTCATGGTGTATTGTTCACGTTTTCGTGGACACTTTGTATAACTCATGGTGTATTGTTCACGTTTTCGTGGACACATTGTATAACTCGTGATGTATTGTTCACGTTTTCGTGGACACATTGTATAACTCATGGTGTATTGTTCACGTTTTCGTGTTGAGTCTCGGTTTAACTCATGGTGTATTGTTCACGTTTTCGTGTTGAATCTCGGTATAACTCATGATGTATTGTTCACGTTTTCGTGGACACATTGTATCATTTGACCTAGATTTTATACAGAAAACACATTATATTAAATTTTTTATTTTAATTTTTTCACCCAGTTTTATTACATGCTCTTCAGCATACAAGCAAATCATATCTTAGAGACGATATTTTTCCAAATTAATGGCTTATTGTACCTTTTAGCTAGGGTCCTGCGAATATTCGAGATTCGATTCGATATCGATACCATACGTATGCTTCGAGATCGATCCCGAATCAGACTCAGGATTCGATTTTTTCGAATCTCTCGTTCTAACTTCAATTTGTTACATTTCCAACAAAAATAGGATAAAACTGTCATTAGAAAATTCATTCATGTAGGCTCAATTCCTATTTATTTGAGTAATTGACAATGTTTAATTGTTAGGTAAGGTGTGAATTTGGCCCATAACATTATCCATAGTTTTGGTTTTTGAAGGCTTAACTTGTTACTATTCACGTTCTTAAGAACGTGAATAGTAACAAGTTAGGCCTTCAAAAACTAAAACTATGGACAATAAGCCTAGCTGTTTCAGCGACGGTGCTACAGAGAATATTTAGTTATTGGTGTTTAAGGTATTCACTCCGTCGCGTAAGGGTCATCACAGTGTTCCGTAACTTCCGTTTGATGCAATATGAAGTAACTTGTCTTTTAAGATTCGATTCGGGATTCGATTCGATGTCGATATCAGAGACACGATTCGATTCGAGATTCGATTCGAAAAGAAATTTGTGATTCGCAGATCCCTACCTGTTAGCACTTATCGTTTATTTATGTAGCCCAAAAAATCGTGGTATTATGTCTCGTGCAAAACAATCTGTGTTAATTGACTATTTTATTAATCTAATTATGCTTTTGTTATAAACTGATTTATCACAGAAGCTATAGAAAAAGTTAAAAACCTATTTCTCAGGCCCTCTCGCGTGGTCCTTTTGGCTGCCGCATGCTCTCGTTTTATTCCCAAAGTAAATTTGAAAAAAAATAAAAATTAAATCGTTTATGTCTGATATTTTACCCAAGTTGATAAAATTGATAAATTTTCCCATGAGTATGTGGGGGCACGGTGGCGCTATGGACAAATGTGTACTGTATATCGATGGAGTATTTGTCTTTGACCAATGCTAACCCTGCATGTGTGGGGTTAGTACGATGGAAAGTTTGACAGGTGCTCGCCGTTGCACGGTGGTTCTCTCCGGAGACTTCGGTTTCCTCCATCCATAAAAATGCCCAAAAGTGCCGTTAAACCCCCAATAAATTAATAAACAAATAAGTAAATAAATAAATAAATAAATAAATAAATAAATAAATAAATAAATAAATGTCCCTTGAGCTTTGCAATGCTTTAGCACTCAAAGGACGAAATACACCACTACAGATGCTATTCTTAGATTATGAGGCCTAAAACATAAAACAAACCAAGAACATGAACTTTTGATGGCAAAAAAATAATTACAAATATAAAAAATGAATAGCGGTGACAGGTTTTGGCCATTACATTGGTTAATAGGTTAAGGGTGTTTCGATTAACAATCGTTCACGGCATAATCGATTAGAATTTTCCTCGGTCGAATAATCGGTTAATTTTCACTCCCTTTAATTATGATTAGAAATTTAAGGAACTTCTGCATTGAGAAACGTGTACATTTAAGACGATATATTTAATGAATGTCCCTTATTCGGTCCGATGGAGAAATATGTAAAATATGGAGGCAAAAAGATGCAAAAAGATGCATTTCTCTCGACTTTAAACGCTATAGTAATAAAGCTCTACGCCCTCGAAAATCATGTTATTGTATAATTAGTTATCTTGTTACAGTTAAAACTAGGAGTCCTGTCCTGAAATGTGCACAGATAGCACGTTGATCTGCGCGTTAATCTACGCGTTAGTAGTAAGGCTATCAAATTATGTACATACCGCCTGTGCACAAGCGATGTTTCAGCAAATGGACCTCCGGGTAACCCGGAGGTCCATTAGCCGAAACATTGCCTGGTTTGCTATGAGTAACCAGGAGAACCTGCCATGCTTTGGATGTCATTTGATATGGCAATTGCGCGCAATTCCTTCGCGCAATTAAGCCTAGATAAGCGCGCATTTCGTGATGGGACTTCTAGTTTTTACTGTATAACAATAACAGCTTGGTTATCTTGTAAGAACAATTTAGTTTAAATTACAGTGTGACGCTAATAAGCTACCGAAGTATTCCACCAATAATTATCTTACTTACGTGTACAATCCATCGTCCCTCTAATCGTATAAGGCGTTCCTAAAATGACACGATAATAACCAGTTGCTCCAGTTCTCGGGACTTGAAAGGCATTAGTTTGGTCCCATAATTGGAGAGACATAGTACATGAATTAATTGTTGCATCTTCGTCAACAATGGGGCTGAAAGATATATAAAAATATACTCAGTCTCATTCCCATTAAAAGATATTTCAACTCATACTTCATGCTGCTTACAAGTTTATCGTGAAATTACCATTCAAGGGCCATTGTCCCATTTTTGTACCAGTATCTTGGAAACGGCTATTAGATGAGTCTTATTTCTTCTTTTCTCGGAGGGCCGATACAACACTGTAATGTACAACCCGGTGCTTCATTAATTACAATTTTGCTGATGATGATTTTTAATACCGGTTAAACGCATGCGTGGACATAACTGCCCACGCGTGGATTACGTTGAATTTCCGGCGACTGAACTGCATTTTCTCGTTCTTGAAATTAACATCTGTGACTCAAAGCATTTTTTCTCGACCAATGAGATTCGCAAGTGTTGTGAGCAAAAAAGGGTGAGATAATTTCCAAATTCTTTGTCCGCTTTTGTTGTCACACTACTGTATAAAGGTATCAGGGAACTAAATATTTCAATTAGAGTTTCCCGCCTTGACACTCGGAAATGATACCATTTCTAAATATAGACAACCTTGGGATTTTTTTTTTGTTTTTTCAATAAACGTTTGAAACATTCTGTTGACATCTTGCATTATTGTTGAATATTCCTGATAAAAATAGGGTTATTTGATGACATTTGACCTAAAAAATACAATTTACTTTTTGTGTGTTTTTGTTGGGATTTCCCTGAAAAATATTTGCACGTGACCGGTACTTCCCTTCGTGTCAGTTTTTCTCTCTTATTTGTTTCATGACCCCTTGTTCTCGGGTCAGAAAAAGTTGTCTGAAGGGCTGTGCTTGACAAAGATATTTGAATGCCAAAATTAAAGTGATGCGATCCTATTTCGTTTACTGAAACGTTATAATTGTTGCCTATGGGAAAATATTTAGTTCCCTGATATCATAGCAGTTGCTCATTTTTTTTTCATATTAATATTAAGTACAAGCCTTTTGGCTCATTACTTGTTTTGTTACATTTCTCGATTGGGGGGTGGGGGGGGGGGGGGAGTCATAACTTCGATCCTGACTTGTAGTAACCTTTTTTGCTTCCTTGTGGTAGTACTTAACTTGCGTCTTCCAATCTGCCTATCTATGAGTTTTGGGGTGAGCCCATTGAGGAAGCAGTTAAGTGCCGCTTGCCGAAGCCCCTGCCTTACCCCTCTACATCGAAAGAGAAAGGAGAGAAAACGGAAGGCCATTGTACGGGAGTTCGACCCTCTACCTGCAGAATGTCATATGAACCATTCCGGATTACGGGAAGAAGGTGCTGAAGCTGTTCAAGGGTGACGAGAGAGAGACTGTTGATCTTACATTCAGTCAGACGCATTGGCACTTGGGCAGTATGGAAGTTCTTTAGAGACTGGCAAGCGGATGTCCACCAGCTGGCCGCAGACTCCAAGGCGTTCTTCGAAGACGTGTGACCAGCAACTGGTAGAGAAAAAAATCATGGACCTCAAAGACGTAAACTTCTAGCTTGCCTTCAAGATCCAATTTAGGAAGGACAACCCTGATGGAACTGAAGAGTACACCGACTCCGTGGTTCGCTATAAGCAGGAAGCTGTCCTCAAAGATCATGAGATCGATGAAGCACTTGACAAGGTCATCCTTGGGAAAATATTTTGATGTATGTTTTGTGCATATTAATTTTGAAATTTATGGAATATCAGAGTATTTGAAAGTAAACAAATTTCCCTTACTAAAATAACACAAATAACACCTTAAAGTGGAGACTCTTTTTTGTCATTCCTTACCATTCACTGGATAGCTAGGTTGCTTTTTACATTGTGTGTATTCAATGTTCACTGTTGATCTTGAGACTCGTGGTGTGATTTCTTATAAATGTCACCTTGTTGTTAACTTTTGAAAATAAATCCATGGCAGAAATTCCCAATAATCAAGAAGTGAACACAGCGAGGTTCTGGTTGGGTGGCTGACCGAGCGAAAACTCTCTATCCAGATACTGATCGCTAACCTATGATAGGAGGCTCATACATTCCAAAATCAAGCAAGCCGTCATCAACGTGCAGAACAAGGATGTTCAATGCCTCCGGTGGGCCCTACGGTCTACTCTGTTCCCGGCGGCTACAAACTCACACAAACTCACCTGGTATCACATAGATGACTCTCTGGACTTCATTGGGATCGATGCACCCGCCCCCATCTCTCTGATTGTGAAGGCTGAGAGACTGAATAACCTCGCCATCAAAGACTTCGGCTGGGACAAGCGGGTTATCGTTCACGACTCAGCAATCACGTGGGGGACCCCCCCCCCCCCCCCCCCCGCATCAACCTCCTGCTAATAGAGAAAGCAGGCAAGTTCCATTACACTTGGGTCAAGGGCCTCAACAAGCTACTGTTTGATTAGTGAAAGCACCGAGAGCGTAAACACTACTGCCAGAGATGCCTTCATGGCTACTCATGGGAAGACCTCCTGCAGTCTCACAAACCAAAATGCCGTTGGATCGGTCAAACAGCGATGAGAGTGGATATGCCGGTCGTGGGAAAAAAACAAGCTAGCCTTTACAAACCACTCCTAGCTCCCTACATCATCTGCTCTAACTTTGAGGCCCTCACCAATAAAATCACATGACTGGAACTCGATAATGAAAAGAGAAACACCCAGAAGACACAGCTACCTTAGGCATTCAGCTACTGCTATGTGGTCGTCCGCTGTTACGGCAATGCAGAGGCCCCGGTGGAATACCGAGGGGCCAATACGGTAGAGCATATTCTCAGAGCAATCCAGGAGGTGGGGCGCAAGATCATTGTGGTACTGGCCAACCCTAAGGCTATGCGGATAAGTCCAGCGGACTGACAGACCTTCAGTATATCCACAGCCTGCCGTGTGCGAGAAGTCTCTTGATGGTGACTACGTTCTAGATCACTGCCACATCACCGGCGTGTACAGAGTCGTCTTCTAGAACGCATTCAACCTAAAACTGTGACTGAGTCCCCAAAACTACGACCATTTTAATGGTCTTACACAACATCCGGGGGTACGACAGCCATCTCCTGATGCTGGTCATATTCAAGGTTGAGGACAAGGTCACATGCATATCCAACAACACTGAGAAGTACATCAGCTTCTCCCTGAACCTGCCCCGGCTTATCGACAGTCAGCAGTTCCTGTTGGCGTTCCTTGACAAGCTCGCAGCAACAAATCAGCCGATTGCTTTCAGATCACAGCTCTAAAGGAGTCAGATGCAGAGAAGAGGGCTCTACTGCTGTCAAAGGTTGTTTACCCACATGCGTATATGAATCGCTGGAAGAGCTTCGCAGAGTGTCAAATTCGTCCAAGGGAGTCGTTCTACAGCAAGCTCAGCGATGAGCACATCAACGAAGATGACTCCTTCCACGCGCAGGATGCCTGGGCAACCTTTGGGTGGAGGAACCTTGACGACTACCAGACTTATACTTGCCCACCGACGGGCTTCTCCTGGTAGACATCTTCGAGATCTTACGAAAAACCTGCTAGCGGTAGGATGGCATCGATCTTGCCCTCTACTACACAAGCCTTGGCCACTCTTTGAACGCGCTGCTCAAGAAAACGAGTGTATAGCTTGAGCTGCTAGGAGACTGTAACCAGAACCTCTTTATCGAGGATAGGATGCGTGGTGGAATCTTCATGGCCTGGAAGCGCAACGCGAGGGCTAACAACGCTCGGGTCGAGGGCTATGGCCCTTGAAAGCCGAACACCTACATCTTAAACTTAGATGCTGACAATATGTAAGGCTGGGCCATGGGCCAGCCGCTAACTACATGCTATTTCGAGATTGTAGAGGATTGTGAAGGCTTTGAGAGAACATGGCAGACGATCCGGTAGATTCTAACAAAGGCTATATCCAAAGGGTAGAACTGGATTGCTTCGGTGAGCTTCACTGTGTGCACAATTCCTATCCGCTGGCAACGGAGCGCGTGGAGGTTCAGAAAGAGTGGATGTCTGAGTATCATCAAAACGTTCTGGGTGTTACGGGTGCACCTTCTGGGGTTGAAAAGCTGGTCCCAACCTTCCGCGACAAGGAACGCCACGTGCGAAACTACCGTAATCTCCAACTCTACCTATCTCTGGGCATACGTCAGAAGGTCCATTGAGCTCTCCGATTTGCCTAGCTTTATTCTTGGATGTCTTAACCAAATTTGGCCACGAGTTGCTCTCCGGAAAAATTATTTTATTATCAGTTCTGGTACGAATACGGTAGCAGATTGCCAGGAACCATTGGTGCCTGCTGTCAACTCTGTGAGTTGCATGCATATATGTTTCATATTCTATACATCACGGCCTTCATTTTGATGTATGTTTTGTGAATATTTATAAACAAATTTCCCTTACTAACATAACACCTTAAAGTGACGACTCTTTGCTTGTCATTCCCTGCATGTACCATTCACTAGATAGCTAGGTTGCTTTTTACATTGTGTCTATTCAGTGTTCACTGTTGATCTTGAGACTCGTGGTGTGATTTCTTATAAACGTCACCTTGTTGTTGACTTTTGAAAACAAATCCATGACAGGTGGGGAGGGGAGGAAGGAGGGGGATGGGTTCGTTTCCCTTTATATAACTCTGCTGATTAAAACATAACAGTAAACTATAAACTCACTCAACTGTCACAGGAGTCGTTGCCACCGACATATTAGTAGCACTATTACAGTCACATGTCATTTTATAGATTATATCATATTCACAATTAAGATCTGCTTCTTGTCTTGTCCTAATTCTCCATGTATAGTATGTCTAAAATAAAACAATTACGAGAAAGTAAATCGATAACAGTCGATTACCCTGAATATCCTCCGGCTCTTACCATCTCAACTTCTTAGAAGGATGTAACAATATAAGTTACAGGGCGTTTAGTTTGCAGATACAGTGTCATATACGCCTCTGAGAAAACAATATTAGGTGAGGCGAACCTCACCTAATATTGTTTTCTCTGAGCCGTATATGACACTGTATCTGCCAACTAAACGCCATGTAACGTATTTATTATGCACGGCATGCTAAAATGTCATTGGGGAAGTTAACTCAACGAAGAGTTAAATGATGCGCACTTCTAAAAAAATGTAAACAAAGCAGACGATGTTTACATACGCAACAAGGGGAGTAATTTTGCTTCCGCATTCTAATAAATCACTCGTTCTTTAACCTCCAATGTTTTGGGTTGGTTTGGCATTTTATTATAACAGTTTCATTCAATCGAATGCAATGTTTATACGACGGGGCTATTTTATATGGTGGATATTCTGTACGACTGCGCTGCAGCATGTACGTACGTGTAAATTAAAAGCTGAGGCGTGTGGATATGACGATAAAACAAAATGGCTAACGGGCACCTAATATTAAATTAATATTGGGTGCTTTTCAGCCATCCTGAACCTAATATTGCAGAGTCTACGTCTCTTAGTAACTTCAGTGGATTGGATAAACAAATGTACTAGCATAATAATGCACGTTATGGTGCTTGAGTCCAAATCACACAGTACAGCTGCCGTGGAGTGGTTAAAATCCACGCGTGGACGGTGTTGCCCACGAGCGCTTTTTTCAATCAATAACAGTAGTTTTCGGCAAATATTCAATGAAAGAAGCACCGTGTCGTACTCGTGTCGTCCGTGTCGTACCCGTGTCGTACCCGTGTCGTACTCGTGTCGTACCCGGTGCTTCATTCAGTGAAAATTTAATAGCGATTCCATTGTTGTATTCACTGTTAACGCGTGGAAATATTGCCCGCGCTTGGATTGTCACATTTCTACGTCGACTGTACTGTAAAGCTTATGTCTCGGTTGACGTTGACAGACATGGCTTGATTTCTCAAATGTCAGCACATGTTCCCATAAGACTAAAATCCTAATCCTCCTTGTTGGGCGAGAGCTCGCGAAGTTTTTCTATGTTTATGGCTCCATGAAGTTATGAGAGGTCACCACATCAAATACGGAAATGAGGTTACCCGTTTCGCAATTATTTCATCAACGGAGTGGCTCACATTTTCCTAGAGTTTTCACACATGCAGCAGATGATGTTCACACTGAAGTGTTGTTTAACCCTTTACCTAACGTAACGGCCAAAACCGGCCAGCGTTATTCTCAAAAATCGCCAATTGATTTTCATTTTTTGTCTATAAAACATAGGTTATGACCCCTCATTGGAACGAGCTCGTTTCAATGAGGGGTCATAACCTATGTTTTTGAGACAAAAAAATTAAAATAATAGTTATTCGAGAATTTTATTTTTTGCAAGTGTCGTCTGCTTTTCATGTTAGGTAAAGGGTTAAATTACAAATCCATTTACGATTTGAACTAAAATAGAGTGAACTAGACGTTTATCTGCTTTATTGATTGTGTATCCAGTGACGTCGTGAGATACACGAAGGGTTTATTTACTAAACTTGTTATCCTTAAAGGTTACCTTGTTCATTTCACAATGTGGGTTTTAGTTTAAGCAATATTTATTCAATAAGTATGCAATATGTTACAATACTGAAAACCAATAAAAGTGACAATATGTATAGAGAACACGAAGAATATAACATATACTAACAAAAAAACATATTATTATGTAATGGGGGATCTGACAGAAAGCTAGGAGCTTATGTTAGTCATCTCCTGGGGTCATTCAGAAATTTACACAAAAGGTAGTATAATATAGTAGATGGGCTCATATATCGCCGCCTGGAACCCATGGACTGTGGTCGGTCGCCAGCTTGATCATCAGCCGCTTGCCAAGCTGCGGCACCGCATCCATGCACACAGCGAGAGCTGCATGTAGGCCCTATGTGGACCTGGGAGCAAATACCCGAGAGATCATTCAGATTTGATTTGTCAGCATCGTTGTCGACACTAGCAGGTAACCTCGAGTGCAACAATGAGGAGGTATTATTGGAGCATATTCGTCCTTGTGATGAATTGACAGGTTATCGGAGGTTATGTTTAACTTGTGATGAATTGACAGGTTATCGGAGGTTATGTTTAAGTTATGATGAATTGACAGGTTATCGGAGGTTATGTTTAACTTGTTAAGAATTGACAGGTCATCGGAGGTTATGTTTAACTTATGATGAATTGACAGGTTATCGGAGGTTATGTTTAACTTGTGATGAATTGACAGGTTATCGGAGGTTATGTTTAACTAGTGATGAATTGACAGGTTATCGGAGGTTATGTTCAACTTGTGACGAATTGACAGGTTATCGGAGGTTATGTTTAACTTGTGATGAATTGACAGGTTATCGGAGGTTATGTTTAATTTATGATGAATTGACAGGTTATCGGAGGTTATGTTTAACTTGTGATGAATTGACAGGTGATCGGAGGTCATGTTTAACTTGTGATGAATTGACAGGTTATCGGAGGTTATGTTTAATTTATGATGAATTGACAGGTTATCGGAGGTTATGTTTAACTTGTGATGAATTGACAGGTGATCGGAGGTCATGTTTAACTTGTGATGAATTGACAGGTTATCGGATCTTATGTTTAACTTGTGGTGAATTGACAGGTTATCGGAGGTTATGTTTAACTTGTGGTGAATTGACAGGTTATCGAAGGTTATGTTTAACTTGTGATGAATTGACAAGATATCGGAGGTTATGTTTAACTTGTGATGAATTGACAAGATATTGGAGGTTATATTTAACTTGTGATGAATTGACAAGATATCAGAGGTTATGTTTAACTTGTTATGAATTGACAAGATATTGGAGGTTATGTTTAACTTGTGATGAATTGACAAGATATTGGAGGTTATGTTTAACTTGTGATGAATTGACAAGATATCAGAGGTTATGTTTAACTTGTGATGAATTGACAAGATATTGGAGGTTATATTTAACTTGTGATGAATTGACAGGTTATCGGATGTTATGTTTAACTTGTGATGAATTGACAGGTTATCGGAGGTTATGTTTAACTTGTGATGAATTGACAGGTTATCGGATGTTATGTTTAACTTGTGATGAATTGACAGGTTATCGGAGGTTATGTTTAACTTGTGATGAATTGACAGGTTATCGGAGGTTATGTTTAACTTGTGATGAATTGACAGGCTATCTGAGGTTATGTTTAACTTGTGACAACAGGTAATTAGCTCAAGTCAAAGAGAAGAATACAGATCTATTATCACCATTATATTTACAGTTAAAACTAGAAGTCCTGTCACGAAATGCGCGCTTATCGAGGCTTAATTGCGCGTTGGAATTGCGCGCAATTGCCATATCAAATGGCATCCAAAGCATGGCATGGTTCTCCTGGTTACTCATACACGCTAAAAACTAAAGTGTTAAAAACTACACTTGAAGTGCTGTATTTAACACTTACTAAGTGCTGAACTAGCACTTTGTTCATAAGCAGATATCCCAGAACACAGGTGTTACAATAATACCACTTGACAAGTGTAATGTCGCGACACTTAAAAGGAAACAACGCAGATGACGCGGATCAGGCTCGAACTCTCGAGCCTGATCCGCGTCATCTGCGTTGTGTCCTTTCAATTATGTACCCACCAAGCGCAAATCAAATTATGGACGATTCTGGAAGAATCACCAATGCTAGACACATGGGAAGTGCAATCCATTCAAGTTTCAGATGTCTGACGATTGTAATGTCTAAGTGCTTAAAGCATTGCATTTTGAGTGTTAAAATCAAATCCTAGGAGTTAGAATGGGTTTAACACCTTGAAAGTGTCAGTTTTAACACTCTAGTTTTTAGTGTGTAGCAAACACAGGCAATGTTTCGGCCAATGGACCTCCCGGTTACCCGGTGGTCCATTGGCTGAAACATTGCTTGTGCACATGCGATATGTACATAATTTGATAGCCTTACTATGGTCATAACGCGTAGATTAACGCGCAGATCAACGTGTTATTTGTGCGCATTTCATGACAGGACTTCTAGTTTTAACTGTGTGTATAAAATATTATAATCAAGTCGAGTTCTTGTGTCTAAGGCAATATCGCGATGAGTCTTGGTCTCCGAGTCTCGACTTCGACTTGTCAAGACATAGCTTTAGAAGCAAGAACGAAACTCTGAAACAACATTTTGTGCATAAACATAATGACGATAATAGATCTATGTTACAATTCTCAACTGCCGTGTCAGTAATTTGACAAATCAGCCATTTTTGTTTCATATTATATTTAGGCGGTGCCTTGAACTTTGTCCAATCACCGGATAAACTCAATGAATGCGTTTCTGCAACATTCTGAGAAGTTCGTTCGCTGTAAACGGCGCATTGTTTCAACTTGTCTGCCTCCACTTATACAAAGACATAAAATAAATCTGGTTTAATAATTTATTTATCATACGTTTGAGAAGATTTTTTTCCCTTTCGTATATAGAAATGTATACTGTCTCTCGAAACGCACTTCGCAGGTGTATAATATTCTACTAATAATAACATAAATAATTCGTTTTTAAGCTCCAAACCGTGAAACTCAGACCATGTTACCATCAATTCATCACAATACATTATATTGTCGTGAGACACTGGTAATAAATGCTCATGTTTAGTGAGAGATAGTCAGACAAACAGACAAAGAGTTGTGTGAGAGGCCGAGTCACTGATGGTTGAATGAGGGGAAACATGACAGAACGACGTCATCAGAAGTAGAGCTAGACCGATGGGATAGTCCAACTATATAGCAATGAGTAACAATGAATGACGTCAGTGAAAGTTTTAAAGTTTGACTATCCCACGCTTAATACTTGGATAGCTGTATATCTAACAACTAACTGTTGAATATTTTACTGACGTCATCCTTTATTATTTATTGGTATATAGTTTGACTATCCCATGCTTAATAGTTGTATAGTTGTATATCTAACAGTTAACTGTTGAATATTTTACTGACGTCATCCTTTATAATTTATTGGTGTATAGTTTGACTATCCCATGCTTAATAGTTGGATAGTTGTATATCTAACAGTTAACTGTTGAATATTTTACTGACGTCATCCGTTATTATTTATTGGTGTATAGTTTGACTATCCCATGCTTAATAGTTGGATAGTTGTATATCTAACAGTTAACTGTTGAATATTTTACTGACGTCATCCGTTATTATTTATTGGTGTATAGTTTGACTATCCCATGCTTAATAGTTGGATAGTTGTATATCTAACAGTCAACTGTTGAATATTTTACTGACGTCATCCTTTATAATTTATTGGTGTATAGTTTGACTATCCCATGCTTAATAGTTGGATAGTTGTATATCTAACAGTTAACTGTTGAATATTTTACTGACGTCATCCTTTATTACTTATTGGTATATAGTTTGACTATCCCATGCTTAATAGTTGGATAGTTGTATATCTAACAGTTAACTGTTGAATATTTTACTGACGTCATCCTTTATTACTTATTGGTATATAGTTTGACTATCCCATGCTTAATAGTTGGATAGTTGTATATCTAACAGTTAACTGTTGAATATTTTACTGACGTCATCCGTTATTATTTATTGGTGTATAGTTTGACTATCCCATGCTTAATAGTTGGATAGTTGTATATCTAACAGTTAACTGTTGAATATTTTACTGACGTCATCCGTTATTATTTATTGGTGTATAGTTTGACTATCCCACGCTTAATAGTTGGATAGTTGTATATCTAACAGTTAACTGTTGAATATTTTACTGACGTCATCCTTTATAATTTGTTGGTGTATAGTTTGATTATCCCTTGCTTAATAGTTGGATAGTTGTATATCTAACAGTTAACTGTTGAATATTTTACTGACGTCATCCGTTATTATTTATTGGTGTATAGTTTGACTATCCCATGCTTAATAGTTGGATAGTTGTATATCTAACAGTTAACTGTTGAATATTTTACTGACGTCATCCTTTATTACTTATTGGTATATAGTTTGACTATCCCATGCTTAATAGTTGGATATTTGTATATCTAACAGTTAACTGTTGAATATTTTACTGACGTCATCTGTTATTATTTATTGGTGTATAGTTTGACTATCCCATGCTTAATAGTTGGATAGTTGTATATCTAACAGTTAACTGTTGAATATTTTACTGACGTCATCCGTTATTACTTATTGGTGTATAGTTTGACTATCCCATGCGTAATAGTTGGATAGTTGTATATCTAACAGTTAACTGTTGAATATTTTACTGACGTCATCCTTTATTACTTATTGGTATATAGTTTGACTATCCCGTGCTTAATAGTTGGATAGTTGTATATCTAACAGTTAACTGTTGAATATTTTACTGACGTCATCCGTTATTATTTATTGGTGTATAGTTTGACTATCCCATGCTTAATAGTTAGATAGTTGTATATCTAACAGTTAACTGTTGAATATTTTACTGACGTCATCCTTTATTATTTATTGGTATATAGTTTGACTATCCCATGCTTAATAGTTGGATAGTTGTATATCTAACAGTTAACTGTTGAATATTTTACTGACGTCATCCTTTATTACTTATTGGTATATAGTTTGACTATCCCATGCTTAATAGTTGGATAGTTGTATATCTAACAGTTACCTGTTGAATAGTTTACTGACGTCATCCTTTATTATTTATTGGTGTATAGTTTGACTATCCCATGCTTAATAGTTGGATAGTTGTATATCTAACAGTTAACTGTTGAATATTTTACTGACGTCATCCTTTATTATTTATTGGTATATAGTTTGACCATCCCATGCTTAATAGTTGGAAATGGATGTATATCTAACAGTTAACTGTTGAATATTTTACTGACGTCATCCTTTATTATTTATTGGTATATAGTTTGACTATCCCATGCTTAATAGTTGTATAGTTGTATATCTAACAGTTAACTGTTGAATATTTTACTGACGTCATCCTTTATAATTTATTGGTGTATAGTTTGACTATCCCATGCTTAATAGTTGGATAGTTGTATATCTAACAGTTAACTGTTGAATATTTTACTGACGTCATCCGTTATTATTTATTGGTGTATAGTTTGACTATCCCATGCTTAATAGTTGGATAGTTGTATATCTAACAGTTAACTGTTGAATATTTTACTGACGTCATCCGTTATTATTTATTGGTGTATAGTTTGACTATCCCATGCTTAATAGTTGGATAGTTGTATATCTAACAGTCAACTGTTGAATATTTTACTGACGTCATCCTTTATAATTTATTGGTGTATAGTTTGACTATCCCATGCTTAATAGTTGGATAGTTGTATATCTAACAGTTAACTGTTGAATATTTTACTGACGTCATCCTTTATTACTTATTGGTATATAGTTTGACTATCCCATGCTTAATAGTTGGATAGTTGTATATCTAACAGTTAACTGTTGAATATTTTACTGACGTCATCCTTTATTACTTATTGGTATATAGTTTGACTATCCCATGCTTAATAGTTGGATAGTTGTATATCTAACAGTTAACTGTTGAATATTTTACTGACGTCATCCTTTATTACTTATTGGTATATAGTTTGACTATCCCATGCTTAATAGTTGGATAGTTGTATATCTAACAGTTAACTGTTGAATATTTTACTGACGTCATCCTTTATAATTTATTGGTGTATAGTTTGACTATCCCATGCTTAATAGTTGGATAGTTGTATATCTAACAGTTAACTGTTGAATATTTTACTGACGTCATCCGTTATTATTTATTGGTGTATAGTTTGACTATCCCATGCTTAATAGTTGGATAGTTGTATATCTAACAGTTAACTGTTGAATATTTTACTGACGTCATCCGTTATTATTTATTGGTGTATAGTTTGACTATCCCACGCTTAATAGTTGGATAGTTGTATATCTAACAGTTAACTGTTGAATATTTTACTGACGTCATCCTTTATAATTTGTTGGTGTATAGTTTGATTATCCCTTGCTTAATAGTTGGATAGTTGTATATCTAACAGTTAACTGTTGAATATTTTACTGACGTCATCCGTTATTATTTATTGGTGTATAGTTTGACTATCCCATGCTTAATAGTTGGATAGTTGTATATCTAACAGTTAACTGTTGAATATTTTACTGACGTCATCCTTTATTACTTATTGGTATATAGTTTGACTATCCCATGCTTAATAGTTGGATATTTGTATATCTAACAGTTAACTGTTGAATATTTTACTGACGTCATCTGTTATTATTTATTGGTGTATAGTTTGACTATCCCATGCTTAATAGTTGGATAGTTGTATATCTAACAGTTAACTGTTGAATATTTTACTGACGTCATCCGTTATTACTTATTGGTGTATAGTTTGACTATCCCATGCGTAATAGTTGGATAGTTGTATATCTAACAGTTAACTGTTGAATATTTTACTGACGTCATCCTTTATTACTTATTGGTATATAGTTTGACTATCCCGTGCTTAATAGTTGGATAGTTGTATATCTAACAGTTAACTGTTGAATATTTTACTGACGTCATCCGTTATTATTTATTGGTGTATAGTTTGACTATCCCATGCTTAATAGTTAGATAGTTGTATATCTAACAGTTAACTGTTGAATATTTTACTGACGTCATCCTTTATTATTTATTGGTATATAGTTTGACTATCCCATGCTTAATAGTTGGATAGTTGTATATCTAACAGTTAACTGTTGAATATTTTACTGACGTCATCCTTTATTACTTATTGGTATATAGTTTGACTATCCCATGCTTAATAGTTGGATAGTTGTATATCTAACAGTTACCTGTTGAATAGTTTACTGACGTCATCCTTTATTATTTATTGGTGTATAGTTTGACTATCCCATGCTTAATAGTTGGATAGTTGTATATCTAACAGTTAACTGTTGAATATTTTACTGACGTCATCCTTTATTATTTATTGGTATATAGTTTGACCATCCCATGCTTAATAGTTGGAAATGGATGTATATCTAACAGTTAACTGTTGAATATTTTACTGGCGTCATCCTTTATTATTTACTGGTATATAGTTTCACTATCCCATGCTTAATAGTTGGATAGTTGTATATCTAACAACTAACTGTTGAATATTTTACATCTACTGAACTATTCAACAACAAAAAGTTTTATCTAGGATAAATAACTCGTTGGTGTTGGATAGGTGAGAGAAAGCACCCCGGCTCGGGTCGTTTAGGCGAGAGAAGAGACAGCAACCCGTCTCGGGTCGTTTAGGCGAGATAAAGCACCCCTCTCGGGTCGTTCGGGCGAGAGAAAGCACCCCGTCTCGGATCGTTTGGGCGAGAGAAAGCACCCCGTTTAGGACCTAACGGCCCTCGACTGGTTAGCTTTCTCTCGTCTATCCTCGGATCTAACGGCCCTCGACTGGGGAGCTTTCTCTCGTCTATCTTCGGACCTGATGGCCCTCGAGTGGGGAGCTTTCTCTCCTCTATCCTCGGACCTGGCGGCCCTCGACTGGGGAGCTTTCTCTCGTCTATCCTCGAACCTAAAGGCCTTCGACTGGGGAGCTTTCTCTCTTCTATCCAACATCAACTCGTAATTCATCCTTTACTTAAAGCCCACCGCCGACAACCCTCACCCTATAAGCCCCACCCCACCCCCCTCCTCTTTGTTTCATCTCCCTTATTTTCCGAAACAATAACCATCACAAACAACGAACAACAACTGTGCATTATAATGACGGGCATTTTGCGAATTATGACAAGGCGTTTTCTTAAATAATACACAGTTATTGTTCCAATATAGGGAGCGCGATGGCTCAGTAGGTAGAGGTGCAGGCGGCAAGCCGAGAGGTCCTCGGTTCGAATCCCACCTGCGGCAACCGCGTTGTGTCCTTGGGCAAGACACTTCATCTCCATTGCCCGCGTGGGGGCACGATGACGCCGTGTACTCAGGCGTACTGCACGTCGATGGTACGCATGTCTTTAACCAATCTAACCCTGCCTGTGCTGCAGTGCGGAGTTACGATGTTGTGGAGCTGGCAGCTGCTAGTCGTTGCTCGGTGGTTCTCTCCGGGTACTCCGGCTTCCTCCACCCGTAAAACTGTCACGGTCATGATTAGCCATTGTGCATAAATATGTGACCTCAAACATCAATAAATAAATAAATTGTTCCAATATAAACATTTAACCTGGCTGATCGAGTTTTACCTCGAACTTTTACTCAACAATCCGTGCTTAGCGTGCTCAAATTTTCGACGAATTATTCCGAACGATAACTCACCATCAAAGTATTCACATTTTAATTTTTTTTTATTCTCGCCAATGTTATAGAATTTTCAGATTAAAACAAGAATTAATTATAGTGTAAAGTGCTTTTTAAATTAGGCCCAGGATACTAGGTATCTAGGAAAATTCGGCCAGATATTGATCACAGATGGAATGCACTGGATTTCCTGTATTATTCTTTACGTAAAAATTACTCAGTATAATTCTTCTCAATTCTTTTCAACAAGGACCATATAATGCGTCAAAATTGACATCGATGGTTTCATGTGTGTAGCACCGATATGTAATGCGATTTTCCAGGCCCAGTTGATGGACCTCGGGTAGGACCGCGGAAGTGACGCCAATGTTATGTAACCCAGTTACGAAATCTTAATTGTCATGATAGCTTGTTATGACGGCATTACTCTAGTAACACATGGTATCACTTCGAATTCGAAGTGCGTGTTCTTAGAGTTCGACGTATATCTGTCGTCAATTTTGTATACTGGAGGCCGCCGTCTTGGTTTCTATGACGGAACGTGGTTGCTATGTGACCCCAAATCCTCTAATAGGAAAGGGGATGTGTTTGGAGGATGTGTTCGATTCAAGGGAGGTAAATCTAAGTACCAGAAACAACTCGATAATTGTTTATTTAGCTCGGGTACACGAGAATTATTATTATTAATATTATTTATTTGTGTTTAACGTCACATATCTCTGCACAATGGCTAATCATGACTACGACAATTTTATGGGTGGAGGAAGCCGGGGTACCCGGAGAGAACCACCGAGCAACGGCGATCAGCTGTCAGCTCCCCAACATACCAACTCCACACAAGCAGGGTAAGCATTGGTTGAAGACAGGTGCACCATCGACGTGCAGTACGCTTTAGTACACAGCTCCACCGTGTCTCCACGAGGGCAATGGGGTGAAGTGTCTTGCCCAAGGACACAACACGGTTGCCGCAGGTGTGATTCGAACCGAGGACCACTCGGCTTGCAGCCTGCACCTCTACCTACGGAGCCACCGCGTCCCCGGGTACTCGAGAATCTTTTTCATGTGCTTTCCCCGTCTGTGTACATGGAGGCCAGTGAGGTCAGTAGTGAGGTCTAACCTCAAATCCTTCATATCTTCACTCAGGTACTTCAGATTTGAGGCTGTGTGTGCTATGAGGTAATCCCTTAATGATGTATAATCTAGCATATTCGCATCTGGATATTTGAGGAAACCTATCACATGGTTCCTATAGAGCTCCCACCTCCTATAGAGCTCCTAGATCCCAAATGGCCAGCTGGCAGTCTAACATTAGCTTCTACCAGGACTTCTACTGAATATCCTATGATTAGTTTATATTGTCTTCACCATTACCGTAGAACTCTGTCATCCTCGCAGCCTTGCGACTACTTTTTGACTTGTATCACTGCTACAAGTTTGTTAGCTCTCTCTCTCTCTCTCTCTCTCTCTCTCTCTCTCTCTCTCTCTCCTCTGTGACTTTATCTCGGTAACCTCAAGTCCCTGCTACCCCCATTCAGGTATTTTATCGATTTCTGTTGGAATGGGTTTTATACTGGGGATGAGTCTTGATGCCTGTTGGCATATCCTACTTCTATTTATACTTAGTAATATGTAACAATTTATAATGACTGCAATACAATATACTTTAATGTACACACATATATATACCTCTCACACCGCTTATGTGGTCAAGGAGAGTGAATAAAGATTTGATTTGGTATTGGCCAGTGACGCCATTTATGACGGTGTTGAATAAGCTGTAGATCCTGTGTTAAATTACTTGCGATAAGCAGTTGTATGTTCAGTTCTTCAATTTATTCATTGACGCCACAAATGTCGTTATTGGTCATTGGTCACGTGACTCGGGCCGTCACTGATCGTGTGATCGTTCCACATCAACGACCTCGAACTATGGTTCTTATGTAATTTGAGGTACTACCTTGACAACTTTTTATTTCCAGGAAGCTGCACGTTGAAAATATTCATTGATCTCTCCCAACAAGTTCACGGAGTAGCCGTTTACTTCATGAACTTGACAGGAAAGGCGGCCTCGTGGGTTCAAAGGTAGGGCCCTGCGAAGTTTCGAGATTCGATTCGATTTTGAATCTTACGTTGGTATTAGGCTCCATCAGTGCTGGAAATGAACAAAATTGACGGGTGCAGTTTTAAGCTCCTGCGAAACCAGAAACGAGAGTAAATTGCACCCGTAAAATATTAGTATATGAATTTTCGAGGGACAACTGTCACCAAACACCAGAAACCTTTAGCCTTTGAAACCAAGCGGCCGATTTTCCAACCAGGAACATAATACGTCAAAACGCCATTAAATCGGATGGCTGTTCAGTACATGTGTGGGCTAGACCGATCAGCATTTTCAACGTGCAGCCCTGATTGATTGGTCTACCCCAAATAAAGAATAGGGGCTCTTCTAATCTGCTGGCAGATACCACTAGTGTTCAAAGGGTTAGATGTATAAGGAATTGCTGAATTATGACAGTAACTTTCTCAAAACAACACACATATGCCCTCACAATATATTAGTGCTCGACAATATTTTTCAACGAGTGCATTTTTTAGCTCACGCAAAATAGAAATCACGGGTGCTGACGGGAGCAATTGCATTCGCACCCGTCTCATTTCTAGGACTGTCCCCATTCGAAATCGGCTGCCCGATTAGTTTTCCTTCAGTGTCTTTTCTCTGGTATCAATCATTTTAGTCCTCCCACAAAACTTATAGCAGAGATAGAAATTGGACGTAACAAATATTCAAAATAAAGACTGAGTGTAATTTTCGCTATATTAACATAAAAAGCATCTGTACCCATGCCACCATCCATGCTAATTCCAGTTTCACTACTAACTGCCATTGCTGATAGCAAATTTAAAGTTTCACTACTAACTGCCATTGCCGATAGCAAATTTAAAGTTTCACTACTAACTGCCATTACTGATAGCAAATTTAAAGTTTCACTACTAACTGCCATTGCTGATAGCAAATTTAAAGTTTCACTACTAACTGCCATTACTGATAGCAAATTTAAAGTTTCACTACTAACTGCCATTGCTGATAGCAAATTTAAAGTTTCACTACTAACTGCCATTACTGATAGCAAATTTAAAGTTTCACTACTAACTGCCATTACTGATAGCAAATTTAAAGTTTCACTACTAACTGCCATTGCTGATAGCAAATTTAAGGTTTCACTACTAACTGCCATTGCTGATAGCAAATTTAAAGTTTCCAAGCAATATCGACGATGATCTTACGGTTGCTAGCGGTTATCCCCGAGCAGTGCCCAGAGCAGAATTCTCGCACAAAAATTATTTCTGACAAATATTTCAACGACATCATCAATGCATGCCTTCTACGAAGTTGAAATGTTTTATCAACTGGTTCTTCAAGACGACCGTGTTCGATTTGATTTCAAATAATAGGCCCGATTCGATTCGAGATTCGATTCGGGTAGAAAATATGTGATTCGCAGGGCCCAATTCAAAGGGTTTGTTAACCCTTTACCTAACGAATTCCCCGCATCCGGCCGCGTAATATGCAAATTCAGCAGTTGAAAAAATATTATTTTTCAAAAAAATTCAACAAAACCATATCATGTGACCCCTCGTTGGAACGAGCTCGTCGAGCTCGTTCCAACGAGGGGTCACATAATATGGTTTTGTTGAATTTTTTTTTAAAAATTTAAAAAAATACATTTAAAATAATAAATTTTGATATCGTCTGCGTTGGGTAGTTTGTGTAAAGGGTTAATAATTTTCTCACCACACAGTTGTTTTCTTATGAGAATTACACTGCAAAATCACACCGCATTCGCGTACACTCCGCCATCATCGACTCCAGAACAGCTACGAACAAGCACAGGTAAAGCCACACCAGAGTGGATGCGGATACGTTATAGCCACGGGCTAAATAAACCCCGTTCACCGGCCCAGCACATGGTTGCTGGCTGCTGTTCATGGTACTGACCAATTCATGAGAATCGCACTATACTCGAGCACATTCTGGGAACATGGACCCCAGAACAGATACAAACACACACTTGCTTTCATGACATAGTGGATAGATACGGATAGGCAATAGCGACGAGCGGCATACATTGTTAGAACTGCACAAGATTTTGAGTGGGATAAGGTTTATCACACGAGTTTGGTTGGGCGCAAGAATACCACACACATAATCTATATGAATTCCAATGAAAACCAAGATGCAGTCCGTCGTTCGACACACACTTTCATTTTGTAATTGAATTTTGGAGGTCTTAAAACTTGACAGCACTTGAGGACTCTTTCAGATTTGTCCACATTGTTCATAATTCGATCTCCTGTTTGCTGTGTCGTCTTGTCGCCATTCACACATCTGATTTCAGAGCGTACACACCTGGACAACATGGAACTTCCTGATAGACTAGTGAAAGCCATTTCAGCCCTGGGTGTCTCATGCCCTATCTCCTGGACTATCCAGGAAATAGGCTTGAGCGTCTACCTGAATCTGGAGTTCGAAGTAGAGAATACCAAATCACCAACCTCTTCGGGGAGAGGTAGTACCCTTGGCGAGAGGATCCCCTCTCCCACTGGTCCTCACCCGAAGGGGCACGGAGGCCCTGGAAAGAGACAGAACAAGAAAAAGAAGAAAAGCCCATCGACCAAGCGCAGGGACGCCCGGCGCTTGGAGGCCTTCCGGAATAGGGAGAACGAGTTGAGTGAGGGGGTGGAGGCTATGGAGGCAGCCGCCAGTTCCCCTCCTAGTCCCACTGGTACACCCAATCAACTGCCGGCTCCTGAGCCGGTACAGTTGGATGAGGAACGTCCAGTGGAGACTGAGGAGGAACTGGAAGTTGCTTTTTCCCCGCCTCCCACCCCTCACCCCCCCCTTCCTTCACTACCGGAAAGCCCGGGGGCGGTACAACCACCACTCACTAGGGAAGACATAATAAGAGAACTAGATCTGTCAAGGGCAGAACGGGCAAAAGCAAGAGAGCTCCGAGAACAAATCAACGCAAGAGACCTCCGAGAAAAAATCAACGCGGGCACCTACACACCACCACCAGCCTCATCACCATCACCATCACCAAGCCAACCTCCACCTAAGAAGAAGAGCCGCAAGAAGGGCAGAAAGGGATAAACCTCTTCCCTCCTTCCTTTTCCTCCTTTGACACGCCGAGACATACAAAAACCAAAATTATACAGTCAACGAGGGTCGAAAAGGGCTTGTCCTCCATATCGTCCCTGCGCGCCTTCGGCGCGCGAAATCATTTCGTTCGGCGGCGTCTCCTGTTGCCATTGCCATGTTATATTTTAACCCATATAGTCGTTCAATTAAAATTCAGTGTTGTTCGGCATAACAAAATAAATTAAAAAGTTTCTTTAGGTTCTCTGTCGGTGTTGAACACCTAACTTTCTATGGAAATAACACAAATTTAGATATAATGACCGATAATATTCACATCACAAAATCAAAATAAGCGGATCATTGTACCATTGTCTCCCCAAATATATGACTGGTTCCATTCTGACGTTGAAAAAGTTCAAAAACCCATATCACACACGTGCCGATATAACTGTAGTTTTATCACATATTCTAGAATATCGTTAATAAATCATGATTTTAGATAGGTATGTAATAAACCCTGCTGTCGCACCTCTCGCACCCCCCCCCCCCAGAACAGATACCAGCATGGTTGCTGGGTGCTAATCTACCGCCATACTATAGTACCGTTCTAAACTACCAGGCAGTGCCCCTACCCACAATACCCCTATGCCTAGCATTGCATACTACCTATACCAGTCATAGGATAACATAAAGCATCAGGTGGATTAATAGTACTAAGGGCCAGCAAGAGACCTATAGGGATATGTACAGCCTATATAGTATCTTCAGATAAGTATCCCATAAAAGGTATCCTCGATAGGTATCCTCGAATAATACAATACCAGGCCATGGGTATCCTCAAATACCGAGATGAGGCTAAGAGTCGAAGTAAATTATGCCTCATTGAGGGATTTTTAATGGTCCTCATAACCTCAAAATTCAATGAGGCTATGAGGGATAATAAATGAGGACTCATTGAGGGCTTTTATATAGCCATCATGGCCTCATACGACAAAAAGGGATTCCACAGTCACAGGCGTTTTCCAAAATGGAATTCCATAGGATATACCTGATAAATACTGAAATGAGGATAACAGTCGTAGTAAATTATACCTCATTGAGGGATTTTTCAAGGTCCTCATAACCTCAAAATTCAACGAGGGTATGAGGGATAATAAATGAGGACTCATTGAGGGCTTTTACATAGCCCTCAAGGCCTCATACGACAAAAAAGGGATTCCTTAGCCACAGGTGTTTTGCAAAAAATGGGATTCCATGGGATATGGCCGTTGGATATAGTATTTTCTTATACAGCAGGAAGATAACCCTGCATACAGATTATGGGAAATCAAGCAATCTGATTGGTTAGTTATAATCTGGATAAATGAAACAACAAGAGTACTTGGAATAGGGTCAGAACTAACAAGAATAGACCAGAAATTGCTAAATATAGTAATAATAAGTGAAGCTGTTCCAATTAATAGGCTCTTCTACGCTACTGGAGTATACTCTAGAATAAAGGAACATGCCTAGGTAGACGTTAACTATTGCATATATAGATAGAAGCAGAGAATTCTGAAAGAATTCGAAATAATACAAGTTGTCGGGTTGTTTGTGGTAATTGTCCAGGGAAGTCGTTCCAGAAAATACTCCGATTCAATCGAACATACCCTCCGAACATACCCCTGTCCTATTGTAGGCCTTAGGTAACATAGCAATCACGTGCTACCATAGAAACCAAGATGACGGCCTCCAGTATACAAACTGGACGACGGAAACACGTATCGCCCTAAGAACACGCGCTGCGCATGCGCACTCACACCACGTATCACTATGGAGATGACGTCACAACATGGCCGCTCACGCGGGTTATCATGACAACACAACATGGCGCCACTACGTCACGTGACATGACGTCACTTCCGAGGTCCTGCACCGAGGTCCTGCCAATGAGGCTCGTCCGGGTACATGACATACTACTGGCCTATAAAAACCTCATGATTTAAGGGGTTCGTTGAGTAGGAGTTAAGCTTTCAGAAGCGAGGAAATGGCTTTTTTGAAGTGCAAATTTCGACATTTTCGCCCAACGGGCTGAACCATGGTCGGCCCGGTCAGGCTGGGGATCCCGGGTCGAGCTCGTTCCAATGAGGGGTCATAACCTTTGTTTTGGAGACAAAAAATGAAAAAATTACTTATTCAAGAATTTTGTTTGCAAGTGTGGTCTGCTTTTCATGCAAGGTAAAGGGTTAAATTAAGGCCTGGAATTAATATCCACCAGCATCAGGTGGAAAGTTAAGGCAAGAACTCGCAATGAATTTTTGTACAAACAATTGACGCCGAACACTTCTTTCAAAAGAATACTTACCACGCCCGCAATGGTGTCGTACCTCACCCCACAGTTGTCAGCGTCGAGTCTTGGTAAACGAGAACATTCTATGCGGCTGTCTAAACCATAAGGAGTTGCATCAGAGCCGTCCCCAGAGATTGGACAGAGTGTCATATCTGTATCTGAACCATCCAAGTAGACGGCTCTCGCCTGTGTCACTGGGTCAGTCTTTTTGGTTATTCGCGTCCGAATAGACAATATGTCATTCTCCTTGATGCACATATAATAAGCTGAAAATAAACAAGGAAGACAAAATGGATTATTTAAACCAAGACAAGACACATTCAGCAGGATGACAGATGCATTGCAAAGTTTAATGAAGACAGTTTCCGTTTACCCTCCACAAACAAGGAGACTAGAGATGGCCGGTATTGGAAGTTTGAGTTCGGTATCATTTCGGTTTTTTGACATCTAACTTGACTGGGATTTGCTGATAGTACCAAAGAGGAATTCACTGCAGAATAACTAGTATCATTCTACCATAACGCTATAAATGACACTTCTAATTAGCGACATTTAACCTTTGACCTAATGTAACGGCCAAAACCGGCCAGCGTTATTTTCAAAAATCCCCTATTAATTTTCATTATATTCTCATTTTTTGTCTCAAAAACATAGGTTATGACCCCTCTTTGGAACGAGCGCGTCCAGCTCGTTCCAACGAGGGGTGATAACCTAAGGTTTTGATACAAAATATAAAAAGAAAATTAGTT
The DNA here is from genome assembly GCA_031216915.1 of Pictodentalium vernedei. Lineage (NCBI taxonomy): Eukaryota > Metazoa > Mollusca > Scaphopoda > Dentaliida > Dentaliidae > Pictodentalium > Pictodentalium vernedei. The sequence continues at coordinate 540,386,410 of CM062293.1, forward strand.
ATTCAAGCGTCGTCTGCTTTCCATGTTAGGTAAAGGGTTAACGCCCATAAGTCATATCTCCTGTAATTTTATGACTTGTTCTAAACGCACCTTAATGTCTAAAGACCTATTTCAGGATTTTGCGATCTGAGAGCATGTGCCCTGACCATGCCGTCTTTGGGGGGCCCTGCAGACAATAGACAACGCACCTGAGCAGTGATTTCTCATCGTGTATGGCTAGAAATCACTGCTAAGCAATTGGACGTGAACAGGTTGTAGCCTAATAGGAATTCGGTGCGTTGCCCAGTCCATTGAGAATTAACAAAACAGAAAAATAAATCATTAACTTCTTTCACACAAGAGAGGGGCTGTAGCAAATGCATGTTCAAGCACCAGTTCCTCTGAATCTATATTTTTTAAAATGAAAACCCAACTCAACTGAATACTTGCTTCGCATTTATGGGACATCTGTTATTTATGCATTCTCGCTTGAACTGTAAGACAGGTCCAGAGATAGGTGGAAGAGAAGCTAGGACTAAATATGTGCATGCGCATATGATCATAGAGCATATGACTTTCTAAATGATATAGGTGTGGTCTCACACTTAGACTTCATACTTAGTTGTGTCGCCTGTATAAGTTTGCTGTTTTATGGAATTTGTTGTTGTCCAACAATATGAATATGAGAATCTGGAGACGTTTGCAATTAAATGACCTTACTTACCATCTTGTGTTTTCGTAACCGCCGGATATACCTGAAATAGAAAAACATATTCCTGAATCACCGAATTGTATTTGTAGAGTGACTGATTAAATTGAGCCTACAACCTTAATGTTAATATGTGGTTAATCCTTTGAACCCTTGAGCCCATCTGCCGACCAGGAACATGATACGTCATTATTTCATTAAATAGAATGGCTTCCAAGTGAATATATGGGGTAGACTAATCAATATTTTCAATCTGCAGCACCAAGGCTTCACGTTGAAAATATATATTGGTGTACCACAGAATATTAAATATGGACTCTTCTACCTGCTATCATTGAACTGACATGGAAGATACCACCAGGGTTAAAAGGGTTAATAAAACAACCTGGAAAGTAATTAATAGCTGATTCCCTTTATAATCAGACAATGGATTTTTCTTCGTTTTGTTAAAATTTGATTACAATTTTGCAGATGTATTTGCGATGTGGAAAGTATACGTTGTCATTCCGTTAAGCAGCATGTTTGATTTCACGGTCTCGTGATTATCATATCGATCTCTTTACAACTGAATAGTTGGAACGTCAGTGAAAAACATCGCAACTCGATGTGCCCCCTAACCGGTTGTCCGCGTGTAATCAATCAACACAGTAATCATCACAGTAGTCATTTTATATTGCCGCGAAAACATGCGCGTATCATCAAAGTAGTCATTCTATATTGCACGGAAAACTGCGCGTATCATCAAAGTAGTCATTTTATATTGCCGCGAAAACATGCGCGTATAATCAAAGTAGTCATTTTATATTTACCGCGAAAACATGCGCGTATCATCAAAGTAGTCATTTTATATTGCAACGAAAACAACGCGCGTATCATCAAAGTAGTCATTTTATATTGCCGCGAAAAAATGCTCGTACCATCAAAGTAGTCATTTTATGTTGCCACGAAAACAATGCGCGTATCATCAAAGTAGTCATTTTATATTTCCGCGAAAACATACGCGTATCATCAAAGTAGTCATTTTATACTGGCGCGAAAAAATGAGCGTATCATCAAAGTAGTCATTTTATATTGCCGCGAAAACATGCGCGTATCATCAAAGTAGTCATTTTATATTGCCGAGAAAAAATGCGCGTATCATCAAAGTAGTCATTTTATACTGCCGCGAACATATGCGCGTATCATCAAAGTAGTCATTTTATATTGCAACGAAAACAAGGCGTGTATCATCAAAGTAGTCATTTTATACTCCAACGAAAACAATGCGCGTATCATCAAAGTAGTCATTTTATACTCCAACGAAAACAATGCGCGTATCATCAAAGTAGTCATTTTTCACAGACACCAATGCGTTATTGTTTCAAAAACATTTCGTTTGGTTAAGCATTGATAATTTATAGCAAGCAGCGGTGTAGGAATCATTTCAGTGTTGTGGGGGAGGGAGGGGGGGGGGGGTGCACAAACCAGCAGACGTCGAAGGCATCTGCAGCGAGCAATGAAGGAGGTTCTGGGGTTCTCCCCCTACAAAACGTTTAAAACAGAGACGTCAAACGGTGCATTCTGGTGGCTTTTGGGCTGAAAATCCAGTTGTTTTTTTAATAGAAAAAAGTTGATTTTCAGTAAGTAGTATGTTTCATTTTTTTAAAAGCTGGTCGAATTTCCTCTCGTGAATTATGCAATAAATTACCAATGACATGCAAATTCTACATTTCTAGTCAAGTAGAATTTGTGTATTTACGTATGACTGATGTCTATGACGCTAACTTCTGAAGAGCCTCCCCTAATTAAAAATTTTGTTTTTTTAATTTACCTGCATACTGTGCAGGAGAATTCATCTGCGAACCTGTTATGTTAACCTATACACAGACACCCCCCCCCCCCCTCCGGTTCTTACGCCCTGATAGCAAGAAAAGAAATGCCCCCCCCCCCCCCCCCCTCTTCTAAGATGGCGGTGGGTGGGGCACTTTTACTGCTATCATTAAACTGACATGGAGGATACCACCAGGGTTAAAAGGGGTTAATAAAACGACCTGGAAAGTAATCAATAACTGATTCCCTTTATAATCAGACAATGGATTTTTCTTCGTTTTGTTAAAATTTGATTACAATTTTGCAGATGTATTTGCGATGTGGAAAGTATACGTTGTCATTTCGTTAAGCAGCATGTTTGATTTCACGGTCTCGTGATTATCATATCGATCTCTTTACAACTGAATAGTTGGAACGTCAGTGAAAAACATCGCAACTCGATGTGCACCCTAACCGGTTGTCCGCGTGTAATCAATCAACACAGTAATCATCACAGTAGTCATTTTACATTGCCGCGAAAACATGCGCGTATCATCAAAGTAGTCATTCTATATTGCACGGAAAACTGCGCGTATCATCAAAGTAGTCATTTTATATTGCCGCGAAAACATGCGCGTATAATCAAAGTAGTCATTTTATATTTACCGCGAAAACATGCGCGTATCATCAAAGTAGTCATTTTATATTGCAACGAAAACAACGCGCATATCATCAAAGTAGTCATTTTATATTGCCGCGAAAAAATGCTCGTACTATCAAAGTAGTCATTTTATGTTGCCACGAAAACAATGCGCGTATCATCAAAGTAGTCATTTTATATTTCCGCGAAAACATACGCGTATCATCAAAGTAGTCATTTTATACTGGCGCGAAAAAATGAGCGTATCATCAAAGTAGTCATTTTATATTGCCGCGAAAACATGCGCGTATCATCAAAGTAGTCATTTTATATTGCCGAGAAAAAATGCGCGTATCATCAAAGTAGTCATTTTATACTGCCGCGAACATATGCGCGTATCATCAAAGTAGTCATTTTATATTGCAACGAAAACAAGGCGTGTATCATCAAAGTAGTCATTTTATACTCCAACGAAAACAATGCGCGTATCATCAAAGTAGTCATTTTATACTCCAACGAAAACAATGCGCGTATCATCAAAGTAGTCATTTTTCACAGACACCAATGCGTTATTGTTTCAAAAACATTTCGTTTGGTTAAGCATTGATAATTTATAGCAAGCAGCGGTGTAGGAATCATTTCAGTGTTGTGGGGGAGGGAGGGGGGGGTGCACAAACCAGCAGACGTCGAAGGCATCTGCAGCGAGCAATGAAGGAGGTTCTGGGGTTCTCCCCCTACAAAACGTTTAAAACAGAGACGTCAAACGGTGCATTCTGGTGGCTTTTGGGCTGAAAATCCAGTTGTTTTTTTAATAGAAAAAAGTTGATTTTCAGTAAGTAGTATGTTTCATTTTTTTAAAAGCTGGTCGAATTTCCTCTCGTGAATTATGCAATAAATTACCAATGACATGCAAATTCTACATTTCTAGTCAAGTAGAATTTGTGTATTTACGTATGACTGATGTCTATGACGCTAACTTCTGAAGAGCCTCCCCTAATTAAAAATTTTGTTTTTTTAATTTACCTGCATACTGTGCAGGAGAATTCATATGCGAACCTGTTATGTTAACCTATACACAGACACCCCCCCCCCCCTCCGGTTCTTACGCCCTGATAGCAAGAAAAGAAATGCCCCCCCCCCCCCCCTCTTCTAAGATGGCGGTGGGTGGGGCACTTTTACTGCTATCATTAAACTGACATGGAGGATACCACCAGGGTTAAAAGGGGTTAATAAAACGACCTGGAAAGTAATCAATAACTGATTCCCTTTATAATCAGACAATGGATTTTTCTTCGTTTTGTTAAAATTTGATTACAATTTTGCAGATGTATTTGCGATGTGGAAAGTATACGTTGTCATTTCGTTAAGCAGCATGTTTGATTTCACGGTCTCGTGATTATCATATCGATCTCTTTACAACTGAATAGTTGGAACGTCAGTGAAAAACATCGCAACTCGATGTGCACCCTAACCGGTTGTCCGCGTGTAATCAATCAACACAGTAATCATCACAGTAGTCATTTTATATTGCCGCGAAAACATGCGCGTATCATCAAAGTAGTCATTTTATATTGCAAGGAAAACTGCGCGAATCATCAAAGTAGTCATTTTATATTGCCGCGAAAACATGCGCGTATAATCAAAGTAGTCATTTTATATTTACCGCGAAAACATGTGCGTATCATCAAAGTAGTCATTTTATACTGGCGCGAAAAAATGAGCGTATCATCAAAGTAGTCATTTTATATTGCCGCGAAAACATGCGCGTATCATCAAAGTAGTCATTTTATACTGCCGCGAACATATGCGCGTATCATCAAAGTAGTCATTTTATATTGCCGCGAAAACATGCACGTATCATCAAAGTAGTCATTTTATACTGGCGCGAAAAAATGAGCGTATCATCAAAGTAGTCATTTTATATTGCCGCGAAAACATGCGCGTATCATCAAAGTAGTCATTTTATACTGCCGCGAACATATGCGCGTATCATCAAAGTAGTCATTTTATATTGCCGCGAAAAAATGCACGTACCACCAAAGTAGTCATTTTATGTTGCCACGAAAACAATGAGCGTATCATCAAAGTAGTCATTTTATATTTCCGCGAAAACATACGCGTATCATCAGAGTAGTCATTTTATACTGGCGCGAAAACATGCGCGTATCATCAAAGTAGTCATTTTATATTGCCGAGAAAAAAGGCGCGTATCATCAAAGTAGTCATTTTATATTGCAACGAAAACAAGGCGTGTATCATCAAAGTAGTCATTTTATACTCCAACGAAAACAATGCGCGTATCATCAAAGTAGTCATTTTATACTCCAACGAAAACAATGCGCGTATCATCAAAGTAGTCATTTTTCACAGACACCAATGCGTTATTGTTTCAAAAACATTTCGTTTGGTTAAGCATTGATTATTTATAGCAAGCAGCGGTGTAGGAAGCATTTCAGTGTTGTGGGGGGAGGGGGGGGGGGTGCACAAACCAGCAGACGTCGAAGGCATCTGCAGCGAGCAATGAAGGAGGTTCTGGGGTTCTCCCCCTACAAAACGTTTAAAACAGAGACGTCAAACGGTGCATTCTGGTGGCTTTTGGGCTGAAAATCCAGTTGTTTTTTTTAATAGAAAAAAGTTGATTTTCAGTAACATGTTTCATTTTTTTAAAAGCTGGTCGAATTTCCTCTCGTGAATTATGCAATAAATTACCAATAATATGCAAATTCTACATTTCTAGTCAAGTAGAATTTGTGTATTTACGTATGACTGATGTCTATGACGCTAACTTCTGAAGAGCCTCCCCTAATTAAAAATTTTGTTTTTTTAATTTACCTGCATACTGTGCAGGAGAATTCATCTACGAACCTGTTATGTTAACCTATACACAGACACCCCCCCCCCCCCCCCTCCTCCGGTTCTCACGCCCTGATAGCAAGAAAAGAAATGCCCCCCCCCCTCTTCTAAGATGGCGGTGGGTGGGGCACTTTTACTATATAGGACCAATAAGTGTTTCAGTAATCTGTGTGTTTAAAGATCAGTGGATACTCTTATTTAAATTTTTAGGAAAACGATGAAAGTATCATAATCAAAAGCGAAACACACATATTAATGTCAGGTTGGTTAAAATTAGTTGTTTCTATTTCCAGATGCATTCTGTCTTTTGACTGGTCAGACTGCCTTGGACAAATAGCCATGGCAAAGGGTGCACCAAACATCCAAGGTATATAAGGGCGTGCAACATCCTTGGTATATGGGCACGCGAAACATCGGGGGTATATGGTTTAAAAGAAAGAGTTTCGCTTCCGCTCGCCTCGACATAAAATCGAACAAGAAAACCTGAAAATAGTAACAGATATTATCATATTTCCGACAATTCGATCATATTTTGCTGTTATAAGTTAAATAGTTGAATAATTAAATGAAACAACTTGAGAAAAATAAAATAAGAGCAAATATCGTCCCTTCAGTTCCAATGTGTTCTTTGTGCCAGTAGGCTGCCAGTAGGAACATTGAACACATTGAAACTGAGGGGACGATATGTAAACAAAATACTGTTTACACGTTTCCTTAACGACCCAAGGGATGCAACCCTATCTGTTGTCTTCTGCATTTGTAAAAACAAAACAATTATTCACGAATTTGGTCCAACTGATTACCGAGCGTGAGAAAACGCGTCCACAAATTTTTTTCCACTATGTTTCTATTGTGTTTCAGACGGGGGATTTAATGCCTGGATGTCTCATTTAAACACCTCGCCTGTGGCTCGATGTTTAAAAACCGACATCCAGGTATTACATCTCCATATATCATACATGTTAAGGGAGATAACTTATAGTATAATCTCTGTTTTCCCGGCACAAAATGGCAATATTTAGTTTACTTAATGAAACAAGAATAACAAATACCTTCTGATTTTCTTCCTCGTCAAATTTCAATGAAGGGAAATAAGTTGTGTTTCAGATGCAAACATTGAAAAATAATAAAATTTGAAAGGCGCTGGCATACGGGCGTATCGGTAAAGAAAAGTCATAGCCTACCTTTGTGAACAGAAATAAAAGATTAGCTCCCTCCATCCATCTCTGCCTCACTCCTTGCCTCCCTTGCCGCCTCGCTCCCTCCCTACCCGTCTCTCTCCCTCCCTCCCCCTGGGTCGATCAAACCGAAGAAGAGCTTTGGCGTCAACGTTAATCTGATACAATATATTTATGAGACTTTTTTCATTATTAAATTTAAATTTTGGAACAATTTTAAGAAAATACCGAACTTTCAGGCTGAGACGAGCAATAACTCAGCAACGGCATGCCTGATTAATCTCAAAAACGCACAAACTAGCTTATACCTGTATTCCCAAACACCTCTTTGTGGTGAGGGGATAGGATGGGGTGAGACGGGTATAAACAGTAAAATATACTCACCAAATCTACACAGCAGCATAACAGGAATGCGAAATATAAGAACTTCATGACAACTGAAAACAAAAATATGAACACGTGTGTCATTATATTTTCAGTCGTAAGCGTGTGTTCATTTAACAAGGATATATTAACGCTCTTCCTTGACCTACTGGGGCTGGTATCTGGGATGGCCTCCATAGGAGCAACTTCGTGTCTTCGTTATTCGAGACTTTTACTTCAGCCTTCAAAGAGTGTGTCTGTCTCCGCACAAGGGCCGGCCAACTTTTGTCCCAACTGGATAGGACGGACGCCACGACAGCCACGACAGCACGACAGCACTGTCAGCGAGAGATAGATAGATAGATAGAGAGAGAGAGAGAGAGAGAGAGAGAGAGAGAGTGAGAGAGAGAGAGAGAGAGAGAGAGACAGACAGACAGACAGACAGACAGACAGACAGACAGACAGACAGAGAGACAGAGAGACAGAGAGAGACAGACAGACAGAGAGACAGACAGAGAGAGACAGAGAGAGGGTGGGTGGGCTTCTATCTATTAGTTATTCCAACTGATTGAATGGTGCTTATGCAAATCTTACATAAATTACTCGGGCCTGGTCCTCAGGTCCGAGTAATTTATGCAAGATTTGAATAAGTAACATTCACGTATTTCGCAAGGAGTAGGATACTACTGGAACCTCGTAAGGCTACAAAACGAGCGGTGTTTAAATGGTTTGGGCATTGGACATAAAACGAAAGGTCCATTGTTCGACCCTACCCTGACCAACGGCAGTTGCGTTGGGTATTTGGTCCCGATTGCAAACGTTAGGGCACTCGTTATAACGACTTACTAATTAACTTTTTTCTTGTAACAATCTTGCTAAATCGTTATAACGAGTTACTAACTTTTTTTTCTTGAAATGATTTAGGCAAGTCGTTATAACGACTTAGCTGAATCGTTGCAAAAAAGCAGTTAGTTAATAACTCGTTATAACGACTTATTGAGATCGTAACAAGAAAAACAGTTTGTTAATACCTCGTTATAACGAGTTGCTGAATTATATTTTCGTCTTCTACGTGGCGCCAATGCGCTAAACGAGTATCCGAAAGCACGAGAAAGATTTACTGAACGGTAACAACGAACAGATTTAGTTAGCTGAGTCGTAATAACGAGTTATCTAAGTCGTAATAACGAGTTAGCTAAGTCGTTATTACGAGTTAGCGAGATCGTTAGAAGAAAAATAGTTAGTTATTTAATCGTTATAACCATTCAGCTGAATAGTTGCAAGGAAAAAGGAAAAAAGTCAGTTACTAACTCGTTATAAGAATTAGTAACTAAATACTGCGTGGCGCCAATACGCTGCCGTAACATCTTAACCGGGATCATGAGTTTTAACAGTTCCCTTGATTCCAACTTTATGCGGTGAAATTTAATTTTGACGTTTCCTGACATGAATCGCTGATATGGCGTTAACAATTTTCAGACAATTTGGATGAAACTGTACAAAACACGACTTCCATTATCTACCTTCCTTGTGTAATATTATTATAGAGCTGTGTTACATAGTTTGGGATATTGTACTGTCACCAAATGTGTTGGAGGGGGAGGTAGTACGAGAAAAACTCGAAAAGTTGAAAATTACGTAAATTAGAAAATCCCAAAACATATTTTTTTTTATTTTTTGATCTCTACCACATAATAAATTTTCATAAAGATCAGACGAAACTTAATTGTTTTGTGACGTTGGTGTGAAATCCGCCATAACTGTTGATAATTTTTCGAGTCGGTGCCACATTTGTAGATATGTTTTTTTGTAAGAGAAGAGATTGACAATAGAAGGTAGAAATAGGAAGTCTTGATACAGACCTCGGTATTAAAGATCAAGAAAAACTCGTTAACTGGGTATTGTTTTGGTTACAGGAGGAAATTCACAGAACCAAAACGAGACATTTTAACACCGATATCCCTCAACAAGCGTGTCCAGTCTCATGATTGTGGGTGTAAGGGAAGTACCCTAGAGTGGAATAAAAGAAAGTAAAAAAATGGCTGACGATCGCTGTAGGTCGCCTTCTTTGTTAAACGACTTAAGTCCATTTCGTTTCAAAATTAGGATCCATCCAATACTATACAACTTTTACAATTGTATTTTTTTAAAATTGTATTTGTTACCGTTTAATATAACCAACCATAATGAATCATTAGTATTTTAAAAGATATGACAATTTGTCAACAGGCAAATTGTCAGATCTTTGAAAATGCTAATGGTTTAGTTTAACCCTCTAAAATCATATCTAGAAAATACAATTCTAGAAAATACAATGGTAAAAATTTTACATTTTTGGCCCCTGTTACGCTTCTGGAAGTTTTTCAAATTGGTCATTTTGAATTCGTTCACGTTGAATGGCACTATAAATTCGGTGTTACAGTGTTTATGGTATTCCCGTGGATGTTGGGCGGATGTGCTGGTTTGTTTGTTGTGTGTTGTGGTCATGTCCATTGAAGGATTATTGTTAATTAGAAAGTGAGACAGAAGCCGAAAGTGACTGACATTGTGAAGTTGTGGATTTCCAAGTTGCGCGAGTTCTAGGTATCAGCTTGAATTTGAAAGTGTTTGCATCGAGCCGTGGTCAGGAGAGGACTGGGTCAAAACCTGTTACCGAGAAATGCGGGAAAATTTAGTTTTTTCGAACTGAAAGAACGCTGCGTCCTGTCTTCTGAACGATGAATGCAGTTCATGTAGAGGGTATTTCGATAGAAGTTCGTGTAGAGGGCATTTCGATGGCAGTCCATGTACAGGACGTTTCGATGGCATTTTTGTATCAGTTTTATCGCTCATTACTGTAAAATGACTAACTGAGAGGCTCCGAATCCATCGAGCGGAGAATAGTTCGGATTAAGGGGAGAAAAAAAACTGATTTATTGAGCCGAAAGAATGCTGCTTTCTTGCATCTGAACGATCAATGGCTGGTTAAATGACTGGTGTATCTAAATTCCCTCCATGTGGACAGCCAATGGACATAGAGGGTATTTTGATTTTCCGGTTGTCTTTGCAATTAGATCCATTTCGCCGTTTGATCATTTTCACGAAATTTCATGTACCAATAAGTGTTGGACTGCATCCATTGTGGGGGCTACGTGTGTCCTAATAGAGCGGCTCTCCGGGAGATGTCCCGGTGAACCATACAGCCAATCCACCTCTGGTCGTGGTTATTGATTTCCGTATTCCATTTATGAAGGTAGGAGCAATTAATATCAGTTTACATTTCTTACCTTGACCATTGGGCTTCTCAGAACAATAATATATTATACGCTAAACGATAGATTATCCAAGAAATTGCGGAAAGATAGAAATCGTACCCCCCACTGTGAAGATATAGAAAATTTCACTTTCACGGTATCAATCAAAATGGCGGCTTTCAAAGTATCACTTCAAGGTGAATACGAGTCAAAATGTCACTGAAAATGATCAATTTGTTCTAAAAACGTATAATGAAAAGTAAATCTAGTGTTTTTGAGTGAATATCGATCAGGAATAATTCAACAAGTATACACCTTGAATTGATGCATGAAACCCGCTAGTCCAAACATGGCCTTAAAGTCCGTAATATAAGTTTTGGGTTTGGTACGTCCTTTCGAAGGAGGTACCAAATCAAAAACTTATATTACGAACTTTCAGGCCATGTTTGGACTAGAAACCCGCCGGCTGAATCAGATCGCAAGACGGTATCTGTTCCGAGTATCAATCAAATCACTTCCGCGTATCAATGATTCAATGCTCTGTTTACTTTCATGCATCTGTTCAAGGTTGAAACGAGTAGAATTATCAGAGTCTTATAAAAAACGTATAATAAAAAGAAAATCAAGTGTTTTTGAGTAGCGCGAGAGAAAATAACCATTCGTCTCGGTCACAAGTGAGATAATTTTCGGTACTCACTCAAAAACACTAGATATTCTCTATATATTCTCTGATTTCAGTGATGTCAAGTTTTTAGGTCATGCAATGTTGACAAAGTATGTGGATGAAAAAGATAGCTCTTTCAAGTTTCCCATAATATCTACACTGGGGACCGATACAAAGACAACTTTTTACAGGTATATATTTTCTACAGTTGTGTTTTCTGTTATGACTTTGAATGGTTTAAAATGAATCATTAGCATTTTCAAAGATCTGGAATTTTGCCAGTTGGCAAATTGCCATATATTCTAAAACGCTAATTATTCAGTTTTGTCATTTATATTGAAAGGTAGAAAATAGAATTCCAGACAATACAATTGTAAAATTTGTATAGTATTGGCCCCAGGGCTGTTTGCGAGCTCTTGCATTTGTGAGATTTTTTGGATCCAGTTTACCTTTCCTTGTCATCTTTTCATGATCAAAGAAGGTTTATTAATTCTGACCTGCAGTCATCCAAATCACATATCACCATCTTGCATCAGTGGAATGGTTCTGGCATCTTTACTAGCAATAAATTGATAATGCGACTGAGGATGACCTGATTCTATTGTCTTTTCGATACAAAAAGTTTCTTATACAAATACAGTATTTCTTTCCTTATTTTCACCCGTGCAATACATACGTGGTGGCGTTTCCTTAATGTTATGGATTAGTTTCAGGACATACATCATGCCGATACACAATATAGCCTACATCGGCGTTATAGGGGGCGATGTGGCTCAGTAGGTGGAGGTGCAGGTTTCTAGCCGGGAGGTCCTCGGTTCGAATCCCACCTGCCGCAACCGCGTTGTATCCCTGGGCAAGACACTTCGCCCAAATTGCCCACGTGGGGACACGGTGGCGTTGTCTACTAATGCGTATTGCACGTCAACGCTGCACTTGTCTTCAACCAATGCTAACCCTGCTTGTGTGGAGCTGGTATGTTGGGGAGGCTGACAGTTGCTCGTCGTGGCTTGGTGGTTCTCCCCGGATACTAAATTTTTCACATCGTTAACGTTAAGGGTCATAGGTTAGCGATTGAGTAACACCAAAATGTTTTATACCAATAGTATAGGCCAAAATTTTATTCATACACTTTATTCCAAAACTTCAGCGCTTATTATGGAATAAAACAACAGACCAATCTCAGTAAATACAGACCAATAATATTTTCAGTATAAACCGTGATATTACATACTGCAGAAACAAATGAATGAATAACTGAATGAAAGTCTTAACTTGTCATATGTACACTATAAAATCATTTCTTTTATAAATCAACCCAAATCAACTGGGTCGAGTGAATATGAACCATTTGAGTTCATATTCACTCAACCCAGTTGATTTGGGTTGATTTTTATGCCAACCTGTCCAGGGCGGCTGTTCTGTATGGCGTTTTTTAACCCTGCCTTCTGAAACGATATTTACCGCTCGTTCTCTGAGTCCCAATGTGTTCTGTGTGCCAGTAGGCACATAGAACACATTGGAACTCAAGAGACGCGCTGTCTGCGCGGAAATAGCATTTCACGATAACAGATTGTTTGAATGTATTCTAAAATGTGCATGCGATGCCCCATTTCAACATTACACGACAAAGTGTGAGGAATAATTTCTCACTGGTAGACTGTTGGACTTCTAAGCTATAGGTTCCGAGTTCGATCCCCGTCCGCGACGACCCGCATTGCGTCCTTGGGCAAGGCACTTTGTCACGGTTGCCTACATTGGTGTACGATGACGCCATGTACTAAGGCGTACTGCACGTCGATGGTGCACATGTCTTCAACCGCTGTAACACTGCTTGAGCGGAGCTTGAACAGAGTTAGAATGTTGAGGAGCTGACAGTTGCTCGCCGATGCTCGGAGGTTCTCTCCGGGTACTCCGGCTTCGTCCACCCGTAAAACTGCCACGTTCACGATTAGTCATTGTGCATAAGTATGTGACCTTAAACACCAATAAACAAATATAAATAATGAGCAAATGGTGTTTTTATCATCTGTTGATGTTCTATAACTGTTGTTTTTCTGTTCAGTATATCTACAGTGTGTGCATTATGACATATAATACAGACACTACCCTTTCCATTAATATCAAAGTCGAGGAGGTAAGATTTGCTTATTTGTTTCTCCCGGGAAGAATAGGCTCTTCTAAATTACTGTACAAACACATTCGCTAAACAAATGGCCAAAGAGGGAGCGCGGTGGCTCAGTAGGTAGAGGTACAGGCTGCAAGCCGAGAGGTCCTCGGTTCGAATCCCACCTGCGGTAACCGCGTTGTGTCCTTGGGCAAGACACTTCATCTCCATTGCCCGCGTGGGAGCACGATGACGCCGTGTACTGCACGTCGACGGTACGCATGTTTTCAACCAATCTAACCCTGCCTGTGCTGCAGTGCGGAGTTACGATGTTGGGGAGCTGGCAGCTGCTCGTCGTTGCTCGGTGGTTCTCTCCGGGTACTCCGGCTTCCTCCACCCGTAAAACTGTCACGGTCATGATTAGCCATTGTGCATAAATATGTGACCTTAAACGTCAATAAATAAGGGCCAAAGAGAGCATTTACTTAGTTGCTTTTAATCAGCTTGCTACACAAAGCTAACTTTCCTTTTATAATTTTAAGAGAGCAGTCTGTTGTTTTCGTTTATTCAATCAATCAATATATTTATTTAACTTTAAATATTATACAATGTTTGTAGTCGTACATGTAATTTACAGTATACTGTCAGAGTGGATTTAGACTATTTCAGCAAGGGATAATCTATGCTTATGGACTATTTTTGTTTGTGTATTTTTCTCGTTTATTTTTCGTTTATTACAGGTAACAAAAAGAAACTTTATTTTCTACTGATGCCATCATATGCGTTTATCAACAATTACATGCTTCTTGATTGGACCTCCCTCGCCCGTCTAATAATTTTTAGGGGAGATAACTTCATCGAAAGTCGATTTTCATAAGGAAGTAAGTCATGGGTGGAATTCTTGGCATCCACTGATTGGAAATAAGTCATGGGTGGAATTCTTGGCATCCACTGATTGGTCTAGCATCACGTTAACTTTCGCGCTGGCTGAATGTACTGGATAGCATTTATTTATTTATTTAGTGATGATTAAGGTCACATATTTATGCGCAGTGGCAAATCATGACCGTGACAGTTTTACGGGTGGGGGAAGCCGGAGTACCCGGAGAGAACCACCGAGCAACGACGAGCAGCTACCAGCTCCCCAACACCGTAACTCCGCACTGCAGCACAGGCAGGGTTAGATTGGTTGAAGACATGCGTACCATCGACGTGCAGTACGCCTTAGTACACGACGTCATCGAGCCCCCACGTGGGCAGTGGAGATGAAGTGTCTTGCCCAAGGACACAACGCGGTTGCCGCAGGTGGGATTCGAACCGATGACCTCTCGGCTTGCAGCCTGCATCTCTACCTATTGAGAAATTACTGTACAAACACATTCGCTAAACAAAGGGCCAAAGAGAGCTTTTACTTACTTAGTTGCTTTTAATCACCTTGCTACGCAAAGCTAACTTTCTTTTTGTAACTTTAAGAGAGTTGTCTGTTGTTTTCGTTTATTACAGGTAACAAACAGAAACTTCGCTTTATTTTCTACTGATGCCATCATATGCGTTTATCAACGATTACATGCTTCTTGGTTGGACCTCACTCGCCCGTCTAATAATTTGTGGGGAGATAACTTTATCGAAAGTCGATTTTCATAAGGAAATAAGTCATGGGTGGAATTCTTGGCATCCACTGATTGGTCAAGCATCACGTTAACTTACGCGCTGGCTGAATGTACTGAATAGCATATCGTCTTTGAATTTTTAAATGATTGAAGCATCCCCTATTTCCTGGAGTTTAGCAGCCACATGTCCAATTATCGTTTTTGATTTAGCAAAACAAAAATAAATTTGATTTTGCCCAGAAGGGACCGTCAGAAATTGATGACATATTCTGCAGTTCTAGACAGAGCTGCATAGACTGTCTACCCCAAGAGCAACAAACTCTTGGAATTAGATAGATTAAAATATGGTTATCTGAAAATGGATGGGGAACATGTTAATTAGGGTGGGTGGATGTAAATATATCTGACGTATGTCTTTCAAGTTTTTTTCCGAAACACTGCTTATTTCGAAACAAAAACATGTATTATTAACCCTTTACACACGCGAGAACGCTTTCTGGACCAGGCACATGGTTCGCCATAATTACGTTAAATAGGATGGCTGCTTAGTGAAGTTGTGGAGAAAACCAATCAATATTTTTCAACGTGCAGCCCCAAGGCTGCACGTTGAAAATATTGATTGGTCTACCTCCAAATAATGAATATGGACCCTTCTAATTGCTGCATTTGAACTGACATGGAAGATACCACTAGAGTTCAAAAGGTGAAGGTATTCGCATCTTTCAAAACAGTGGGATGAAATTTCTGGTTCGAATTTAGTAAGTGAACGTGAAAGAGCCAACATGGCTTAATCTTACTTTTTCGGCATTTCGCCCTAAAAGTCAAATTCACGCATTTTATCCTATTGTCGCTGTGTTAAATCGTCAGAATCGATTACGTCCCAATTATATATGAAACATAGAAGTTGTTTTGGGGATAGATATTATTAGCTGAAAAAATGATTTATTTTAAATTTTGCGATATTCTATTTATTCTGTACAATCATAAAATCAAATTAATTAACATTTATTATAACTCACTTTAATTAACTCAACCTGATAATTAATTTCAGAATAAAAACTAGAGGAAATCTATAATAATAAGAAAAAGAAAATAAACTATATAAACTCACCAAATTCTCTTATGCGGGACGTATCCACTGAAAAATTGTTGAACGCAGTTTTCGAAAAGAAATTCCAACTCAACAAGTAGGCCAGTGTTTACATATAATTAATTATTCATACGACATGGTTGACTTCGACATACCGTCACGATACCGTTGGTTTTTCCACGCCATTTAACCTATGGCTACACACTGTTACACACGATCTTGTTTCTGTTTGTATTTCTCGATGCTTGACAGCTTATGCTAATTTCTCGCTCACCATAATTATCTTAAAGATAACGTCTCGAATGTATCACAGCGCGAACAGCAGGGAGGTAAATCCTGAGACGCCCGGGTGTACCCATTTACAGTGAAAAGAATATTCAATGTATGAGCTGAACCCTGGAATTGCTGACGGCAGTTGGAGGCAGTCACGATGAGACTCGACCATAACAGAGCTAGGGGATTTCTCTTTATAATATCATCTCTTGAGTGCAACAAGGCACCATCTGCAATGCTAAAGCATTGCAGGTGGCGCCTCCTGGCATTCAAGGGACGATATACCACCAAAAATTCAGTTTTATCAACCAAACGCACTCTATGTTATACGCAAAATGCTCCTAAACAAGATTCGATAAAAGGCTAGTTTGACCCACAACCTGCGGGCTCCATTTCTGAATACTTTGTGGAGGACAGTATTTGGGGACGAAGGGTCGCTCCCTAAAATATCACTTACACACAACCAACAAATTGGACAAATGTCAACAGTTTTGCGAATCATCCGCCCCTCTGTAAATAAACCGACTCAGCAAATCCCGATTTGAGAACAAGGTTTCTTATGGCGGAAAACAAACCATGCATGCTAAATTAATGTGGTGATAAAATATTCGCTCTCAGGGGGAGGGTGAGACTGTCTTAGTCGTAAACTCATCCCACATTGCATATTCTGCCTTTGAATTAACTCCAAATGTTTACGTACCTCTTTCAGACTTGTAATTGTTGAAGTGTGAGCTCTTCGTCGGAATAGTCGAATTGCATGTGTCGAAAAGATTGTTCACTTCAGCAAATCAAATATTTTGATTAATTTTTTATTTGGTTTTGATATGTAGAAATGAACAGAACCGTTCGACGACTGACCAAGGGTGTGTCTTCGCGATGATGTGAGAACCTAGACAATAGGGTTTGGGTTCACTCAAACATTTCCCCTGTTTTCCTCAAGCCCTATCGAAGAAAACAATGGGTTAAGGTTTGTGTTCCTGATTTGTATGGACTTGTTTGTCACCGAGAACAAAAGACAAAACAAGTCCCCACAAAAGCTGTTAATCCTTTACCTAACAGGAAAAGAAGACGACACATGCAAATAAAATTTTCAGATTTTTTGCGTCAAAAGCATAGCTTATGTCCCCTCATAGGAACCAGCTCGTTGAGCACAAAAAAAAATGAAAAAGTAATAAAAATTGAATGGTGAATTTTGTGAATAGCACTGGTTTGGAGTTTTGCCGTTATGTTGGGTAAAGGGTTAAATAAGACTATGTGTGTGTGTGGGGGGGGGGGGGGGGTGTCTGTGTTCCCAACTGTGAGAACCTAGACAATAGTTTTTGCGTCCCCACGAGGTTTTTCTTTGTTTCTCAATGAGCTAGGGTTTGTTGCTTTCCCAACCCACTCAAATATTCCAGACGAGTAAATCTAAAGATAGACGATAAGCTGTGGATCCAGGACATAACAACGTATTATTTCTTACGGAATCAGACTGGTGGTTTAAGAAGTTTTTTTACGCTCAGAATTGGCATCGTAACAATTCACTCTCCATCAAAACTGGAACATATCTAAATACAGTACGTGGAGAGTGGATTGTAACTAAATCACCCGCGGAGTGGTGTTATCTCCCAAGCTATAACTTTGAAATGTTGTACATATCGGCAGAAACAAAAGCAATGTTTCAGCCAATGGACCTCCGGGTTAAACCCGGAGGTCCATTGGCTGAAACTTTGCTTGTGCTGTTTATACTTTGCAACAAATCTGCAATTATTGCTTGGGTGGAATCCCCACTCTGCGGGTGATTTAGAGATAATACACTCTCCACGTACTGTATATATACAACTCAAGGTTTGCTAATCACCAAATTTTTGACACATCATTGTGAAATTTGCTGGTGACATATTTGCGATATTTTTGGTGGACGTGATTGTGGAATGTATTGAGATGGTCCCCAGTGTTTACATTACCTCTCTTGACAGGCAGACTTTTCGTGACAGTCATGGAAAGCACGTGCACCTTGATTTTCATGATGTTTTCGTGTACTGGCTACACGTACAAGACATGTGTAGGGTATTCAATCTCCATTTCCACACAAACCCCAGTGATTTAATGATTGAATATGGCAAATGTAAGAAGACATTTGTCTGAAGCAGAAATGTATCGGGCTGTAGGGATGATGGAGCAAGGGGCTACCCATCGTCAGATTGGTGAAGCCCTTGGAGTGCACCAGACGGTGATCACCAGACCCTGGGCAAGATTTTAGCAGTATGGCACACCAATACGACGGCATGGTAGTGGCAGAGACAGGGCAACATTCGCAGCTGAAGACCGGTTTTTGATCATTCAGGCCCGTAGGCCCGCTTTGCCACAGCAACCCAGCTTCGCAGTGACCTTCAGAATGCATCAGGGGTAATGTTTCGACGAAGACTATCCGGACAAGGTTGCAAGAATGTGGTCTCCGATCGAGAAGACCATGTATTCGCATTCCATTGTCCCAGAACCACCGCCAGGCACGATATGAATGGGTCATGGACAACGTTGGATGGACCAGAGAAGATTGGCGACCTGTCCTTTTACAGATGAGTCAAAGTACTGCCTAGACCACACAGATAGGCATTCTAGGGTATGGAGAAGACCAGGAGAGCGATTCCGTGCAGCCACCATTGCTGAGCATGACCGCTATGGTGGAGGATCGATCATGGTCTGGGG
This sequence comes from Pictodentalium vernedei, assembly GCA_031216915.1. Classification (NCBI taxonomy): domain Eukaryota; kingdom Metazoa; phylum Mollusca; class Scaphopoda; order Dentaliida; family Dentaliidae; genus Pictodentalium; species Pictodentalium vernedei. The sequence continues at coordinate 540,405,582 of CM062293.1, forward strand.
CGGCATCAGCTGGGATGGACGTGCAGAGCTCAGTGTCCTTGAACGTGGTACATTGACTGCACAAAGGTAAATTGATGAGATCCTGAATGTCCACGTCAGATTCTATGCAGGTGCAATGGGTGTTAGATTCATTCTGATGGACGATAATGCCTGTTCGCATGTTGCCCATGCTGTCGGGGAGTACCGACAGAGGGAGAGGATTGAGCGTATGGACTGGCCAGCAAGCACCCCTGATCCCAATCCAATCGAACATGTCTGGAATGAGTTGCAGCTTGCAATTTCAGTCCGCCCAGTTCAGCCAAGAAGTATCCAGGAGCTTCGTGCTATGCTGGTCCAAGAATGGAACAACATCCCACAAAGGACCACCAGGAACCTGATTAGAAGCAACTGAAGGCGTTGTGAAGCACTAATTAACAGTAATGTGTCTCATACTCGATATTGAAGCCATACCAGTTCGCTGCGTCAACTTTTTGGCATATTGAAAAATTTCTTCTTTTACCAATAATATCCATTTTCCATGGTTATCGTATTCAAAAGCTAAAAACTAATGTCAAACATAAATAAAATCTTAATTTCTCTTCTTATATATAATTAAATAAAACACATACACACTTGTCATTACAATATTTCAACTAAAACGTAAAACAGTAGTATAAAACACTTCGTCGCGTGAGAACCATAAGGTTCTACCTTCCGGTGGCAGATAGAACCTTATGGTTATCACACAACGACTTGTAATGATTAATGGGCGTCCTTGTGGGTTTGGATGTTGGCTAACTTATTTTTGAGGTAATAGAAAGAAAGAGTTTATTGGGTTATCTGTGATCGTTGAGTTGCGGTTTTGTTGAATCCCTTGGGGTTCGTAATTTGTCGAACGGAAATGATGAATCTAATTTCCGAAGATGCTTGTCAATTTTGGTATCTTTTGTTTTTAAGGTTTTTTGTTGATTTGTTTCTTTTCTTTTGGTATACCTCTTTTATTTGTTTTCTCCTCTTTTTACGGCGTAAATCGATACATTGTAAACACTTCTGAACATGAGGTTTGTTTGTAGCTTCATGGCAGTCAATTAATTGGAAGATCGATCAAATTTCACTTCAGCTACTGTTACACCAGAATACCAACGTTTGTAAAGTTTAGTGTTCAAGTTTGAACAAATGTAATGTTTGCATAAATTTTATTACAGATTCAACTAGTACACTGTATTGTGTCCTTGACTTCAGCAAGGCACTTAATTACGATTGTCTATGAGGGGGCACGGTGGCGCTGTGTTCTAAGGCGTACTGAACGTCGATGTTGTTCCTGCCTTCAACCAAAAACATGGTTATGCTTGTGTGGAGTTAGTACGTTGTGGAGTTTGTCAGTTGCTCGCCACTGCTCGGCGGTTCTCTCCCTGTACTCCTACTTCCTCCACCCGTAAACCTGTCCAAAACGAGGCGACCCTGGCCGCGTAAAGTGTCTTTAAGCCCTAATAAATGAATAAGAGTTTGCTACAACGTTGGAACAAGTAACAGCAAAACGTCACCCTCTTAAGAATCGTTTTTATGACACTGAAAATATAAAATAGACAAGGATACGAAATAATGTATTATTTTAACCACAGTTTTGTTACTATCTTGATGGAAATGTGAACAGTTTTCAAAGTTGGAGTGCGCTTTACCGTTAACAAACATGCTGTTTTTCGTGATTTGACAAAACGCTGGTTCTGAAATTATCTCAATACGTTTGGGAGTATTAAAACTTTGTGAATTGGAGCGAGGGAACTGTCGTTCCTAAATCACGCTCTCTTGAGTTGAAGCGACAAATGTGTACAAAAATAAATAAAATTCACACGCATCGGTTAATGTTAAATGAAGCACAAATAATTGCCCAACATCAATGAGCTACATGTGCGACTACTACATACGTTTGATAAACAGAATATTTAAGATGGAAATATTTTCCTTTGGTGGGTGTTTCAATAGATCGGTCACTCCCACCGAGTATTAAATAGTTCATACCTAGAGCAATCTTTGATGTATAATTCATTAATTGAAAGATAATTAGGGTTAGGGTATTACCAGATTCTTTATCCTTTGCCCACCATTAAGTGCACGTGGTACTATCGAACCATTTTTTGGATAATTAAAATTTCATCTTCCCTCAAACGTATAGCTTAAGACACCTCATTGAAACGAGCTCAACGAGCTCGTTTCAGTGAGGAGTCATAAGCTATGTTTTTGAGGTCAAAAATTAAAAAATAAAAAGATTTCAATGGAAGTTTTTGTTGTTGCTTGAATAGAACTACCGGTTGTACCGTTACGTTGGGCTAAGGGTTACATAATAGGTGTTGCGGCCTCATTCTCATCGTATTATTATCACTCCAGGCGCAGTGTATCTATAGGTCAAGGGGCCTGGAACAGCCTACCGAAATTTCGTTCGTGCTGATGGTGATACATGGAGGGGAAAGTCCCGGGTAAATACTACATGCGGTTGGAAGGAATACACACTGTAACCAATATTATTATGTCAAGATCTCTATACTAAAATTTCCCTTGATCGTCCACTTTTAGATCGGTTCCCATTGTGTGCCTGTGATTTTACCACGTATTAAAGCCACATTATAATGTGGGGCGTAATTCGTTTTAATCCTCATGCTTTAGTTACTCATCCAACTGTACGCACCCCCACCCCCACCCCCACCCATCAACTTTGTGACTCGATACGGTTATAATGCTGTTAACACTCACGAGAAAGAGAGGTAGAGGGAGAGAGAAAGAGAGAGAGAGAGAGAGAAAGGGGCCGTATTATTCTGACAAGCATATATTTTATAACTACCACAGACATGCTTATTATTATTTTATGCTGCTTTATGTTGCTTTGTATACCTGAGATGAGGTAAAAAAGTGGAAATAATTCAAATCAAATCAAATGTACAGCATGCCGCTCTCATCACTGCACACATGCACACACACGCGCGCGCGCAATTAACACGAGCTCGCACACACACACTGTAGTCACAAACATCCAGAGGATACTTGGTGTCTCATTGCGGACACAGGGGTCTGGAAACGTTATTTTAGTGATTTAAGGTATATATGTTTAAAAAAGGAGAAAGGGTAACAACAGGCGAAATTGGGAAACTTCAACCAAGTGTCGACAAGTTTAAAAAATTATTAGATCTCGATGTACTTGGTTCCTGGCACATACCAGTTCTATTCTATATACATTTCCCTATTACTTAAAACAAATTTTGTCGAAATATCTTCAGTATTACTAGAGATATTCAATAAAATGTTAGCAAAAAGAATGCTATTTTCTGATTTGTAAATAAGGTTGTCCAAACGAATCCCGAATTTTTTGACACAAATCAGTGATATAAATGCACATATAGACATTGACCTACGCTTCACTGTGGCTCTTTGTGTACCTTTTTGAACACTTTCAACGACTGCCCAACACCAGTCGCCTATCTATACTCTGGAGAGATATTTTTTCAACATTTGCAGGTTTTTCAGCCTTCTTCCTCGTCATCTCGCCATATTTTAACAACTCCGCTCAGAATAGAAGCGAACTTGAAAGCCTTACCGCGATTGGTTACAAGTGAACTGAGATCAGTGACCTCAATCTACTTTCGATTTCTCAGTTCACTTGTAACCAATCGCGGTAAGGCTTTCAAGTTTGCTTCTATTCTGAGCGGAGTTGTTAAAATATGACGATGATTACGAGGAAGAAGGCTGAAAAACCTGCAAATGTTGAAAAAATATCTCCCCAGAGTATAGATAGGCGACTGGTGTTGGGCAGTCGTTGAAAGTGTTCAAAAAGGTACACAAAGAGCCACAGTGAAGCGTAGGTCAATGTCTCTATGTGCATTTATATCACTGATTTGTGTTGAAAAATTCGGGTTTCGTTTGGACAACCTTATTTACAAATCAGAAAATAGCATTCTTTTTGCTAACATTTTATTGAATATCTCTAGTAATACTGAAGATATTTCGACGAAATTTGTTTTAAGTAATAGGGAAATGTATATAGAATAGAACTGGTATGTGCCAGGAACCAAGTACATCGAGATCTAATAATTTTTTAAACTTGTTGACACTTGGTTGAAGTTTCTCAATTTCGCCTGTTGTTACCCTTTCTCCTTTTTTAAACATATATACCCTAAATCACTAAAATAACGTTTCCAGACCCCTGTGATTGCGGACCCAAACACGCGAATGCATCAATAATTCATGGCACCTTGATCGTAGTATCATCCAAAACCCCACCAGTCCAAAGAAGAGTTCACAGAACCTTCCAACAGATAAGTATGAGATGAAGTCCGTTGCTACTCACAGACGTCTCAGCTCGGGTATTTCGGCTGACAATGTTGCACGCTTCACTGCGAACCATTCGTTTCGACCGTCTGATATTTCGGGCCATGAATGTGTCAGACTACGAATCAAGTAAACATATATGGGAGTCAACGGAACCAGGTCAATAAGCACGTTCCCATAGCAGCCTTATCTTGTTGACAAACATCTAACTCATTCCATGTTTAGTAAGATAATTGTAACTTACATTTCTGCAGTGATTTTGTTTTTGTTTTAATGTGGGAAACGTCTCGAACCGAAACGTCCCGCCGAAATATCTTGAACCGAAATGTTCGAGCCGAAGCCTTCGAGTACAATGCATTCTAAACGAAATCGTTCGGACCGAAACATTCCACATTGATGTGGCACACGAAATTGATGAATTTGAAAACAATGGTCATTGTTAGAGTTGATTTGAATAGCACACGTTTTACTCAATTAAGTTTTGGCAAAAACGTGTTGAAAATAATTTTACATATGCATTTAACGTAGAAAAAACAGTTATTTGCATATTGTGCTTGTGTGGAATCTTATTGCGACAGAAATAATTTTTGAAGGCATAGAGCTACAAGTACCTCCCCAAGAACGAGTCAAGTTGCGATAAAATATTTTGACTTACAATCAACATGTATTTTGTCTGTATTAACTCCGCAACTGGTGTGTATCCGACCCCCTGATACGGATGTTTGTATCAGGGGGTCGGATACAAACACGTTCCTTTCGCGTGAGTTCCTTTTTTTTCTTTTTGTTCATCCGTACGAATAAATAGTTCGTTATAAATGCGTGTACATTCTTGACTTATACCCAATATATTGTAAGATAACATGATTATTACCATTGTGTGGATGCACAAAATATGTATCCGAGTCTCGCTCCGGGTTCAAAGGGCAGATCACGACTCGTCGAAGACGAGTCGTGATCTGCCCTTAGAACCCGGAGCGAGACTCGGATACATATTTTGTGCATCCACATAATGGTAATAATTTCTATGTATGAATGTACAATGAGCACATATCAGGATTATCTGCAATTTAGTCAAACAACGACTTCTTAAAAATAGTCGTTGACTTACAAAAGGCTACAATCAGCTGATCAAAACAATGAGATCCCCCCCCCCTCCCCCTCCAGTCTATGTAATTGTTGATCGCATCAGATCCAGTCTCGGTTTGCTCTTGCATGGGAGGTCTCTCAAGATTTCATCCTATTTTTATTAGTAATATTTCCCCATATATCACATTTATACATAGTCAACATAGCGGTCGGGTTTTAGCCTTGTTTTCCGTTTGCTTGCTGGCTTCCACCTTCAACGTAACACATTGACTGGCTGGCTATTGAAAGGGTCATCCTGGTATTCTACACCTCGTCCCTCTGAGTTTCAATGTGTCCTATGTACCAGTTACCTACTGGTACACAGAGCACATTGGAACTCAGGGGGCGATCTTAGGTTGGACTCAGGGGCTTTATTTTTACATTGTGTTGCATTTTGACTGTTAACACAGGTGGAAGCCCTGCCAACTCCACTGGTTTTCCGTTGGGGTGCTCAGCCTAAGAAGGGGGTTGCCTGTTCCTCTGTCGTGTTCCCAGCTTATGACATTTTTAAGGGTGAATCCCCCCCTCCCCACACCTTAGTTTGGGGGTAAAATAGATTGTAAACGTTAATGCTAAAATGTTAATAAGTTGGTCTGGTTTGGCTGAGCCTACATCACCTCGAACTTGTCATTAAATTTCATCAACCTTTTATAGGAATTATTTATTTTGTCCTCTCTGGAGGAGCGTAGAATTGGTTTACATGGAAGCTCATTGTTCACATAAGCCCATTGTTGCACATGTCTCACTATTAGGTCTGAAACGGGATATAAATTGAGTTAGCTTTCAGGTTCGTACCGGCGGTCAACCATCTAAAAACAGTGTCGGAAAGTTTTAACTCTTGCCAACCCTTGACAGAATCTTTTTTAGATCTTAGCTTTGGGACCCCCCCCCCCCACCCCCCGCCCCCTCTGATAGCAAAAAAGCATTTTTACAGCAAACTCTGCATCCATAAATAATAGTGAAAACTACGTTGTGAATGCGAATCATTGGCAGGACGCGTGTGTACATGGAGCACAGAAATGTAAACTATTATAGATCTTAGACAGTTTCTGGTGAGCGTATTACAATCAAACAATGCATTGGAGAGAGGTATTTATTCTCGGATAATGGGACGCGCAAAGGGAATTTAATTCAGCTAATCTCCACGTTTAACCTTAAACCATTTCTCAACGTAACTGCCAAAACCGGCCAGCGCTATTCACAAAAATCTCCAATTATCTTTCATTATTTTTTTTCATTTTTTGTCTCAAAAACATAGGTTATGACCCGTCTTTGGAATGAGCGTATCGAGTTCGTTCCAATAAATGAAGGGTCACAACCTATGTTTTTGAGATACAAAAAAATATAAAATTAGTTATTCAAGAATTTTGTGTTGCAAGTGTCGTCTGCCTTTCATATTGGGTAAAGGGTTATGATCCACTGGCTGTAACTTTACCCGTGATTCTTATTCTACATAGCACTTGATATCTCGTGGCAAACATATACGACCAGCACTGTGATCCAAACCTACTTTCATGTTTTAATGTAAGACCATTTTTTCTCTGCAAAGTGCAGCTAAGGACCCCTGACTGGAACGACAAATCCATTCACATTGTTCTAATATGGAATATACTATTTATTTATTGGGGTTCAACGATATTTTCCACAGCCAGCGCCACCTCGTGTCAGAAAGTTTTATGGAAGGAGGAAGCCGGAGTACACGGAGAGGACCACTGTCAGATTCCCCAGCGAACCAAATCCGCAAGAGCTGGTTTAGCATTGGCTGAAGTCAAGAACACCATCGACGTGCAGTACGCCTTAGTACACAGCACCACCGTTCCTCCCACGTGTGCAATCGGGATTAAGTGCCTTGCCCAAGGGCAAAACAAAACGTAGTTACATCTGGTGGGGGATCGACCGTGGGCCTTTCGATTGGTAGTCCACTGAGCCACGACCCTCCATCTAATATGGAATTATAATCTGTGCTAAGCATTTAGGTGTTCAGGTGTCGCTCTAGTTGTGTTGTATTTCAAACGAATTTACGGAATATTACATCAGTTGTCTGAGTGAAAACTGCACGGCGTTTGCACTTCAGTTTGTTTGTATTATTTTACTGGAGTTTAATGAATGAATGAATGAATGAATGAATGAATGAATGAATGAATGAATGAATGAATGAATCTTTATCTTGCAGTATACAACAAAAAACAGAAAATTATACATGCATCATTATAGAACAAAAATATACATACAGAATTTTTGAACAAAAATGATCTAATAAACCTGTTTACCGTAGGGAGACGGCATAGCCAGATTGGCTGTCTACAGTACGTGGAGAGTGGATTGTAATTAAATCACCCGCGGAGTGGAGTTATCACCCAAGCTATAACTTTCAAATTTTGTACATATCGACAAAAACACAAGCAATGTTTCAGCCAATGGTCCTCCGGGTTAAACCCGGAGGTCCATTGGCTGAAACTTTGCTTGCGCTGGTTATTCTTTGCAACAAATTTGCAATTATTGGTTGGGTGGAATCTCCACTCTGCGGGTGTTTCAGTGTTAATACACTCTCCACGTACTGTACCTGTCGTCTCCCAGGGATTGTATAATGCAACATTGGAATCGGACTGTCCAACAATCGTTCATCTATACTTTGTCTTGGTCGCTGGTGGCTAGTGTAACTCACACAATTTAGTTAAGAGACGAGCATTGAGTTAACCCTTTACCCAACATAAAAAGCAGACGACACTTGCAAAAAAAAAAAATTTGAATCACTATATTCTTTCATTCCCAAGAACACAGGTCACGAACCCCCACCGGAACGAGCTCAACGAACTCGCTCCAATGATGGGAAATAACCCATGCTCCTGAAACAAAAAACGAAAAAAATAATGAAAACTGATTGGCAGTTTTTGAGAATAGCGCTGGCCAGCCCCGGCCGCCACGTTGGGCAAAGGGTCAAGAGACGAGAATTTGTCCAGTCGTATACAGTACCAGCAGAAATGTGTCAATAGTAACTACTTCTCCCTCTTTGTCAACTCCAAACCCCGACGCCTCTCTGTGGGGTGCTCTCAGAGAGAGACTCCCGCGGACCGACGCCGAGAGTTGGAGTCCTCAACAGGAGTAGACCAGGTACAAAATTCCCCTATTGTTATTTCACTGCCCACGTCTGTCGGCTCTGCACTTGGAAAGCTTTAAATTTGTGTTATACTTTCAACAACCAGTATCACATCGTGTAGTGATGATCTACGGGTGGGGTGGGGTGGGGTGGGGGCGGGGGGGTCGGGGGGCTCGGAGTACACCGGAAGAGTCAATAAGAGAGAAAATGAGACAATGAGAACACAACATCGATTAAATAACCTTTATTCATTTATTTCCCTAGTTTATATGAGTTTTTTTTTCCATTGGACGAGTCAATAAGTGAGAAAATGTGACAATGAGAACACTGCGTATTCTACTTCACTGGGTAGACTAAATAACGAGAGGCCATAGGCGCCACTATTACAGATTCCTGTCAGTAAGGTAGTTTGATCGGTTTCAGCTGAAACAGAGAAAAACCGTTTGGACGGTTTTTGCTGGGTGTTGCGGTTCTATTTTCCGGTTTGCCCCAATGAAAACTGAAATCGAACCGGAAAACCGCCCGGCGCTATCCAACATAAGCAGGAAACGGAACAAAATCACTGGTCGTGTTGTTTAACCCTTTGCCTAACATGAAAAGCAGACGACACTTCGAAACAAAATTTTTGAATAACTAACTTTTTTCTTTTTTTGTCTCAGAAACATAGGTTATGACCCCTCATTGGAACGAGCTCGACGAGCTCGTTCCAAAGAGGGGTCATAACCTATGTTTTCGAGACATAAAATGAAAAAATAATAAAAATTAATTGGCGATTTTTGTGAATAGCTCTGGCCGGTTTGGCCGTTATGTTGGGTAAAGCCTTTTTCAGCTTCCCACTCCCAACCTCCAAATACTCACACGTAAGCGCACACAGCATCGGCGTTCTACACATCCAGCAAGTTAAGATGGAGTCATTGGGGTGTCTTGTTAATGGACAAAAACAAGTTGCCAGAGAAAGGCTTTGAATTCGCGATCCCCCCACCAGAGTTCAAGCACTATCAAATTATTAGAAGTTAAAGGCTTCTTAACTGAGTTCGTGTGATAAACATGGGATATATAGATATGTGTGTTGAGTGATCCGTGCGATAATCGTTTCATGATAATTTTGGCGTAAGTTTGCATTTAGAGAAAGTAATAAATTAAAAAGTATACCTTTGTCGTTCGTAACGTGCAGTAATGTAATTCAACGCAAAACAATCGCAAAATTGGCCCAAAGAAGTGAGAAAAAACATTTGTGATGAAGTTGCCAATATTTTGTTTTTACATAAAGCAGTTTTGCTGTTTTAAGATAACAATTAAGTTTTTACTTTTAATTTTCAAATTCTAGCAATTTTCTATGGTAACGTATATTATACGTCGTAATTCACAAACACCCCATTTGCCAAGGGGTAGAAAAATGGTTCAGAGACATTGGGCTTCCAGAAAAATGGAACGTAACCACCCCCCCCCCCCCCCTATATGATGCACCACTGTAGGCCATGGTCTAACAACGCGTAGTCCAAGTTGATGATGCGACGTAATCGACTATGATGGCAATTGTTTAGCATCGCGTCGCCTGAGGGCTAGAATGTTCTATGTCCCTATGGGACATAGAACATTCTAGCACTCAGCCGACGATCGTCTACGGTTAGAAATAGACAAAAGAATGAAAAGGGGACAGTTTCTTGTGAAAGGTGATTTAACTCTTTATCTAACATGGATATAATAGACGAACTTTGCATTTTTCCCCTAACAAGTCGGCCACATACTCTCTCATAATTAACAAATTAAGCATTTAAAAAAAAAAATCCGAAAACTTTCCACAAAACCATATCATGTGTCCTCCTTAAATAACTCACAAACACCAAATCAAACTATTCTTACAAAACCACATCACCTGACCCTTCATTGGAACGAACTCGTTGAGATCGTTCCAATGAGGTGATCACATGATATGGTTTTATTGAAATATTTTGAAAATCTTTAAAAAGCAATAACTAAAATACTAAATTTTGAAATCGTGTGCGATGGGAAAAGAGTTAACTTATGCTTTATGGAACAAATGAAAACGTGTTTCTGAGGTTGTTTCGTCGCCATTTCAAAACTTGGAACGGTTTTATATTTTACAATTTAAACAATGTCCAGATGCTTTGACAGTCCAGTTAATTGAAATAATTAAGATCAAAACATGTATATGTTTGGTTCCATCTAACCAAATTTGGTTTCCCTACCAGGAAAAGTAAAGAATTGTTTGGGTTCCTGGAGGAACCAAAATTTCTCTCTGTGTGTAAGATCTAGGGTGACTAACATTCATACCACCATCAGTAGCTGGTTATCTTTTGTCCAGGGTGGCTAGAGGCCCCGAGTCACTGGGAATTCATACCGCGGGGGTTATACGAAACATGGGAAATGAGATGACCTGGAGTTTAATCCAGACAGGAAGGGAGTTAAGGGAGAGAATCAAGTGAAGGGGTATTTTATAAGGATTAGGGCCCATGTAATTAACTAACCGCGTGTCATGGGGTGGGCTGGGCCTTGATAACGTCGGACTATCTGAGTTCGTCAACACTAGATAACTAATTCATGTCGGCGATAGAGGGGGTGAGGGCTACATTTCGGGCTGAAATAAATAGCTTCTCTGCACCACACAGGCAAGGACCTCTTTAACGACCAGTCAAGTAGCCGAATACCGGAATGTGAGGTGATTTCGAATAAAAAATTTTAGTTTGAAATTCCATTCCAATAGTCTGAACGACTGATTCGCCATTGGGATGTGCCAAGTTAAATGCGAGGACATTATGGCATAGCTCTGAAAATCCAGACATATATTTGGTGCAACGCACATTCCCATAAGGGAAATAGATGGTATTCCGTTCAGTATACCTCTGGTTGGTATCTTTGAGTAAATGAGATTGAGTTTTTTATACCAATGTTTACGCTTTTCTCATACCGGGCCACACCTTTTCTTGGTATTCTGAGTTATTATGTTGAAGAAAATGACATGAACTGATTTCGGATACAGATAAGGCGGCCATTATGCAAACACAACGTTCTGGTCACTCGAGCCTAAGTAAACACAAGTACATGTTTAATGACTTAACCCTTTACCTAAAACGGAAGCCAGCCGGCACTTGCAAACAAAATTCTTGATTTCTTTTTTATTTTTTGCGTCAAACACATAGCTGATGACCTCTTATTGTATCGAGCTCAAATGTTTTGAGACAAAAAAAACTGAAAAACTAAAAAAAAAATGGATTTTTGTGAATAGAGCTGACCGGTTTTGGCCGTTTCATTAGGCAAAGGGTTATAAAATAATAATGATAGAAACATCATTACGTCTTAGTAATATCTTTATTTCTGTGACATTTAAAACTGCAACACTAGACTGGGGAACAGAGCCAGTCAGATAGTGATATGAGGATAAGAGGAGTTAAAACAACTACCTGTTTTCTCTCACCCTCATACGAGAGGATATGAGAAAAGGAAAAAACTATCTGTAAAGCGCTCTGATCTGGGATACTGGATTCACTCCTGCCCCATTCTAATGAAACCCTGCCAGATGAAAGTCCAGTGTAATACATTTTAATCCCGTTTGGTAACAGTCTATCAGTTTACTTGCCCGCCTTACCCCTATCATGGCTCATTCTGTCTTGTCTGCGAATTGGGAGATTTTGACTCTGTTGTTTGTACTTTTGAGGTCGTTAAGATAGATTTTGAAGAGGAGGGTACTGAGGACGGATCCCTGAGGATGCCGGCCTAGAGACGCACATCACTGGACATTTCTTTTTTGACTCAAACTTTTATTTTACGGCCATTTAGGAAAATTGATAGCAGTCTTAGTAATTTTACAGGGAGGTTGAGTTTGGAAAGTTTATAGCGTACTCCGTCGTGCCAAACGTAGTCAAAAGCTTTTTCGACGCCAGGTAGGATTATTGTGCCTATTTGCTGGGTTTGAATTGCCATTTTTATAAGCTCGGAAAGGCGGTGTATGTGCTCCGTGACTTCCTTTTGGTTCCTATTGGCTCATCGTCATTTCTTAAAGAAATTTACGTTTTCTAAGCGCGTCCTTAGTTGGTTGGTTAGGATTATTTCGAAGACCTTACCAATACAGTTTTATACGACGGTATTTGCCGGGTTTGAGAGATCTTTGTCAGGTTTTGGAATTTATTTAGAGATAATTTTAAATAAAAGTGAACAATTTTAACAATTAGAAACCAAAGAAAGGAAAGGGATAACACATAACGATCAACCAAAAAGACGTAAACAGGTACTAGTGAAAATAAAAGCCCAGTTCGTCATTTAAAATAGAATAAATAAATGAACTTCAAGTCCAGAGCCGACAAAAAACTTCACGGAAAAGACGGAGAAAATCAGCAGAGAGCCTCAAACGCATTCTGCCTAAAAAAGAAGACAGAATCGTTTAGAAAGTAATAGTAGTAATAGTTCGATGAGAAAATTCGTTACGGCGATACCAAATAGTGGCCACGGCTTCGGTAATTAAAATCAGTGATGAAGCCCGGGAGAAAAGGGACAAGAAGGATGGAGCCGTAAGAATACAGTAGTGATTGGATTTGGCCTATAAGACTAGTAATCCACCGGAAAACCAAGTCCCATAGGGGCCGAACCAACGGACAGTCACAAAATAAAAAATAAATGCTTGGTACTCTCAGTGGCATGACGACACAATTGACACTTAGCATACCTGAGATTAAACCAAAAGTAGACAAGATGTCTTACCAGAAGAATACAATATAAAATCATTCAATGAAAAACACGGCAAAAAGGGTCAACAAAGGGATGGTGTAAATTAATTTTTATTTTTATTCAATTATTCAGAAAAGAGATAACATGACAGTGGAAAGGACATTTGATATAGAATTAGTAGAGTAAATAAAAAAAGGAATATTGCTACTGCAAAGGTGATTTTGTTTTAGACTTGTGTTATTTGACTTCGTTTATTAACGGGTATGCCATGTGTTAATAACGTCAATGCCAGATGTCAGCAAATGGAGCTACTGATTTTCTGGTATAGGTCTTTAAAAGCAAGCAAGACAATAGACTGATGATTTTCTATTAGGGCTGAATTGCCAAACCATCTGTTACACCCCACCCCCACTCCTCCCAAAACTATAAAAAAAAACAATTTGATTATAACAGATGTTAAGGTAATTTTATTTCCATATGTACAAAATAGGTAGCTTTTGGAAGAATTATTTTAGAAAGCTCGTTTTTTCACTTTGTAGTCTGAATTAAACACAGTGGAATTTGGGTGCCAGGTGGTTTTGTGTATGGACTTAGTTTATCGCTAGTAAATCAGAGGTCACTTCCACCAATTCATTTAAACGTATCTCCACGGAAGAGATTGGGTTGACAGGAAGTGTTTTTCTTTGCACACTTATCTTTTTCGGCCACTTTCGCCCTCCATGGGTAATGATGCGTTCAACCCCGACTCCATGAGTGGTTTCATCTTATATGGTTGTCGATGCGGAAATGGAAGAGACTATGATGTTTTTGCAGGGAAGTACAGAAATAATTTAATCCCATAGCCCATATGTTAATCCTTTACCAAACACGAAAAGCAGACGACACTTGCAAAAACAAATTCTTGAACAAATTCTTGAATAACTATTTTTTTTCATTTTTTCATCGTTCCAACGAGGGGTCATAACCTATGTTTTTGAGACAAAAAATGAAAAAATAATGAAAATAAATTGGCGATTTGGGGGAATAGCGCCGGCCTGTTTTGGCCGTTACTTTGGGTAAAGGTTTGAAATTTTACTGTTCCGCTTCCGCAATTTAGTGTATATTTTCTTCATTGCTCGTGGACTACCAACTTTTTCTTTTCACAAACACTTATACATTGCATAATGAAAGGGTTATTGTATTCCCTGGGTCCACATATCTGTCATTCCCTTTTCAATTTACACAGTTTTCTTACTCCAGTACACACTGGATTTCTATCCAATTTATGAATAAAATCCTAGTTTTTTAGTATGTCTCCTTTTGTCTGGAATACTCTATTTTACAACTATACACCAAGATAAATGCTTCATGAACTTTCATGCAATGTCCTTTGTAGGTACAGAGGAATTCACCATTATAGTCAGAACCAGTGGGGTACATATAATTCTTCTCCCAGTTTGTAGGTTCTAGATCTTCATACAAGGTTTGGAGTTCACTGTTATCAACAGAGATTTCTATCTCATCAACTGTCTCTGTTCTATTGTCCTCTGTCTTATTGCATTCTTCATGTACTTTTTGTGTTCTTTCTTTTATACAGTTAAAACTAGAAGTCCTGTCATGAAATGAGCACAAATAGCACGTTGATATGCGCGTTAATGTACGCGTTATGGCCCCCGTAACGCTATCAAATTCTGTACATAATGCATGTGCACAAGCAATGTTTCAGCCAATGGACTTCCGGGTACCCGGAGGTCCATTGGCAGAAACATTGCATGTGTTTGCTATGAGTAACCAGGAGAACCTGCTGTGCTTCGAATGCCATTCGATATGGCAAATGCGCGCAATTCCAACGCGCAATTAAGCCTAGATAAGCGCGCATTTCGTGACAGGACTTCTAGATTTAACTGTAGACTGAGAATGTTTAATTTTCTTCTTCTATTTACCATGTGTGGTGCGTCTTGGTAGACACTTGTATTGCCTCTAACTTATCCAATTTTGAATTTTATATTCTCCAGTTTTATGATAGGTCTTGGGTTTCTGTTGGGGACTTGAACTAGCAAATTCCTCAAATTCTATGTTTTAGCCTGGTCTAGTGATCTGATATACCAAATTATACATATCTATATATACTACTCAAAGTTTGCTTAGCACCAAATATTTGACACATCATTGTGAAATTTGCTTGTGATATATTTGCGATATTTATGGTGGATATGATTGAGGAATGTATTGAGATGGTCCCCAGTGTTTACATTAGCTCGCTTGACAGGCAGACTTTTCGTGACGGTCATGAAAAGCATGTACCCCTTGAGTTTCATGATATTTTCGTGTACTGTCTACATGTACATGACATGTGTAGGGTATTCAGTCTTCATTTCAACACAAACCCTTGTGATTTAATGATTGAACATGGCAAATGCAAATGCAAGAAGACATTTGTCTGGAATAGAAATGTGGCGGGCTGTAGGGATGGTGGAGCAAGGGGCTACTCATCGTCAGGTTGGTGAAGCCCTTGGTCTGCACCATACGTTGATCACCAGAGCCTGGTCAAGATTTCAGCAATATGGCACACCAGTAAGACGGCATGGTGGTGGCAGAGACAGGGCAACATCTGCAGCTGAAGACCGGTTTTTGATCATTCAGGCCCGTAGGAACCGCTTTGCCACAGCAACCCAGCTTCGCAGTGACCTTCAGAACGCATCCGGGGTAAATGTTTCGACGCAGTCCATCCGGGCAAGGTTGCACGAAGGTGGTCTCCGATCGAGAAGACCATGTATTCGCATTACGCTGTCCCGGAACCACCACCAGGCACGATATGAATGGGCCATGGACCACGTTGGATGGACCAGAGAAGATCGGCGACCTGTCCTTTTTACAAATGTGTCAAGGTACTGCCTAGACCACACATATAGGCGTTCTAGGGTATGGAGAATGACCAGGAGAGCGATTCCATGCAGCCAACATTGCTGAGCATGGCCTCTATGGTGGAGGGTCAATTATGGTCTAGGGCGGAATCAGCTGGGATGGATACACAGAGCTCTGTTTCCTTGACCGTGGTACATTGACTGCACAGCGGTATATTGATGAGATCCTAGATGTCCACGTCAGATTGTATGCAGGTGCAGTGGGTGATAGATTATTCTGATGGACGATAATGCCCGTCCTCATGTTGCCCATGCTGTCGGGGAGTACCGACAGTCAGAGGGGATTGAGCGTATGGACTGGCCAGTAAGATTCCCTGACTTCAGTCCAATCGAACATGTCTGGAATGAGTTGCGGCTTGCAATATCAGCACACCCCCCCCCCCCCCCCCCCCCACCAGTCCAGACAAGAAGTGTCCAGGAGCTTGGTCTCATGCTGGTCCAAGAATGGAACAACATCCCACAAAGGACCACCAAGAACCTGATTGGGAGCATGAGAAGGCGCTGTCATGCTACAATTAACAGTAGTGGGTCTCATACTCGATATTGAAGCCATACCAGTTTGTTCTGTCAACTTTTTGGCTTACTGAAAAATTCCTCTTTTACCAATAATATCCATTTTCCATGGTTATCGTATTCAAAAGCTAAAACATAATGTCAAACACATATAAAAATCTTAATTTCTGTACTGAAATCATTAAAGATATAATTAAATAAAAAATGTATACACTTTTCATTACAATATTTCAACTAAAACGTAAAACAGGTAGTTGGATGTACTTGGTGCTTAGCAAACGTTGAGTATATAGTACTGTGTCAGCAATTCCATAAATAAATTGATATACGGCATAAATCTCCCTAGTTATTGATTCTATCAGTATATTTACTTATTGGTGTGTAAGGTAACATACTTATGCACAATGGCTAATCGTTACAGTGACAGTTTTACGGATGGAGGAAGCCGGAGTACCCGGAGAGAACCACCGAGCATCGACGAGCAGCAATCAGCTCTTCAACATTCTAACTCTGTTCAAGTTCCGCTAAAGCAGGGATACGTCGGTTGAAGACATGTGCACCATCGACGTGCAGTACGTCTTAGGTCACGGCGTCATCGTGCCCACATGTAGGCAACCGGGATAAAGTGCCTTGCCCAAGGACAAAACGCAGGTCGTCTCGGACGGGTATCGAACTCATGACCTCTCGCATAGAAGTCTTAACGGTCTACCACTGAGCCACCGCGCTCCTTAATTCTTTTAATGGAACATACATATTTCCTCATGTTTGAAAACTATTTCCAAATTTGTCGATGGACTTATTCTGTTTGAAAACTCACATCTGTAAACTGTTTGCCTACCAAGTGGATTAACATGGTGTTGAATAATTAGCAGTCTCTTCACGTGTTAGTCCACTCAGCAACTTTTGAGCAGGCCCTTGAAGAAACATTATTAGCTAATGATTTTTTCTCTCTTCAGTCCAATTATCGCATACAGACATACTCAAAAAGAATATTGTTCCAATAAGACTAAAATCCCTGCCCTCTGATTGGACGAGACCTCGCTTGGTGTTTTCTATGTTTACGGCTACAGTTGCATATGTTATCGTCTAACGTCACCACATGAAATATTTGGAAAGACTATAACAATGGGTGGAGATTCATAATTCTCGAGGTCAGTGATCATTCTACGAACGTATACTCACAACTAATAAAAAAATGGAGGTTACTCCATCGCAGTTCAAATCATGTAATAGTTCATGATTTGAACTGAGATGGAGTAACCTCGACCTTTATTCAAGTTATTGATCAGTCACGTCGGGGGTACACAAGAGGTTTCTATGCGTGTTTTGTGCTTTGGATAGGTCTTATTGGAACATGCATGTTAGTGTGATCAGTTGACGGTAACATGGTCTGAAGCTTATGGCTCGGGGCGTATGATTAGCCATTGTGCATAAGTATATGACCTTAAACACCAACAAATAAATAAATAAATAAATAAATAAATAAATAAATAAATAAATAAATAAATAAATAAATAAATAAATGAGCTTAAGCACCGAACCGTAAATCTCAAACCATGTTACCGTCAATTCATCACAATAACTTCTAATGTAGTCCAGGAACTCTGCTCTCTACCCATCAATAATATCAGGCTCATTTTTTTCACTGTGCCTTCAGACAGAGGAACATGGAAGAACTGATTCTGTAGGTTCTGAAATAAGTTTCAAGCTTATTTCGTTCTGTTAAATCTCAAGCCAGTTTTTGTTACTTATCAGACTCCAGTTTCTGACATATAATTGCAGACTGGAATAATACGGGAACTAGTCCTATGTGGATTACACTTACCATGGCCACATACTCCATCGGTTAACAAAACACAACTCCCACGGTTGCTTCCAGTGACTCTGTGGTGCCTGCCCTCACCTTTACTCACATCACCATTGAAGGGGGAAAGGAGAGAGAGAGGGGGGGGGGGGGGGGCTAACGTTGGCTCGATCCGGATAGGAAAATAGGTCAGTGAGAATTTAACCCCCATAACTGACGATGTGTGACGAAGTATAGTGCTATTTCTTATGTTTATATGGACACTCGATCTGCTCACCTTCTTTCGTACTTAACTGTTCGTGCAGGTGATCACCTATCCCTGGTTCCATCCATTATTTGTTCCGTTTCTCCTTCCATGTTTTTGTGACGTTGTCCCTTGCGCATGTCTGTCGATTAGGTCCGATTAGGGGACTTTACATCGTGTCGTTGCCGATGCATCGGGATTCTACTCAGTGTGTTAAAGCGTAAATGGTAGGTGAAATGGGGAATTTACAATTATAAGATTTGCTTCGGATGTGCGAAACGGGACTCATATGATTTTTATTGATGTTTGACTTGTAATTTCCAATAAAATCTTGAATTTTTATAATGTCTCCTATCGTCGTTGTACACATTTAGGCACTTAATAGTGCCCCCAAGCATCAAAGACGCCTAAACACTCTCGGAAAGTGGCGGAACGTTACAGTGTTGGCAGTGGTGCGGACTTTGGTTGGTTCCGCTTGGGTATTTTAGAAGTCATTTAGACGTTTTTGGACATTTCTCCTTGGTTCCTATCGAACAGTTCGTAGAAAGGAGTCTGACAGCAACAACAAGAGAAGCATGTAAACTCGTAAAAGGGAGCTGTAGGCAGATGATAGACAGCTCAAGACGAGGACTCGAACTGCTCGAAAATATGAGCTTTCCAAACTCGTAAAATCGAGTCCGTCAGCTCATAGAAGAGTGCAGAACGCCGAAAATTCGCAGAGCTAGAAAAGAAATCAGAAAGCTCGCAAAATCGAGCAAGTGAGCTCTGAAAACGAGAGCTCGTAAAAGAGTACTGGACACTGAATACTTACAGAGCCGCAGGGGTCAAGATAGCCAGGAAAAAGATCCGAATAAGAGGTCCTCAGCTAGGGAAAACGAGCACGCAAGCACAGGATAGATAGTGTGGAACTACAAAAGCGGCAACAGACACTATGTCGTGTGAGCCTATAGAACGAAGAGAGCAGTTAGACTCTAAAAGGGACCAGAACAGATTTCAAGAGACACACAGAAATGATACGGAACATGGTGTTGACCACCGCGTTGATCATAGAGTGGACAGTAACGTTCATATTCGACCCATAGAATGTCTAATGCATAAGGTTGGTAGAAAGGGGCGTGAGTTGGAGAATGAAGAACGTCTATGTTGGAACTTACAACAGCAGAATGATGGAGAATCAAGTGTATTACGAAGGATACAATCCACTCTCAAGATGGAGCTTTCTAAGCGTCAATTTGGTGTTGATAACATGTATCTGCAGCACACAGAATCATTTCCACTTCACACACCATTGTCAAGCAACGAAAACCTGGGAGATGACAACCACAGCGATGTGGTGCAACTGGACATTGAAAGTGAATTGGCCAGTGATGATGTTGAATGGCTAGCAACCATCGATGGATGTTCAGAAAGTGACGCTTAAACGGTATATATGAAACCTAATTCGTCTTTGAGGCCACATGACAATGACAATTACAGAAGTGATCACCAAATAAAACTGAGTCAATTCGTAATGCAGTCGAGTTCAAGACAGAAGTTTCAAGCGAGAGGATCATACACGAAAATACTCATAACCAATCTACAGAGACTGACAGATGATAAACGACTCTGGTGGAGCATGACGACAGTTGCCTACCCAGAATACTTTGGCCCACACATTATGACCCTATTGGATAGCACCACACAGATCGAAATTTCGTCGGTGTTACAGGTGGCACTTTATAGGAGCAGATGACGTCCATTGAACCATATTTTCACGCAACAGGTGCATACTGTAGAGACTATGAATCAAGTTCAGGGAAAGAGTTGCAACAGAATGCAGATAACACAAGCATGGAGTTTAATCCTTCTAGTCAGCTTACCTGTTTTGGGAAAAGTGAAGGTTATTATATCTCGGAGCCCAGCCACGGGGAAAACCCCCTTCATAACACAAGTACCAGGGCCGACAATGTGTGTTCCGCATAACACACCAGTGTCCTGGGATTATTTAGGCCACGCTGATGGAGATTCAAGTCCCAGGAAAATTCTGACGCCGGTGATTGATAGAGACAGGACACAGATGGGTTATAGGGGGGGGGGGGGTGGGGGGGGGGGGGGTTCTCAAACTGGAGAGATCCGAAAGATCCAAGACAAAGCATCTCAAAAGCAATAGCTATATCAAGTCAGTCGAGGTATGTTAGACATGCACCTCCACTTAGAGCAGGAG
The DNA here is from genome assembly GCA_031216915.1 of Pictodentalium vernedei. Lineage (NCBI taxonomy): Eukaryota > Metazoa > Mollusca > Scaphopoda > Dentaliida > Dentaliidae > Pictodentalium > Pictodentalium vernedei. The sequence goes on from CM062293.1 coordinate 540,426,450, forward strand.
ATGCCTTCCAAGGACCACTTAGTTCCACTCCAGGAACCACATCACAGACAAAGGGTATAGAAGTAATTCAGAACAAGCAGATTCGCCCCAGCCAATCGGAGTGTGGAAGCCTGAAAAAGGAACCGCCGCCAGTCGTGGACAAATATGGTTTCCCAAAGCAACACCAGAATGATCATGACTCTAGGAGGTCGGAGATGAGATTCCAGCCACCTACAGGTCGAGATCAAGGATTTTTGTTTAAAAGGTTTATTCATTTGAGGAAGACTCCCCACTTAACATACCTGGTGGGTATGTCCAGGCAAACATGAAGGCCAATGACGATGTCCTACAGTACGTGGGGAGTGGATTGTACCTAAATCACCCGCGGAGTGGAGTTATCACCCAAGCTATAACTTTCAAATTTTGTACATATCGACAAAAAACACAAGCAATTAAACCCGGAGGTTAAACCCGGAGGTCCATTGGCTGAAACTTTGCTTGTGCTGGTTATACTTTGCAACAAATTTGAAATTATTGGTTGGGTGGAATCTCCACTCTGCGGGTGTTTTAGTGATAATCCACCCTCCACGTACTGTATTTACCCACACCACTAGAGAGCAATTAACAATTTATGGAAGAACCACATGTCGTGGTAGGATGACAGACAGGCAGGCAGAACGTCACAAAGCACAAAATGACATCCGAATTGAGATCAAGAGATGGCAGCCAATGCAGCTCAAACTACAGGAAGACCACCTACATTGGGAGAGCACAGGTAGTCTCGATGGATCTATATCCTTGATTGATTATGAAACACACTTTGAGAATTGTGCTGAGCTTAACCAGTGGAGTAGCAGAGAGAAAGCGACACATCTCGCAAACAACTGAGAGGGCCTAGTCCAACAAATTCTCACAAACCGGTCCTATTTCAAGAGGAGTGACTATTCTCGACTAATGCAATCACCGAGAGTACGATTTTCCCCTCCAAATCAGCTGAAATGTTCCGAGCTGAACTACGTACGTACAGTGCGTCGTGCATCTAAGGGACCACTCCCAGATCTTGGCTAGAGGAAGGTTAGTCCAGCTTACCCATCGGCGGTCCCAGAGCTACAAGACAGCCTAGCCATAGACACCTTCTGTGAAGCCGTAAATGGTGATACAGGCATGGAAGGTGCGGCAATCTCGAACTCAAAATCTTAAAGCTGCGATCCAAATAGCAGTTGAACTGGAAGCGTTCAGACTGTACAGGTTAAGAACACCAGTGATTGGGGTACACATAAGTCTCAGGGTTACCATAATAATCTTTCTCGACAGGTGGAGCATCTATCTCGAATGGTTGGAGACATGAGTATAGACTTCCAATCATCAAGACATACCAGTGACTGAAGACAAGAAAGGGAGCCTCCGTCCCGCAAGCCAGAGTTTTATGGGACGAAACCTATTATTTGTTTTATACGTCGAGAAGAAGGACACGAAGCTGCGTCATGCAGGCATCGTAGAGGGAACACCAGGATGTTGTGGCTACGAAAATATCGGGGTCTAAAACCACATTCTAAAAAAGCAAGCCTCTTGGAGCCCAACGAAACAGGCCTACACATTGCCACAAACGCTGCTGAGAAATGAATTGTTTACTGGATACCGGAGCTAGTCTATCCATTCTGTCAGATGGAGTATTCAAGCAGCAGAATGTTAAGATTACCGCAGAGTTGAAACCACCAAGACGGGAGTTTCATATAGCTAATGAACAAAAACTACCTGCCCGAGCTGAGGTAGAACTGCAGTTAGAAATAATTGGCGTGAGATATCAGCACACCATGGTGATCGCTGAAGTTGGGTGTCAGTGCATATTAGGGCTACACTTCATGGAAAAATATGAATGTACTATTGATAATGTTCAAAGGATTTCCACAATAGCGGGCAAAGCCAGTACAGAGAGATGACAGGGACCTATTGGAGTATGTGACATAAAGTTAGCAGAAACTGTGAGCATTCCTCCTATGCATGCCCTTTTGTCGCAAGGCATCAGTCACGGAAAGTTGGAACAGTGTCTTTTTGATATTATTGAGCAAAACTCCATCATTGCTACTAAGCATAATGTTGCAACTGCCAGGGTCCTTGTAGAGGTAACAGATGAAGAAGGGAATGTTACAGTCAGACTCTTGAACCCATCAACTCAGACATGGGTCCTATGCAAAACACAAAGACTGGAGAGTTCTCTCCTGTTGAAATGTTGAGTGATCATGTCAGGGATCAGACCCATTTATCTGGTGGGACTTTGCCAGATTACCCGCATGACTTGTGGGCTGATCTAGATCAAATATTGACATGTGAACAGAAGGCAGAAGCAAATAATGTCCTGATGCAAAATAGACAGGTATCTTCATTAACTGATTTAACCAAAGTTGTTGAGCATGAGATAAAAACTCGAAGTGCGAGTCCTATAAAACAGTGTCAGAGAAGAATACTCATCAGTCAACACGAAGAGGTCAAGCAGATAATAGATGACGTGCTTCAGCGTGGTGTCATTTCCGCAATGACAAGTCCGTGGGTTTGCCCCGTGGTGCTTGTGAAGAAGCGAGATGGCGAGATGGCAGCCTATGCTTCTGCATTGATAACAGAAAGCTGAATGCAGTAACAGAGAAAGATTCATATCCTCCGCCAAACATATCTGAAACCCTAGATCATCTTGCAGGTGCACAGCAGTTCTCTACGATAGACCTTATGAGTGGGTACTGCAGTGTCCTGTGAAGCCTGGGGATCGTGCAAAAACTTATTTTGTAACACTGTATGGGGCACACCAGTTTAATGGTGTCCCGGTTAGTCTTTGAAATGCACCGAACACGTTTGGACGTCTAATGGAGACAGTTCTGTCTGGTCTCCAGTTCGAGACCTGTCTCATCTATACTGATGATATCCTGGTCTTTGCAAAGAGGTTTACAGAGATATCGTCCCTTGAGTTCCAATGTGTTCTCTGTTCCTGTAAGCACATAGAACACATTTGAACTCAGAGGACGATATGTAGCCGTCTTGGACAAGTCCTCCGGCATCTACATGAAGCAACTCTCAAGCTGAACATCCAAGTGTGCTCTCCTGCGATGTGAAGTAGAGTTTTTAGGCCATATAGTGTCGGCAGATGGAGTTCCGGCAAAAATAGAAGCAGTGAAAAAATGTCCTCGGCCATGTAATATCAGTGAAGTTCGCAGTTTTGGGGGTTCTGCTCTTATTAACGCAGATATGTTAAAGAATTCACAAACATTGCAGCAGCTGCCCTCCATAAGTTGACTCAGAACAACTTCTGTTTTAAATAGGCTCCAAAATGCCGAATGGCTTTTGAGACTCTGAAGACTAGGCTCACCGAAGTGCCAATATTGGTCTATCCTGAACCCCCAAAAATATTCATTCTCGAGAATGATGCAACTCAGAAGGAATTGAGGCTGTGTTGTCACAAGAACAGGATGGCAGGGAACATGTTGAGGTTTATGGTAGTAGGGGCTTGTCAAAGCCAGAGAATAAAATCATTGCACAACACGGAAAGAATTGTTGGCTGTTGTTGCCGGACTCACACTCTATCTCTATATTCTAGGCAGAAGATTTCTCATTAGGACAAGCCGTGGATCTTTGATATGACTCATGCAGTTCAAGAATCCAGATGGCTAGTTTGCATAGTGGATTGAAACATTAGGGATGTGCGATTTTGAAATAAAATACAGAGCTGGTCATGTCTACAGCAATGTGAATACACTGAGCAGAAAACCTTGCATCTAGTGTGTTTAATCAGATGAGCCACCCAAGGCCACGGTATCAGTCATTGGAGTAGACACTAGTCAGAGAAAATGATAAAATATCTAAAGTGATAGCCTGGATGGAAGATGGAGGCATACCAGAGTGTAATACAGTTGGACCAGAAAGTGTTCTGCTAAAGACGCTCTGGGCACAATGGAATGTCCTTGAGTTGGAGAATGACATACTCAAAAACGGGTAGTTGTACCAACAAATCATCGCTGAGTAATGATAGCAAAGTCACCTGACCCTCCCATGTCAGGTCTCTTGGGAATAACCAAAACATACCAGAGACTGAGGCTTCCATATTTTTGACCGGGCATGAATAAGATGTGGTGAATTATGTCTCAACATGTGCAGTCTGCACCACAGCGCAATTACAGAAGAGATATGGCCAAATCGTCGGCTGAGTGCTAGAATGTTCTATGTCCCATAGGGGACATAGAACAGTCTAGCACTCAGGCGACGAAATGGAAACATATGCCACAGGGGTACCTCTAGAGAAAGTTGGTATAGACATCACTGGACCAATCAGACTGGAAACCGCAAGAGGCAACCAGTACATGCTAGTGCTGATAGACTATTTCACGAAATACTCAGAAGCATATCCAATGAACGATAAGGTGATGACCGAATGTATTACAAGACATGGAGATCCACGGCAAATCCACTCTGACCAGGGATCCCAGTTTGAAAGTCGAATATTCAAGTAACTTTGTCGATGGCCATCACTAAAACGAGATCAACTGCATACCATCCACAGTCCAGTGTTCTTCTGAACGCATGAATCGGACCATAAAAGCAATGCTCATATCATATGTCAAAGACAGTACCTGCGATAAGATGCTTCCCTATGTGATGAGTGCTCATTGCTCAACCATACAGGAGTGAACAGGGAATACACCCAACTAATTATTTGGGTGAGAGATTACCACACCTGTAGATATACAGTTTGAAAGGCCATGTGAGGAAGGTTTATCAGGAGACTAGGCAGTAGACAGCAGGCCTTCAAACTAGACTGATTGAGGCTCAAAAAGTAGTTGGAGATCATACCCAGACAACAATGAAGCGGCAGCGAAAGAATTATAAAATTTCAAAGACGAAACCTGACTTCCAAGAAGGGAAGTGGATGTGGCTCTACAGCCCTGTGAAGGATCGAAGCATACCAATGAAGAAATTCCAAGTTTACTGGACAGGTCCATATGAGGTAACAAAGCAAATTACCAATATAAATATTGATATTTAAGAAGCTGAGACTGCCAGAAAATAGGTGGTCCACACAGACAGGCTTCGGCTATATTACAACAGACCACCGGCATCCAGTCATGCTGATGCAGATAATAAGTCCAGTGTCAGTGGTGCTGGTGATGGATACAGTAACAATGATCAGACAGAGAGATTGGATGACTCTGATGCAGATCCTCTGACCCGGAAAGGCTTTCCGAATAGGAGATATGGACGTGAAACAAGATTACCATCCCGCTACAGCCAGTAAGTCATGTAAAGCAGAACTTCCATGTGGGGTGACGTCTGTGAACAAATTCCCATTTGGCAGAGCAGTGAAGAAATATTTTGTTTTTGTATGTCGCAGGTCCTCATGTAACCACATTACTAAGTCAATACTGAAGCTGTAAATACAAGAATAAATATTTTTGGAATTCATCTGTGTTACTGTTTATTGACCTTTTACATACAGAGATGTGTTTTATGCAACTATGCTAACTCAACCCGTAGATGAGCACCCATAAATGAGCCACCATCCTATCTATTTCAAACCCATGAATTTCTAGCTCTCAGTAAATACAGGAAATGTTTGCTCGATGCAACTATCGAGACAAGATGCACTGATGCACATTGAGAACTTATGTATTTGCAGTCTATGTTAGAGATTTTGCCGATGGGTTATTGGTTAGAATTAATCAGACAGTAGATAGGATCGTAGATATTCAGATCCAATGAACAGCCTTTGTTTGTCGGGCAAGACAGTGTTAACAATGAGTTTTCTTTTCTTACAGATGGATGATCAAAATAGTATGAGTGGTAACACCATTCCTAAGAGGAAGGGGGCATGTGGAGATTTGGTTTGAAGGATGTACATTTAAAACTAGAAGTCCTGTCATGAACTGTGCGCTTATCTAGGCTTAATTGCACGTAGGTTACTCATAGCAAACACAGGCAATGTTTCTGTCAATGGACCTCCGGGTTGCCCGGAGGTCCATTGGCTGAAACATTGCTTGTGCACAGGTCCAATGTACTGAATTTGATAGCCGTACTATGGTCACAACGCGTACATTAACGCGCAGATCGATGTGCTAGTTATGCGCATTTCATGACAAGACTTCTAGTTTTAACTGTACGTCTATACTAGAACCAAGCTATCAAACTTCCTACGTCACTGTGAGTCAAGAAGACATGAGCACGCTGCGTAGGATTTGGGAAGATGATCACAAAGTCTGCAAAGGAGTCCCCGTCGAAGCCCCATCGCAGGCCACGGAGGACCTAAAAAGGAACCATCATAAGAGCCACACATAAGTCACTCTTTACGATTGAAGCAAGGTTGCTTAGAGAAACGACATTCACTCCCCGCCAGGTTCGAACCACCCAAAAAACATGTCGAGTTCAACACAGACGCGTCCAAGTGGTGGCAGTGCAGCCACAGAGGTAGCTGACCCCGTCAAAAGGATCGCGAAAGAGGATGCTTCTGGTTGTGAAGGTTAAGAACCTGATGTTTCCCTGAGCGAGAAGATGAGTCGCCTCGACGCTAGAGTACAGTGTGGGATGGGGGTGGTGAAAATCATCACAAAGGTGTTATCATTTGAGAAGGATAAAGAAGTGGAAAGTTCGCTGACAGAGGTTGGTACCGTTGATATTCAGGACCTCCATGCCTCCATGCATAGGTGCATGTTCCGATGAGATGTTGTTGAGATGATCTTAATGTTTATACTTGAACTGTAAATGCGGGACGCATTTTTTTCGTCGGGGCGATGTGACAAACGCTAGTGCTATTCCTCATGTTTATATGGTCACTCGATCTATTTACCTTCTTTCGTATTTAACTGTGCGTGCAGGTGATCAACTGTCCCTGTTTTCCATCCATTATTCGTTCCGTTTCTTTTTCCATATTTTTGTGCCATTGTCCCGTTGCGCATGTCCGTCGATTAGATCTGGTTAGGGGAGTTTACCGTGTGGTTGCTGAGTGAATATCGGGATTCAACTCAGTGTGTTAAAGGATAATGGTGGGTGAAATAGGGAATTTACAATTATAAGATTTGCCTCAGAAGTGACAACAGGACTCGTCAGATTATTATTGATGTTTGACTTGTAATTTCCAATAAAACCTTGAATTTATATAATGTCTCCTATCTCCGTGGTTGGTACCAATTTAGGTACTTACCAGTAGCCCCACGCATCAACTTGCCATCAAGAGACGCCGAAACACTCTACGAAAAGTGGTGGAACGTTCGAGATGCATGAGGTAGTTTATATTTCCCCCGTAAGAAAAGAATGACGAAATAAAGAAGAGGATAAAGAAAGAGATAAATAAAACAAAATAAAGCCAGCTTGAATACAAAATACAATACGTTAGAAGGCAATACAAAACATAGGCAGTTCGCTGCCTGTTTTGGGCCTGAATCTGCTGGAGGATGGCACGTGGGGCCTTAGTAGCAGGGTCTGAGAAGATACATGATATGGCAGTAGAAAAACTATCCAGTCCATGTAAATGTGATTAGCATATTTAGGTAGATGACAGAAAGGTTGCAGTTCACTGAAAGAAATCTCCCATTTAATAAAATGAAATGTTGTACAACCTCGAATTTAAGATGATTGTTTTCATCCTTAAAGTATTCAGAACCAAAAAATGAAGCATGGATACGTCTGGAAGTACATCGACGAGCGTCTGCATAAATTGAGCAATGCTGCAGGAATTGTTCAAGTGTCTCTTCGTCCCCTGACTTCCAATGTGTTCTACAGTTAAAACTAGAAGTCCTGTCATGAAATGCGCACAAATAGCACGTTGATATGCGCGTTAATGTACGCGTTATGGCCCAAGTAAAGCTATCAAATTCTGTACATATGGCATGTGCACAAGCAATGTTTCAGCCAATGGACCTCCGGGTAACCCGGAGGTCCATTGGCAGAAACATTGCATGAGTTTGCTATGAGTAACCAGGAGAACCTGCCGTTCTTTGGATGCCATTCGATATGGCAATTGCGCGCAATTCAAACGCGCAATTAAACCTAGATAAGCGCACTATTCGTGAGAGAACTTCTAGTGTTTTAACTGTATGTGCCTACTGGAACATAGAACACATTGGAACCCAGGAGACGTCTTGTTCGTTGCAAGGCCATAGTTGGTGCACGATGGTCATTATGTAAGGGTGCATTCAGGTTGTACACTGCAAGCGCATCATACAGTGATAAATGTGAATTGCACGGGATCCGCCACCAGTATATAACGACGGAGGTAGTTGGTTGTCATCATTCAAGAAGGCCTTGAAGTTATTCAATGATGAATTCTCGCGAACGGCCACCGGCATGTTTTTTCACTTGTCAGTAACATTAGGGATGAAAGAAAACTGGTACGAGTGTTGATGACAGTATGGAACACGATGATTTTGTCCTGACCGAAGATCAAGGGAAGGACAAGAAATCAAAGAGATAAGCGGAGAGACTTTATTCGAAATGTAGAGGGGAGACAAACCGTGGTAAATTTTGAAAAACTGAATTAATTTGTGTTTACGGCGCCATTTGTGTGATGACTCCTAGTTTCGGAATATAGGGGGCACTTACTGGCGCTTACGGTTGCCCCTGTAAATATTTCTGGCTGTTGCTATCTTTTTTTTTTCAATACGACTATTTTGGATATCGAGCTGTTATGATCTAGTGATGAACCGATAATCAGAAACGGCAATCGGAACCGGCCGGTTATGGGGTATCGGCCGATTATGACAACCGGCAGTTAAAAGCCGGCAGTTTTCGGTTATTCTATATTAACATGTAACACGGACTATTAAAATCTCTTTGATATCTGGCCATTTCAATAAAGTTTCCCCATTAAAAACGTGTGTAGTGCATATCAGAATATTTAGGGATTTGCAGAGCCGAGATATTACGGAATTTACCGTCTGTAATCGGTACGAGAATGCCTCTATTCCCAGTGGAACAAAGTCACCGGTCTTCACTCATGGTGCTTTGGAAGATACATGTATAAATAAAATGCGTCCAGCCGCTAGTCTGTAGTACTTCATGATGCAAGCATCACAATACAATAAGAAAGTAAAATTGAAGAAAGACTAAAAAATACTCTTTTTTCGATGGTAGATTATTGTTACGCAACATGTAAGTCGCATGATTATCACAAACACGTTTTTAGTTTGTCAAGCTCATTTTTCAAGTCATTTACATCACTTGATGTTTCAACTGAACGTTAACTGTGTCTGTAAACAATGCGCCATACAACTACACAACACACATTAACGTCAACGTTATTATTCAATTCAGATTCAAAGTATGTGTGTTCAGTATCTTCCAAGTGTATTATTACACAAAACCGTATCAACACTATTTACCAGAATAACACACAATCATCACATGAGAACAATATCGTGTAATTGTATCATTTATAATGATCTAACCTCCACCCAAACTCCCAAAAATGTAAATATTATTGTGGCTAATAATGCCCAGCACTAAACATGCATACTCTGAGAACTTCTGTGGTATTAAGCTTCGTAATTTGTGATTTATCAACTAAATTCTGCAGTATAACAGGCACTAACAGATTTTCTTCTGGGTTCTATTTCAACCATCGGAATCGGTATCGAAATCGGTATAATCAGCAGAGAAATAATCGATAATCGGTTCATAGCAAGTTTTGATAATCGGTTCATCATTTGTTATCCCAGTCTCCATCTGCATAGTCGACGTGAGGCCCAATAAAGGCAAAGAGTATTTTTTCTAATACTTTACGGTCAAGATTAAATTTGTGTCTCCTCAGCAGGCCTTAGCGTGACCAGGCTGTTGACCATATATGGTCAATGTGATCGTTCCACGTACATGAACTATTTAACCCTTTACCCAACGAATCGCCCGCATCCGCCCGCGTAATATGCAAATTCTGCAGTTGAAAAAATATTATTTTTCAAAAAATTTCAACAAAACCATATCATGTGACCCCTCGTTGGAACGAGCTCATCGAGCTCGTTCCAACGAGGGGTCACATGATATGGTTTTGTTGAAATTTTTTGAAAAATTTAAAGAAAATATATTTAAAATAATAAACTTTGATATCGTCTGTGTTGGGTAAAGGGTTAATAACACTCCTAAGTGTTTATGGTTGGTGCTACCGTCATCTGTGTATTAGCAAGAAATAAGGGTGGGTGGAGTCACAGAGGGATTATTTTTACGCGACATATTAAGCATACTCTTCGTTTTATTAGGATTAAATCCAACCAACCAAGTCTGGGCCCAATGTTTGATTGTGACCAGGTTCTGTTTGATTAAAGTCGAAGCATGCTCGGGATTCTCTACAATAAGATATAGTGATGTATCATCTCCAAAAAAACCGAATATTACTATGTAAATTATCAGTTATATCATTGATGTATATCAAGAATAATAAGGGGTCAGAGTATCGATCCTTAAGGAACTCCAGCAAGAAGAATCCTATACGACTCTCTCTGTGGCCTATTCGAAAAGTAAAACTTTAGAAACAAGAAATATTCTCCCGACACGTCAGTTCGCTTCAGTTTGTGGAGGAGACCAGTATGTCATACATTGTCAAAAGCCTTACTAACATCACAGAAGACCACCCTTACTTCTTTACCTTTATCGAGACCTCATCCTATATATCGGTCAGTTGTAGGACAGTTGAGACACCTGGCGTGATGTCAGATTAAAATTCACTAAGGGTATCGGACTCGTTCATAAACTGCCATTTAAAAACACATTTTCCAATTATTTTCAAACACAACTGAACAGTGGGATTGGGCGATAATGAGTGAATACATATGAAGGTTCTTTCTTCAGAATATGGAAGAATATTGGGTTTTTTCCCACAACAAATGAAAATATGAGTTATTCAGCAATTTGTTAAATAATACCGAGAGTGGCTGACATAGTAAGAATTTACTTTCCTTAAGAAGATCTGGACCAGACGCCTTAGACACTTTTATCGTCTTCATTGCATCATATATTTTCCTACAGTGTATACAGTTAAAACTAGAAGTCCTGTCCTGAAATGCGCACAAATAGCACGTCGATTTGCGCGTTAGGCTACGCGTTATGACGATGGTAAGTGCCTCTGTAGGGGAAGGGTGGGGAAGGGTAACCCGGAGGTCCATTGGCTGAAACCTTGCTTGTGTTTGCTATGGGTTACAAGGATAACCTGCCATGCTTTTGGTGTCATTCGATATGGCAATTGCGCGCAATTCCTACGCGCAATTAAGCCTAGATAAGCGCACAGTTCGTGACAGGACTTCTAGTTTTAACTGTAGTTTTACTACAAATTGTCTGTGAAGCATGGGTAGGGTCAGGAAGAGAATCACTTGAGTCGTCAACCGAAGAGATAGAACAGAAGTGGGCACTGAACACCTCCGCTTTCACTGCCTTTGAGGAGTATTTATTTATTATTTATTTATTGGTGTTTAAGGACACATACTTATGCACAATGGCTAATCGTGACCGTGACAGTTTTACGGGTGGAGGAAGCCGGAGTACCCGGATAGAACCACCGAGCAACGACGAGCAGCTGTCAGCTCCCCAACATCGTAACTCTGAACTCTGTACCGCAGCACAGGCAGGGTTAGATTGGTTGAAGACATGCGCACCATCGACGTGCAGTACGCCTCAGTACACAGCGTCATCGTGCCCCCATGTAGGCAATCGGGGTGAAGTGTCTTGCCCATGGACACAACGCTGTTGCCGCAGGTGGGATTCGAACCGAGGACCTCTCGGCTTGCAGCCTGCACCTCTACCAACTGAGCCACCGCCCCCCCCCCCCCACCCTTTGAGAAGTATGTGCTATTCAAGTAACTGATGGAAGAGATTTCTGCTACATAGCCGCTATCAATGAATGTCTTCCACCACTATGATGAGGATGTTTCGCTACTCATACATATGTTGAGAACAAAGAGAATGGAAAGTGGTGGCCGATGGATAAGTGCACTGGTCTCTCATGCCAGAGGTCCCGGGATCAATCCTTGGTCGGGGAAAATTCTTGACCTGTCATAAAACTCTTTGTCGGCATCAGTTGTTGGTTGGGATGATGGGGTGACGGGGTACCTTCCTATCGGGTGGGGACGTACATTGGCTGTCCTTTGCGTAGAGAGAGACACACTCCGAGTAGGCTAAAGACCCCTTTGTAGTATTCGCGAAGAGCGAGGCCACAAATATGCCGCTGCGCAGGTCATCTCACATACCAGAGCCATTTAGCCAAAGAGAGGCGTTAATATAAGTTACATAACCTGGTCGCCGGTGTAAAACAAAAAAAAATAGACAAGCGATAACTTTCTACCCACTTCACTCTTCCCCAAATCATTTCTTTGAAATGGTCCAAGTTTGTAAAATCATTGTTGTAAATTATGTATATTCAGTTGTTGTTTAAACGACATCAACATATTAAAACAATTTGAACCCTGGCGGCCGCTTTTCCGGACAAGAGCATGATACGTCATTAAATATGATAGCTGTTCAGTAAATGTACGGGGTAGACCAATCAATATTTTCAATGTGCAGCCCCAATGCTGCACGTTGAAAATATTGATTGGTCTACCCCAAATAATGAATATGGACTCTTCTAATTGCTGCCATTGAACTGGCATGGAAGCTACCACTAGAGTTAAAGGGTCAGGAATAAAATATGTTTGAGTTCAATTTCTAATCATTTATTTTAATTGTGAATAAGATTCATAATATTCATTTTGGAAGCTCAGATCTTCTGAAGAACCTGGGAAAATTCATTTCTAATAACACTAAAGCCATCGATAAATATACATCCACAAAGGGTAACCATACAAATTCTCATACCTTCAATACACGCACATAAAAGTGCGCATGTCATCGACATATGAATAGGGTGGCATGTCGTTTACATCTTTATAGCATTTAAGCTAAACTAAATAGCAGGACTGTTTTTTATTTTGGCTAGTTTTTGCTACAGTTAAAGCTAGAAGTCCTGTCAAGAACCGTGTGTTTATCTAGGCTCGATTGCGCCTAGGAATTGCGCGCTCTAGCCATATCGAATGGCATCCAAAGCACGGCAGGCGGGTTCTCCTGGTTACTCATAGCAAACACAGGCAATGTTTCTGCCAATGGACCAATGGACCTCAGGGTTACCCGGAGGTTCATTGACTGAAACATTGCTTGTGCGCAGGCCATATGTACAGAATTTGAAGCCTTACTATGGCCAGGGGGCGCGGTGGCGTTGAGGTAATCGGTTCTCGTCAGTTCACCGATGTTAAGCAACGTCGAGCCAGGTTAGTCCTCGGATGGGTCTGTGCGATCGATTCGGACTCCCGCGTTGTGTCCTTGGGCAACGCACTTAACCCCGATTGTCCACATAGGGGCACGATGACGCCGTGTACTAAGGCGTACTGCACGTCGATGGTGCGCATGTCTTCAACCAATCTAACCCTGCCTGTGCTGCAGTGCGGAGTTACGATGTTGGGGAGCTGGCAGCTGCTCGTCGTTGCTCGGCGGTTCTCTCCAGGTACTCCGGCTTCCTCCACCCGTAAAACTGTCACGGTCATGATTAGCCATTGTGCATAAATATGTGACCTTAAACACCAATAAATAAATAAATAATACTATGGTCATAACGCGTAGATTAACGCGCAGATCGGTGTGCTATTTGTGCGCATTCCGTGACAGGACTTCTAGTTTGAACTGTATTTATGTCGGCGGAAATCTTGTTGATACGCAAACATTGTGGCTTGCGTAGTTAAACTAGAGAGGGCGGAAAAGCATTACAAAACTATTTATCGAAGGATGATATAAAATGATAAAGAATTTGGTGTTGTTTTTCTGTCAGTTATCTATTTATTGGTGTTTAAGGTCACATACTTATGCACAATGGCTAATCGTGACCGTGACAGTTTTACGGGTGGAGGAAGCCGGAGTACCCGGAGAGAACCACCGAGCAACGACGAGCAGCTGTCAGCTCTTCAACATCGGAACTCTGAACTCTGCACCGCAGCACAGGCAGGGTTGGATTGGTTGAAGACATGCGCACCATCGACGTGCAGTACGCCTCAGTACACAGCGTCATCGTGCCCCCATGTAGGCAATCGGGGTGAAGTGTCTTGCCCAAGGACACAACGCGGTTGCCGCAGGTGGGATTCGAACCGAGGACCTCTCGGCTTGCTGCCTGCACCTCTACCAACTGAGCCACCGCGCCCCCTTTCTGTCAGTATATACATACTCCAAATATGTACCCTTAAGGATTGAGAAGCTTCCGGGCAGTATTCCAAGGACACTACAAAGAAACACCCGGCAACGAGAATGCACGAGAATGCCCTCACGCCACCAATCAAATTCTGTAATGAATTCTACGCCATTATGGGCTGTTTCTTGGACCATGTTTCGTGGAGTTTGCGCGTTAACTATCGTTGATGAAATATGATGTCCTTTCATTCACAAACATACACAGTAAATCTTTCTTGACCTAGTCATATATATTCCCAATAACAACTATTGAAATCGCCTTGAAAACATCAACAGGTGGAACTGCGCACATGGATGTGGCTAGAGGGTTTCAGCTAGGGTGGTGCCACCGGTGTAAATTCCAACTGTGAGTGGTTTCGATAGGTGGTTGCACTGCAGCGCTGGGTGATATCTTTTAAAGTGATTATATATACATATATATATATACATGCTATGAACCCTTCTGAAAATTTTCACTAGCCTTGAAACGGAAAAAGCATCATTTATAATGTGTCTGGGTCAGAAAATTTATCGGATTGATGTCAGAGTCGAAATTTTGAGGCCATGTCAATTTTAGAGCAGGAAATTTGAAACTCAAGTTTCCAGTCGGAAATAAAAGATCAAAATTTCTCATCATTAGTTGGAATTTTAATATTTTTCATGAACAATGTTAATTTATTGAATTTCCAACTATTTGATTTTTGACCTCGGAATTTCCAACTATTGAAAAAAATACTCCTACAGTTAAAACTAGAAGTCTTGTCATGAAATGCGCACAAATAGCACGTTGATATGCGCGTTAATGTACGCGTTATGACCCAAGTAAAGCTATCAAATTCTGTTCATATGGCCTGTGCTCAAGCAACGTTTGAGCCAATGGACCTCCGGGTAACCCGGAGGTCCTTCGGCAGAAACATTGCATGTGTTTGCTATGAGTAACCAAGAGAACCTGTCGTGCTTTTGATGCCATTCGATATGGCAATTGCGCGCAATTCCAACGCGCAATTAAGCCCAGATAAGCGCACTATTCGTGACAGGACTTCTAATTTTAACTGTAGCTGGGGGGGGGTGAGACAACCCCCCCACACACACACCCTGTCGCCACATCCCTGACTGCGCAGTGTGTTGTGAATCTTCATTCCTTATGGTAATGCCATAAAAAAACTTCCGTTAAATCAAGTCTCGATTGAGTTATATTTCTTTCGTTGATTGAAAAGAAACTTAAGTATTCCAAGCGAGTGACTCTAAATAAAAGTGGTGCAATATTTAACCCTTTGTACCCGAGCGGCCGTTTTTTTCCGACCAGGAATGCGTCATAACGTCATTAAATAAGATGGTTGTTCAGTAAATGTGTTTGGTAGACCAATCAATACTTTCAACATGCAGCCCCGAGGCTGTGTACCAACCACTTTTGTAATACAACCACTTTTGTAATAAAATTTATTACAAAAGTGGTTAACGCGTACCAACCACTTTTGTAATAAAACCACTTTTGTAATTAACTAACCATTATTATAATAAACTCATTTCGGTGATAAATCACGGACGTCCATTTTATAGTCGGACATTGGGGTGGGGTGAGGGACTAGTTTACCTAAACATGTTTGTGTGTCGTTTGATGGAATAACGTGTCCATTCACCTATTGAAACTTGGTAGTGACTGAAAAAAGTACGCAAGCACTTTTACAATAAACTTTATTACAAAAGTGGTTATCGCGTACCAACCACTTTTGTAATAAAAACACTTTTGTGATAAACTAACCATTATTGTAATAAACTCATTTCGGTGATAAATCACGGACGTCCATTTTATAGTCGGACATTGGGGTGGGGTGAGGGACTAGTTTACCTAAACATGTTTGTGTGCCGTTCGATGAAATAACGTGTCCATTCACCAGTTAAAGCATAGTAGTGACTGAAGAAAGTGCGCAACCACTTTTACAATAAACTTTATTACAAAAGTGGTTATTGCGTACCAACCGCTTTTGAAATAAAACCACTTTTGCAATAAACTAACCATTATTGTAATAAACACATTTCGGTGATAAATCACGGATGTCCATTTTATTGTCGGACATTGGGGTGGGGTGAGGGACGAGTATACTTAAACATGTTTGTATGTCGTTCAATGGAATAACGTGTCCATTAACCTGTTGAAACTTGGAAGTGACTGAAAAAGGTAAGCAACCACTTTTGCAATAAACTTTATTGTATAATAGGTTAGGTTTGTCATTCAACGTAACCGATGACGTAATAAATTTATTGCATAATAGGTTAGATTTGTCATCCAAAGCAACCGATAATGTAATAAATTTACTGCATAATAGGTTAGGTTTGTCATCCAAAGCAACCGATAATGCAATAAACTTTATTGTATATTTGTCATTCAACGTAACCGATGATGTAATAAATTTATTGCATAATAGGTTAGGTTTGTCATCCAACGCAACCGATAATGTAATGAATTTACTGCATAATAGGTTGGGTTTGCCATCCAGCGCAACCGATAATGTAATAAATTCATTGCATAATAGGTTAGGTTTACCATCATAAGCAACCGATAATGTAATAAACTTATTGCATAATAGGTTAGACATGTTTAGGTAAACTAGCTCTCAACCCACCCCAATGTCCAACTACAAAATGAATGTTCGTGATTCATCACAAAAATAGGTGTGTTACAATAATGGTTAGTTTAGTACAAAAGTGGTTGGTACGCGATAACCACTTTTGTAATAAAGTTTATTGCAAATGTGGTTACTTCAGTCACTTTCAAGTTTCACCAGGTGGATGGAATGGACACGTTATTCCATTGAACGACATACAAACATGTTTAGGTAAACTTGTCCCTAACCCCACCCCAATGTCCAGCTATAAAATGGACGTCCGTGATTTATCACCAAAATGAGTTTATTACAATAATGGTTAGTTTATTACAAAAGTGGTTTTATTACAAAAGTGGTTGGTACGCGATAACCACTTTTGTAATAAAGTTTATTGTAAAAGTGCTTTCGTACTTTCTTCAGTCACTACCAAGTTCCAATAGGTGAATGGACACGTTATTCCATTGAACGACACACAAACATGTTTAGGTAAACTAGTCCCTCACCCCACCCAATGTCCAACTATAAATGGACGTCCGTGATTTATCACCGAAATGAGTTTATTACAATAATGGTTAGTTTATTACAAAAGTGGTTTTATTGTAAAAGTGGTTGGTACGCGTTAACCACTTTTGTAATAAATTTTATTGCAAAAATGGTTGTATTACAAAAGTGGTTGTATTACAAAAGTGGTTGTATTACAAAAGTGGTTGTATTACAAAAGTGGCATGGAAGATTTCACTGGAATTCAAAGGGTTAAGGGCTAGACTGGTTCCAGGCCATAACAGTGTCGAATTCCTTACAGAATTTGACTGGTGTCTGTAGAGCTTGGCTCTTCCGGTATCTTGTGTACAACACTCAATACACTGGCATCTGGCCTACGTTTGTTTATTAGAGTTTCACGATACATTCAACAGCAAGGGTCACATCCATATATCCATGTGAGATTTGAAGTTGTATATTTAAGAGTCAGTTTGGGAGTTTGGCAAAGTTTTGCTATATAAAGTATATTGTCAACAAAACTTGACTTAAACTCGAAACAGCAATTTCGGGGTTGTAATATTCCTCAACCCCATTCCGAAGCGAGAGAGGACACCCCCCGCCCCCCACCCCAAAACTGTCAATGTCTCGTGTGTCTCCGGAATTTTTAAACTGCCTAGGACTGATGTATCACGCGGCTCCCTCAACTAAGATCGTATAACGTAACACGTATGCGTGAATCATTGCAACACAGTGCATGCAGACGCACCTTTAATGAGTGGGGTGTTTTAGTACCATATTGCCACAGAAAATGATGAGCAGAACCACCAATCGCGATCACGCCCATAGCGTCATGCCTTAGCCTGGCCTCTTCCACTGTCCATCATGACAACCATGTGACGTCATCATGCGCATTGGTGCCACATTACTTCTTTTGCTCACAAATCTAGCACAAAATGGAAGTTCTAAACTACATTGTCCTCTACTCCTGGGTCGCTTTTTTCATTAAACCTTTGAAATCGAAAGCCTCGTTTTCGGTCCCAGTTCATATTACATACCAGTTTTATAAATTAACTCGCTGCTTTGTAAATTTGTGTGGTAGGCCGGTTAACATTGTCAACGTGGCTGCACGGTCTACAATATTACTCGGTCTACCCACAAATGATGAATATCTATCGACTCTTCCAGCTGAAGATACTAAAGGGTTAGACGGGTAACATATTCTCGTCATACTGTCTCTACAGGACGTAGATTTTTTCGCCACTTTCACTTCTCAAAAATCACAAGACAAGTCTAAAATAGAACGTATTTTAATATACCATTCAAATGGATCTTATTTGGATAAAGTACCAAAATATATGGAAAATTTGTCATTGACATACAAAAATATAACGAGAGTCTATAAATACACAGACACATTAACTTTGACAATAGAAGTGACCTCAAGGAAGCAACAGATAATACATGTATTGTGTCCAACTTTAATAATAAAATTAGACAAGAAGTGAAACATGAATTTTGTCTAGGTGGGTGTGGCAAAAACAATTTTTTTGAGAACAAGATGAACACTTTTGGTAATTCAACAAGCTTTTTAGCAAGAGGCATCTTCGTGTTTGGTAAGTGGTTAATAAAACATAAATATAGGTTTGTTGCATTGATTCATTTTATGGTCAGGTGAAAGAAAGCTGAATGGGACATGAGGATTTTCAAGCTGAGTTTGAGAAACTTGCTGAAATAGATGTTCTAGCAAACATGAATGCAATGTTATTTTCCTCAAAAGCTGCATGTGCCGCGTTGGTCATCCTAATGTCTGCCTGCAAATTAGAATGCGGGATTTGCCTTTCCGCTCAGTTCTATTTCTGGTCGCCTGGACTTTCCAATGCGTGTATACAAGAATATACTCAGAGCTGTAACCATGACTAGCATGATGACGATTGCCACGAATACTCCAATGAATAAATGTGATTCCAAACAGGGTTCGTCAGCTACAAAAGAGAGAAACAAAACAGTTAAATCACTAATGTGTGTTAGTACAGAGTTCCAACCTCAACTTTTATCGTCACAGATATTGACTCTTGGGAAAGTTATCTCCCCCTGTAAATACTGGAGTCCAGCTGTAATTGAATTTACATTGAATCTCTGAGAGGTGTGAATGAAATCTTGATCGCCAGGGAAGAGTTGTCGGAAGCGGAGAAATCAGCTGAGAATGAACCGGCCAGCGCTGGCATTCAATTGTTTTATATTTTTATTTTTTGCTTCCAAAACGTAGGTTATGACCCCTCATTAGAACGAGAGCGACGCGCTCGTTCTAATGAGGGGTCATAACCTATGTTTTGGAAGCCAAAAAATGAATTTTTTGTGAAAGGTGGATTTTTTTACCAGAAATTAAGACGCTTTGGGATTATCGCACCTTTTCATTTGTACTCACACGGAAACCTATCTGATATTGTGAACTGCTGTTTTAATTGTTTTTACTACAATAAACTTTTTCTTGGATTTAACATCAAGGGGGGAAAATGGGCAAATGTCAGCTTGTATATTTTTATATGGTTAGATAGGACAATAGCTATATTATATGCCGGTATGCGCAAGCATTGCTAATATGAAGCAAAAAAATATATTAACCGCTAAAAGTTGACGAAAATGCAATTTTCCATCATTTTACATGGAATAATACAGGAAATAACAGTAGCATTTTAAATCAACGTGGGAAAAAAATTGGTCGAATGAAATCGGTCGATAATATCACCAACTGAGAGCATATATATTGTACTTAAAGGATTGGTGCGCACAGCGAATATAACTCTCATAGGTTTTATATAATTTTCAGAAATGAAAAAATTCCACGTTGAATGAGTGTTAATTTTTGCCAGCCAGTTCTTAACAATCAGGGGAGATAACCTTTTCGTAAGTCGATGTGAATGACGAGAAAAGTTGACCATGGCTTTACTGTAAAAACACAACTAAAATCAGATACCTATGTCCTGTAATCACAGAATCACCATAAAATTGCACAGTAAGGACATATCATCCGCAACACGTGTGGCAACATTAAGAGTAGAATGCACGGCATGTCACATTAAATGTGGCATCATGTTTACATAATATATGCAGGGAGTCTAGCTTGGGGGGATAATTGTAAGGGGTGCCAGGTTGATATATGCCACAGGCATATCCGAAGGCAGTGGGCCTGATGTGGGGAGGGTATGTCCCTCCCATTGGTGGTGGTTCGAGGGCTCCCCGAACCCCCGCTAATGGGCGGGCCATACCCGCCTCAGGCGTTCGGTATCCCCTTCCCATTGGTGGGAGTTCGGAAGGGCTCCCCGAATTTTCTTTGAAAATTCAGTGCTCTGAGACTGAATCTGGTATCCTCTGGTGCTTTAATTTTCCCATTTTGAAGGCGGCATCGTCATTGTTAGCCCCTCACCCCCACCCCCACCCGCGGCTACGCCACTGTTCTAGCTACAGTTAAAACTAGAAGTTCTGTCCTGGAATGCGCACAAATAGCACGTCAAATTCTGTACATGTAGCCTGTGCACAAGCAATGTTTCAGCCAATGGACCTCCGGGTAACCCGGAGGTCCATTGGCAGAAACATTACCTGTGTTTGCTATGAGTAACCAGGAGAACATGTCGAGCTTTAGATGCCATTTGATATGGCAATTGCGCGCAATTCTTTCGCGCAATTAAGCCTGGATAAGCGCACAGTTCATGTCAGGACTTCTAGTTTTAACTGTACATTATACACAACATCGGGTTCCATTAAAAGTCTACCCCGTATTAGGAATTGCAATCAGATAGTGATGAATGGCCCAGATTCATTTTTTGGGGTTCACTTGATTCCAGAAAATCAGAAATTGACATGTTGTTGTCTTCTAACCCTGTTCTTTCGGAGAAAAACAATTCATTTTTAACGACTTCGTGTTGTATTCACTCTCCAAATGAATAGGGCAAAAATGGAATTGGTGACTCGCCAATTCGTATTAAAAAAAATGAGAAAACTATTTTGTCCTGCTTTTCTGATCACGTAAGTTTTATGATTGAAATCATTTCGCAAGTAGAACTGAATTAATGTTCTACGTATTTTGACGTAATTCATTTCATCGATTTATACATTATATGATAAACGAAATATCAAATTCATAATTGGGTTTAATATATTCACGGTTTTCTACAGTAACAAGAATGGGAATGAAATCACACTCAGAAAAGGGGAACAATATCAAACAAATTTCCGAAAGTGACAGGACATATTTATTTGTTTATTTATGTGAAAATGAACATATTTCATTGGCAATCTGCAATCACCATTCGGAAAAGTTCTTTTCTTAAGAGAAGTGTGAAAACCCAAACCTGCTTCCAGCTTGTCTTCATTTTCAAAATCACTAGTTTTAACACCACTCCCTTCTGGCTTCAACCTTTTCTTCACTGCCATCAGCAGTCTCTCCTGCTTATTAGTGACGGCAGTGAAGAAGGAGTTGATGTTGAAGGAGGTTGTGAACAGAGAGTGATACTAGTGTAGTGATTCTGAAAATGAAGACAAGTTTGAACTTTGAACCGAGTGAAGATCTTTCCTTTGAAGAGAGGAGCCCTCCGGAACGGATTGAGAACTGCAATGATTTGGTAAAAAAAAAGTTCTTCGGGACGCAGGATTGCAAAAAGTTCAGGCGTGGAAGGGCTGAAGAAATCTTACAAAGTTACGTTGGGGCATTTTTTCAGTTTTGAAAACTTCAGTTCAACACAAACAGTGTCACGCGTAATTCCCGGTTCCGTGCTATAGATTTCCCGGGTATTGTGACCGGCTTTCAGAACCGTGAACCCGGGAATTCCCGGGTATCATGACCGTCAGAGCCGGGAATTCCCGTATGTGGGATTAAATCCTAATTCATAACGATATGATATGGAACTGTTACATCTCAGTCGCGAAAATCAAAATGTACGGTAGAGAAGTGTACAGAGGCGTACTGCACGCCGTGGAGGCACGGCGGATGTGTGTACTGAGGCATATACGTTGTGGAGGCACGGTGGAAGTGTGTACTGAGGCGTACTGCACGTCGTGCAGGAAAGTGGGAGGTGTGTACTGAGGCGTATTCACGTCATGGAGGCGCGGTGGAGGTGTGTACTGAGGCGTATGCACGTCGTGTAGGCACGGTGGAGGTCTGTACTGAGGCGTACCGAACGTCGTGGGGGCACGATGGAGGTGTGAACTGAGACGTAGTGCACATCGGAGTGCACTTGCCTTAAACCGCTGCTAACCCAGCTTGTGCAGAGTTAGTACGGTGGGAAGTCAGACAGTTGCTTACCGCTGCTCGGTGGTACACTTAGGATACTCCGGCTTCAATGCAACACGATATGACACTGGTTGTCGAAACAGTCGTCAACCCCCAATACAACAACATCATTCCCATGTGATACATGTGTTGGTGATTCCCGCGAATTACAATGTGCGTAGGTTCTATTAATATGCACGTTGTGTTACTTTGTTCAAATGTGTTCAAATCAAACTATCAGAAATCTTGTTGCCTCAAAGGAAGTCAAGACTTAACAAGGCATATCTGCCAAGCTACCAGATGTACAGGGTGTAACGTTAATAGTAATCTTGACAAAAACTGCGTTCAAACCTTAAGAGTTATTTTGTGTCCCAGATAACAAGCAGATATATATATAAACACAAAAGAGAAGGAAACATTTTGCTGAAATTCGAACACCGAGTCAGGGTAGAACATTTCCAGTTTAAATGATTTGAAAAGATAATGTAGATACTCTTTCTGAGGTACCACCCAGCCACCGATTAATTAATTCCCCCCAAAACAAATTCCCATCAGAATGTTGTGTGAAATAAAGGAAAGAAATGGCTTAACTGCGGGAATACAGGCATTTGATTGGATGAGAGTCATAAGACAGATTTGTTACAATATCTCAGTCATTGTTTGGATTTTTGATACAATGTTGCAATTTCTGTCTGGGTCAACGAGGTTTGGGTCAATGAGCTCGGTGTTTATGAAGTCGGGAAGTATAAATAATTTTAGATCAAACCTATGGTTGGACCAAAATACGTTTTGATCGCATCGAATCACTTTGTTTTTAATTTCAACCTGTCAAAACATTCTTAACCGGTTATTTTTTTAACCAGTTAACTGTAACTTCTAAAAGTCCTGCTATTTTATCTGGCAGCAATTAGCCGCATCTGGGTTTTTTTTCATTGTTTGAGTTTTTTTTTGTTATTGTTATTTTCTTTTATTTGTTTGTTTGTGAATAGAAACACGAGCTGCATACCTGGTTCGCTGTCTCTTTGTGGTGCAAATGCTCCTCGGTATGGTTCTACCATAACCTCAACTGTCTTCGTTATAGTACTCTCCTCGCTAGCTGCTCTCTTCTTTCGGCCAGTAGTAGTGCCTATGCGACCGCATGCACCCTGTGAAAAGAACACAATTTATTATATTTTGGGAGGTCGACTGTTGGGGTAGAATTACTTTTCTATTGTAAAGATGAATTCGTGAGGCTCAATGAGTTTGTTTTGATCCAAGCAGTTTTTTTCCAAAAGTCTTCGAAGTTTTTAACATGAATTATTTGTATTTTCACGTAAAACATTCTTCCAACAGAAGTTAAATAAGCCAAACTATAATCGAAAAAATCCACAGAATAAATCATACAAAAAGAAAGGACATATACAAAAACATGAAATGTTGTACAACACAACTCTACTGAAGACACTTTTTTGGAAGATTTAACAAAGAATAAGGCATTGTTCGACATTTAACCAAACTTCGTCGTTTTCAACACCAACCCCCACCTCAGTCATCTGGGATATAATTAGTATCAGGCCAGTGATTCAATGTTGACAATTTCGCAGCATAGGATCTCAAATCCACACGGATGGGGATATTTTCCGAAACAGTGCCGTCTCCACGGAGTCTTATCTAAACTACTCCACAGATAAATAATTCATTAAAAATATTGATGAGTATCACATCTACCAACACTTATAAATGTTCACTTTGGGTCTTTGTTTAACGAATGTGTTTTACAGAAATTTCAACTTTTTTATTCTTCCCATAAAAAATTAGCAAATCGCACCACTTATACTTTTATGTTAATGGAAGGGGCAGTGTTTATATTATATGTCACAATGCGTACACTGTTTAACTCTTTTGGCGCGAAATAATCTGAGAAACAGACTTCTTAGCGCCTAATATTCATCGGGAATTTTACAAAAAGTATATGTTGTCAGACTAAAGCGTTATTATTATAAAAAGATGTTCTGACGATCTCATTGACAGTTTTTCAAATGATTTCCTGTATATATTTAAATGGCACCTTTATACTTTCAAGGGACGATATCGTTGTTCATGGATAGGACATAAATGGTGCATGAAACATAGGAATACGTATGTTTGTTCAACACTTTACCTAACGAATCGGCCGCACCCCCCCCCCCCGAGTAATATGCAAATTCAGCAGTTGAAGAAATATTATTTTTCAAAAAATTTCAACAAAACCATATCATGTGACCCCTCGTTGGAACGAGCTCGTCGAGCTCGTTCCAACGAGGGGTCACATGATATGGTTTTGTTGAAATTTTTTGAAATATTTGAAAAAATGATAGACATTTACCTTGTTTGTACAAATATGTCGTCGAGTAGGTGTTTTCAAATTATAATTATAGAACAGGGAGTGCGATGGCTCAGTGGTAATAGTATTGGATGTCAAACCGTAGGGTCCAGACCTGAAAATAAGCAGTCTGACATTTGCAAAATGAGGTCCCCAGAGGGTGAATTTGATAATGCTATCCCACACAATGGGCCAATTTATCCTCCAGGTATCTCTTTCTGTTTAGGTTTGAGACCCTGATTCAGATTGCGGTTCACAGAGGGTAAATGTAAGCGATGCTACCCTGCTATGCAGGGTAGCATCACCAAATTCACCCTCTGGGGACCTCATTTTACAGATGACAGTCTGTTTATTTTCTGGCTTGGTAAGGTCCACGGTTTGATTGCCGCTAGGAAAAACTGCGCTGTGACCTTGGGTATGGCACTTAATCCCAGTTTCCCACGAATGGCCACGGTGACGCTGTGTAGTAAGGCGTACTGCACGTCGACGGTGCACTTGTCTAACCCTGCTTGTCTGGAGTTAGTACATTGGGAAGTCTGACAGTTGCTCGCCGCTAGCCCGTGGTTCTCTCTGGGTTTTCCGGTTTCTTCGACTCGTAAAACTGTCCGACCCGAGGTGTCCCTGGCAGTTAAATGTGTCGTTAAACCCCAATAAATACGTGGATCATAGTATATATTAAACGTACATATAAACATATCGTCTTTGTTATGCAAAAAGGTGCCATCGACAAACCGTTACAGATGGCGCCTTATTGTACTCAACGAACGACCTATTTAGTTGCATTTGGCCAATGAATTATGCCTTCAGCATGTCCTCGGTTCGAATCCCACCTGCGGTAAGCGCGGTGTGTCTTTGGGCAAGACACTTCACCCCCACTGCCCACGTGGGGGCACGGTGGCGTTGTGTACTAAGGCGTACGGCACGTCGATGGTGCACTTGTTTTCAACCAATGCTAATCCTGCTTGTGCGGAGTTAGTATGTTGGGGAGCCTAACAGTTGCTCGCTGTTGCTCGGTGGTTCTCTCCGGATACTCCGGCTTCCTCCACCCGTAAAACTGGTCGACACGAGGTGACCCTGTATTGTTAAAGAGTCGTTAAACTCCAATAAATAAATAAATAATGCCTTCAGTCAGGACCTCCCATATTCTCTTACAATTATCTTCCAACCCGAATGCAAGCCTCGCTTTGAATGCTTGTAGAAGTACAAGAAATAAACCAGCCCACGACCAGACCACGACCAGACCATAACACATGAACAAAAGAGTGGCCATCATTGTACACGTACACCGCAAAAATATAGGTTCTCTTTAAAACCCAAACTGGTTCTAATCTTGTCCCTGAGATGAAACCAGTTCTGTGTAAACAGTATTTATTTCAAATCAAATACATTTATAAAGATTACCATTAAATATTAACAGAATTAAACATAAATTCATGGGGTTTCAGCCGTAAGTTTAGAGCTTATATGAGGTTGTCTCAAATCATTATTAAGCAAAGGAGATATGAACAGTTGGCATATCGAACCAGTTTTGGTTCTATGCAGAACCAAAACTGGTTCGATATGCCAACTGTTCATATCTCCTTTGTTTCAAAATGTTCGGCGACTGCGTTGAATAAGCTCCAAGTTTACTGCTGAATCTACTTCAGTTCATGTAATATTCTGTTAAAATTGAATGCTAATCTTGGTAAATTTATTTGATTTGAAATAAATACTATTTAAAAAGAACTGGTTCCATCTCAGGGACAAGATTAGAACCATTTTGGTTCTAAAGAGAACCTATATTTTTTGCAGTCTGCTGCCTTTGTTCTTAGAGTCCTAATCCATGTTTAACAATGTTTTATTGATGAAAACATCTTCCACCATACCCTACAATGCTACGCCTAGTTCGAAGGGTAATCTACCCACAACACCACAAGAGTTGTTGAATTCAGTTTCCGATGTTCCGTTTCTTCAAGTCAACTTGTGTTATGCCCGTAAAAATTATATTTTTTGTTTATGTGTTCTTTGATATAATACATGTAGGACCAAGGGTGAGTCAAGACGCCAGTCATTTTTTTAAAATGAATACTCTATCATTTATTGTTATGCCCCGATAGGGTAGCGTCTTAAATCCGGGTTGTCCGTCCATCCGGGCAATAATACGGAGTTATGAGTTGTTTTTTTGTATTTTTGTATTTTTTTGCCCGGACAGGCATTATGAGCTTACTTTCAGATTATGAGCTTACGTACAAATATTTTGAGGTCAATCTCTAAAATATGAGACTTATGAGGCCCGTATCGGATTTATGTTAACGTTTATAGTCAATTAACGTCTGGGGTTCGCGTTCTCCCTCTTCGGGTTTATCTTGGGGATCTAACCATGTCTATTCCGCCGCCCCCCCCCCCCCCCTCCACCAAAAAAGTTTTCGAAGAAACGACTTTTTAGTAGTTGTCCGAACGTTTTAAAATGATCAATTTTTCCGCAAAAAATGAAGCCCACAACTCCCGTTTTTAAGAACATCCGTCCGTCCGTCCATCCGTCCGTCCGTCCGTCCGTCCGTCCGTCCGTCCGTCCGTCCGTCCGTCCGTCCGTCCGTCTGTCCGTCCGGGCCAACTAAACCTGTTTAGGAGCTATTAGTTTTAGGAGGTTAGTCGAAATTAGGGTAGTATTAGGGTTAGGAGAGGGTGGGGTTAGGGTTAGGGGTAGCCCCAGGGCAGGGCTAAAGGTTGGAGTGGGTTTGGACCCAGTGGGGTGGGGTTGGGGTCAGGGGTGGGGTTTTAGTTTTTATAGCCCCTAAACCAAAACATAGCCCCTAAACCTTTTGGTCCGGCTAGGGTGGGGTTAGGGTCGGGGTGGGGTTTTAGGGTTAGAATTAGGGTAGCCCAAGAGTAGATCTTAACGCTGGGGTGGGTTAGGTCCCTGGGGGTGGAGGTTAGTGTCAGGGGTGGGGTTTTAGGGTTTAGGGTCAGGGTAGGGTAGGGTTAGGGTTAGGGTGTGGTTTTTGAGTGGATAGGGTGGGGTTAGGGTCAAATATAAGTTCTAGGGTGGAGGGGGTGGGTTTCTGGCTAAAATAAGGTGATGGACACATAAAATGTTTTTTTCGAAGCCCTTAACCCCAAATAGTTGGAACGTCCGTCCGTCCGTCCGTCCGTCCCCGTCCGTCCGTCCGTCCGTCCGTCCATCCGTTCTCACGGGGTCTACATTGTGTGTTTATCGTTATGCCTGTTGGGTACTTCAGTGACTAATTTCTGTTGTGAGACTAGTTACACAAAACATGACATAATGATTTTCCAGATGACTCCTTGTGTGTTTCTGAAGCCTTTGACGAAAGGTGCAACAAAATAATGATACTGCCCCCCCCCCCCCAAAAAAAAAAAAAAAAAAAATCCATGTATCCAATTATGGACTTTACCACTAAAGCGATATGGACGAGCGCACAATCCAATTAAAAGGAGATAGTATCAGGTATTTTTAATTTGCAAATCACGGTGTCGTGCTGATTAAAGAGCTTCCAAGAAACATGTGTGACGACACGATGGTAGGCACTCTTTTGAGATATTGAATCATTTTGGAAGTTATTTCTCGTCGAGCTTGCTCCAATGAGGGGTCATCACCTGTGTTTTGGGGCCAAAAAAATGAACAAAATTAGTTATTCAAAAATTTTGTTTGCACTGTCGTCTGCTTTTCATGTTACAGTTAAAATTTGAAGTCCTGTCAGGAAATGCGCACAAATAGCACGTCGATCTGTGCGTTAGTCTACGCATTATGACCATAGTAAGGCTATCAAATTCTGTACATCTGGCCTCTGCACAAGCAACGTTTCAGCCGGGGGTCCACTGTCAGAAACATTGCCTGTGTTTGCTATGGGTAACCAGGAGAACCTGCCGTGCTTTGGGTGCCATTTTATTTGGTAATTGCGCGCAATTCCTCGCACAATTGAGCCTAGATAAGCGCAGAGTTCACGACAGGACTTCTGGTTTTCACTGTAGGTAAAGGGTTAAGATATAAATAGAATGCCACTATATTCATATGTGTATGCAATGCGCAACCTTTGTGTCCAGTTAGTCACGGAAGATTGTCAAGGCTGACTGAAAAATATGTGGTTTTGTCGAAAGGATTAGGGATTTGATTTCTCTTGTATTATGTTTTCCTAACCTATCGTTCGTCTGTATATTTTCTGATTGCCGTATGCCCACGTAACCTAAACTACCGTTCGCGGAGTATGTCCAGGCCTGTATTTGTTCAAAAGAAAGACACGTGTTTGTGTGCTTTTTGTTGTTGTTGTTGTTGTTTTGCTCTTTTTTTTGGGGGGGGGGGGAGGGGCTAGTTTTTTTATGCTTCATTTCTCCACTTTCACAGCCCCGTTCACACTTGATCGCTCTGTTCCATTCAACCAATGGCTATTCCCGCATCCGCCATTGCATAGGTTGTTTTTTTTTATCGGTGACCGAAAATGTCAGATTAATTAATACTCACTAATTGACAAGCCTGATCACTCGTAGCAAAGCAGAGGTTTAGTTTTCCTTTGAAATATAAAGTCGTCTGATCTCCTGTTGCAAAAGTATGCAGTTTCACAAACCCACATTTGTATTCGAATTGTCCCAATATGGGGGTTGTAACCTTAACGCACTCCAGTGTTGGTGTGAATGGAGTGTTTGCCACTTTACACCTGTAATAATACAATGAAATAATTAAACGACTGGAAACACGAGTGTTGTCACTATTGAAATGAGAACAACTATGGTCAATTAACCTGGGGGGGGGGGGGGGGCAATAAAACTTCCACAATTGTATTTTCTAGAATTTTATTTTCTAGTTCTGAATTTAAATGGGTTGAAATGAACCATTAGCATTTTCAAAGATATGGCAATTTGCCATATCTTTTAAAATTCTAATGACTCATTTTTCCATAGTTATAATAATAAGTAGAATATACAATTTTAGAAAATACAATTGTTAAAGTTTAATAGAATTGAGTGTTTTGTGGCCCAGGGATGTCAGCTCCCATGAACAAACCTTGATTGTATTACACACCTGTTCTATGAAATCCCTATCTACAGCAATACTAAACCATGCGGAAAATAAAAATCTGTTCCGCACATGTTTTGAACGGAAATCGTTGACGGACTATTTTTTATAAAGAAGCGAAATTTCACTGGAATTTTCTACAAATCGTGTACCGCAATTACAATTTCAATCCCTAGCAATAGCTAAAAGTCGTCCCCTGAGTTCCAATGTGTTCTATGTGCCTGTAGGCACATAGAACACATTGAAACTCAGATGACGAAAGAGAAACACAGGTTCCTCTCGCAAGTTTGGTTGGTGACAAAATGAGTTCTTTTTGGTGAATGTGTTCTTTTTGGTTTGTGTCCTTCTAATAATTGTTTTATAGACGCGAAGACGTGTAATAAACACAGTGGCCTCGATTTTTATCCTTCCGCGTTGGCACTCGTGCCAAATCCATTAACTCATTCACACACGAGTGTCGTTCTGTGTATTTTCTGAGCAGATAGAAGAGCCAAAATGGCATATTACACGTATTAAATCGTAATATTGTTTCTAACCACAACGTATGCATGCACCGGCATTGAATGTCGAAGCATTCTATAAACAGAGAAACACCAATGCGTTGTGATTTCATATGAAATGTCTGTACCGACTTGACTAAAATTGATCTGAGCCGAGGGTTTCCGAGGTCTACCGAGGGTTACCGAGGTTTACCGAGGGTTATCTTGGCTCAGATCAATTTTAGTCAACAAGGTTCAGAAATATCATGTAAAATTGTGACTAATTTGGGATTATTTTTATCAAATAATGTATAATTGAATTTTTAGCTTACAAAACGACTATGCAGAGTGCAAGCCGAGAGGTCCTCGATTCGAATCCCACCTGCGGCAACCGCGTTGTTCCCTTGGGCAAGACACCCCCATTGCCCACGTGGGGGTAGGGTGGTCGTGTGTACTAAGGCGTACTGCACGTCGATGGGGCACCTGTCTTCAACCAATGCTAACGCTGCTTGTGTGAAGTTAGCATGCTGGGGAGCTGACAGTTGCTCGCCGTTGCTCGGTGGTTCTGTCCGGGTATTCCGGCTTCCTCCAACCGTAAAACTGTCGTGGTCATGATTTGCCATTGTGCAGAAATATGTGACCTTAAACACCAATAAATAAATAAATAACATAACGACTAACCTGTCCAGCATTGTTCAAATATATTGCCAGACAAATTTTGTTATTTTTTAATTTTTGCCTGAAAACTTTGCTTGTGGCTCTCACCGGAGCTCATCATGGAGCTCGTCCAATTTTTACGCGCTCACACACATATAACACAACTTATTTGCAACTAAAGTATACCTTTTCTCGCGCTCCTAAAATATTTACAGTAGGAAATGTCTGCTAATTTCTGCACCACGCCTATCCGGGCTTCAATGTAGGTCTGTGGTGTGACGTGAAAATTATTAGAAAGTAACAACTATCAGTTTTAAATATCACAAAACAATATTATTTGCATACCGGCGCTTGCTGCGTAAATTTTTGTGTTTATTTGTGTTTCTCCTCTTTTTGCATTTCGTAAATAAACCAATGTGTCTCATTGGCTGCTGTCCGCCACAGAGAGGGGGCAATCAGATTTCAGAATTCCAAATTTTTCCTCGCGAAATTATTCAATATAAGAGTGCTGTCGATCATTGTTCTTCCCGTGAAATCACTGGCATGAACGCTCAAGTCTGAGCCATGAGCTCACGATTCCCATAATCGTTACTGGGCAATATTCCAGCTGCATCACCAAGGAAGGCATGCCCTCGACAAACCCATGTCTTGATGATGTAGTGGGAATATTTTGAGCCACCACAGTCGGAACGAATCAGGTTTAGTGCACATCCTTCCCAGTTGGTCATCCTAAAGACGGCCAGGATTCGATTCGATTTCGAATGAAAGAGCCCATTCGATTCGAGGTACGATTCGGATCGAAAATGTTCGCAGGACTCTGGTTATCCTTGACACCTCTGTCGGAATGCACCGAATTTCGGCGAGAGGAAAGCGTGTTTTAAAAATAGGCACATATCAGCTTAAAAACGGATTTAATCTCACGCAACTCACCATTCAGTGTCGGAAATGGGTCCATCCGTCGCTCGTATTCCATATTTCATGTGCCGGCGACGGATATATCCGTCGCCGGCACATGAAATAGGGAATACACTCCAAGGTGGTTATTTTCCAGACTAAAACTCGATGTTTTACTTGGTAACGATTCTAATAAATCCGATTCGATTCGCGAATAGCGAGCAGTATTCGATACAGCATTGAAGGACTACTTAAGGCTGATCTAGTTGCAGGACAGATCAGCGTCGAATTCTTTACACAATTAGTAATTAGAACAGCGGTCTTAGACCTTACTCCGAATTAGCACATTTTATAAAATTTAGACGCGTCATTTTCACTCACCCTGTGTTGAGAGAAATGAAGTCTATAAGAGGCTCCTATTGTTCCATGTTGGAATTTTCTCCACAAAATAATATTCATCTCTTACGGATGGATGTAACTGGTAGAAAATCCATTTGTAATTTTATATTCATTATCTAACTCAACTTGAAGAAGACTTCTGCTGGTTTTGAAAAGGTGCGAAGAGAGTTACAAAACTGGTTCCCACTCATCCTCGGAAAGGGCCGTAAAAGGTCGGGGGTGTTAACAGCCCAAACCATTGTTAGGCCCGTCTGACAGAGAACAATGGACCGATAGTACTCTGTTCAGCACAAGTGGCGCGATCATCTTGATTGGACCAGTTGAACACAAAATGTCACTCTGTCAAATTATCGCATGGTATACTTGACTTGTGAATAATGTCTCAGCGGCGGTGTGAACTTCCAATCAGAGTACTCGGCATTAACAATTATGCTTCTTGTTAAAAGTGACCAATCAACGTGCTCTAACAGCATCGGTGAACTATGCGATATTAGGTTATTCAATGGAGAACCGGCTATTGGATTGAGTCTATACAGTGCCTGAGACCATGTATGAGCACATACACCCCCTCCATTTTGGTTCCGAATTAATTTTCCCACCTCAAGTTTTCACCTATATCGTGCAAGTAAAAGACAGTTTCCTGATAAATATTTAAAATGAAGCGATTCGGATCTTTTATTTCATTATTTAATTCATTTAGTGGCGTGATAAATACTTTATAGGACGTTTACTTGCCACGTATGGTGCCATGTGATGCCTGCGGCCTCGCCTAATATTAATAAGACTTCGCCTCACATGACGCCATGCCTGGCCAGTAAACGTCTTGTAACTTATAATACAAGGTTAGAACACTTGCTGTTAGTCTGTAGCTCATTGAGCTCGTCCCAGTGAGGGTTTGTAATGTTTTTGTGACAAAAATTGAAAATTGTTAGTAATTCAAGAGTTAGTTCGCAAGTATCGTCTGCTACCCGCATTTGGTAAAGGGTTAAGAATGACAATTTCCTGTTACTGATACAGTATAATGATCGTGCAAGGGATGGCCTTTATATCTTGATATTTACAGTCAAGCTAGTAATAGTAACCAATTGGGCTGGAGGTAATTTATGAATTTGAACTTGTCCCTTGAGAGACACCAATCCGAGTAGGGGCGAGGTGTTACACCTCGGGACAAGTTGTACAAATTCACGTAAATACTGACAGCGAGGCTGGTGGTAACTTACTTACAGTACAGTGGCCGTGGACTGGTCATAATGCACGCGAGGGCAGTGGTGAACACGCATGCATTTACTAGATAACAAAAATCAGCAGCAGCAAAATGTTAATTAATGAAGCACCGGGTTGTACCCGGTGCTTCATTAATTAAATTTTTGATGATTATTCCTATGATTAGCGTTTGAAATCTAATTTTATTACATCCGTGGAAATATTGCCCACCCAATTGTGGAAGGTGACCAATTCTCCATACTGCACCTTCTGTTCTTTATTCAATCAACAAAACGCACGGGTCCGGGGATAGAATCTATTGATAAATAGGTTATCTCCTCCTGATTCCACGAACTCTTTTGCGTTGTGAAGACTAATATGAATTACTTCCGGTTGGTATGTTTCAAGGAGCGGAGCGTTGGTTTACATTTGCATATGCTAATTTTGCTGTTAAATAGCGTTGTCAAAACTACAATCAAACTGCTGAGAAAGCGTGCGTAATTGTCTGTAATAAATAGTCTGTGTGGAACACACAGACTATTGTTTTCAAGTGGTTTCTACTTCCTTTTATTTATTTTTCGTTTTTTCGTTTTACACTAACACTAAAAGAGTGGGTTGGCCAACAATTTTGAAACAGGTCCACGCTTATATCTCAAGCATGACCTATGGAGCTGATGTCAACACCAAACGAGTCGAAACTCAACGGAGGCTCAAAATACGGATCAAGGTCACTGCGGTCAGAATATTTGAAAATCACATGTTATAACTGCTAATTCATTGCTGAAATTCATCCATGTATTTTCATACTCAAAAAAGTGGGTGGGGCCAAAAATTATGAAAGTGGGTCACGCTTATATCTCAAGCACGGTATGTCCTATGGATATGGGACCAACACCAAATGAGTGAAAACTCAATGAAGGTTCAAATATGGATTAAGCTCACTGTGGTCAGCCAAGAGTGCATTTTTCAGATTTGCTGGAATTCACATTTTATGAACACCTAATGCATTCCCGAAGTTCATGCATGCATCTTTATACTTAAAAAATGGGCGAAGTCCCAAAAGTATTTTGGAAGTGTGTCACACTCATATCTCAAGCATGGTATGACCTAGGGACCTGGGACCAACACCAAATAAGATAAAACACCAAAGAAGTTAATAATTTGGGGCTAGGCCACTCGGGTAATCCAGGTGTCATTAAGTGCAGTTTTCAGAAGTGCTTGAAATTGTATTTTGTAACCTCAATGCATTTCTGAAGTTCACACATGTATTTCCTCTGCCACAAAGTGGGAGAATTAAAAAACATCCATTTCTGAATCTTTTGTAGAACACGCTGAATGCAGTGAATAGAAGTCATTACCGGGTTCCTGAAAACTTTATCTGAAATCTGTATGAAAAATCGTTAAACGCTGTTTACGAAAACCTATTTCTGATTTCTTTAAAGATATTTTAGTCCCCAAAATAAGTCTCTATAAAGTTTCTTTCTGTACAGTTTAATTCTGATGTTTGCAGCATTTTCACAGGGATCGAATTTACTGGTTGTAGTAAATTCTGTTTCGCTGGTAACTAGAGCTGTAGGTTTTTAAATTTCTTGTTCGGTTTCGGTTTTGGTTTTTCAGGTGGAGAAAAACCTCGGTTCGGTTCGGTTTTCGGTTTGTTCATGAGGCCAGGTAAAATTCAATAAAACTCATTCTTATGTCCAGAGTCATAACTGAATGGTAGTGAAATTGAGTGAAACTCAATGAATGCTCGAAAAAAGCTATAATACACGAAGAATCAGGAAGGCCAATATAATGATTACCTAAATATACAGAACTTTTATTGTGCTTGGTCATTTTTCGAGGTCTGACACCTACACGCAACTTGAGGAAAGCTGCAAACACAACTAAACTGAAATGTCGGAAATTCACAGAATGTAGCCTTCTCAGAGTAGTGAGAGTACCCAGACACTGCCATTGGCAGTGTCTGGGTACTCTCACTACTCTGGGATGGCTACATTCTGAGAATTTCTGCAGCAAGAGCTGGCAAGAGAGTATTTAATAAAAAAAACGAAAAACCTTAGATTACGGGATGTCGACGGTTTCGGTTTTTTAAAAAAACTAAAAACCTCGGTTCGGTTTCGGTTAACCTACAACTCTACTGGTAACACGGACAAAGCTGTTAACTCTTTCGCTGCTGTAGGTCCGTACTGGGTACGAATCCTAATTTTGATGTTCAATGCTTTTACTGCATTCTGAGTACGGAAATACTACATACAGGAAGTGGATACTACAGCACACTATTATTCTCAAACATCAAAAAATGGTAAGTCAGACTTATATTTGAGCTGGTAATCCAAACTTGGCACTACAGGCCATTATACAGTATGTGGATAGTGGATTGTGACTACATCACCCGCGGAGTGGAGTTATCACCAAACTATAACTTTCAAATTTTGTACATGTGAACAAAAAACACAAGCAATGATTCAGCCAATGGCTCTCTGGGTTTAAACCTGAGGTCCTTTGGCTGAAACTTTGCTTGCGATTGTTATACTTTGCAATACATTTGCAATTATTGCTTGAGTGGAATCTGCACTCTGTGGGTGATTTAGTGCTAATACACTCTCCACGTACTGGGTATTTTTTGTTTGTTTTGCCGTTCTGTGAAAACCTTATTTCAAAACAAACAGTGCCATGCGTGAGTCCCGGTTCCGTGGTATAGATTCCCTGAGTATCATGACCGTCTTTCGGAACAGGGACCCCGAGAATTTCCGCCTCCGGGATTAAATCCTACCTGATATGTGCGCACGAAGTGTGGCTGGTAACCTGGTTTCACAGTTTTCTCCAGGAATGGGATCAAATTGAACAAGTTCACACTCTCATTCACAATGTCTGACGTGTTTACATGTCAGATGTAGACACACCCGATACTGACTAGTGAAAATGTGATTTTTGGATACTGACCCCTCGTTCACGTGATGGGTGATACCACGGTCACTCTTGAATGAATTTGCCTACTGCGATTATTCGTGCTTCAATAACTTTCACGTGGTATAATAATGTTTCTTTTCCATTATTGTTTCGATATTAGTAATATACACCGAGATGTTTGGGATGATTCGACGCTTTAAGTTAAGGTGTTTCATCAACGAATATTACGCTGAACTTTGTCAGATCACGCTCTCCATTTGGCCTGCTATAATATTTCTACCAATTCCAAATACGTTGGGTTCTTTTCCAATAAAGTTTCTGTATGAATCTAAAGTCGGAAAGTATATAATGAAGTAATTATTATATATTCGTGAAAAAGCATCTACGGCTCACTAGTCACAACCTTAGACTCTTACTTACCCATTGGTATCAACGATGGCCCTGGTTGTTGCAGTAGGAAAAGTAGGGTCGTTCGAAACTGACAAATCTGTTAGGTAGAGCCCCTTTGGTGTTACGGTATTGTTCACTGGAAAGAAAGACAGAAAGAAATGCACAATTTCAATGTTTACGCCAAAAAGCTAATGTAGGGAAAAATCCAACAGAATGCGAACGTTCTGACGAAATTCTCGGTAGGCGAAACAGGTTGTCATCTAAACTCTATTTATGCCATTGATTCAATTAACCCTTTATCTAACATGAAAAGAAGACGACACTTGCAACAAAAATTCTTGCATAACTCATTTTTTTCATTTTTTTGTGTCAAAAACATAGGTTATGACGCCTCATTGGAACGAGCTCGGCGAGCTCGTTCCAACGAGGGGTCATAACCTATGTTTTTGACACAAAAAAATGAAAAAATAATGAAAATTAATTGGCGATTTTTGAGAATAGCG
This sequence comes from Pictodentalium vernedei, assembly GCA_031216915.1. NCBI lineage: Eukaryota > Metazoa > Mollusca > Scaphopoda > Dentaliida > Dentaliidae > Pictodentalium > Pictodentalium vernedei. The sequence continues at coordinate 540,463,767 of CM062293.1, forward strand.
CTGGCCGGTTTTTGCCGTTACTTTGGGTAAAGGGTTAATGGCTTGTCTGAATGCTGTTGGTGCATATACCTATCTACACCTATTGTCGCACTAAGATAATAACAGATTAATTAGCTAATTACCGTTAATCAACTGGGCTTGGGGGCCCGTAAGTCTTTAATTAACCCCCAATCTCACATGGGCTTACCAAAGGATAAGACAGGTTAAGATTATTTCCAACCATAAAGTTATGAGAAATTTTTAATGAGTCGTGCAACAAGTCATGAATAATCAATCTTCAGTGATCTTTGGAAGTCTTGGAAAATATCTTGCAGTCATACGAGTGATTTCAGTCGTGGCTTGGTTTTTCAGCATGCACAAAAACCTGGCTTCGACTGATTTGGTCGTCAACCATCGTAACTTATTACTAGGGCACACGAACGAATATTTTTCGCTGGATCGCAGCGATCGAATCTTTGGCGATATTTTATTTGCGATCACTTGCGGACACACGCTATGATTTTTTTTGCGATCGTATGGTACGGATTGTGCATATTTTTATCGGAGACCTGTCTGCTGCCTCGATAAAATCGTTTGAAAATATCAAACGTTTTTGATCTTTGCGATCAATCGCTCGACCAAGATCGCAGATTTTTATCACCGTCGCCGATCTGGGCAAACGGGCGAATTTTTTTCTCAATTTTCTTTTTCCAAAACGTATTTTAGGACTTCTCGCTGATAAAATCCAATCGACCTCGCTCCAATTGGGAGTTGGGATGGGGAGGGCGGTGATAAGATGTGGTTTTCACTCAAATTCTGACCATTTCTAATCCTTTTCTGCAAGTGTCGTCCGCTGATCGTGTTAGGTTAGTTTGACGTTTCTCTTAGAAAGTTGAAAATTTTATTGAATAACTCCACCATATTGTCCATCCCTGTTCGACCATCACAGCTTTTCTGACCTTTGAATAAAACAAGCTCTCCCAGTTAGATCCACTGAAGTGCCATAACCAAAAGTTTGCAGAGAAAAATGTTTTACTGTGGAAAGTGCCCCTTCCCAATTACAGATCTGATTAATTTGGGCAAATTTATTTATTGGTGTTTAAGGTCGCATATGTCTACACAATGGCTAATCATGACCAGATTAGGGTAAATAATTAAACTTGTTTTGACTGTGAATAATGTCTACGGGTAACAAAATGAACCCACTTTCGTGAAAAATAATCAGTTTAATTGATTGGAGTATTTACGTTATTTGTTGGGGTTTAACGCCACGTTCGAGAGCCAGTGACTCCTCGTGTTGGAATTTAATTTCCATCATAAGCAGGTCAAGTCGTTCAATACTTTTTCTAAGTCAACAAAATTCTTTGGTTCAGGCTGCATGAATTTTATTTATTTTCTTTATTTATAACTTATTTAGCCAGGAGTTATATTTTACTTTACTATTATATTTTCTCATGCAGTCGCTTAATCCCTTGATAACGAATCGGCCGCATCCGCCCTCGTAAATCACAAATTAAGCAATTGAACAAAATATAATTGCAAAACCTATTCACCCAAACCATATCACGTAACCCCCTTATTGGAACGAGCTCGTTGAGATCGTTCCAATGAGGGGTAACATGATTTGGTTTTGTTGAATTGGTTTTTTTTTAAATTTTGAAAAATAATATATTCAAAATAATATATTTTGATACCCTGTGGTTGGGGAAATGGTTAGCCCTTCAAACAATCAACGTAACGGTTAAAAACAGGTCAGCGCTATTTACAAATACTCTCAGTCAAATTTGATTGATCTTTCATTTTTGTTCCAAGAAAAAAGGTTTCAGAGAGCTCTTTCCAACAATTAAACAGATGGTATAGCTTCAAGTATGTCATAAATTTCATTAACCCTTTACACAACGCAGACGATTTCAAAATTTATTATTTTAAATATCATTTTTTATTTTTTTTAAAAAAAAAACAAAACATATCATGTGACCCCTCTTTGGAACGAGCTCGGCGAGCTCGTTCCAAAGAGGGGTCACATGATATGGTTTTGTTGAAATATTTCGAACAATAATATTTGTTCAGCTACTGAATTTGCATATTATGCGGGCGGATGCGTGCGATTCGTTGGGTAAAAGGGTTAAACTTACTCACATACACGCGTACATAGAGGTCCTTGATATATGGCTAAAGTGGGCGTGGCAGTGAAAGGGTTAAAATAATGTAAGAAAATAGAACGAATGTAAATTCATGTAAATGAGAAATACAAATATTTATTCCAGTTTTTAGAGGTGTCAAGTTTATCGCAGTTTATTTTTTCCTACGCAATACAAAATGAGTTTGTAGCAAAATTAAACCGAAAAGAAAAGAAAAACAACGAGAAATATTCGCGATTTTTTCTTTCTTTTTTTTTTTTTTTTTTGGTTTTCCAAGTCAATTGAGTCGACTTGAGAATTGAGTATCGCATGATCTCGGCCAATTATTGCCCCAGTATATACGCGCGCATGAGCTACATAACGTTTTGACCAAGGTCTTGGAAAGAGATTAGGGTCGGACAGGAGAGTAAGATTGATCGGAAACCTAAATTATTTCATATTTTTCTCAACTTGATAGGGAAAAACATGGAAGCTTAAAATAGAAATTTTTGTTTGACAAACATTTTGTCGCACCTTCAAATTTTCTATTACCTATTCCAGTTCATTGAACTACACTGTTATTTTATACTTTTATTTCGATTTCCAATGAAATGAGATAAGGTCAGGTGTAGGGCTGTCACGATTAATCGATTAATCGACTGTTGATCGGTCACGGCGAAATCGATTAGTAGTTTTCGTTGTCGAATAATCGGTATATTGTATCCCGTTTTAGACGTTTAATAATTAAAAGAAAATTTGATGAAAAAACTATTGTTTCTAAAGGTAAAGAGTTAAGAACATCGATGTTAAACCCCAAGAGGCTGTTGGAAGCAATAATCTTCCAGGTACATTCATCAAAGCTTTGATGTTCTGTACTTTTGAACCGTCAGTGTAATAATCAAGACCGGTCGGCAGTTGCGAATTTCGCAACTGCCGACCGGTCTTGATTATTACACTGACGGTTCAAAAGTTCAGAACATCAAAGCTTTGAATGCACCTAAAAAGGATCGTCTTCGTTGTTTCCTTGAGGTAGGTCAACTGACTTGAACTTCATTTTCATCGACTTCAAAGAGAGGGAGAGGAGGGGGGGGGGGGTCATTTAGGTACGATTAATCGTCGATTATTTGCGACGATTAATCGATTCTTAAATTTAAAAAAATAGTGACAGCCCTAGTCAGGTGATCCTCCATAAAAATTAGATTGGCTACCCTCGCCAAACAATGTTCATCAAAACTGGTTGCTCCCAAAACTAGATGAAACTGACAGGTCGTAAATTCCATGAGGTCATTTGTACACACTGCTCAAGGATGATACGGTTAACACACTTTCTTTCTAAGTAGTTTCAAACGAAAACAAGTCTAACCTTGAAATGTCATTTTCTTTCCCGGGCATACAATTGTTTTTCTTTTGGAATTTTAATGTAAACCTATTAAAATCGATTGAGTTCGGTCAGTGCTTGGTTTTATCAACAAAAGTCTATAGTGGTAATTGCCTAATACTTGTTCTGTCAATACCCACAGCCTCACTAGTTAGAGCCTAGGAATGTATGGTCGAGAGGTCGTGAGTTTGATCCAACCCGCGGCATTTACGACCCCGAGTAAGACAGTAAACCTCGACGTCTTGTTAGGTGTAACGCTATCTAAGGGGGTACATGTACCCTGTAACACAAAAGCGATCTTTTTCGCCCTCCGATCGCGTTATACATGGATCAATGGGTAGAGGTTTTCGATATACAGTTAAAACTAGAAGTCCTGTCACGAAGTGCGCGCTTATCTAGGCTTTATTGCGCGGAGGAATTGCGCGCAATTGCCGTATCGAATGACACCCAACGGATGGCAGGTTCTCCATGTTACCCATGGCAAACACAAGCAAGGTTTCAGCCAATGGACCTCCGGGTTACCCGGAGGTCCATTCGCTGAAACTTTGCTTGTGCACAGGCCGTATGTGCAGAATTTGATAGCCTTACCATCGTCATGACGCGTACATTAACGCGCAAATCGACGTGCTATTTGTGCGCATTTCAGGACAGGACTTCTAGTTTTAACTGTAACAACATACCGTGAAACAAACAGAACTAGCATTGCTTTCCCGATTGGTGAGACTCTATAATGGAGCTAAAAAGAAAGCGGACAGAACAGCACGGCCACCATGGACTGGTCAATTTCCACGGGTGGGCAATATTTTCTCGGACGCAATAATATTACATTACATACACTAATAATAGGAAAAGTCATTAAACATTTAATTAAAACCCGGTGCTTCATTAACTAAAATTCTGTTGATGATGATTGTTACATCACTGCCAACACGTACGTGCCTTACGACCAATCGAAGGGGACTTTACTGTAAATTGTGGCGATCCGTCAGAATTCTTCCTGCTTTTTTATGTTTCTGTACATTGAAGGTCTTAAGACGAAAACAGACCGAACGCGTGGGTGCGAATTTCCCACCGGGCGAATAGTTTTGGAATGGCAAATTTCTCTAGCGCGTGTGAATTTTGAAGCCACACCGAATACGGGCGAATAAATTCATTGCACGTGAGCATTTTTTGCCGTACGGCAGAGAGTTTATCGGCATAGACAATGGGAGACGTGCCACAGCTCCAATAAAGAAAAATAGAAGATTGTTTAGCTGTATGGCTCATTATACTCGCGAGAAGCCGACATAAACGTCAATATTGGGTACACCTACTTTGTTAAAAAAGAGGAAAAGCCTAGAAGTATACCATCATCTTGTTCAAGAGTTGAGAGAAGATCCCGAGAGATTCCGATAATATTTCGGATGGATACCGTAAACTTTGATCTTATTCTTTATATTTTTGACGGAGCATACAGATATTCCAATCTTTGCTCCTCCGTTATCACCTTCTCCATTTGGACCTCGTGATGATATGAGCCGCGTGCGTCAACAAGCAGAACAAGATACATTTTCGGTCCATCGCAATCGATGTAGTCAATCACTGTATATGACACTGTTTTAATTATCTGCGATAATTAATCCTCCCGTTCGTGCGAATTCGCATGAAAAAAGCGCACACACGCGTTCGGTCGGTTTTCGCCTTATTAACCTCTTACCGGACTTTGGGGATCTATCCAAGTACTGCCACCCTCACCCGCCTGCTAAACTGTTTACCCGAAAACTAAATACACAGAACGACACGCGTGTGTGAATGGGTTAACCGTTATGGCCAGCGCGGAAGGATAGAAGGAGAGGCCATCCTTCCGCGATGGCACAAGTGCCATATCGATTAACCCATTCACACACACGTGTCGTTCTGTGTTTATTACACGTCATTGCGTCTACAAAACAATTTTGAGAAGGACACTCACACAATTCATTTGATAATAAAGAAAAAGAATACATTTTGTCGCCAATCAAACTTGCGAAGGGAACCCGTGTTACTCTTTCGTCCTTTGAGTTCCAATGTGTTCTATGTGCTACTGGCAGCCTACTGGCACATAGAACACATTGGAACTCAGGGGACGACTTTTAGCCATCGCTAGGGATTGAAATTGTAATTGCGGTACACGATTTGTAGCAACTAACAGTAAAATTTCGCTTCTTTATAAAAAATAGTGTGGAACAGATTTTCATTTTCCGCACGGTTTAGTGTTGCTGTAGATGGGGACTTCAAAGAACAAAGCATGTAGTAAAAGTAGGTCTAGCATCTCCTCTTTGACCGTAGAAATCCGGAAACACTTCAAGGTGCTCCATAAAACGTTACGATGATGCTTAACCAAGAAATCGGGATGTTTCTTGTGCAGTGTGTTGATCTTTGAAAGATTAATATTGCGCTGTGAACGTAAAGATTACCATTGTGTGCGAGGAATAGTGCGTATATGAATGTAGCTACAGTTAAAACTAGAAGTCCTGTTAGGAATAGTGCGCTTATCTAGGCTTAATTGCGCGTTGGAATTGCGCACAGTTGCCATATCGAATGGCATCCAAAGCACGACAGGTTCTCCTGGTTACTCATAGCAAACACATGCAATGTTTCTGCCAGTGGACCTCCGGGGTACCCGGAGGTCCTTTGGCTGAAACATTGCTTGTGCACAGGCCATATTTACAGAGTTTGATAGCTTTACTGGGGCCATAACGCGCACATTAACGCGCATATCAACGTGCTATTTGTGCGCATTTCATGACATGACTTCTAGTTTTAACTGTATGAATGTAAAACTTAATGTTATACCCACGAGTGGGTGTGTTGTGAACTAAAGATTATTGCTGTTATATCGCGAGGTATTATGAACATAAAGATTGTTTTGGGGTCGCAATGGATAGTGCTGTGAATATAAAGATTAATGTTGTGTCGCCAGTAGTGGTGCAGTGAACGTAAATATTAATATTGACTCATGATGTATAGTGCTGTGAGTGGAAAGATTAATGTTGTATCGCAGGGGATAGTGCTGTGAGCATGAAGGTTAATGTTGTATAGCGACGGATTGTGCTGTGAACGTAAAGATTAATGCTATGACGTGAGGGAGAGTGTTGTGAGAGTGAAATTAATGTTGTGAGGGATTATGCTGTGAACGTGAGGATTAATGTTGGATCTCGAGGAATAGTGCTGTGAATGTAAAGATTAATGTTGGATCGCGAACGATAGTGCTATCAGAATGTTAAGATTAATATTGTGAGGGATAATGCTGTGAACGTAAAGAGTAATGTTGGATCTCGAGGAATAATGCTGTGAATGTAAAGATTAATGTTGGATCGCGAACGATAGGGTTATGAATGTAAAGATTAATGTTGTGAGGGATAGTGCTGTGAACGTAAAGATTAATGTTGGATCTCGAGGAATAATGCTGCGAATGTAAAGATTAATGTTGGGTCGCGAACGATAGTTCTATGAATGTAAAGATTAATGTTGAATCTCGTGGAATAGGTCCATGAAAGTAAAGATTAATGTTGCATCGCGAACGATAGTCCATGAATGTAAAGATTAATGTTGAATTTCGAGGAATAGCTCTATGAATGTAAAGATTAATGTTGAATCTCGTGGAATAGGTCCATGAAAGTAAAGATTAATGTTGCATCGCGAACGATAGTCCATGAATGTAGATTAATGTTGAATTTCGAGGAATAGCTCTATGAATGTAAAGATTAATGTTGCATCGCGAACGATAGTCTATGAATGTAAAGATTAATGTTGATTCTCAAGGAATAGTGCTATGAATGTAAAGATTAATGTTGATTCTCAAGGAATAGGTCTATGAATGTAAAGATTAATATTGATTCTCAAGGAATAGGTCTATGAATGTAAAGATTAATATTGATTCTCAATGAATAGGTCTATGAATGTAAAGATTAATGTTGATTCTCAAGGAATAGATCTATGAATGTAAAGATTAATGTTGCATCGCGAACGATAGTCTATGAATGTAAAGATTAATGTTGATTCTCAAGGAATAAGTCTATGAATGTAAAGATTAATGTTGATTCTCAAAGAATAGGTCTATGAATGTAAAGATTAATTTTGATTCTCAAGGAATAGGTCTATGAATGTAAAGATTAATATTGATTCTCAAGGAATAGGTCTATGAATGTAAAGATTAATGTTGATTCTCAAGGAATAGGTCTATGAATGTAAAGATTAATGTTGATTCTCAAGAAATAGATCTATGAATGTAAAGATTAATGTTGATTCTCAAGGAATAGGTCTATGAATGTAAAGATTAATATTGATTCTCAAGGAATAGGTCTATGAATGTAAAGATTAATATTGATTCTCAAGGAATAGGTCTATGAATGTAAAAATTAATGTTGATTCTCAAGGAATAGGTCTATGAATTTAAAGACTAATGTTGATTCTCAAGGAATAGATCTGTGGATGTAAAGATTAATGTTGATTCTCGAGGAATAGGTCTATGAATGTAAAGATTAATGTTGATTTTCAAGGAGTAGGTCTATGAATGTAAAGATTAATGTTGATTCTCAAGGAATAGGTCTATGAATGTAAAGATTAATGTTGCATCGCGAACGCGAACGATAGTGCTATGAATGTAAAGATTAATGCTGAATCTCGAGGAATAGGCCTTTGAATGTAAAGATTAATGTTGCATTGCGAACGACAGTGCTATGAATGTAAAGATTAATGCTGAATCTCGAGGAATAGGTCTATGAATGCAAAGATTAATGTTGATTCTCAAGGAATAGGTCTATGAATGTAAAGATTAATGTTGATTCTCAAGAAATAGGTCTATGAATGTAAAGATTAATGTTGATTCTCAAGAAATAGGTCTATGAATGTAAAGATTAATGTTGATTCTCAAGGAATAGGTCTATGAATGTAAAGATTAATGTTGATTCTCAAGGAATAGGTCTATGAATGTAAAGATTAATGTTGATTCTCAAGGAATAGGTCTATGAATGTAAAAATTAATGTTGATTCTCAAGGAATAGGTCTATGAATGTAAAGATTAATGTTGCATCGCGAACGCGAACGATAGTGCTATGAATGTAAAGATTAATGTGGAATAGGTCTATGAATGTAAAGATTAATGTTGATTCTCAAGGAATAGGTCTATGAATGTAAAGATTAATGTTGCATCGCGAACGCGAACGATAGTGCTATGAATGTAAAGATTAATGTTGATTCTCAAGGAATAGGTCTATGAATGTAAAGATTAATGTTGCATTGCGAACGATAGTGCTATGAATGTGAAGATTAATGTTGAATTTAAGGACTTGACTGACTCCAGTTCATAACAGAGTCGAATCCTTGGCAGAATCAGACTTGTGGCCTGAGATATTTGCACGGGTTGGGTCAGTTTTTAGTCTATGGCGTGGTGGATTTGAACGTGCCAACCGTTAGGCAATAGAACAGCAGCGTATTAGGGCCATACAGTTAAAACTAGAAGTCCTATCACGAACTGTGCACTTATCTAGGCTTAATTGCGCGTAGGAATAGCGCGCAATTGCCATATCGAATGGCATCCAAAGCTCGGCAGGTTCTCCTGACTACTCATAGTAAACACAGGCAATGTTTCTGCCAATGGACTTCCGGGTTATCCGGAGGTCCATTGGCTGAAACATTGCTTGTGCACATCCCACATGTACAGAATTAGCCTTACTATAGTCATAACGCGTAGATTAACGCATAGATTAACGCGCAGATCGACGTGCGATTTGTGCGCATTCCAGGTCAGGACTTCTAGTTTTAACTGTAAGAATTTAATCACTAATTGCTTTTCAATTGGATTGCTTTCTGGAACGTTTGGTGGTCACAAAACGAAAAGTGTTCCCACCGTCTTAATGTGGGTGGGCCAGACACTGCAATAAATAAATGTTTTTAATCTCCCTATGCCCCTAGTGCCAATCGCTTTTATAACATATACTCTGGTCGTCACCTGAGTCCAGTGTCTTCTATGCGCATACTGGCAGCCTACTGGCACATAGTACACACTAGAACTCAGGGGACGTGATGTCCGCGAAAATGAATATGTTGATGATACAGAACAGTCGACGTGTACTGGTCCTAATCCACGCGTGGTCATTGATGTCCACGCATGCGTTTGGCAGGTAATAAAAATGATCAAGAGCAAAATTTTAATTTATGAAGCACCGGGTTGTACCCGATGTTTCATGAATTAAATTTATGATGATTATTCCTATAATTAGTGTTTGGAATCCAATATTACTGCACCCGTGGAACTATTGCCCACCCGTGGAAAGTGACCAGCCCACGGTGACCGCACTGTATGCACATTTTTTGTGGCAATATACATTGAATTCGTAAAACGCCTTTCAGTTATTAATCCTGTACCCAACATAACGGTCAAAACGGTTTTCACCAAAATCTCCAATTAATTTTCATTATTTTTTTCATTTTTTGTCTCAAAAACAAAGGTTATGACTCCTCGTTGGAACGAGCTCGTCGCGCACGTTCCAAAGAGGTGTCATAACCTATGTTTTTGAAACAAAAAGTGAAAAACAATTAGTTATTCAAGAATTTTGTTTTCAGGTGTCGTTTTCTTTTCGTTTTAGGTAAAGAGTTATTGACAAAAGAATGTGCTGAGATTGGAAAATTGATACAGTGTTATTAGTTTTCGTGCAAAGGGATCGCCATGACAACAGCGTTACAGCTTCCATGTCATCGAACGTCATGGGTTAAAAGTTATCTTGTTGCTTGATGTAACGCCAACTTAGTGTGGAGGCAGTGTGAGTATCGACGCTTTTCGCAGTCCTTCCAGCAAACCAGTTGTGTAAAGATAAGTGAAAAACGGGAAGAGGATTTCGACTTGATCGCGACCCGATCGAAATTCTCTTCTCAGTTTTATAATGGTTGATTGTAAAAACATACAGATTGTAATTCTACCTTCTATATGAGTAAAACAATAAAAAGGTATGAGGAAATAGAAAATTACCGCCACATATTAAGCTCCCAACAACATCTATCATGTCTCCAAGCTGAAGTATAGTTGCGGCCGCAGTGCCCTGTCTCACATTCAATTGTGATATGCATGGGGTTTGCGATAAAGCTGTTTCAGCAATGTCTCTGAAAATCAGATTAGAAAGTCAATATATCAGCTAAATGTTAAGTACAATTTAATATTTAAATATCAACATCCGCGATTCCAATGAAAAATTGCATCGTTATAACGAATAATTAAAAATCGAGAATACCGTCTGTTATGTACTGGCCTCATATATCCTTAGTTAACTAGCATTCCTTCTTTAGAGTCCGTCGGTGGCCGAGTGGTGTGAGCTCTTTTGGATGTTTCGGGTGAACGAGTGGTTGGATGTGTGAATACTGTATACGAATTTGCCTCTGCCTCAGTTCACAGGATGAGGGTTTAGCAATAGTGGGCAATTCATCTTTGCTTGTTGCGTAATAACGCGGAATATATCTTTACTTGCTGCCACCCAAGGAAAGATATGATACGGAAATTTTTTGCATAATTTACACCTGACTACACAGAACAACGTGAAACGGGGAACATATCTTTACTTATTGCCACCCGCGGGAGGTAGGTTACGGTCATTTTGCACACAATACACTTAAATATGGAGAACAAAGCTTTTGAATGATTCTGGCCAAGGAGTGGTTGGATGTGTGAATACTGTATGCGAACTTGCCTCTGCCTTTGTTACCAGGCCGAGGTTGAAATAAATGATAAAAGGCTCATAATTCTGAAGCTGAGAACAAATTTTGCGCGGGATATACCTTTACTTGTTGCCACCTAAGGAAGATATTATACGGTATTTATGTGTATAATTTACACTTGAATACAGAGGACAACGTGAAACGCGCAGCATATCTTTACTTGTTGCCACCCAAGGAAGATATTACAACGAATAATCTCGAACAATTTTTTTAATTCTCAGCAAACAATGTTTATGTTCCTGTGACGCGGTGTACATTGGTATGGCACTTAACGTAACGGAATATGAATTAGTCAAAAGTGAAAGCCGCTTTGAAGAGAGTAACCTCCCGAGCATGACGACGATTTGACAGAATTATAGATATATATATATATAAATTTATTCATTTATTTATTATACGATAAAAGGTAGATTATCGAAAGAATAGCGGAATGGAATCGTAGATATCGTATCCCTCACTGTGAAGATAAATAAATTTTCACTTTCACGGGATCAGCCCAATCAAAATGGCTGCTTTTAAAGCGTCATATCAAGGTGAATACGAGACAATTTATCACTGGAAATGATCAATTAGTTCTCAAAACGTATAATGAAAAGAAAATCTAGTGTTTCTGAGTAGATACCGACCATTTCCAGTAATAATTCAATACGTATTCACCTTGAATTGATGCATGAAACCCGCTAGTCCAAACATGGCCTGAAAGTCTGTAATATAAGATTTTGGTTTGGTACGTCCTTTCAAAGGACGTACCAAACCAAAATCTGATATACGACCTTTCAGGCCATGTTTGGACTAGAACTCTACCAGCTGAATCAGATTGCAAGTCGCTATCTGTTCTGAGTATCAAGCAAATCACTTCTGTGTTTCAATGTTTCAATTCACTGTTTACTTTCATGCATCAATTCAAGGTTGAAACGAGTGGAATTATCAGATTCTTATAAATTAGTTCTCAAAAAACGTACAATGAACAGAAATTGTAACATTTTGGAGTGGATACCGATCATTTCCAGCAATAATGCAACACGTATTCACCTTGAATTGATGCATGATGAAACCCGCCAGCTGAATCAGGATCTCAAGTCGCAACCTGTTCTGAGAATCGATCAAATCACTTCCTCGTAACAATACATTGTTTACTTTCATGCAGCAATTCAATTCAAGGTTGAAACGAGTGGAATTATCGATAGGAATGATCAGATTCTTTTAAAAATAATAAAAAGAAAATCTAGTGTTTTTGGGTGGATACCGAAAATTATCTCACTCGTGACCGAGAAAAATATTTGTCTCGGTCACTCATGAGATAATTTTCGGTATCCACTCAAAAACAGTAGATATCCTCTATATATCAAAGACATGGTTATTTTTCCTATCCGTGCCTTTAACTGGTTGTGTGCCGCTAGTGGATATATTCTCACCCGGGACAGGATTTCTCTTGTCACTGAAATATGTGTATTTTGGCCACATTTAACCCCATTACTGTCACGCCCACTTCAGCCATATATGGATGACCTCTATGTACGCCTCTATGCGAGAGAGTTTAATAAAATTTATGACATACTAGAAACTCTGGTTAATTGTTGGAAGGGGCTCTCTGAGCCCATCTGCGCATACAAAAACGTACAAATAATCATCATAAAATATGTGACAATTGTTTTTTTTTGGCAGCTTAAGTGTTAATCCAATTTTACTCAATAAATTGCATAGATTTTTTTCAGCATTGATTTTTTGAGTCAAATGTAGATACATTTTTTATCAAATCTAATCAGGATTGCTCTGAATGATTTTATGAAAAATATCTTGAAAATACTCAGTGGGTTAAGAATTAAAGTGTAGGAGATTGCACGTATTTAGCTCCGTATTAAGCAGATGTGCTCACAGGAACGAAACATTATTTTCAATTGAAACAAAATACTGCGTTCTGATTGGCTGGGAGGTACGGTGTAACTTGCAATCCACAGTGTTTTTTTTACACCGTGGTTAACCACGGCGTAAAAACAAGAATACACAATAGCAAGGCATATGGCTAAAAAAGTACCCATTTTTAATTATTAATTCATACCTTCTGCTCGCTTATGTTAGAAGAAAAATACTATAGATATGGATGTCATTGGCACTGGCTCATTGAGCCAGTTCCAATGAAATCCGTATTTGTCTGATTTTATTAAAAAACTTACAAAGTGCATATTTTCTGTCCGTTTTTGTCCACAATGTAGGTTAAAGTATTAAGTATTCCAAAATTCTTGGAAATAAATCCGTTATTCTTGTGTTTTCCAGGATGAATGGGAGTTTACACCGGTCTGGGAACTCATACACCCTTCGGCTTCGCCTCAGGGTGTACGAGCTCCCAAACCGATGTAAATTACCATACCCTTGGAAAGCACACAAGGGTAACTAACATTACTTCGGAACAGTGAGGAAATTTGTTAAATAGGAAGTGAAAAATGTGCACTCTTCGCGACTTTGATCCCCAAGAAAGGTCAAATCTTACAACGGACGTCTTGGTCACATCTTATGAGGAGAGTTTGTGTACAGACATCCTACTAAGACCCAATAAGAGTATTATAATCTTCAGTGACCTATTTGAATCGTGAGGGAACCCTCTCTGCCTCAATTTTTGTAGTAGTATTCTTATCCCATGGCTGACAATTTTCATTATTGGACGAGATTTACATGAAAGTTATTTTTCTAAAGTTGTCAGTAAATTTAACATTAAGTTTATGGAAATTTCAAAATGTTAGTGATTTTGTATCATCGATGTCCGCATCTTTTCGCAAACTTAACGTATTTTCCCGTAGAGTGTTTTACAAATACAGAAGCTGGCGTTCTAAAACAAAATTCTCAATCAGTCAGAATTTGTTTGACTTTTATTCTCTGTTCAAATCCATTTAAACATAAGAAAATGGCGCTGTCACCATCATTTGATGTTCTGTAACCATTTTTTTTTTGTTCATTATAGAACAGTGTGTGCATCGTGACATATATATAGAATATACACATAATAGCTTGGTGTAGCACATGTTCAACTCGAGTGGTGAAGTGGTGTTAATCGCGAGGCTTCGGCGCGCGGTTATCACCATTTGAACATCTGCTACACCAAGCTACTTTGGGTATATTTTATTTATACCATGATCGTCAGATTATTAAGAGTCCCTATTGTTTTTTCTGGATTTTACTGCGTATCAGACGCATATACGTGCGAATTTGTTTTTGTTTACATGATCATCGGTGGGCGGTACTTCCGTTGTCAGTTTTATCACCGAAACAAAATAGAAAAAAATAGGGCCTTTTTCATTTTAATAACATAATAACATACTATTTCGAGTTATGGATGCTTTATTAACATGAGACATTGCATGTTTGTTAATGTTTGGCATGTTATGAAATAAACTCATTGCAAAATGTAATACATAATTGCCACTTTTATTTCACTCTTCGCGAGGCGACGTGCGATAAATTTAGACAAGTTCGCATTCAGGGCGACGTCACCAAAGGTCAGCTTGGATGTAGTTCAACTGTAAGTGTAAATTTTAACCACTGAAATCCCATTGCTGGCGTGTTCACCACGGTTGGTGTGTAAAGCTAAAATTTATGTCATCGGCTTTTCATATACAGTACAATAGGTAAAATACAAACACTATCCATAATTCTATTAATATATTATTAGTTACACAGTTTGTTGGTGGGCTAATATGGTATATATGGTGTCAGGTAATTTCATATTGGACGAGAGCGAAGCTCGAGTCCAATGTGGATTTAACTGACACCATATATACCATATTAGATTGGACGAGAGCGAAGCTCGAGTCCAATATGGAATTAACTGACACCATATATACCATATTAGGCCACCAACAAACTGTGTAACGAATATATCTTACCGACTGCTGCATCGATGCACAGAACTTATAACAACAGCGATCAAAATTAAATGAGAGAATTCTCACAATGTGTTCACGTGTCTTTGCCTTGTTACAATTTATGGGAGAGTGCCTACAGGCACTCTCCCATAAATTGTAACAAGGCAAATTCATACATATCAAACAGTTTCATTTCGAAAGTAACATAACACACATCCACAGAATATGACGCTTTTTAAGTTGCCTAACCTGCACTTCAGACCAAATATGGGCTTCCAACACTCAATCTTTCAACTTGAAGCGTTTATCGGCTGCCGCCATTTTCAATAATCAATAAACAAAGGGGAGATTACCTATAGCTGTCAGCGTACATTGATGTTGACAGGCAGTATATGGTTTTATATGGAGTCTGCATGTGACGTCCTTGAACCAATGAAATTCACAGATACTTGTAGGAGGTAAGATATAGTCTGATATTTGCTATTTTTTTCTGAGAAGAATAACAACTTGCAAAGAACTGTAAAAATACATTCGCTACACAGAAAGCCAAAGTGACGTCACATAGGTGTTTCTAATTAGCTTGTTTAATTAGTTGTTTCTAATTAGCTTACCATAAAATATCAAGTTTCCTTTGGTAACTAATAATGTTATCAAAAGTAACAAAAAGAAACTTTGATTTATTTTCTCCTTTATTATATGTGTTTAATCCTTCACCCAACACAGACGATACCAAAATTTATTATTTTAAATATCATTTTTTTAAATTTTTCAAAAAATTTCAACAAAACCATATCATGTGACCCCTCGTTGGAACGAGCTCGTTATAGTTTTTTTGAAAAATAATATTTTTTCAACTGCTGAATTTGCATATTACGCGGGCGGATGCGGGCGTTTCGTTGGGTAAAGGGTTAATCAACAATTACATGCCTCTTAATTGGATCTTTCTCGCCTGTCTAATACGTTCATGGGAGATAACTTTATCTAAATTCGATTTTTATGATGAGAAAAGCCAGAGATGTGATTGTCTGAAAAACGTCACCACTCAGTTTGAAATGTAAATACGCCATTTAAAATATAAATACGCTCTTAAAAATTAAAAACTCCCCTTAACAAGTTTGCCAAATGGGGTGGGTGGGGAGTACCTTTTTACATGTTTGAAACATAAAATAAGGGAGAAAGCCTCATAAAAGCCCGTGTATTTAAAGAGGAACGTACACTTTAATATAGTACTTGTTAGGCCCCACAAAGTAGATCTTCTGTTTCTCATGCCATTCTTGTGAACTTGCATGTAGGCGGGTGTTTTTTATTTTATTTCTGTAATTATTGCTTTGACATCAAGAGTTCATGTTTTTGGTCTGTTCTGTTTAGGACTCATAATCTACAGAATAGCATGGGTGGCGATGTATTTCGTGCCTTGACTGCAACAATGGCTTTGCAGTGCTAAAGAATGGCAAAGCTTTGTTGCACTCAAGTGACAAATTTATCCGTTTTATTATCTTGGGTAAAATATCAGACATAAACCATTTAATTTTTATTTTTTAAGTTTGCATTTTTATAGACGAGAGCATGCAATTTTTAATTTTTTAGGCCTTATTATTAGAACCTAAATTTAGAAAGCGTCCGTCCATATCTGTATCCTTCAACCCTTGCATTGATTGAGTTAGATTTTGAGACGGATGTCACGAAAATTTGAAAGGTTGAGTTAAAGTTTTTGCAACTTTGTTTAATGTGGTATTCTATGCAGGATTTGAATTCAGATATCACAGAAAGGAATATTCCCCGTCAATGTAGACGAGAAAGTTTATCGGTGTAAACGGCTGTGGTGGGAATGCGAACACGGAAGTTTAAAAACCTCGCAGATGTGAACTTTGGCAAAGTGAAAAATACTATATTTTGTCTCTCCTCGAATTTTATAAGTTTCATTCAAGCGGCAGTTTGGGTGACATCCCTTGTTTTTAAGCTGAATTGGGAGCTACCATTTCTTATATAACGATCATAACAGACTAGGAAATGTTTAACCACCCCATGCCTATACCACACGAGGATATTCTCTCCAATCAGACCAGCCATTTTTTTTTTTATTTATTTATTTACCCAATGTAACGGCCAAAACCGATCAGCGCTATTCACAAAATCGCCAATTAATTTTCAGTATTTTTTTCATTTTTTGTCTAAAAAAATAGGTTATGACCTCTCTTTGCAACGAGCTGGACGACCTCGTTCCAATAAGGGATCATAACCTATGTTTTTGAGACTAAAACTGAAAAAAATAGTTATTCAAGAATTTTATTTGCAAGTGTCGTCTGCTTCTCGTGTTAGGTAAAAGGTTAAGGAAAGAAATCATCCTATTTGCGACGTGTGCGATGATGTCTGTGTATTTTACGTCCATGCTGCGGAAGTTTCGCTAAAATAGTTTACAGAACGAGAAGTTTCTCCCTTTTCTCGAAGTATACAATTTATTATCGTTATCTGGTCATTTGTTTTAAAAAATAAGTATCGAACCAGTGCCTTACTTTTCGCCCACCACCTACTGAGATGTGCACGAGCCGACTGAGACATCTAGGGAAGGCAGAGCTATCTTATCCATCCCACGTAACCATCTTTATTTGAATCTTTAACAAGAAAATGTTTTGTGCAGCCACAAGCGCGCAAGAAAATCCCCATGAAATACTTTTATTTGGTGCATCTATCAAGCATGCAATCTCTCCGGATCAGAACATAAACAAGAAACATTCTGTGAACAAAGTTGAATCACTCTCATTAAAAGAAGGTGAATACCAGATCTCAAAACATTGTTAATTTAACCCTTCACCCAACGCAGACGATATCAAAATTTATTATTTTAAATATAATTTTTTTTAAATTTTTCAAAAACTTTCAACAAAACCATATCATGTGACACCTCATTGGAACGAGCTCAATGAGCTCGTTCCAATGAGGGGGTCACATGATATGGTTTTGTTGAAATATTTAAAAAAAAATACTTTTTTCAACTGCTCAATTTGCATATTACGCGGGCGGATGCGGGCGATTCGTTAGGTAAAGGGTTAAAATAATTTCAAGTTTATGAAGCAGGCTTTCGGGTCACAGGGGTTAATATCTTCCTTCAATAACACCTGATGGGCACCCCTCCCACTCATAAACACCCCTCCCCCAAAGGATCGGCTTTTTTGGAAGAATCGTCCCGGTACAAAACTCGATGTCATAAAACGTCGTGCCGAGGTTTTGAGAGGAACTACCCTGGCACCATCCCCAAGTATTGTCAGCGGTGATTCCCGAAATTTCTTTCTGAAGAATTTCAACCCTATTGACAAGGGGGCATGGTGGGGCTACGCTTTGGGGTTAAGACCTCCATTCGATTAAAATTTGGAAAAATTAGCTCACCCCTCTTCAATAAATAAAGCAGAATCCTTAAATGTAAGCTCTGTGTACTGGAGGCATACTGCACGTCGATGGTGCAAACAATGCTAATCCGGCTTGTGCGAAGTTAGTACGTTGGGGACTCTGACAGTTTTTCGCCACTGTTTGATGGTTCTATCTGGGTACTACCCCTTCCTCCATCCGTACAACTGTCCAAAACGAGGTCACATTGGCTTTCGAAAGTGTCGTTAACCCCAAATAAAAATAAAATAAATGAAAAAAATAAATAAATAAATGGCTCGGTTGATTGCAGAAAATATCCTCGAGTGGTATAGTTATTTATTTATTTATTGATGTTTAAGGTCACATTTATGCACAATGGCTAGTCATGACCGTGACAGTTTTACGGGTGGAGGAAGCCGGGTACCCGGAGAGAACCACCGAGCAACGACGAGCAGCTGCCAGCTCCCCAACATCGTAACTCCGCATTGCAGCACAGGCAGGGTTATATTGGTTGAAGACATGTGGACCATCGACGTGCAGTACGCCTTAGTACACGGCGTCATCGACCCCCCACGCGGGCAATGGAGATGAAGTGTCTTGCCCAAGGACCCAACGCGGTTGCCGCAGGTGGGATTCGAACCGAGGACCTCTCGGCTTGCAGCCTGCACCTCAACCAACTGAGCCACCGCGCTCCCTCGAGTGGTATAGTGATGGGGTGGTTAGGAATGAAAGTTATCTGACCCAGCCGAGTGCCTGGGCCAGATAACTTTCCCCTCGGGTAAGATTTCACCATCCTACAACACTCGCTAATTATAATAGTTTTGGGAATTGGCTACAATACATAGCCTGCCAAGATTATAAAGTGCCACGTCTCTCACTCTAGCAGTGGTGGTGAGGGTAGTGCAGAACTGTGATCACACAATCGGCCTCTTTTGCTATCTCATCGCGGTGTAATCGTGACATATTTACACCGGTTGAATTTAAATTTCATAACTGACATATTTCGAAATGAAACTGAACAAAAGAAAAACATAATGTCGGATAAAGTGCTTTTACGTCGTTTTCAGATTGGTGAGATTTGTACGGTGTTCTTAATAGGAGTGTGGACAACAAACGTCGACCGGTCGAAGTTATCTGTCCATGTCGGTGTTCACAGCGCTGTACATGCATCACCGCGATTTATAGAATGCTATCGAAGCCCATGAGAAAAAGGAGCGGATGCTTCCGTACACCTTCTTTATGTCACATCAATTAAACTTTAAACCCTTGTATTTAACGGAATCACCGCTATGACATAAATGTTTCTGTATTTAACTGGTGATGTACAAGTCGGAACTTTTTTCCCAGCACTGTTTAGACTACTTCCTTTCCCCTCCATTCATTAGTAACTCTTCGAAAAGTTTCCAAAGTTCGTTACACAATTGTCGATCGTCTGTCACGTAGGGTGAAAATGAAAATATCCAAAGCAAAAGAAAGTCGGTTCAAAAAGAAAAAGTTAACCAAACATGAGATAATATTAAAAAACAATCATTTCCAGCAATAAACACGCCCAATAGAGAAGATAACGAGTGTAATTTAGACTGGTTTCCTGAAGGTTGTTTTGATATGTTATCGATCCATTTGATCAGTACCGCTTCAAACAAAAATAACGGACTCTTCACCTTTGGGTTTAAACATCGGGATTAAAATGTTTATTTAAATGAATTTTAATGCACGGGGATGTGTAATAAACACAGAACGCGATGTGTGTTTGAATCGGCGGGTGTTTTACATAACTCGTTGGAATGGCTACGTTCTGTCTATATCTGCCATTGTTGTTTATTCTCAACATAAACAGTTGATAAGACCAGGTATATCAAGATAATTTATACTTACGCAACTTTCACCCCGATACTTTGGATCCATACATTGGTTGAATGGACTGGGTCGCATGTAAGTCTGTGTATTATATCTTCCTTGGAGTTAAAACCGCTCAGCGTTCTAGCTCGTACCAACCAGGTGTAAATGTACTGTAAGAAAAAGACACCACGTCGTTATTCCATATTTTAACACGAAATACTGTCTGGCAGAGGCACGTCAAAGTACCGCTGGTACCAACATAACCGGTACCGGGACCGGACTGAGTCTGTCCCGCAGAAACCGGTACCGGTACCGTGACAAATCAACAATTGGATGACATATCGCAATCAGATCGGAGAAATTCTCATTTAAACAGCCACAGTGCCGAAGATCGCACGACAAACACGGGACCGTGAGAATTACTCTGCGGCGACATCAAAGTAATCACAAAGCACAATAATTATGCTTTAAGATTACTATGATGTCACCACAGAATAATTTCGTTGAAGTAGTCGATGGCGGCGCTTTCATTGTCTTTAATGCGACATTTTAAAAGTCAAAATGGTCGGCCTTATCATGGTCGTGGTGCAGACAGAACATGAATCCGTAGAGTGTTTTGATATGTTAATTCACAAATAAGTTAAAAAAATATGTCGTGCAAGTGAGCCATACACGATTATTAGTCTGTTTTCCGCCGTTCAATTAAGAATTTCCCGATAAAATAACTTTGTACCCCGGTATTTATTATTTATTTATTGGTGTTTAAGGTCACATACTTATGCACAATGGCTAATCGTGACCGTGACAGTTTTACGGGTGGAGGAAGCCGGAGCACCCGGAGAGAACCACCGAGCAACGACGAGCAGCTGTCAGCTCTTCAACATCGTAACTCTGAACTCTGCACCGCAGCACAGGCAGGGTTAGATTGGTTGAAGACATGCGCACAAGCGACGTGCAGTACGCCTCAGTACACAGCGACATCGTGCCCCCATGTAGGCAATCGGGGTGAAGTGTCTTGCCCAAGGACACAACGCGGTTGCCGCAGGTGGGATTCGAACCGAGGAACCCCTCGGCTTGCAGCCTGCGCCTCTACCAACTGAGCCACCGCGCCCCCATACCCCGGTACCGGCGAGACAAAAGCTTCAGTACCGGAACCTGTTGGAGCATGAGGGAACCGGCAATACCGGTACAGGTACCGGTTGACATGCCTTGTTTGGCACCATGTTCGGAATCACCGTTACTTTTCCTGAATGATTGCCATCACTGGCATATAAAGCCAACATCGATGTCACTGACATACAGGATAGTTTTAATTTAGATTCACGGTATTTTCAGCTGCAATAAAATCACACATAGGACAGATGGGGGGGGGGGGGGGGTTCCAGGAATGTAGCCGGGTGGGGCTGGGAGCTAGTGTATCAATGAAATAATTTTTGTGAATTCGTCAAGAATATTAAACGATCTTCAACAGAATTATTAGGTATAATTACTATAAAATGTTCACATTACGCAGTTTTCATTTTTCATTTATGAAGTCACTTGTGCTTAAAAACCTGTTGCTCTGAACTGTATGGAGTTGGCCCCTGCTGAACTTTTTTTCATCAAAACAAACACAAAACAAAATTGCAGTATTTTAGGAAGTAGCTACCAATGATTGGAATTAGTCTTATTGCTTATTCTTCTCACACAGTACGCGGAGAGTGGATTGTAACAAAATCACCCGTGGAGTGGAGTTATCACCCAAGCTATAATTTTCAAATTTTGTACATATCGACAAAAAAAAAAGAAGCAATGCTTCAGCCATTGGCTGAAACTTTCCTGGTGCTGGTTATGCTTTGCAACAAATTTGCAATTATTGCTTGGGTGGAATCTCCACTCTGCGTGTGATTTAGTAATAATACACTCTCCACGTACTGTAAATGGCAAAAACAATTCTCCTTGTCTGTACTAGAAGGACTGCAAAATACAACCATTCAGTTATTTTAAAGTAGTTTATTCAGAGGGGGTGAGGCGGGAAAAAAACTGCTGACAACGTCTCGGTTTTTGTATTGTCAATTTTTGGACCTACCTACCCTTACCTGCAATGTTTTCCCGACAAATTGTTGACACCCATCCCCCAACCACTTTCACACCAAAAGCTTATGTGTTGCAGGTACACGGAATCTGAATGGTTTTGCAAGTCAATATAATAATATGTAATGTTATGTACATGATCAATTCCATCAATGCATGTTCAATACCTGTCATAAGATATAACTCAAACAATTAACTGGTAGAGTGCTGGAAGACAAGACACATTGCTCTGTCATATTTGATTGAATAATGCCCAGAGACACTATCCAGTGAAATATGACAGAGCAATATTTGATGGAACAATTATGTGCCCTGTGTAGTCAGGACATTTCTTTAGAACTCTACCAGTTAAAGTTGACACGAGATCTGATAAGGTAATTCCAATAGCGTAACAAATATATGAATAACGATCTTTCTGTTATGACGTTGAATCAGGCTGAGTGATTTTTTATCAACAGTGAGCTGATGCGACGACATACCGCAGATGATTTTATTGTTTCCGTTTCGTTCATTCCCATGCCAGTCAATAAAGGTACAGTCCCATATAGGCCCCGGATCACCCCGGACCAGTCCGGGATGATCCGGGGCCTAATCCTTGACGACGCCGTAGTGGTCCTGGATAGTCCGGGGTCGTCCTTGGCCATCCGGGGTGGTCCTTGGGTATCCGGCATGTGGTCCCGGATATTTTTGACTGTCAAAAACCTCCGGGACGATCCGGGACGAAGATTTAATCCGGGGTGGTTCTTGACCATCCTGAATCATCCTGGACTCCGCCGTGTTGGCAACGGGGTCGTCCTGGACGATCCGTAACTTGAACGGGATGAGCCGGCGTGAACCGTATCGAAACGAGGTAGTCCGGGACAATAAATGACATGCAGGATCACGCCGGATCATCCCGTTCAAGTTACGGACCGTCCAGGACAACCCCGTTGCCAACACGGTGGAGTCCAGGATGATCCGGGTCCTGTCCGTAGTGATCCCTATTCATCCCTAACTCTGCCGGGTCGATCCGTGACTCCTCCTGGATGGTCCTGGACTGTCCGAGGTGGTCCGTATCGACACTGGCTTGTTGGGTTTTTATAACGCATTGTGGGCAACAATACGCATCCGGGGCGGAAAAGTATCGCCGGATCATCCCGGAGCACATTTACGGCAATCCGGGATAATCCTGGGCTATAGATCCGGGACTAGCCTTTATGGGACTGTACCTTAAACAATAAAAGTTTTATTTATTTCCTAACGATGACAAAAGACTGAAGGCATATAACTGTCTTTATCAAAGATTCACAATGGTGAACTTGGGTTGCTGCCACAACTCTCAAGTTAGCTCTAGACAGTTAGGGTATGCATAAGAGTAACAACTGTAACCTTACAACAGCATACAAACAGAATATCCAGTACAGGGATATTTTAATTTTCCCCAATCTCTGTGTATTACAGGAGTTTGAATGTGGGAATTGGTTGCATAAATTATGAAAACCAATGTACTGTTTTCAAAGTAGACACAGTTTGAAAACAAATGAATACATTTGTTTCCATTGTCCACACAACGCCCACCCCTGTCTCCCCGTGAATTTCAGTGACAATCACTCAAGTTTCCTGTTATTGGATGCATAGAATGTCTTATGGTTGGTATGCAAATAGACGCAATGCACGGTGACGCTGTTTTGAAACAAAAATACACTGTAAAATGGATGAGGAAAACATTTGCATGATCTGGAGAAAACGCGTTTTTGACACATGGGTATACACCCCCGCCACCCCAACACGTTGTGTCACACACTTCCTCCCCCGCCCCCTGTTTATTGGCAAAATATTGGTCTCTTATTTATGCCATAGTAAGACTTTTAGGCAGTGCTCTCAACCATACGATAGCAGTTCTATAGCAAAATTCAGTTTTCACATGCTTTATGTGTCTTTCCAAATATTTTGGTATATCGCCGCCTGAGTGTTAGAATGTTCTATGTCCCCTGCGGGACATAGAACATTCTAGCACTCAGGCGACGATATAATGTACTCAGGGTATTTCTTTTTGGCCATTTTTGGACTTCGGAGAGAAATTCCTGGAATTTGACCAAAGGTAGGTTAGACGAGCCCTTAATGTCGAGATTTGTCAATCACATTTACTAACCAAATAGTGGAATCAAACCTCGCTGACGTTGAACAACATGGTCGTCGCCATAAGCTCAAACAACAAAGAACACTACTACCAAGCTATCGCCCCACGGAAGGTGTTCATCTGGGTAATATATGGGCCACTCCCCACTCGCAAAAGACAACATACACAAACAACAATTGATGTTAATTTGGGGATAAAACTCTGGAAAATTCATTCCGACTTCAATAATTTTAAAAGAGTGATGGCCGAGTGGATAGGTGCGCTAGTCTCTCATGTCAGAGGTCCCGAGATCAATCCTCGTTCTGGGAAGGTTCTCAAGGTGTCCGAACACTCTCTGTCAGCATCAATTGTTAGGTTGATGTTGTCACCGCGTACCGTCCTATCGAGTGGGGACGTGAAATGGTTGTTCTCTGCGCGGAATGAGACACACTCAATGCAGACTAAACACCCCTTCATAGTATTCGAGATAAGCGAGGCCACGGAGTTGCCGCTTCGAAGGTCATCCCACACACCTGCGACATTGGGCCAAGGAGAGGCGTTAATATAAGTTGCATAACTTGTTCGCCAATCCTTCTAAAACAAATAAGCTTACAAAATTAGACAGGGGCGAACTGGGCCAAAAAGTAGCCGGAAAATATAAGGAGGCCCCGGACCTGGACATATTTTGGATTTTTCGAACTAAAAGAACGTTGCTTACTTGTATGTATGCGATTAATGGCATTTTGATGGCAGTTTTGTATCATCTTTGTCGCTCAAATGGCAAAAATGGTTGCCCCAAAGGGGGCACTGGACTCACCAGGCCGAATATAGTTTGGCCCAATGGGAGAAAATTCTGAACATTCGAACAGAAAGAACGCTATATCATTGCATCTGACCGATCAATGACAGCCTAGACTACTGGTATATCGAAATGCAATGGCAGTCCACATGGAGGGCATATTGATAAACCGACAGTCTTTGCAATCAGGACCAGTTCGCCTTTTGGTCATTTTTTTTATCAAATTCCATGCATCAACCGGTGTAGGGCTGCATAAAAAAATTTGGGGGCCTAGGGGGAGGCTTCCTATAGGAGGGGTTCAACGGGAAATTTCCAGATGGTCCATACAGCCAGTCCGCCTTTGAGTTTGGAGTACGAAAAAATGTAAACCGTTGCAAAATGTAAATTTGTGTGGTAATTCGTAATTGTGGAGATAGTTAATGGAATCAGTCCTTGATAACCCTGGACACCATGGCCGTCATATAGCAGATTTATGAGATGTTTTGCCGTTATTGATTGCATAATAATAAGACATGTTCCGCTCCGAGAAATTAAATAAATAAAGATTATCATGATAACGTGCATGTCCTGTGGTTTGTTTCAGATTCGAGGTTGTGTCCAGAATGGGATCTCAACGAGCCGGTGTAAAAGGAATGGAAGTCCGTAGGAACGTTAGTCCCTCTGGACTATTCTTCCGCGGAATTATAGTCCAAGGTCTAACATTTCTAGGAATAGTAGTCCGCCGGACTACTATTCATAGAAATGTTAGACCTAGGACTATAATTCCGCGGAATAATAGTCCAGAGGGACTAATTTTCCTACGGACTTCCATTTCTGTTACACCGGCTTTGCCATCCCATTCTGAGAATCTGATGCAAATCACAGGACATGCATATTATAATGATAATTCATTTATCTAACAATTAAGACACATAAACAGATTAAATCTTAAATTATTAATACGGTTTTGGGACATAATGTTGGGCGAGAAAAGTTAAAAAAACATATTTTATGGAACAATATTGTTGTGCACTTTAACAAACAATGAGTAACGCGGTCACCCCAAATTTGCGAAGTTGCACTGTACAATTATTCACTCTCAGTTCCACTTCCTGTGATGATACGCTTGAATTTACAAGTGTATAATGTTTAATTGTGCAGTGTCTATTCGTTGTGAGGAAGGGGGGGGGGGGGGGGTCACTGGATTTTAATAGATCTGTCACTAATTGTAAGGAATTTTGTTTTGTTTTTAAGCGATCAGCTGAGTTGATCACTGAAACGGACATAGAATGTATTCATGCGCCTGTTATGATAGCCCGTCGCGTTACCGGAAACGAGTCGTCTATATGATACGGAATCAGAATGAGTGGTCCATATGATACGGAAACGGAACGCATTATGTGATACGTACCATTCCTCGCGGTTTTCTAGTCAAAATGTATACTACTCAAAGTTTGCTAAGAACCAAATATTTGACACATCAATGTGAAATTTGCTTGTGACATATTTGCGATATTTTTGGTGGATATGATTGAAGAATGTACTGAGATGGTCCCCAGTGTTTCCATTAGCTCTCTTGATAGGCAGACGTTTCGTGACAGCCATGGAAAGCATGTACCCCTTGATTTTCATAATGGTTTCGTGTACTGTCAACATGTACATGCACAAACTCTTGTGATTTAATGATTGAATATGGCAAATGCAAATGTAAGAAGACATTTGTCTGAAGCAGAAATGTGACGGGCTGTAGGGGTGGTGGAGCAAGGAACTACCCATCGTCAGGTTGGTGACGCCCTTGGAGTGCAGCATACGGTGATCACCAGAGCCTGGGCAAGATTTCAGCAGTATGGCACACCAGTAAGACGGCATGGTGGTGGCAGAGACAGGGAAACATCTGCAGCTGAAGACCGGTTGTGGATCATTCAGGCCCATGGGAACCGCGTTGCCACAGCAACTCAGCTTCGCAGTGACCTTCAGAATGCATCCGGGGTAATGTTTCGACACAGACTATCCGGGCAAGTTTGCACGATTGTGGTCTTCGATCGAGAAGACCATGTATTCGCATTGCGCTGTCCCAGAACCACCGCTAGGTACGATATGAATTGGCCAGGGACCACGTTAGATGGACCAGAGAAGATTGACGACCTGTTCTTTTTACAGATGAGTCAAGGTAATGCCTAGACCACATAGATAGGCGTTCTAGGGTATGGAGAAGACCGGGAGAGCGATTCCATGCAGCCAACATTGCTGAGCATGACCGCTGTGGTGCAGTGGGCGATAGATTCATTCTGATGGACGATAATGCCCGTCCTCCTGTTGTCCATGCTGTCGGGGAGTACCGACAGAGGGAGGTGATTGAGCGTATGGACTGGCCAGCAATATCCCCTGACCTCAATCCAATCGAACATGTCTGGAATGAGTTGCAGCTTGCAATTTCAGCCTGTCCAGTTCAGCCAAGAAGTGTCCAGGAGCTTGCTGCCATGCCGGTCCAAGAATGGAACAACATCCCACAAAGGACCACCAGGAGCCTGATTGGTAGCATGAGAAGGCGTTGTCAAGCTGTAATGAACAGTAACGAGTCTCATACTCGATACTGAACCCATACAAGTTCGCTCGGTCAACGTTTTGGCAAATTTGAACAATTTCCTCTTTTACCAATAATATCCATTTTCCATGGTTATCGTATTCAAAAGCTAAAAAATAATGTCAAACACAAATAAAATCTTAATTTCTGTACTTAAATCATTAAAGATATAATTAAATAAAAAATATGTACATTTTTCATTACAATATTTCAACTAAAACGTAAAACAGGTAGTTGGATATACTTGGTGCTTAGCTACGGCCAGCGTAGAACCGCCACACCATAGTATATTTTCAGGGATTCCTAATCTGTTTAAACAGATTACTAATCTGTTTAAACAGATTACTAATCTGTTTTTACAGATTACTAATCTGTTTAAACAGATTACTAATCTGTAAATACAGATTACTAATCTGTTTTTACAGATTAACTAATCTGTTTTTTACAGATTATTAATCTGTTTTTACAGATTACTAATCTGTTTGAACAGATTACTAATCTGTTTAAACAGATTACAAATCTGTTTTACAGATTACTAATCTGTTTTTACAGATTAACTAATCTGTTTTTACAGATTACTAATCTGTTTAAACAGACTACTAATCTATTTAAACAGATTACTAATCTGTTTTTACAGATTAACTAAGTAATCTGTAAATACAGATTAGTTAATCTGTAAAAACAGATTAGTAATCTGTTTAAACAGATTAGTAATCTGTAAATACAGATTAGTAATCTGTTTAAACAGATTAGTAGTCTGTAAATACAGATTAGTTAATCTGTTTAAACAGATTACTAATCTGTAAATACAGATTAGTTAATCTGTAAAAACAGATTAGTAATCTGTTTAAACAGATTAGTAATCTGTAAAAACAGATTTCTAATATGTTTTTACAGATTAACTAATCTGTATTTACAGATTAGTAATCTGTTTAAACAGATTAGTAATCTGTTTAAACAGATTAATAATCTGTAAAAACAGATTAGTAATCTGTAAAAACAGATTAGGAATCCCTGGAAATATACTACGGTGTGGCGGTTCTACGCTGCCGTATTACGGTTAGCAAACTTTGAGTAGTATATATGATTGTTAGATAATAATACAAAAACAAATCAATGTGAATAAGTAAATCTCGCAGTAAATGATGGCCCAGGGCAATGATAGAACTCTTTGGAACTGAGGGGAAGAAATAGTAGTAACACGGGTTCCCCTCGCAAATTTGGGTGGCAATGAAATGTGTTCCTTTGTTGATAGTCGTCAAATGAATTGCTGAGTGTCCTTCTAATAATTTTTTTTTCGACGTGAAGGCGTGTAATAAACACAGAACGATACGCGTGTGTGAATGGGTTAGTCGATATGCGGCCTCTCGTTCTATCCTTCCGCGTTGGCACTCGTGTCATATCGATTAACCCATTTACACACGTGTGTCGTTCTGTGTATTTATGACTAGGCAATTAGGGTAAACTTCAGTTTACTGGCTCGGACCAAGAACAATGCCTGGTGGAATTCCAACTTGACACTGGAGATATAAAATTAAATTCAGGCAACTGCATCCTCACATATGTTCCATAATGGTATATAAGTATTCGAAAATTCAAAATCCCTAATACTGATTTTCATAACAGACGTTCGCAACAGTCAAAATTTGCGAAACGGGACAAATTTTTAGACCTGGTGTTACTTCTTATTCTCATAGGGCTCTAGGATCAAATTATCGCTACATTTTCTGTCCATTTAAGTATTTATTATTATTTTTTCTACTCACTGACAGCCAATGTTTGTTTTTCGCAAAAATTACAAATAAAGGATATGGAATGAGTGTGTTGGTCATACAATATTTAAGAAACAAGTCTAAGAATTTTCCGTTCTGCCTCGCCTCTGGGGTGGCAAAACAGGAAATTCGCAAACGAGTTTCATAAAAAGAGTATGACCAAAACACGAATTTCATATTCTGTTCATCACAGACACCATAGTTACAAAAACATATCTTTTAGTTTAGTTTGAACAATATTTATTTCCAGTTCTCAAATATATATAATTATATCAGTTATAGTAAGTGTGGATCCAACAGTAAGCTGTAAGCTTATACGAGGTTGTTTCCACCAGTAGAACACTTGAACATAATACTATCGAGAAGACAGGTACGCATATAATCAAGATTACCGTCCAAACCCTATAATGATGAATTATTCATTACACATTCAAGTTATAGTTATGATTTGATAGTAGGTTTGGTAAAAGGGGAAATAAGAGATAATTGTATATATTGTTAACTACATAATGAAGATGAGGAGGAAATGGGAAGAAATGGTAGAAAAGAGTTTTTGTTTAAATGGGTATTAATAACTGCATGCTGCAGAACCACTTCCGTTCCGTACTTTATTCAGTTGAGGTATCTGGATAATTGTTAGTTTTTACGATAGTTTTCCTAAGGTAAGTAACTTTCAGTAATGTTTATCAACAAGTATTGACTGTTGACTCAGGACAGAAACATAAGAATAAGAATGTCAGAATGAGACAATAGTATTCAAATAGGCACGTGTATTCACGTAGGAGAAAAGTGTCGCATAGTATAACTCCCACCCGGTCAGGGAGAGTTTACTATTCTGTGATAGACCAAAACTAATAGCTATTTGTATGTAAAGTATCAGGAATGGAGTGGTTCAGCAAACTACCTAGTATTTTACCAGATAACTACAGCACGTGGAGAGCGAATTTCAGCCAAACCAACCACAGAGCGGAACTATCATCCAATGTGTCACTTCAAGTTCTGTACATTACGACATGCAGCACATGTCTTTAGATAGAAAAGAAGGGTTAAAGAATGGAATTTCACCTTGAACGTCATGCATTTGACAGTGACGCGTCACAACTGCACACACTCATCCGTCATAACCGCGACAAATATAGTTTCACAATTCGACGTTTTAAATGCTACTTTTCGCGTATTTATACATCTCTCATCATTGGGATTTTAGTGAATGTTCATAACACATAAAATCAGGTCGTGGCTTTGTTGATGTTTTGAAATAGTTCTATTTACACGCGCATTAATTTGACACAGATCGTTTCGGTGATAACGAATCAGAAAATGTTATTTTGAAATTGACCAATTAAATCAACAGAACGTGTTATAAAGCACTAATTAATATTTATTGAAAATATGAAACGGTATTTATTTATTTATTTATTTATTTATTTTTTTATTTATTTATTGGTGTGAGGTCACATATTTCTGCACAATGGCTAATCATGACCACGACAGTTTTCTGTTATTCTAGAAAATAAAAATGAATGTGCCGTGTATTAGCCGTGATAGCAGAGAGGTTAAAAAAATAGAGGATATGGAATGAGTGTTTTTCTCATATAATATTTATGAAACGAGTCTAAGAATTTTTTGTTTTGACGAGCCTCTGGCCAGCCCAAACGGAATATTCAGACGAGTTTCATAAATATTATATGAGAAAAGCACTCATTTCATATTCTTTTTATCATATGACACACACACGCTCAAATTTTCTACTTAGTAGGACGTTTTACCCCATCACCTAACTTGAGTTGCAGACGGCACTTGGAAAAAACATCCCCGCATAACAAAAAATTTTCATTTTTTGCTTCCAAAACATAGGTTATGACCCCTCATTGGGAATAGCTCAACAATGAGGGGTCATAACCTATGTTTTGGAAGCAAAAAGTGAAAATATCAAAAAAAAATGAATGGCGTTTTTCTTGTAGGTAAAAGATTAATACAATATAACCCACCCTAAATAGAACAGATAACGTAAATTCTGCCTACTGAAATTATAAAAATGTAACTTAGTTGTATTTTGTTTAGCCAATCAAATTGATCAGTTTTAAAAGTGCCCAATGAAAGCTCCCAACTCTAATTATGCAAATTATGAAAATGTGGCCCAGTTGTATTTTGTTCAGCCAATCAAACTGTCTAGTTTTGAAATTGGCGGAAGGCTTTATTTATCACTGATTAATATGAAAACAAAATATCAAATGTTTTAAAGTGAACAAAACGGACGAGTCATATGATAAAAACTCTTACCTTATCTCCAGCTCCACTTATATCAACACCGCAGTAAGAATTCGAATCGTGGGTGGAGTCCATCGTACGATCAATTGTGACCTCAAGGGAATATGGCGATCCTGTCCTCCCATTACCGTCAAATTTGCAATGATTCGATGTGACGGATTCATGGCTAGTTTTTAAAGCCCCGATCTCCACGACTCCGTAGCTATTGTCTAGGAGGTGGAATATGAGTTGCAATTTATCGTTGTCTACGAGACATACGTAAGATGCTGAAAAAAGAATAACCCAACATAAGTTTGCACTAAAAATCAACATCAAATTATGCAAGAGGTTCTTTAACCCTTTACCCAGCGTAACGGCCAAAACTGTCCAGCGCTATTTACAAAAATCGCCATACAAGTTCCATTATTGTTTCATTTTTTGTTGTTTCAAAAACATACGTTACGACCCCTCTTTGGAACGAGCTCGACGGGCTCGTCCCAAAGAGGGGTCGAAACTTATGTTTTTGAGACAAAAAATGAAAAAAAAAAATAGTTATTCAAGAATTCTGTTTGCAAGTTTCGTCTGCTATTCATGTTAGGTAAAGGGTTAACCGATTGGATATTTATTCTCGGGTTTCATAATTCAGTTGAACCCTGTAAAATAATTAAATGAATGGCCATGTTGCCCCCAAAAATATTCAATTAACATGGGTATTCAACTAACCCTCTGCTCTCTGATGTTACAATGGTAAAGTTTTCAGTGGAAGATATTTCCCATAATGCACCTTGTGGCTTAACCAAATATACCTGGTTTTACAGAGCTCCGTGAGCTCTGTCAAACAAGATATAATTGGTTAAATTCATAGTTAAACAAGAGAAAAATAGAGTGATTGGAGGAAAGTCTTTTCAGTGTGCTAGGGGTTAAGGGAGGCCTGGTCACTTTCCTCTATTCTGAAGATAAATCGAAAATTTATTCTGAGGTGAACACACGACCTCTGGTTGTTACCTCTATTCAATACCTGAACCTACCCAAAAGAGAAATATGTCAACAAAGAGTGACAAGAATTTACGTGATGAATAACCCTTTTACTGTCACGCCCACTTTAACCATATACGGAGAACCTCTAAGTACGCATGTATGCGAGACGTTCAATAAGATTTATGACATTCTTGAAACTCTATCATCTGATTAATTGTTGGAAACGGCTCTCAGATATGCGCATGCCAGAACGTACAGATAATCATCATAAAATAGGTGACAATGGTCACTTTCGGCGGCGTAAGTGTTAATTTTCAAGCTCCAAAAAGCTCAACAATTTCCATTTTGTTATTTGCAACCAGACTTCTCTCGGCCTTCCTAATAGAGAGATGTTGGTTATGACCAGTCTTAAAAAAGTAAAAGCAATGCAACAAACTAATACAACTTCAAAAGTGTTTCTAGTTATTATAAAATTTACCCACAAAAACAAGGCTGCTTAATGAGGCAAGCACTTTAGTAGAATGTTTTTGGAAATTGTGTAACATTTTAATTTATTTATTTATTGATGTTTTTAAGGTCACATATTTATGCACAATGGCTAATCATGACCGTGACAGTTTTACGTGTGGAGGAAGCCGATGTACCCGGAGAAAACCACCGAGCAACGGCGAGCAGCTGACAGCTCCCCAACATCGTAACTCCGCACTGCAGCACAGGTAGGGTTAGATTGGTTGAAGATACGCGTACCATCGACGTGCAGTATGTCTTAGTACACGGCGTCATCGTGCCCCCACGCGGGCAATGGAGATGAAGTGTCTTGCCCAAGGACACAACGCGGTTGCCGCAGGTGGGATTCGAACCGAGGACCTCTCGGCTTGCAGCTGGCACCGCTACCTACTGAGCCACCGCGCTCCCCAACATTTTAATCATTTTGCTAGTATTTGGGCAGATGTTATGTTGAAAATCCATGTTTTGTATCCAATAGGTGGAAAAGGTGATAGTTTGGAAATTTGAGCCCAAATGTAAAACTTAGCCTTTTTATGAAGTAATATATATTGATTACGATATATTCTACAATAATACGCATCTGTCAGGAATATTTACAACTTTATTTCCTCAGGAAGCCAAGTCGTAGATTCTAAGGAGATGGTTGTCCAAAAACAGAGATCCCCTCCCCCTTCTTCTCCACCGTCCATATTACAAGATTTGAAATAGCAGTTTACTCTGACTAAAATGCATTTAACAGGTCATGTTTCTATTGAAGCTATGGTAAATGATTCTGTGTTTGAAAGCTACATTCAATTAAAAGAGTTATTCAATTAAGAGATATCCAATTAAATGAGCTCTGCTGTTCTATTTTATTTATAGTGTTTAACGGCACATCCGCTTTATCGTGGCAAGCTCCACTGTACTGGCCCGAAACATTATGTTGATGAAAGGCCTTCGTGAGAACAGTGACATAGCGAAGATGACCGGTAGGTTGATGGGTTGGTGGGTGGGGTGGGGCGAGTGGTGTAGACCTGACTTATTGCTGATGTCCTGACAAAGTATTCCAACTACACAATGAAGGCATATCTTCACCGAAGACATGCCTTAACGATGTAGATGAAATATTATTCTGTCAGGATTATTGTTAAGAAACTCAAGGGTTCTCAGGGGTTCTTGGAATTTATTTAGGAATACGTATACGTAATGGCCGTGACGCAGATGCCTCTTTTTAATTACACGTACCATACTCCAGATAGCGATGCTTTGACCCCAACAGTCAGAATTGGGTATTGCAGATCTCTGTCTATATGACCTGTTGTATGAGTGAGGGCATTGCAGAACAATAACTGGGCATTGCAGAACAATAACTGGGCATTGCAGAACAATAACTGGGCATTGCAGAACAAAAGCTGGGTATTGCAGAACAATAACTGGGCATTGCAGAACAATAACTGGGCATTGCAGAATAATACCTGAGATAATCAAAACAATAACTGGATAACTGGGATAATCAAAACAATAACTGGATAACTGGGATAATCAAAACAATAACTGGATAACTGGGATAATCAAAACAATAACTGAGCATTATTGAAACAATAAATGTACATTATCGTAACACCAACTGGACATTATCGTAACACCAACTGGACATTATCGTAACACCAACTGGGCATTATCGTAACACCAACTGGACATTATTGTAACACCAACTGGACATTATCGTAACACCAACTGTGCATTATCGTAACACCAACTGGGCATTATCGTAACACCAACTGGGCATTATCGTAACACCAACTGGGCATTATCGTAACACCAACTGGGCATTATCGTAACACCCGCTGGGCATTATCGTAACACCAGCTGGGCATTATCGTAACACCAACTGGGCATTATCGTAACACCAACTGGGCATTATCGTAACACCAACTGGGCATTATCGTAACACCAACTTGGCATTATCGTAACAACAACTGGGCATTATCGTAACACCAACTGGGCATTATCGTAACACCAACTGGGCATTATCGTAACACCAACTTGGCATTATCGTAACACCAACTGGGCATTATGAGGACGATAAATTGGCATTACCAGAACAATTAGGACAGAATGGTAACAATAATTGGTCATTATCATAACAATAGCTGAGTATTATCATAACAATAAATGGGCAGTATTCTAAACTAACTGGGAATTATCAGAATGACAACTGGACATTATCAGAAAATTAACTGGGCATTATCAGAAAATTAACTGGGCATTATCAAAACAATAAATGGGTATTATGGGAACAATAAATGGGTATTATGAGAACAACAACTGCGCATTGTCAGAACGATAATCGAGCATTACCAGAACAACAACTGGGCATTATGAGAACATTAACTGGGCATTATGAGAACAATAAATGGGTATTATGAGAACAACAACAGCGCATTGTCAGAACGATAAATTGGCATTATCAGAACAATTACGGCAGAATGATAACAATAATCGGGCATTATCAGATCAATAACTGCGCAATATTTTAAATAATGTTCAGTTATTGTTCTGGGCTGAAATATACAAACTGGACTGGATTAGTATTTACCTTGAGTTCCTCCTGAAATATCTGTGCATTATTCATTGATGCGTCATGGCGAACGAAAATTCACCAATCAAACCGTTTGCATTTTAAATTTAATTCCCTCCCAATGTGTTCAAATTAATTTACATTTTTCGCATTGCACAAAGATTTAATGTAAAAGAGTTTTAAGTGAGGTAATACACTCCATCCAAAATATGCGGCACGATGGGAGTCTCGAGCTTCGACCTCGGTCAATAGTTGTATCGGGCCTCTGAGATTCGGCACGATGAGAGTCTCGAGCTTCGACTTCGGTCAATAGTTGTATCAGGCCTCTGAGATTCGGCACGATGGGAGTCTTGAGCTTCGACCTCGGCCAATAGTTATATCAGGCCTCTGCGATTCGGCACGATGGGAGTCTTGAGCTTCGACCTCGGTCAATATCTGTATCACGCCTCTGAGATTCGGCACGATGGGAGTCTCGAGCTTCGACCTCGGTCAATAGTTGTATCAGGCCTCTGCGATTCGGCATGATGGGAGTCTCGAGCTTCGACCTCGGTCAATAGTTGTATCAGGCCGCTGAGATTCGACACGATGGGAGTCTCGAGCTTTGACCTCGGTCAATAGTTGTATCAGGCCTCTGAGATTCGGCACGATAAGTGTCTCGAGCTTCGACCTCGGTCAATAGTTGTATCAGGCCTCTGAGATTCGGCACGATGGGAGTCTCGAGTTTCAACTTCGCTCAATAGTTGTATCAGGCCTATCGATTCGGCACGATGGGAGTCTTGAGCTTCGACCTCAGTCAATAGCTGTATCAGGCCTCTGAGATTCGTCACGATGGGAGCCTCGAGGTTCGATCTCGATCAATAGCTGTATCAGGCCTCTGCGATTCGGTGCGATGGGAATCTCGAGCTTCGACCTCGATCAATAGTTGTATCAGGCCTCTGAGATTTGTGTGGGCACACGATTATGCAAACAGCTGATTAAACCAAAACCACCATATAATGTAAAAACTGTGAGGTTGATGCACGCGCAAACTTAAACATTCTCTTCATTCCATTCATTTGAATTTTGTATCATGTGAGTTAACATCCAGAGTACAAATGTGTTTTATCATGTGAGTTAACATCCAAAGTACAAATGTGTTTTATCATGTGAGTTAACATCCAGAGTACAAATGTGTTTTATCATGTGAGTTAACATCCAGAGTACAAATGTGTTTTATCATGTGAGTTAACATCCAGAGTACAAATGTGTTTTATCATGTGAGTTAACATCCAGAGTACAAATGTGTTTTATCATGTGAGTTAACATCCAGAGTACAAATGTGTTTTATCATGTGAGTTAACATCCAAAGTACAAATGTGTTTTATCATGTGAGTTAACATCCAGAGTACAAATGTGTTTTATCATGTGAGTTAACATCCAGAGTACAAATGTGTTTTATCATGTGAGTTAACATCTAGAGTACAAAGTTGTTTTACCATGTGAGTTAACATCCAGAATACAAATGTGTTTTCTCATGTGAGTTAACATCCAAAGCTGTTTTACCATGTGAGTTAACCTCCAGAGTACAAAGCTGTTTTACCATGTGAGTTAACCTCCAGAGTACAAATGTGTTTTATCATGTGAGTTAACATTCAGAGTACAAATGTGTTTCATCATGTGAGTTTACATTCAGAGTTCACATGTGTTTTATCATGTGAGTTAACAGCCAGAGTACAAAGGTGTTTTATCATGTGAGTTAACATCCAGAGGACAAAGGTGTTTATCGTGTGAGTTAACATCCAGAGTACAAAGGTGTTTTATCATGTGAGTTAGCATCCAGAGTACAAAGACGTTTTATCATGTGAGTTAACATTCAGAGTACGCATTCAGAGTACAAATGTGTTTCATCATGTGACTTCACATTCAGAGTACAAGGGTGTTTTATCATGTGAAACTTAAACATTCTCTTCATTCCATTCATTTGAATTTTGTATCATATGAGTTTACATCCAGAGTGCAAAGGTGTTTATCATGTGAGTTAACATCTAGAGTACAAAGGTGTTTTATCGTGTGAGTTAACATTCAGAGTACAAAGGCGTTTTATCATGTGAGTTAACATTCAGAGTACGCATTCAGAGTACAAATGTGTTTCATCATGTGAGTTCACATTCAGAGTACAAGGGTGTTTTATCATGTGAGTTAACAACCAGAGTACAAAGGTGTTTATCATGTGAGTTAACATCCAGAGTGCAAAGGTGTTTATCATGTGAGTTAACATCCAGAGTACAAAGGCGTTTTATCATGTGAGTTAACATCCAGAGTGCAAATGCGTTTTATCATGTGAGTTAACATCCAGAGTACGCAGCTGTTTTACCATGTGAGTTTACTTCCAGAGTACAAAGGCGTTTTATCATGTGAGTTAACATTCAGAGTACAAATGTGTTTCATCATGTGAGTTCACATTCAGAGTACAAGAGTGTTTTATCGTGTGAGTTAACAACCAGAGTACAAAGGTGTTTATCATGTGAGTTAACATCCAGAGTGCAAAGGTGTCTATCATGTGAGTTAACATCGAGAGTACAAAGGCGTTTGATCATGTGAGTTAACCTCCAGAGTACGCAGCTGTTTTACCATGTGAGGTTACATCCAGAGTACAAAGGTGTTTTATCATGTGAGCTAACAGTTACGGTACAATTTTTGTATCAGATCAGGTAACAGTTAACGTACAATGTTTGTTTTTTTTTGTATCGTGTGGGTAAACACTTAATGTACAACGATGCTTGTATCATGTAAGTATACACGTAATGTACAACGGTTGAAATGTATATATTTTCATATTAGTGCACAGTGGGTTACCGAACAGAATATTCTCTCCAATCAATTTGTTTCAAGTTTGTTTTGGGTGAGCTGGGAATCCAGATTACATGGAAGAACGTCATGTAAGAAGGCATATGATTGGACATCTGAGTTACATTTTGACGTGACGGAAATTCTTTGACACAAAGAATTGTTAAGCAAGGAAGTAATGAGACTCCAGAAGGTGATAATTGTTTTTTTTTAAATATCATTCATTTACTTCAAGTTTAATCGTGGTATAAATACAGAACACGGTTCGGTGGACAGGAATCAATGACCCATGGTGGAGGTTCACCTGTATTTCACGCGCGCCTCAGGCGCGTGTGAAATACAGTCAGAATCTCCATCCCGGGTCGTTCATTCCAGTTCCCCGTACTCCACCCTCGTCCACCCCTGTCTTATTATTTAATTGATTTAATTGATTTGTTCAAATAGACAAGTCGCTGCTGTATACAACACTTGACTGGGGAATGACTATATGTACAGCAGGGAACTCAACAGGTAGGGACACCAGTACCGCGCGATACTTGACTCTTTTTGTGGAACCTGGTTGTGTGTCATTGGTACCGATGATTCTCGGACTACTAAGTACTGATTGACGACACTTTGTCGAGAGGACACTTCACTCTTTTAATATCATAAAATGAAGCATATTTCCATCAGAGTGCGCACTGGTTAAGTCCTCAGCCTTAGCGGTAGCATTCCGCAACGCCGTTGGAATTACTGCCTTCATCAAATTATACAATGTATCGTCGTAAAATTTCAAGTGGAGAAGTTTTCATAATGTTTACCCCTTCACCCACCGAATCGGGCACATCCGCCCGCGTAATATGCAAAGTCAGCAGCTGAAAAAATACTCTTTTTTCAAAAAACTTCAACAAGACCATACCATGCTACCCCTCTTTGGAACGAGCTCGTCCAACCAGTTCCAATGAGCGGTCAAGTGATATGGTTTTGTTGAAATGTTTTGAAAAAGTTTGAAAAATAATATTTAAAATAATAAATTTTGATATCGTCTGTTGGGTAAACGATGACAAAGCGCCTGGATTTTTAAATTTTTCCATCGCCTTGTGTTGGCAGATTGCCATTCAAATAATAGTTTTTTACTTCGAAAAATGACGAGGTTGATAACGTGTAATTTGAGGCGGCAAAACAAATTGAATATTTATAATATATA
This sequence comes from Pictodentalium vernedei, assembly GCA_031216915.1. Lineage (NCBI taxonomy): Eukaryota > Metazoa > Mollusca > Scaphopoda > Dentaliida > Dentaliidae > Pictodentalium > Pictodentalium vernedei. The sequence goes on from CM062293.1 coordinate 540,503,643, forward strand.
TGAGCTATTATTGAAATAAAAAACAATTGCCGAGATTGGAAATTTGATATCTTGTTGTTATTGCTCTTCGTTCTTTGCCTTCCCTTGATGTTTGATGATCTGAACGTTACGCGGTGACTGCGGCCACAGTGCAACCGCTTTCAAATCATCAAACGTCATCGTTAGGAGGAGTTGAGCTTTGATTGATTTCACACCATTTTGAGAAGGGGGTGGAGGGGGATGCAGATTAAACTATGAAGTCCTTTCACAGCGTTCCAGCAATCCAGTTGTACACAGATCAGTGGTATAATAATAATAACACTTTGGCCGGCCGCTGATTTGTCGCGGTTCTCGTATGAGAAGGCCTTGGTTACCCCTTTTCTACCAACTGCCTCCCTATTCCTACGCTTTTTCTCTCCTCCTAACACTCGGACACGAACTGCTTGATGACATCCCTTGCCCCATTCTCCCCAATCTCTCCGATTAGCATATTAACCCCCTCCTTTGAGTCGCCACCTAACCACATGTCCTTCCTTCTCCCACCCCACTTCCCCATTATGCTCCCCGTGAATCTTGTTCTTTTAGACTGGTATTTTGGGCATTCTAGAAGAAAGTGTTCCAGGGCCTCCACGCCCAAATTACACATCTGGCACTCCTTTTCACTGTTTTTCCCCCTCAGCTCCAGGGACCGCGACCTCAGCTTGAACAGCAGTGACCCCAAAGGTGTCATCAAGGTACTCTTCAAAACCAGGCTTCTCTTTATCACGCAAGCCACCCAAAAATCTCTTTGATTTGACCCCCTCTCGCCAATTACGGTTACAATCCTCCATGACCCTTTCTCTGACGACCTTTTTACCCTGGTTTGCCCCATCGTCAACGTCAAGGTCCGAGATCTCCAATGAGTAGTTTTCTACTAGCTCCCTCAAATGGACCATCCACCCCGTCTTGATATTTGAGTTGAAAGTTCTCAGGAACATTACTTTACACCATCGGCTGTCGGGGAGATTTATCAAATAATTAAGATAACCTATCTATCCTGTCCTTGATCCTCATCCATCCATGATTGCTTCTAGCGTTGCGACATTATTCGACCCCGTTATCTATCGGACTACATCGTTCTGCGGGATTTCCAAGCTCTTAACAGCCGTTTGGTTTAGGGGTACAACTTCCGTACCGTACGTTATACTTGGCAGACTCACCATTTCCCAAATGGTTTTCCCCACGAAGACCTTATTGAAACTATTTCTCCCTATAAGTTTCATTTGGTTAAGGATTCGCTTCCCCTTCTGAAGCAATTTATTTGTGTGGTTTTGGTAGATGCCTCTTCTTGTGATGTTTATATTTACCTCCAGATACTCGTAGTCACCTGTTTCTCCTACACTAATTCCGGAATACAGAACTCTCCCACTCTCCACCTTCGAGTGGGCTCCACTTTGCGGCCCACAGGTATAACTTTGCTCTTGCTTTCATTAAGTTCGAGTCTCCATTTGCTCCCATATTTCCCAACAATTCCCAGCATCTTCGCTAGCCCCTCTTCGCTTTCTGACACTAGCACCATATCGTCTGCAAAAAATAGCCCTGGGATCTTCAAGTCACCAACTGCAACCCCCTCGTCGCTATGCAGGAGTTCATCTCCTAAACCTTTGATGTACAATGCAAAAAGAACTGGCGAAATGATACATACCTGTTTAAGGCCAATTTCCATAGGCACACGTTTTGTTGTAATGTTTTCCAGGCTCAGTTCACTCTGTATATCTTTATATAATGCTTTCATAATCCCAACAAACTCGCCTCCCAAGCCCAGAGCCTCCAAAAAATCTTTGTTTTTCTATGGCTTGCGCCACATACCCTCCCTCTATACTCTATCGTATGCCTTTTTAACATCCAAAAAGGCCATAAACATCTTTTTCTTTTTTGCTTTCGTGGATTCTATCATTTGGGACAGCGTGAAAAGATGGCCAGTGACTCTCCTTCCCTTCCTGAAGCCATTCTGGATTTCTCCCAAAAAACCCTTCTCTTCAATCACCTCCTCTAATCTCCCATACAGGACTTTACAAAAGACTGTTCCAATGTTGCTGCTGACAGAGATCCCTCGATAGTTATCCAAGACGTCTTTTTCTCACTTTTTGTGAATAAATGTCACTTTACTTTCCCTCCACTCCTTTGGGACCTTTTGTTTTTCTATGGCTAAATTAAATAGGGCAGTTAGGCTTTCCAATAGTTCCTCTTCCCCTTTTTTGATAAACGCGTTAGGAATTTTGTCCACCCCCTCCCGCTTTTCCATTCCTTAATTTTGAGATCACCCTTCACACCTCCTCAGTTTTGATTTCGCTGCACACGAAGTTCGTTAGATTTTCCTCGACCTGGTTCGGACACTCTGGTGGGTTCCCCATGCCCCATCGCTTATCGTTCACCTTTTCCCAGTGCTTGGCTAGTTCTAATGCGATTTGATCTCGCTCTTCTGTAACTCTGCTATCTACTTTAATACTCTGTGAGTTACTCCCTTTGTTACGTTTATTCACCCATTTCCAAAATACGTTCGAACTCGACCTCCCTGTCGCCCTTATCGTCCTAATAAGACTGCTATTTCGCACTCTCCGGTTGTCGTCTTTAATCTTATTTACTTTATTTCGTACTTGTTGGTATTCTTCCTTTGCTACCATGGCCTCATTGCTTTCCACTCCCTTAAGTTTTCTACTTCTCCTGTATGCGGCACATTTAACTTTTCTACCTTTTATGGCCCTTTTCAGTTCTTCCTTCACTCTGTACCCAAGTTCCCGTGTTGGCACCCTAATCTTTCCTACACTTTCCTTCCCTGCCTCCACTCGGCTCGCAACTATGGCGTCGGACATCTTCTGGACACTGCCCCCCTTGTGTACGGTTGTAAGCTTTGGTTTCATTCAGTTTTTCGTCGAACTTCGACCAGTCGACATCCTTTTTGAGTTCCCAAAACTCCTTGAAGGTTCCTTTGCTTTTATCTAGGGTTTTGGCCCTGATCGTCACTGTAATCAAGTTGTGATCACTATCCCACTCCATTTTACCCTCATCATCCATTTCTATCCCTATCACCTCCCTCCATAATGTATATCTGTGAGAATGTAGTCAAATAATTCTCACTTCCACACTAGGAGTTATGGGACGCAAGTCAAAATCGAAACTGTCAGTACAGTACCGGTATCGATACACTCACAACACTGACGGTACCTTGAGAACCCTGATATGCAGTTGTAGGAAAGTGTAACATCTTAATACCAGATTCGAATCAAACCGAACTTTAGTTTTTAGTTTAAACATTATTTTATTTCAATATTGCATATAAATATACAAGGTATAGAACAGCATGCTGAGATACAGTATTAGAAAGTGGATTCAGCAGCAAGCCGAAGCTTATGTAAGCTGTCTCCTGCAATCAACAAATACATCAGACTTTCATGGCATGGAAGAGACTATGATTGAAACAAAATAATATAAAAGAGGAAAGAAGGGGAAAGGTGGAGGGGTGGGGGTGTCTGGGGCAAAGGCAGCTGCTTCCTTTAATAAAGGGAGAGCACAAGAAGGACGAGCACTGCAGGTGTGTTCAGTAAAATCTCTTGGAAGCAGTAATATAACTCTGTACTTTTTCAAAAATTAGGCTGTTTGCTTCCGCTGTGTATTCAGCATTTCCATTCAAGAGAATATCCGTTGAAATTGTGAATGGCAGTGTTGCTAGTGTGCGCTGTCTGCTCTCTACATAGAACGGACAATGCAACAAATAGTGAGCACTCGTTTCACGGGCTCCACATGAACAGTATGGGGAGTTTGATAAATGGTTTCTAAACAGATGATCGTTAAGATTGCTACAACACAAGCGAAGGCTACAATGGTGGGTCTGTGCCTTACGGTCTTTACTTCGTTTGAAGCAGTTTGGAACGAACAGTTTATTTCTATTTAGGAACGAGTTGAAATTTTGCAATGAACTATTTTCTCTGATGTGTGATGGCAGCGCATTCCATAATCGTGTTGTTGATGGCAAAAGGGATTCGTAATGATGCTGGGTTCGACAAAATGGGGCTGCGAGGTCGGCGTTATGGCGTAGGCCGTAATCGTGGGACGCCGAAGATCGTGGCGGAATCAGCATGGATACATAAGCAGGGACCATCCTATGATACATTTTGAAATATTGTTTTAATTTGTGCTTCTCTCTTCTTGCTTTTAGAGTTTCCCATCCCGTTTCCAAATAAATAAGTTCCCTACTGGCGCTACGGGTTGCACCTGTTACGATCCTGGCAGCTTCCAACTGGATACGTTCCAGTTCGTCGGATTCGCCCTCAGCACAATTATCCCAAACGGTATCTGAATACTCAAGAACCGGCCTAATAAAAGTCAGATATATTGTTTCTAATGTTTTGCGATCAAATTTGTATTTATACTTTCTTAGAAGACCAATTCGCTTCCATGCTTTGGAGGCTATTGCTTCAATGTGTTCTTTCCAGGAACCCTGACTGTTTAAACGTATACCAAGATGTGCATGACTGCTTACTTCGGAAATGCTCTCGTTACGCATTTTCAGAGGAGGTGACAATTTCTATCACTTTTTCGTGAAACTAATAGGGACTCAGTCTTTAATGGGTTGAAGTCAACAAGCCATTTATTGGACCAATCTTCGAGTTGTTTCTAGTCTTGGTTTAAAATATTAGCAGCCAAGTCAGGGTTCTCTATTATTAAGTAGATCGTTGTATCGTCGGCGAACAAGCGGATGTTACTTGAAATTTTTTCAACTATATCATTGATGTATATGATGAACAGCAGGGGACCAAGAATCGATCCTTGGGGCACACCAGCTGAAACTGATTTCCATGAGGAGGCTTTCGGATCAATGACAATCCGCTGTTGGCGATTGCTCAGGTACGACCCAAACCACCGAACTTTAAGATTTGTAGCTACTTACCTATAGGCAAACCGAGCACCTACAAAGACAAAAAAGACAGTATTATTAAGGGCTGTCAGTGTAGCAGTAACTCTTTGAGTATTTTCAAAATATTTTTCACCAAATCTAGTCATTGCCTGAAGCGGGGAAGCCATGACTAGATCTGATGAAAATTGAATCTATATTTAACTCTAGAAATCATTGGTCAAAAGGAGGAATATCTGCCAGCAACATTCAAGGGGTTAATGGGGAAAACAATAAACTATTTTCCCGAAACAAACTCAAAGCCAGTGATTTTGTCAATCAGGTGGTAGGAATGGTGTTGGAGAAACTTTCAACGTTCATTATCAGTGAGTGGCAACGACGCATTGCTTTTTTTCCGCTGTGGCAGTCGAGGTATAAAGGCCATTTCCCAACCAGCCTGGTTGGTCCGGATCTCTTAGTGTCGTGGTAAATCTGTCACTTTGTGTGCTAGAGGTCGACGGTTCGAACCCCGGCTCCCGCACTTATCACTCCTCCGGTTACATTTGAGGGCTCGTCCGATCCTCAGCAGTTGGTGGCGTTGCGGGTGCTGTGGTGAAGCATGTGGTGAAGCATGGTGAATGTTTCGCCCGCTCTGAAATGCAATTTGGGCTGAGATTCACGGTGGGTGAATCTCAAAAGAAGGGGAGAATAGTGTAGCGGTCGAAGTATAAAGGCCATTTACCAACCAGCCTGGTTGGTCTGGATCTCTCACTCCTCCGGTTACATTTGAGGGCTCGTCCGATCCTCAGCAGTTGGTGGCGTTGCGGGTGCTGTGGTGAAGCATGTGGTGAAGCATGGTGAATGTTTCGCCCGCTCTGAAATGCAATTTGGGCTGAGATTCACGGTGGGTGAATCTCAAAAGAAGGGGAGAATAGTGTAGCGGTCGAAGTATAAAGGCCATTTACCAACCAGCCTGGTTGGTCTGGATCTCTTAGACTCGTGATAAATCGGTCGCTTTGTGTGCAAGAGGTAGATGGTTCGAACCCCGGCTTCCTCACTTATCTCTCCTCCTGTTACACCGCAATAACACTTTGTAGGTTATCAACTTTACACAATGCAGTATTTAATTAAATGAATACTTTATACCGTTGGGGGTGACTGGCGACTGTATGAAGTATCTATCGAATAAAATACTACCTTTTGAAAAGATTCACGATCGTCTATACCCAGAAGATTAACCCTTTACCCAACGAATCGACCGCATCCGCCCGCGTAATATGCAAATCCAGCAGTTGAAAAAATATTATTTTTCAAAAACATTCAACAAAACCATATCATGGGACCCCTCGTTGGAACGAGCTCGTCGTGCTCGTTCAAACGATGGGTCACATGATATGGTTTTGTTGACATTTTTCAACAAATTTCAAAAAATTATATTTAAAAAAAATAAATTTTGATATCGTCTGCGTTGGGTAAAGGGTTAACAGTAATTGGTCGACTATTATTTTGCATACTAATTCCTGTCCCAAACCAATGCATACAACATTTGTATAGCAATATTTTGAGGGTTGGGGAAAAATTTGACTTGATTCACTGGCTATATAGTACCAAAGGGGAATACACACCAGGAAAATACAGAATAAGTTGTTCTTGTATCATTCTGGGGGCGCGGTGGCTCAGTTGGTAGAGGTGCAGGCTGCACCCCTAGAGGTCCTCGGTTCGAATCCCACCAGCGGCAACCGCGTTGTGTCCTTGGGCAAAACACTTCACCCCCATTGCCCACGTGGGGGCACGGTGACGCCGTGTACTAAGGCGTACTGCACGTCGATGGTGCACTTGTCTTTAACCAATGTTAACCCTGCTTGTGTGGAGTTGGTATGTTGGGGAGCTGACATTTGCTCGCCGTTGCTCGGTGGTTCTCTTTGGGTACTCCGGCTTCCTCCACCCGTAAAACTGTCACGGTCATGGTTAGCCATTGTGCAGAAATATATGACCTTAAACACCAATAAATAATAACTTGTATCATTCTACCAGAGCGCCACAAATGCCACTGCCAATGAACTCAACATTTGCATTCTTTTGCCAACACAAACCTTACCTACAGTAATTTTATGACTTGTTCCAAACACATCTGAGCATGATTTCTAATCAAGGCTTGGCTGCCAAGACATGACTAGAAATCACCGCTAAGTAACTGGACACGTACAGGTTGGGGTTTAGTGAGGATACACAATAATTGCCCAGGCATCTACTGTAAGGGTTAACAAAACTAAAAAGAAAATCAGTCCCTTCTTTCATGCAAATGAACATTTCAAGCTGCTCTGGCGCCTAAACAAGGTATTATCAATACCAAATGTTGAAAAATTGGAATATACAGATGGTTTCGGTACTCATTGATTGGTTCGGTTCGATTTTGGGTATCGCCATGATATCGGTTCGGTTTTTCGGTATATTGCTCCTAAGGGTACAACGTCTTCTAGACCCTCGACTTGACGGCATGAAGTGCTATATTGCTGCAATACAGTGAAGTAATGTAAGATAATGTACCTGTTGCGATGTGATGAAAATAAGCAATGACACCAGTATCAACTTCATGTTTATGTTTCTGAAAATGAAACAATAGAAGACATTAGTGTTCGGAAATTGGGTGAGATTTAAATAGAAAGAAGCAACATTAAAAAAATGATTTTTCTTCAATACATTAATGTACCATTCACAATTTAATCGCTATGGACTGGCATGGACTTGGCTGGTGGTTTACGTTTGGAAGAAAAGGGTAGTGAATTTCCAACTAGGGAGAGAGAGTCCCTCCCCTTAGTTGAAATTCACTACCGAGAAACATTTTAAAAATGAAGCCATCAAGGGAGGCATAAAATTGATTCTAGTAACTGAAAAAATGCCAACACATTTAGAACTATCAGGTTATCAATATTTGGTTTTATTCTGGGAATTGAGTATGTGCTAAACAGCTGCTCAAGCTGAGAACTTTGGGCAATTCACACTGTAACAACATTAAATCAGATCTTATGCAGGAATGATCAATGTTCGATGTTTCATCATTTTGAAACTGTGAATGAGGGAATTAACCCAGAATAACGATTTTACATGATGTGATTTTCTTGAAGTGCACTTCGAGGATTTTTTTTTATTACGATATGTAAACGTACTATAGAAATCTCGTACCGGTTGACATCATGCATACTTATGAAGCTCGACATTGCGTACACTGTAGCTGTATATAATAACAGTTGGAATTTTTGCCCATTTGAAACCGAGTTGGGTTTTTGGAAGTAAAGGAGACACCAGCATCACCAAAGAAGCTCTAGAATCCGGATAGATGGAATTTCCAACTACTCGTGGCTTATTCTCCGAATTTTCAACTATAGGAAAGTTTGGCCAGGATAGGGCGGCGAGGGGGGGGGGGGGTGACGTAATCCACGTTTACCGTTTGCACACGGTCCTTCATTAATTAAAGTTTTGATGGTTATTCTTGTAATTAGTGTTTGGAATCTAATATGTTTGCGTTCGTGGAAATAGTGCCCACCCGTGAAAAGTGATCAGTCTACGGCAGCTGTACTGTGTAGGACTTACTGTTGGATACAAGGCAGTACAGGAATCGGTGATATTTGACGAATGTTACCCGAACAGGAGTAGCTAGTAATGGGAAACTGTATCGGCAGTGATTCTTGGAATGGCAAACCAGCTGCAATAAAATGCACTTAACAGGTGATTTGTGTGTAGTTTGTGAATTCCAGTTGGATCGCACAAACATCAACAGTCAATTCCACGGTAGTTATTTACAGTCCCATCTTCTGAAAGCATTTATTTTAAAACTTCCGCAACAATTTTCTGAAGATTGAAAAATAACAAGACATTTTCCCTTTTAGCTGATTACTTTGTCTTTGCAGGACTTAAAATTAATTTGTGGACTCAGACTCGATCCTCGCAAGGAAAATAACGAGAAACAACTTTGATTCTCGTAAAATGTTCATTTTGTTCTTCTGAAAGTCTCTTTAAAGGCCTGGAGAAATACACAGAACGACGCGTGTGATAAAGTCAATCGATATGGCACTTGTGGCTACGGCCTCTCGTTTTATCCTTCCGCGCTGGCACACGCGTGCGTCCTTCTGTGTTTATTACACGTCTTCACGTCAAAAAAGTAATTATTTGAAGGACACTCAGAATTGCATTTGACATCTCGTCCCCTGCCAGTACGCACAGAGAACACATTGAATGTCAGGAGTAGAGCTGTAGGTTAACCGAAACCGAACCGAGGTTTTTAGTTTTTTTTAAAAACCGAAACCGAAACCATCGATATCCCGTAATCTAAGGTTTTTCGTTTTTTTATTAAATACTCTCTTGCCAGCTCTTGCTGCAGAAATTCACAGAATGTAGCCATCCCAGAGTAGTGAGAGTACCCAGACACTGCCAATGGCAGTGTCTGGGTACTCTCACTACTCTGGGAAGGCTACATTCTGTGAATTTCCGACATTTCAGTTTAGTTGTGTTTGCAGCTTTCCTCAAGTTGCGTGTAGGTGTCAGACCTCGAAAAATGACCAAGCACAATAAAAGTTCTGTATATTTAGGTAATTATTATATTGGCCTTCCTGATTCTTCGTGTATTATAGCTTATTTCGGGCATTCATTGAGTTTCACTCAATTTCACTGCCATTCAGTTATTACTCCGGACATAAGAATGAGTTTTATTGACTTTTACTTGGCCTCATGAACAAACCGAAAACCGAACCGAGGTTTTTCTCCACCTGAAAAACCAAAACCGAAACCGAACAAGAAATTTAAAAAAACTACAGCTCTAGTCAGGAGACGAACTATCAACAAAACGAACAGATTTTATCGGCAAACTATTTTGTGAGAGGAACCCGGGTTACTATTTTTAGTTATCACTAGCGAATCAAATTGTAATTGCGGTGTACGATTTGTAGAAAATTCCAATGAAATTTCGCTTCCATTCAAAAATAGTCCGTCAACGATTTCCGTTCGGCATATGTGTGTGGAACGGATTTTTATTTTCTGCATGGTTTTATGCTGCTGTAGATGGCGATTTCAAAGAACAGCGCGTAATAAATCTATTTATTGTTTGTTCCCTCGTTCTCTCATCATAAAGTAACACTTTGACTTAGAAATAGTGTCTGGTGAAGTAAGTTTTGGATGCCTGTTTTGGTATAAGGTAATGTAACTTCCATCAGCGAAACTTACAAAAGCCTGAATGTTGCAACACTTGTTCTAAGTAGACAAGTGAAACTATTATAATCCCTGATGGGTAAGGGTGTGGGATGGGAAAATCTCACCCTCGGGACAAGATATTAGGTACAGACACTCGGCTTGCCGAGTGTCTGGACCTAATATCTTGTCCCGAGGGTGAGATTTTCCCATCCCACACCCGTACCCTAGTGTCTGGACCAAATATCTTGTCCCGAGGGTGAGTCTTGTGAGATTTTCCCATCCCACACCCGTACCCATCAGGGATTATTTTTCTCCCCCCACCATTCAGCGATTACGTTAGCGTGAGGTAATCGGCGGTCGAGTGCTGATACAATCAACTCATTTGGTATTCGTTGTTTTGAAAAACTAATGACACCATCGGAAAGAGCATGTAAAAGTCATGTATATACCAAAGGCATATACCACGAAATCGATTAGGAACGGTGGCAGCTTGAGGGCTGAAGAGTTTTAGAGCATCGAACTTTGATCACACTGCATTCCGATGACGTCAATATAAATTAGTTGGTAGCAAGAAACTGATACGATATGCATAACGTCATAATAACGTTGTAAATGTATAACGTCACGTGGGTGGGGTGGGATACATCTGTCTCTCCCTGCTATCTCAACCTGGACAGACGTATGTTACACATGCAGTAGGGGGGAGAAAAGAAAAGTCATCAAAAGTGAAACTCAAGAAAAACAATAATATGAACTTTGGTAAAACCAAGAAGCGCGCGCAACTCACAGTGTTTTTCAAATTATAATGACATAAACTTAACAAAATTTAAAACAGTGTTTAAGGGGTCGTCCAGCAAAACATTTTGCGTTGTGAACTAATGCATGTACATGCTGTCTTGTAGATTTATTTCCCCTTAAAAACATATCAGACCTACAATATAATGAGAAATTTAGGCAAACCTAAAAGCGAGCGAAAGTGATGCATTAGGCCTAATGTGCTGCAGGCCTACATTTACTGGTAAAGAATAGGGGACCAACCAAATTTCGAGATAACTACTTTTATCTGCGTTTTGATTGGAAGATATTTTCCAATCCTCTGATTGAAAGATAATTTTATCATTGCTTTGATTGGAAGATATATTTATGGCGTCGTTGTTTTCCGCAATTTATCCGATGAGTTACGGAAATTGCTGCGTTCATTTTTATTTTTTCACAAATAGCGTGTAGCATTTATTGTTACTATTACCAACGTTTAGTAGCCACTACAAGAAAATACAGCAGTGCTGTGCAAAAAAAGGACGATGATAATATTCCAATGCAGTTTTACTTAAAGGGCCATCTTTAAAATAATAAGACTGAGTATCACAAATGTAGTTTCATGATTCGGACCAGATTTTTATACAGGACGTTTCGCACCCAGATCTATGGACGATTCTGACCATATTTCTGGCCGATTCGGACCAGACTATTGGATGATTCGGTCCATGTTTGTGGACGATTTGGACCAGGTTTCTGGGCGATTTTCCCAACAGGAACACAAACTACACAAGCCAGCACAGACATACAAACTTCACAAGACAGCACAGACTTGTCGTTTGAATTAAATAGGCCTAGAGCTTTATGTGCCAATTTCAATAAGCCGTTTTCATTAATTTCACTGAAAAAAAAAATACCGACGTACCGGTATTGTTTGTAGTTATCACAACAGATAATTCTGAGAGTAATTATGAAACTGCTAATCCTGTGCTTCTGGATTTTTGCAATACATTTTGGGTCCGCATACCAAATTTGGTCAAAATCGGCCCAGTAGTTAGCCCGCTGCTAAGGGGGAGCTCTGGTTGCTAATGACGTCACGTGGCGTCAACATTGACCTATCTGTTTTCATTTGCAATGCATTTTGGGTCCGTATTCCGAATTTGGTCAAAATCGGCCCATTAATTAGCCCGTTGCTAAGGGGGCACCCTGGTTGCTAGGGAAATCAAAAGACGTAAACTTCGATCTGTCTGTTTTCATTTGCAATGCATTTTGTGTCCGTATACCGAATTTGGTCAAAATTGGCCCAGCAGTTAGTCCGTTGCTAAGTGGGCGCTCTGGTTGCTAGGGAAGTCACGTGACGTCGTCACTGATCTATATGTTTTCATTTTCAAAGCATTCTGGGACAATTGGTCCAAATCGGCCCAGTAGTTAGCCCGTTGCTAAGGGCGCGCTGTGGTTGCGAGGGAAGTCCCGAGACGTCAACATTGATATGTATTTTTATTTGCAATGTATTTTGGGTCCGTATACCGAATTTGGTCAAAATCGGACCAGTAGTTAGCTCGTTGCTAAGGGGGCGCTATGGTTGCTGGGGAAGTCACGTTACGACACCGTTGATCTGTCTGTTTCGTTTGCAATGCATTTTGGGTCCATATACCGAATTTGGTCAAAATCGGCCCAGTAGTTAGCCCGTTGCTAAGTGGGCGCTCTGGTTGCTAGGGAAGTCACGTGACTTCATCATTGATTTATCAGTTTTCATTTGCTATGCATTCTGGATCCGTATACCGAATTTGGTCAAAATCGGCCGAGTAGTTAGCCGGTTGCTAAGGACGCGCTCTGGTTGCTAGGGAAGCCACGAGACGTCAACATTGATATGTCTGTTTTTATTTGCAATGCATTTTGGGTCCGTATACCGAATTTGGTCAAAATCGGACAAGTAGTTTGCCCGTTGCTAAGGGGGCGCTCTGGTTGCTAGGGAGGTCACGCGACGACACCATTGATCTGTCTGTTTCGTTTACAATGCATTTTGTATACCGAATTTGGTCAAAATCGGCCCAGTAGTTAGTCCGTTGCTAAGGGGGCGCTCTGGTTGCTAGGGAAGTCAGTGAGGTCATCACTGATCTATCTGTTTTCATTTGCAATGCATTCTGGGTTCGTATACCGAATTTGGTCCAAATCGGCCCAGTAGTTAGCCCGTTGCTAAGGGCGCCCTCTGGTTGCTAGGGAAGTCACGAGACGTCAACATTGATATGCCTGTTTTTATTTGCAATGCATTTTGGGTTCGTATACCGAATTTGGTCAAAATCGGACCAGTAGTTAGCCGGCTGCTAAGGGGCGATGTGGTTGCTAGGGAAGTCATGCGACGACACCATTGACCTGTCTGTTTTCGGTTCACTTTGTTCCAATAACACGCAGTGTTGGTTTGAAGTGAATAGCGTTTTGCAAATGCAAAACAGATAAATCACGTGACAGAATACTCCGCAAATCGAACAACAGCGGGATCCCAACAGCCAGCCAGCAGACGATGAAATCCAATGTGCATATATGGGAACATTTAGCTTTTCGACACTTTCTGTCATTTAGTCAGCAAAGCAAACGACAGATGAGTTTGTTTGGAAAAACTTTAATTTTGAAAAGCATGTTCAATAAATTATTCACAGTCTGCATGGAATGATCTAAGGAGAAATCTCGCATTACACCGTTCGCTTTTTAGGGGGCGTCATTCGATTTGTTCGCTTCTGAAAACGAGAGCTGGGGTTCCCCATGTTTTTACTTCCGGTTTCCGGTTTAGATTGGATCGCATAGCATTCCTTGGTTTTTCCAATTTCACGTACACGTTGTCTATTAGGCTTGCTTCAAAGCAGCCCTTCGGGCTGCTTTTGCGCGCGCTATAATTATATATGAGGTTTGTTTTGTTTTTTTATTATGAAAAATATGCTTGTTGAATTCACATGGGTACAACAGTACTATCAAATTATAAATTATTTAGGAATTGATTCCCACATCAGAGATTGCGAGAATCAAACTATTGGCAAAGACGGTGCTCCACTCAAGATGGCGATCCATTCCACACATGCAGTACGGCCGTCGTGGAATGGTCACTTTCCAATATTTGGGTGGACAATATTTGCGCTGACGCACGAATATTAGATTCTAAACATTAATTATAGGAATAATCATTAAAATTTAATTAATGAAGCACCGGGTAAAATTTTGCTGATGATGATTGTCATTACCTTGTAAAATCATGAGTGGACATAACAACCCACGTGATGACAACCAGTCCACGGCGACTCTACTGCAATGTTCTGGTCTTCTTACAGCATGCGTAATTTTTGCTCTGGCCATAAAATAGCTTGTGCAATTTCTAAAGGATGGGCAGCATCGGTAGATATTGTTCATCTTACGATAATGGGCGTGGTATTTATTGTTACGTAAGGTCACTTTCAGCATCTTTAGCTATATCATTACTGCAACATTGATATGAAGTCAAGTTTAGCCTATCACTTATACCCAAATGGAGCTCATTTCACAGGACAGGACCCCAGGCGTGGGTTGCAGGTCCTAGCTTACCAGTAAAGTAGAACTTGATCACCACAGTATACCGCAACAATCCACATTACGGAGTTCCTACGGTGTGGGTGTGATATATGCAAATTCAAATATAAACGACGATGTATTTAGAAACATGTAAATAGAATGACAATGCATACTTCTGATCTCCTAGAACCCGCCGGCCGGCCCACCGCCCCCCTCGCTCGCCCTATAGCCCGACCGCCCGGAGCATACCCGCCCCCAAATGCCATCCCGCCCGCCAGCCGCCCGTCCATCCGTTCGTCCGGTAATTCCTTTGTCCCTAATTGGTTATGGGTTGGGTATGTAACAAAAACACTCATAGGGTCAATCTGTGGGTATGTCCGTCTGTCGGTCTGTCCGTCTATCTATCTCTCTCATTCTACCCCTGTCTCTCTTACCTCTCATCCGCGCTTCATTTTCCACTCCACCCCCTCACCAAATATTCACTGTGTAAGTGACATCTTTTTTTGGCCATCAATCTTTGCTGCCGCCTTATTTGAAACGATATTTGTCTGTCTCGGGTTGCAACGAAAACAATGACCTGACATGACGAATGTGCATTGACGCGTGAAAATAAATGGAGATAACTCCAAAACTGGATCTCAACTTCAAGTGTGATGCAAGTTTTATACGCTACCAGAGCCATCGTGTGTATATTGTGCATTGTATTCATTATACTGTTAGGTGGATGTACAGGTAAATAATATAAAGTAGATGTTAGATAAGCAACAAATTGTATATTGATTTATGTAGAAACAATCCATAAATTTGTGAGCGAGGTGGCCCAGTTGTTAGAGAATTAGACTTTGAACCGAAAGATGGAGGTTTAAATCATGACTAGCGGTAACTGCTTTAAGTCACTGGGCAAGATATATAACTTCGGTTGCCCTTGTGGGGACAGAGTGGAGCTGTGTACTAAGGTGTGCTGCACGTCTGTTGTTCACTTGCATTCAACCGCTGCCACATCTACTTGAACAGAGTTAGTAGAGCAACGTCTATGTCTATTATGATCCCCAATAAGTCTGGGGGTGGGGTGGGGAAATCTCACCCGTGGGGAAAGATGTTTGAACCAGACCCGAGGCTTGCCTCGGGTCTGGTTCAAATATCTTTCCCCTCGGGTGAGATTCCCCCATTCCCACCTTCAGACTCATCGAGGATGATTTTTCTCCCCCAACCATGCAGTGATTACGTCAGCCAGGGGTAATCGGGAGTCACGTGCTGATTCAATCAACTCATTTTGTATTTTTTGTTTTGAGAAACTGATGACATGATCGGAAAGAGCATGCACAAGGTATGTATATACCAAAGGTATATACCATGAAATCGAGTAGGAACGGTGGCAGCTTGAGGGTTGAAGAGTTTTAGAGCATCGAACTTTGATCACACTGCATACAGGATGATGTCAATCTGAATTAGTTGGTAGCAAGAAACAGACACGATATGCATGACGGCATAATAACGTTATAAATGTACAACGCCACGTGGGTGGGGTGGGATTATTATAATCCCTGATGGGTGCGGGTGTGGGATGGGAAAATCTCACCCGAGGGCAAGATATTTGGGCCAGACACGAGGCTTGCCGAGTGTCTGGACCAAATATCTTGTCCCGAGCAAGCCTCGTGTCTGACCCAAATATCTTGCCCTCGGGTGAGATTTTCCCATCCCACACCCGTACCCATCAGGGATTATAATAACGCGAGGCTTGCCGAGTGTCTGGACCAAATATCTTGTCCCGAGAGTGAGATTTTCCCATCCCACACCCGTACCCATCAGGGATTATTTTTCTCCCCCCACCATACAGCGGTTACGTTAGCCAGAGGTGACTGGCGGTCACGTGCTGATATAATCAACTTATTTGGTATTCGTTGTTTTGAAAAACAAATTACACCATCGGAAAGAGCACGCAAAAGTTATGTATATAGCAGGTATATACCACGAAATCAATTAGGAACAGTGGAATCTTGGGGTGTAAAGAGTTTTAGAGCATCAAACTTTGATCACACGGCATTCTGATGACGTCAATATGAATTAGTTGGTAGCAAAAAACTAATACGATATGCATAACGTCATAATAACGTTATAAATGTATAACGTCACGTGGTGGGGTGGGATACATCTGCCTCTCCCTGCTATCTCACCCTGGACAAACGTATGTTACACATGCAGTGGGGGAGAATATTTTTCTCCCCCCACCATACAGCGGTTACGTTAGCCAGAGGTAATCGGCGGTCACGTGCTGATATAATTAACTCATTTGGTATTCGTTGTTTTGAAAAACTAATGACACCATCGGAAAGAGCATGCAAAAGTTATGTATATACCAAAGGTATATACCACGAAATCAATTAGGAACGGTGGCATCTTGGGGTTTAAAGAGTTTTAGAGCATTCTGATGACGTCAATATGAATTAATTGGTAGCCAAATACTATGCATCGCGTCATAATAACGTTATAAATGTATAACGTCACGTGGGTGGGGTGGGATACATCTGTCTCTCCCTGCTATCTCACCCTGGACAGGCGTATGTTACAAATGCAGTGGGGGAAAAACATCTGCCTCTCCCTGCTATCTCACCCGGGACACACGTATGTTACACATGCAGTGTGTGTGTGTGGGGGGGGGGGGGGGGGGTAAAGTCTGTTTCTACCTTCTGCGATGGCATTGTCGACTTCAAATTCGCCTTTGGCATCGTTCACGATATCAACCCCGCGGGAGGGACCTCGGTGTCTAGATCGATATACAGCTGATTATGCTGCACAGGGTCTGGTATTTCTGCAATTATCTATTCGATAAGATCGTCCTTTGCCGCCATGTTTACGGGGTATAAAGCCTGAAATTAAGGAATCTGTCATTTGCAGAATGAAGTTATCAGATGGTGAATTTGATGATGCTATCCCAGTATCATAGTGGGCTAGAATCCCACAATTTATCCTCTGGATACATCTTTCTGTTTAGGCCTGAGAACTTGATTCAGATTGAGATTCACAGACGGTCAATTTAGTAATGCTACCCTACTGTGCAGGGTAGCATCACCAAATTCACCCTCTGGGGACCTCATTCTGCAGATGGCAATATGCATGTCTCTAACTGATGACTTCGGTGCTATTCGGCTGGCAATCTATCCCTGCCAGGCCTTTGAACTCGTCTATAAAGGCTTTGATGCCAACACTTGGTTTTCTTTGCCTGGTAGCCACAGCCCCGATACAATGACTGCGGATTTATAACACCTCTTCTACACACAGAACAAGGCCCAGGGCCCTTTCGTAGTCGAGCAAGGTGGACTTTACAGGAGTCCTCCAGGCAGCTCAGGCCACACAACTCCGTAGAGCTGAGAAGAAGCCAACAACATGTATTTGTGCCTTCCATTGTGTCCTAGGTATATCCCCTGCATGGGTGTCTCTAAAGAATAAATTGCAGCACGAGCGCCCTGGGACCGCGAGGGTGTTGGTACGTCCCTCCGACTTTGCTATTTTTTCGGCGAGATGCTGATGTTTGTGCGCTGTTATGATGATTTTACAATCATCATGGGCAATATTGGAATTAATTGGCTTGACCTAGGAGCGGAGATGCGTGACGTGAAGTCGCTGTCTAGGCCTCCGATTCCACCTAAACGCCCCCACCTCCTATATAGGTTGGTCTGCACCCCCCCCCCCCCCCCCCCCCCCCCCCCCCCCATTCTTGAAGATTTCCCCGTTTGGTTTGTCTCTAACACGGCATTTAAAGTCGAGAGAAATGCATATTTTGGTGTCCACTTTTAAGAAATTTCTCCATCGATCCGAACAATGCACTAAGAGAGAGTAAAAATTTAGCGATTATTCGCCTAAGGATAATACTAATCGATTTTGTTCTGAAAGATCGATAATCGGGAAATTGAATATTCGTTACAGCTCTAATGTAGGCTTGGAAGATATACGTATAATTGAAATAAACTCATACAGTTAAAACCAGAAGTCTTATAATGAACTGTGCGCTTATCATATCGAATGGCAATCAAAGCACGGCAGATTCTCCTTGTTACTCATAGCAAACACAGGAAATGTTTCTGGCAATGGACCTCCGAGTTATCCGGAGGTCCACTGGCTGAAACGTTGCTTGTGCACAGGCCATATATACATAATTTGATAGCCTTACTACGGTCATAACGCGTAGATTAACGCGCAGATCGACGTACTATTTGTGCGCATTTCATGACAGGAATTCTAGTTTTAGCTATATCTACCGGGGAGGGGGGGGGGGCACGGTGGCGTTATGTACTAAGGCGTATTGCACATCGATGGTGCACCTGTCTTCAACCAATGCTAACCCTGCTTGTGTGGAATTGGTATGTTGGAGAGCTAACAGTTGCTCGCCGTTGCTCGGTGGTTCTCCCCGGGTACTCCGGCTTCCTGCACCCGTAAAACTGTCATGGTCATGATTAGCCATTGTGCAGAAATGTGTGACCTTAAACACCAATAAATAAATAAATAAGTATCTACCGGGGACACAACTACAAGTGGGTGGCTCTACTTGACTGATGAACAACAAGGACTACCCCTAGAATAATCACCATTTTTGAGGACAAACTGAACTTGTCGATGAAGGAAGTGGGTTATCTCAACGACCTACATTATAAGTGGCAGACTTTACAGAAGAACAGACCATAAACCGGTGTGGTGGCGGACTGGGTCCTAGTGGAGTTTCTGCCTCTTTTGCTTCTCTTCCTATGCAGCTTTTAGATGTGGAAAGTACTATTGTACAACTAGTATAGGTTAGTTTAATCTTATACCGACCCTGTGGTTTGCTTGTTTTTTGTTATAGCTAGTTGTCAGTTATAATGTTGGAGACTGTGTTTTTAACATCAATTTTCCTGAAACTTTACCGGATAGATGAGGAAATGCGTAACACTAAGCACTCGCATAAATATTTTTTGCGTAACTAAAACATCAGTCTTATGATCCCTCATTGAAACGAGCTCTAATAATACACTTCGAAACGCGTTTTTTGTGAATTTCGCTGGCTGGTTGTGGTCGTTACTTTCGGAAAATTGGTAATACAGAGGTCAGGGTCATGGAACTTTATGAACATTTCTGACATGGTTCCGCAATGCACAGAAGTGTTGCGTGTCACAACTTGCACGCAACAGACTGTCGAGGCACTGCGATGCTAATTTCTTGCCATAATTTAGTGTTTTGCGCCATCACCAGAACAGGCTAGCCGCACCGAGGATGGTTGCAACTCGGGGCAATTATTAAAAATCTTTGGGGAATTATATGTGTAAAGGGTCCAATTTCCGTCAGGACAGGAAGCCTCCCCCTCCTCCCCCAACCCTCTCCCGCGTGGCGGAATATTTCTAGTTGCATAGCGTATTAAGGAATACAAAGTTTGAATTTCTACCTGCGTGGACCCACACACTCCCCATTTATATAACAGATTTATTTATTTATTTATTTATTTGTTTGTTTGTTTATTTATTTTATTATTTATTTGTTTATTTATTGGGATTTAACGACGCTTTCGACACTCAGGGTTACCACGTGTCGGAGTACCCGAGAGAAAGACCGAGGAACGGCGAGCAACTACCAGACTCCCCAACGTACTAACTCCGCACACGCAGGGTTAGCATTGGTTGAAGACAAGAGCACCATCAACGTGCAGTACGCTTTAATACACAGCGCCACCGTGCCTCTACATGGGTAATCGGGATGGAGTGCCTTGGCCAGGGACACTACGCAGTAACCCCTAGCGCGGATCGAACCGTGGACCTTTTGGTTTGAAATCCAAGTAGTAACCACAGAGCTACCGCGATCCCCATATAACAGATAGAAACATTTATTTTTCCTATTGGACTCCAATACAGTATACATAAAAAATCACCCGTTGATTCATCTCATAATTTTGTTATTAATTATTAACTGTGACCTAAAAACACCAATAAATAAATAAATGAATAAATATTAACTAACTCATTATTTTAAAATGTTTATTATTTCAAGATGCTTTCACCGAGTTTGTTAATCAGACTTCAGGCTGTCGGGTTCCAATGGAGCAAATTGTACTAAAATATTACGTTTGGCAGCAAAATGTGGCACCAAAATATGGCTCCAAAAATATACTTTGAAATTTTCTCTGGTCTATTATTACAATGCGTCGTTTTCGATAAAATCGCTGTCTGACAACATAAGCGAGATAGAATTCACGTCTGTCAAGTAAACAAAAGGTAATAGATAGGTATTTATATATAGAACCGCACCTACGTTTGAATGGGTTAAGAATTCGTCCCCTGAGTTCCAATGTGTTCTATGTGCCTACTGGCAGCCTACTGGCACATAGAACACATTGGAACTCGAGGGACCAATTATTGCACGAGATTGCTTTAGCCCAGGATATCACGAGAGTCGAAGGCTCGAGAGAGATCCTGGGACAAAGAACTCGAGGGCTATAATTCTTAACTCATTCAAACGTTTGTGCGGTTCTGTATTTATCACACACCTCCCACGTAACAATCAGTCTACACCAACATTGAACTAAAAGTACTTTTCATCACCTTGATTGTCGAGTTTTCTTCTTTTCCAAAAAGATATCACTGTTAGTTAGAGGGGTACCGACCCTAATTTGCTTTTTCAGTTTTACGACATTCAGTTGGTTGCAACTGAGTGGCACCAGTCAGTGTCACGGTCACGATGGTCGAAGCTTCGATTGTTGAATAAACTGCGGGGAATAACGCAACAAAAAGTTTTTAAATGGCTAATAAGTTTAGTACACTACATCATTATATGACCAGTTGTGGAAAGTATTTGTCAAGGAACAAACAGTCAGAATGTTATTTTCATTTAGTAATTTTTTGACGCGAATCTGATTGTTTAAATATCCCGGATAAACAAATCTAAAAATGGAATTTGGAATTTCCAAGCGATCTCGACTCCGACAAGTGATTAATGTGATTTCTTTAGACGGGTTCCTTTTCTATTTTCGGTGGAGACGAAACGGAACGTGTTTTGTATCGCCACTTGTGCAATACAACTTTATTTTTATCGTACAGGCTGAATATTCAAAATCCCGTGTTTTACATTAATAGATGTGGGATAATTTTATTTATTTATTTATTTATTTATTTATTTATTTATTTATTTATTTATTTATTTATTTATTTATATATTTGGGTTTAACGACACTTTTGACCGCCAGGGTCGGTTGGTGTTGGACAGTTTTACGGGTGGGGGAGCCGGAGTACCCGGAGAGGACCACCGAGCAACTGTCAGACTCCCCAACGTACTAACACCACACAATCAGGGTTAGCATTGGCTGAAGACAAGTGAACCATCGGCGTACAATGCGCCTTAGTACACACCGCCACCGTGCCCCCACGCGGGCAATCAGCATTAAGTGCCTTACCCAAGGACTCAACGCAGAATCGAACTGTTGGCGTTTTGGTTTGAAGTCCAATGTCGTAATCACTGAGAACAGCTAGGTACAATGATTGTTAACAATTTATTAACTTAATCCGATTCCAATCAAAACATTTTTTTTGTTGCTTAATCTTTTTTTTATATTTCTTAATCTTTTTGATAATCGTTCTGGAAGGTAATAAATTATTTGCTACTAGTTTATTTGTAGTGAATAAACAGTGAATATATAATAATCATGAAATTATTTTATAAACGCTTATAATATCTTTTACTTTTCAATCGCTATATTTTTTATCATTTGAGGGGTTTTAGCAGTACAAATACTTAAAAGAGACAGTAAATTGAAATATTGTACTTTTGAGTGAAACAAGGCGCCATCTGCAATGCTGTAGCATTGCAGATGGCGCCTTGTTGTACTCAAGGGATGATACCTGTTAATTTGTTCTCATTTACGATCAAATTCCATTTGACACTAAATTCTTTCATTTGGCACCAACAAAATTAATTTAGCACCGAATCCCACTTGTCACCCAAATATTTCTCCCCAGTGTGAACACTGGTGTTCAAATAAATAATTCTCTTTTGATTATTACTGATTTTAATATAAGTAGAGATGGGCGCTCTGAAAGATGGTCACTTTCGACCCCTGGTATGATTCCTATTAAGTTGGCCGCAAACCCGTTGGTGAATTCCTCTTTTAGTAATATTTATCCGCTCTCTGATCGAAAAAAAATAACTCGCAATAAAAATAACTCTAAGTACAGAATATAAAACAAATAAAAACGTAAGATTATTTTTTTTTTACTTTTTTTTTCATCATGCAACTCTTTTCTTAAAAGAAAACTCTTTTTCAAATCAAAATTTAGTTGAGTTGCGGACTCGTAACAAAATCATATACTTACCAAATACTGTCACTTGAGAGACGTCACCTTCTCCGAAACAAGTACTTGTTTTTCGAAACTTCCTCGCCTAAATAATATGATCTGTTCTGACGACAAGCCGGCTGTCCACTCTTTGAAAGTTAGCTTTTAGATATATTCATTCGACCAAATTACGAAGTCACTGATGTGACAATTATTTACCTATATTTAGAATTAAAGCCGTGACGGGTGGAATTAAATGATAAACCATCCGTGAAATGGTGTGGTTTGAGCGATATCTCAGTATGTCGCTCGAAATATGAATAATTTTTTAAAATTTTGAAAATCGGTCTTGCATTTTAATATTTGACCCGAAAAACATTAGTTTTATTCCACTCCTGATTTACGGTGAATTTAGCATGGTATGGAAGACGCCCCAAAATATATTTACTTCTTAATAGATAAAGAACTCTCAGTGATATCGTAGTGGGGAATCACGAACTCTCTTACGGTTGGCTAAAATGAAACTCATGCCGTTCAGGTCTGCAAATGGGATGGGGAAATTTAAGCACATCAAGACAATACATCTTAACAAATGCCTTATCAATATTTTAACGGAGAGAACATTATAATTCTTTATGTTAACACCGTGAAACCAAACCTAAAAGATGTGTCACATTATGGTAAGTGGCAGAGCCAGAACGTATTTAAAGGTACGACAAGTAGGGGACAGGTTCCCCATGAAGGGGGCAAGTCCGCAGGTGGCCTTTTATGATCATACCATTGCATTCAGATACCGTAGACGGTTGAGCGGGATAGGCAACCACGGGATAGGAAACCACGGGGTAGGAACCCGCGGGATAGGAACCCAGGATAGGAACCCGCGAGATAGGAATCCGGGAAAGGAACCCGCGGGATAGTAACTCGGGAGAGCAGACCACGGGATAGGAACCCCGGGATAGGAATTCGAGATAGGAACCCGCGAGATAGAAATCCGGGAAAGGAACCCGCGTGATAGTAACTCGGGATAGGAGCCCACGGGATAGGAACCCCCGGGATAAGAATTCGAGATAGGAACCCGCGAGATAGAAATCCGGGAAAGGAACCCGCGGGATAGGAACTCGGGATAGGAACTCACGGGATAGGAACCCCTGGGATAGGAACTCGAGATAGAAACCCGCGGAATAGGAACCCGGGTTACAAATCCGTGGGATAGGAACCCGGGATAGGAACCCGCCGGATAGGAACCCGCGCAGATGTCTACATCTTAACAAATGCTTTATCAATATTTCAACGGAGAGAACATTATGATACTTTATGTTAACACCGTGAAACCAAACCTAAAAGATGTGTCACATTGTGGAAAGTGGCAGAGCCAGAAAATATTTAAAGGTACGACAAGTAGGGGACAGGTTCCCCATGGGGGGGGGGGGGGGGCAAGTCCCCAAGTGGCCTTTTAGGATCATACCATTGCATTCAGATACTGTAAACGGTTGCGCGTGATAGAAACCCATGGGATAGGAACCCGCGGAATAAGAAACCGAGATAGGAACCCAGGGTAGGAACCCGCGAGATAGGAACTCGGGATAGGAACCCGCGGGATAGGAACCAGCGGGGTAAGAACCCGCGGGATAGGAACCTGAGATATGAACCCGGGGGAGAGGAAACCGGGATAGGAACCCGGGATAGGAACCCGCGGGACAGAAATCCTCGGGATAGGAACCCACGGTATAGGAACCCACGGGCTAGGAACCCGGGATACGAATCCGTGGGATAGGAACCCGGGATAAGACACTGCCGGATATGAACCCGCTGATATGTCTACAGTATCTGAATGCAATACAGTTTTCACGGAAGCAATAATATTAGATACCATTCTGGGAATAATCATCAAATATTTAATTAATAAAGCACCGGGTGGAATCTGATGCTTCATCAATTAAAACTTTACTGATGATGATTTTTATTACCTGGCAAACGGATATGCGTGGATATCACTGCCCATGCGTGGATTACGACCAGTCAACGGAGATTGTACTGTAGAATGAAGCCTTTGGGTAAATCTCCAATTTTCTGGGACGTCGAAAATAGAGATGCGTGACAACCATGACGCCACCTTCACATGAAGATATGTCTGAAGGTATGAAGAGCAGCAGGCATCCATGTTGTCTCTATGGGCTTGGGAGAGATTCCCTTTCAACAATAGAAATGACTTCATGATTTCCAAATCCATAGCATTGCATTCTGGATAACTGGTTATTAATGTCCCGGCCTTAGAGATTTTTCACTAGCTGTTAACCCTTTACCCAACGAATCGCCCGCGTAATATGCAAATTCAGCAGTTGAAAAATATTATATTTCAAAACAATTCAACAAAACCATATCATGTGACCCCTCGTTGGAACGAGCTCGTCGAGCTCGTTCCAACGAGGGGTCACATGATATGGTTTTGTTGAAATTTATTGAAAAATTTGAAAAAATGGTATTTAAAATAATAAATTTTGATATCGTCTGCGTTGGGTAAAGGGTTAAGTCTTCCTCTAGTATATTACCCAGACGCCTTTAGTTGAAGTGACAGGCCCCCTATCAATGGCGCCTGGGATTGTCATGCTGTATATTCCACTCTGCAGTATAAACCAACTACAAGAGATTGTTAAAATAAAGAGATGTGAAGTTTGTGTGGGTGTGTGTGGATGGATGGTGTGTGTGGTGGATGGGGAGAGGCAAATGAGGATCAAACTTAAAGTTTAGGGGCAAATGATCCCCTCCCCCCCCCCCCCACACACACACACACTCAAAGAGCCACCCTTTGACCATGCTCGGACCATGTAAAACAAATATGGCGGGAATATTGTAACTTTAAAATCGATCATAAATAAAGCCCTTTAACAGGCTGGAGAATCCACCAGGAAATTTTCCTCAAATTCTTTCAGTTTTTCTGTGAGAAAAATCACGAGAAAAAAATAGTAAGGTTTTAGCCAATGGACCCCCGGGTTCGTCCTGGAGGTCCATTGACTGAAATTTTTATGGTGTTTCCTAATACTTCTTAAAAACAAAAACGAAATATCGTTCGGTGGAATATCCACTCCGTGGGTGTCAAAAAATAATATATTTTCCAGTAATGTGATTCAGCACACACATATTGCCTCTGGGGTGATCCATTGACTGAGATATCGCCCTTTGAGTCGAACAAGACGCCATCTGCAATGCTTTAGCATTGCAGGTGGCACTTTGTACCACTCAAGAACGATATATCACTTGGGTTAAAAATGGTTATTCAAATTAAAAATAAATAAAAATAATAATGAAAACATGAATTTCCATCTGACTTTCTTGCTAGAATAACTCCGTAATAAATCGCAAACAACACAAATCCCCAGGTTATTAGTTGGACAGATGTATTTGTTTCGTGATTATGTTTCTTTCCACCTTCATAACAGGTGTGTATATACTGATCTGAGGGAATTTTGTTCATGCACGCATTTTCACTGTGGGAATTTTATCTGAAGGACATATTGTCCTGGTAGGCATTTTATCTTTAAGGAATTTTGCCAAAGGCCATTTTCTCCTACAATCGCCTTCTCAGCCCACATGGAAACAGGCAGTAAAACAAAATTTATAATTGGAACAATATGTTGTAGCCAGGTCATCACAGCAATATTGTTATATTTGTATTTATTTCCCAAATAGTCCAGAACCGTCACTTTCAGACGACCAATCGCCCTTTCTCTTTATGGCTCTCGGATTTTGAGAATAAGAAGAGTGGCAAGACGAAGAATGGCAAATGCTCATCTAGACAAATCTTGATTTTTTTTATTTTATTCAACGTTTCTTTTGTCATCCAGGGTCACCTCCCGTCTGACAGTTTTAGGGCTGGAGTAAGCTGGAGTACCCGGGGAGAACCACCAGGCAACGGCGACCAACTGTCGGACTTTTCAACGTACTGACTCTGCACAAGCAGGGTTAGCATTGGTTGAAGACAAGTACACAATCGCCGTGGAGTACGTCTTAGTACACACCGCCACCTTGCCCCATGTGGGTAGTGGGCAGTCGGGATTATGTGCCTTGTCCAAGGACACAATGCAGTTGCCCTGTTGGGGATCAGACCTTGAACCTTTCCAATGTCGTACCACTGAGCCACGCCGCTCCCAACGAATCTTAATTAATAAATGTATTCTTAAGCACATGTTTCCACAATGAAACTAAAGGACGGAAGTTGGTTTCAGCGCGCAAAAGTCACAGAGAGACGGTGCGAGGTAAATCAATCCCTTTCGGTAATAGTGGCGCTATCAAGAGTGTTTGTCTGGCAGCAGCGGAGAAGACAAATGATGTGATTAGTGGAAATACGAGATGTGGATTGAGTTTCTATTTTCTTCTCTTTTTAGCTGTGGGCTTTGCTGAACTGATAATTCGTCTCCTGTGTTCCAATGAGTTCTATGTGCCAGTAGGCACATAGAACACACTGGAACTCAGGCGACGAATTGGCGACACAGGCTTCAATTGTCAAAATTATTTAAATGTCTTTTTGAACTTGGCATCTTCAGCCATTTTCGTTCGTTTCTCACGTCCTTCTAGATCTAAGAATTCTATGGAGTATTGTTCATTTTCGGCAGCACGAGAGGGTCCTGGTGGAGGGGGTGGGGGATGGATGTCCTGATCCGGAAGAGCGGGTGGGTGGGTGGAGAGATTGGAGCAGGTGGCATAGAAATAACAGTTTTCATCTCCACAACGACATCACTGATAAAGTATCTATCCACTTTTCTAATCTCTGGGGTAAGCACCTGGGGGTTGGGTGGCAGTTACAAGAGTTGAAGGTTGGGAGATGGTAGTATGCTTCTCGGTCTTCTTTCGTCGCCTTCTCGTCCTTCTTACTTTTCAGGAATACTTCCAAGCACCGAGTGCCCCAACCCTTTTTTGTTGGTCATGTCCCATTCGAATGATGCGCAGTGTAAGTGTAAGGGGCGGTCCTCTCATAAAGGTGGTACCACTCCTAGGTGAATTAACAGGATAATCTTGATTGTATCTGGGAACCTCAATACAGCCATTGAGAGCTGCTGGGTGATTGCTTATCACGTCTTTTCGCTCTGAAGTCAGCGGCCCATCTATAAAGGGAGCATGCCGAGTCTCTTTTAGAACTCAAGCATTTAGAAGATTTTCCCGAATGTTTGCTATTCAGTAAAAGCACCTTTTGATTCCAGCGGCTTAGCAGTGATTTTTAGATAAGTCTTGCCTTCCTCTAGACTCTAGAGGCAATTGAAATTTCACTAGAAACCGCCGGCAAGGTAAATGTGATTTTTGGTCACATGACCTTTTATTGATTTCTGTTCTGCGACTATAAAGCTTGTAGAGATGAGATAGAGCCATTTGAGGTTAACACCTTCCAATAGAAGGTATTAAAGTAGACCTGAGGTACAGAGTTGCCCGTCATAGTAAAATAACTAAACTATTATACTATGTGGGCAGTTACCCTCAAGAACGCTTTCCCCAGAGGTCAATAGTCGATGTCCCTTGATTTTTAAAACTAGATACCCTGATAGACTCTGCCAAGCTCTTAAGCCATCAATCAATGTGAGGAATTCGATTCTGTTATGGCATGGAACCAATCTACTCAAATAATAATAGATCGTCTATGTTTAGATTTAGTCGTCTGGAATATTTCAGTTGGTTGGAAAAATGAAAACCTAGAGATATAAGGATATCAATGCTGTTTTAGTGGAACAATCGGCAGATCTTTGTTATTGTCTTCAAACTGTTTGCAGTCGAATTGGACTGAATATGGCGCAGTAAAATGTCACGTAGCATATAATAAAAAGAAAATCTGAGCTAGTTTAGTGAATATCGGGAATCTAACAATGTCAACAACATAGCCGGCATCTTTGAACTCTCAGACTCGGTAGGCCAAAGGTGAGGCGTAGTCTTACGGAGACTATCAGACCTGTCGTTTTTAAATCAAAGGAGAGTGATTACCCACCCCCCCCCCCCCCCCACAAACACACACACACTTCACAAGTGAGGCGTTATCTCACAGAAAATCAAACACTCAGGCCACCAGTCCAATCCTGTATGCAATCCGACCGTCTGAAACTTGGTGATAAGTGCGATAGCGTACCTCAAAAATGAA
This sequence comes from Pictodentalium vernedei, assembly GCA_031216915.1. Taxonomy (NCBI): domain Eukaryota; kingdom Metazoa; phylum Mollusca; class Scaphopoda; order Dentaliida; family Dentaliidae; genus Pictodentalium; species Pictodentalium vernedei. The sequence goes on from CM062293.1 coordinate 540,532,372, forward strand.
GCAGGGCGGGCTAATAACGGGGGCTCATCTTCTTTTCCATTTTATAGTTGGGGTGGGTGAGGTGCGTGTATTAACACCGAAGAACCCAGAGAGTGATGTTTCCACCATTATACTCTCAAATCTCGTGATAATGAATAAAAACACAAGGTTTAAGTGAATAGAACTTCTGATTAAATCCGTTGGTCCGTGAGCTGAAATACGGCCCTGTGAAGCTTCATTAAATCCGTTGGTCCGTGAGCTGAAATACGGCCCTGTGAAGCTTCATTAAATCCGTTGGTCCGTGAGCTGAAATACGGCCCTGTGAAGCTTCATTAAATCCGTTGGTTCGTGAGCTGAATACGGCCCTGTGAAGCTTCATTAAATCCGTTGGTCCGTGAGCTGAAATACGGCCCTGTGAAGCTTCATTAAATCCGTTGGTCCGTGAGCTGAAATACGGCCCTGTGAAGCTTCATTAAATCCGTTGGTCCGTGAGCTGAAATACGGCCCTGTGAAGCTTCATTAAATCCGTTGGTCCGTGAGCTGAAATACGGCCATGTGAAGCTTCATTATATCCGTTGGTCCGTGAGCTGAATACGGCCCTGTGAAGCTTCATTAAATCCGTTGGTCCGTGAGCTGAAATACGGCCCTGTGAAGCTTCATTAAATCCGTTGGTCCGTGAGCTGAAATACGGCCCTGTGAAGCTTCATTAAATTCGTTGGTCCGTGACCTGAAATACGGCCCTGTGAAGCTTCATTAAATCCGTTGGTCCGTGAGCTGAAATACGGCCCTGTGAAGCTTCATTAAATCCGTTGGTCCGTGAGCTGAAATACGGCCCTGTGAAGCTTCATTAAATCCGTTGGTCCGTGAGCTGAAATACGGCCCTGTGAAGCTTCATTAAATCCGTTGGTCCGTGAGCTGAAATACGGCCTTGTGAAGCTTCATTAAATCCGTTGGTCCGTGAGCTGAAATACAGCCCTGTAAAGCTTCATTAAATCCGTTGGTCCGTGAGCTGAAATACGGCCCTGTGAAGCTTCATTAAATCCGTTGGTCCGTGAGCTGAAATACGGCCCTGTGAAGCTTCATTAAATCCGTTGGTCCGTGAGCTGAAATACGGCTCTGTGAAGCTTCGATATTAGATTCGATTTCGAATTTTAAGTTGCTATTCGGTTCGATTCGAATCGGCTGCATCTAAACAGAAATACCTGTACCCATGCCACCAGCCATGCTAATTCCAGTCTTACTAGACATTACCAACTGTTGAATGAAAAGAAATTTAAAAGTTTCCAATCAATATCAACGATGAACTGTTGATAGCGGCTTGCCCTGTACAGTGCCTTATTATGTCAGCTAATGAAATTCGCCAATCACAGCCCCCGAATAGTGGGACGGTACTGAGCCGTATTGGGTCACCTGCAGCCCGAGGTAACCTAATAAAAACTCGTATTAGGTCAGAACCGCCATTTTGTTTCGACGTGGAAATTCCTCACCTCGCGGTGCTTTTATATCCATATTGAAGAAATTGCAGTACAATCAAACGTCCCTCCGTGTCTATATGTCTCATTTTCTCTTGTTTTATAATAAATTTATTGTGAAATTTATTTTCTAAATGTAAATTTAATTATTTGAAGTGAGAAATATTACTGTATTCGAACTACCGATAACGGTTAAAAATTGTTTTATCCCAGCTCTATATTCTGGTAAATACCATCACGTCGAGTGCCAAACGCTATTTTTTAAAAATAGTGACTGCACTATAATGAGATTGTAAGAAATGAATCACAGCTATGAAGGAAAAGATGCGAGATACATTTATTTTGTTCGAATTCTATAAAATCGAACGTTTCGGACATTTTCTGCACACTCAAGACAAAGTGACAGTACGAAGAAAAGCGTCTATCGCTGTTGTCTGTGTTGTCAAGGAAATTATACACAAACAGGGAGACAACTGTGCACGTTTGTTACAACTTACATAGCGTTTTGCGCCAGTTTTGAAAATGTGCCGGCGTTCAAATTTGATTGTTATTTTGTTTTCGCTGGCATAATAAATACGTTACAGGACGTTCAGGTGGCGGATACGGTATCATATGAGGCTCGGCAAAAACAATATTGGACTCGGCGGGTACGCCGAGTCCAATATTGTTTTTGCCGAGCCTCATATGATACCGTATCCGCCACCTGAACGTCCTGTAACTTATAATGTACCGATGATTCTCACACCCGTTTCTGTTTGGAACTATAAACCTTATTCAGATCATGTTAACAGCCTACACCACTTCCCCCAGTTAGTCAGCTTTAAGACGCCCCTGATTCGATTTGAATTCGAATAACAGACCCGATTTGATTCGATTTGAAGCGAAAATGTGTGATTCATAGAGCCCTAAGCTGAAACTCGTCTTGCGTTTTTTTATATTTTCTTACAATTCGATTTAGCTTGATGAAAAAGGATTTTGAGGAATTTTTAGTAGTAACCCATCTCCACGTGTGATATTTCTTATACAGTTTATGTGGTAAACCATGCAATGGAAACAGAAAAGCGAGATTATCATGTCACCAATTGCGTCAGTGGCTTAAGCTCTATATGATATTTTTAGTTGTTCAAGAATCTGATTTACATGTATCACGTGTCGTCAACTATCTGTGTTGGGTAATGGCCCTTACCAAGTTTCGTCAACTATCTGTGTTGGGTGAGGTGTGACAATGAAGACGGTTATACTGATAGCAGATGTAATGTTACTAACAGCAATACCATTGTCAAACAAGAGTTATTACTGAAGGCAATTACACCCCTACTGCACTCCTGGGCCACTGAAGCATAACCGAATTAAAAACCAAAACGATAAAAAATCATGAAAAATTGACAAAGTAAGGGCCGGAACTCGGGCGAAAAATACACGGGTGATTTTTGTATAACGTTTACATGAGCGGTTCGTCACAATGATCTCTCATACCAAATTTCATGGAAATCCGTCTACTCTCTGCTGGGATATTGCTGCGGACAGATTGGCGGACGCACCTATGGACGTACGCATGTAATTCAGTATACCTCCCATTCTCCTCAATAACTGTAATGCAAAACTGTAAACATGAAACTATCTTAACTCCTCCAAGTGTCTAAGAATTTCACTGTGCTCAAATGTCACATACAAAATTAATATAAACTACATTCAGCCAGTCAAAACATATATACGACTGACAGTAGTAAAAGATATGGTTTTCGATGTTGTTTGACCGGATGAGGCTCGGTGGAGGTTGAACCTCCTCCAGGTAGGGGAGTCAAAGGAGGTCATGGGGAGGGGTGATGGCGGTAAGGGTGCAGGATTATTTTTTAAAAACTAATTTTTTTTAAATAATTTTAATGCTATGACGTAATCCCTCTAATAATAGAATGACGTATGATCATTTAAATGAAATTTTAAATTTAGATGGCGTAACAAGCTGGTCTTCAACAATTTTCGTTAAAGTATCTGTGAAATGTATAATTAATTTTAAAACATTTAAATGGCGTAACACTAATAAATACCAACAATTCAAAAAAGCTGTTGGTCTTCAGTAATTTTCGTAACAGTATCTATGAAATGGATTATTAATTTTAAAACATTTAAAAATACCAACAATTAAAAAGCTATTGGTCTTCATTAATTCGTCCACTGAGTTCCAATGTGTTCTATGTGCCTACTGGCACATAGAACACATTGGAACTCAGGGGACGAATTTTCGTTAAAGAATCTATAACTGATTTAAAAGGATTTAAATTTATTAACAATTATTCTAACATGTTTTCTTGAAAAAAAACAAAATGACGCAGCAGATTGTTGGAAATACATGAATATGGATGGCATGCTTCAATAAAGCAACATTGTGTAGTGTCAGAGAGCGTAATTGGGGGACCTATTGTACTTTTGAACAATGGATCACCTACCCCTTTTGTTTTGATACATATAAACATCAGTGAAATTTAAATGGCGGAGTCATATTTTTTTGTCTTCTCACTTAATACGGTCTGTCGCCTGTAAAAACAGCCGTAGGTATTTAACAGCTAATTGTGTTAAAGAAGTTCCACAACAGTTTTCTTACAAAAATTGACAAAATCAAGTAAATGCTTTTCAGACCTGTTGTTTCTCTCAAAGGAAATGACAATAATTGCCTTTAATTGTTAAACTCAAGTAAAAAAGGAACGGTGCTCATATTAAGGTGATAGTCCCTGTGACTTGTTTATCGATGAAAATGTATCGTAGAAAACATCCATAAATTGTTAACGAGCCAATAGAAAGCCATACCCCTTTGTGTTTGCTCTTGTTCATGCCCAGCCAATCAGTGTGCAGGAAATCGTCACGTGTTCAATCAAGCACCCGTCAAATTTCATTTTGTGTTTCCGATAACAAAGGTCGCCGTCTGATGTCATCAAAATTAGTACAATCTAATAAAATGTGTTCGATTGTCAACAGGCATTGAGAGCGAATATCTTTTGATCATATATTATATCTCACGTGACTTTCTTGCATTCTGATTGGCTGAAAGATGATACCCTATTTCGTGTAGTTTGCATCCACAGAACTGACCAGGCACTACACCCAGGCACTACACGTTTTCTATTTTTAGCACACTACTATATCAGTTTTCTTTTCATACTGGGCGAATAAAACTGATCAGGCAAAATTTAAAAATCGATTCACAGAGGCACAACATCCACAAAACGACCCGAAAAGAAATCTTTGTGGAAAACTGTATCGCTTTTCCATTGTTGAAGTCACATTTTTCGAGGCGTTCATTTTATTCCTTGAGAAGATGATCCATATCTCGTTTCGAAGAGAATGATCCATACCTGGGTCCAACTTTCATGAGAACGCGTCCGGATATGAAAAATCGTTTGTTTCGCTGCTTATATTATTTCGCTATTTAATTGTATGTTTTGGGCAGTAAACGAATAAATAATGGAATTCACGTGAATCTTCGGAGTTTGTATCCCGTGCTGACCCTTTCGGTAATATATGTGTGACAAATGTGTGGACATTATCAAACTGCGTTGTCAAATTTCGAAAATTTTAGCTTTCATTCGAGAGTTGCGCGATTCTAGAATACACAGTTCCGTTTGGGGGAAATGTTTTGCTTACTCTTGCCGACCGATTCAAAATCTGTCTTCTGCTCATATCAATAATCCAAGTTAGCCGTGTTTTGGAAGAAGAAAATGTTTTTTAAAAACTACATGGTATTTTTTTCTATATATAACGCTGGTTGGTAGGGCTGCTACCTTGGTAACAGATTAACAAATCAGACAGATGTTTTTCTTGATGGGTGTTCGATATAATATAAGGATTAGTGCATGTCTTGTCGTTGACTACGCTTCGCGGCGGGAACTACACCACCTCACTGGGCACTATATGGACGTAGTCAACTCCAAGCCATGCACTATTCCTTAAATATTACCCTCTGACAAAGAGGAATGTGTAAGTTTTGTTTTACCAATTCGGCCGAGACCAAGACCTATACTTATCAGTAATAGGAGTTCGGAGGCGAATGAGCTTGTCATTTGTCGCTCCATCCCATTCCGCCTACCACACAGTTTTGAGATACTTATTGATGTGTGGTTTAAAATCACTAAAAGAAATTTTACAATCAGTCGGAGGCGTGCCCAAAGCGTGTTTTGCTTCACTGCCTGCCCTTGTGTTGACAGAGCTGCTAACATGTCAATGTAACCAGCAAACACGCGATATCATATTGACCAGATATAGGAGTATTCAATTTTTCACGAACTTCCAAAATGAGAGGGTTCTTCAACTTAGATTGAGTAAAGCTGGTGAAGAGGAAAGAGAGTCGGAAAAGATAATCGATTTCCTTTCCTGTACATTCTCGACGTGTTCAAGCGTTAGGTGCTGAGCCTTGATCTCAGCCGTAAAATTAGAACTTGTATTTGGTATTCTGACTGAGGTGACATGAGTAACAACATCTGATGATACATTGTAACCATCTTTATGTCCATCTGTCTAGATCCCTTCTATATGCACCATACTTAGACTTTAGTGTGACATATTTTTACTTGAACTGATAGAGTTTGTCTCAGATTTTTTTGAGGAAGCAAGGTCCAAAATGATAGAAGGTTGCCTTGGATGTCTGGTGGAATATGCAGTTTAAGGCTCTTGTTTGTAGAATCAAGTGAGGGCTGACACCATATGGGTGTAATTCCCAATGGAGGATTATGTTTCTGATGCCTGTTAAAACATTCATCATTTTCAGGGTCTGAGACACAATTATAATATATTATAACAAGGGTTTGCTGCAATAGTCAACAGTTTAGAAACATATTGGAGTGACAGTTTAATTCTGCGCTTCTCTAGAGAAGGCTCCTCTGCCTCAACGAACATCGAATCCACTGGTGATGTTCTAGCATCACCGAGGCTAATTGCTATACCACTATTATGAATTGCATCAAGTGGTTTGAGATACGATTTTCCCGCAGAACCGTAACAACATAACTGTAATTCAATTTTAATCTAACAAGTGATCTATACAGATGGAGTATTGGTTGTTTTTGTCAACACCCTAGTCAGTGCTACCAACCATCTTGTTTGATATAGAGGTGGAATTCTATTCATTGTCAAACAATAAACCTATGAAGTCCACTAGTTTAACCCTTTTACACAACGCAGACGATATCAAAATTTATTATTTTAAATATTATAAATTTTTCAAACAATTTCAACAAAATCATATCATGTGACCCCCTCATTGGAACGAGCTCAACGAGCTCGTTCCAAAGAAGGGTCACATGATATGGTTTTGTTAAAATATTCTAAAAAATAAATAAGATTTTTTCAGCTGCTCAATTTGCATATTACGCGGGCGGATGTGGCCCATTCATTAGGGCAAGGGTTATCGCTACTTTAACAGCTTTAATGGTACAGCCATCTATTTTCAATTCCGGATCAAGGTGGTGCTTCCGAAACTTGCAGAAATAAACACAATTCGTTTTGGTCTTCGAAAACTTGAAACTGTTTTCTGTTACCCATTTATGAATTCGGTTTAAACACAATTGAAGTTTGCGTTCAATAACGTTCATATTTTTATTACAATGGCAAATTAAAAAGTCATCGTCATACAATAACGAATCTACCCTATTCTCAATTGCGTCAATGATGCAATTGATTTTAACAGAAAACAGGGTAACCGGTAGAATACTACCTTGAGGAACACCCAATTCTTGCACCTGTTGATCAGATAATGTGGACCCAACATGAACTTGAAATTGACGATTCTTTAAAAACAATTTCTATAAAAAGAGGCATGCGCCCTCTCAACACCATGTTAAAAAGATCGTTTCAAGTCACATACTTCCACGTTGTATCATATGCACTCACCAGATCAAAGAAAATTGCCACCACATGTACTCTTCTGGCAAAGACATTTCTGATGAATGTTTCAGGTCTGACCAATCATCACAGTTCTTCCCTGACTTCGGAAACCAAACAGAACATTCGCAAGTAAATTGTTCGATTCCAGAAACCAGACAAGTCGATTATCCTTGATTATCCTTTCCATGGTATGGTTTTGCACCGTCAACTTGTTATTGCAATACGTTTGTAATTACTTGGATTGCAGTCGTCTTTATCGGGCTTTAAAACATGAATTATTGTTGCTTTTCGCCAGGAAGGTAGAACCTCGCCTGTCCCTCAAGTGTCATTAAAAACTGAGAGTAAAAGTTCAAGCGAAGTTTGAGGCAGGTGTTTTAAAAGGTGATAGACACTTTGTATACAGTAGATCCCCAACATAAAATGTCCTGCCATTAGAAGGCCCTCCAAAAATTAAAAATAAAGAACTACCTGGCTGAAGATTTATATACAGGTGTTAACATAATTTTCAGTATGTTGCCGTTGTGTTTTTCTCGGTTAACTTTTATAGCCCAAATCTCAAAAGATTATCAAAATATAGACTTTAGGATAAACATATCGCCCATTGAGTTTTAATGTGTTCTATGTGCCAGTATATGCATGGAACACATTGGAACTCAGGGGACGATATGTCATCACCATCAGAAGCTCTCGGGGGGGGGGGGGGGGGGGGGCAACAGGGACCTAAGATTTTTAAAGTTCCCTAATCCTCACCAACGAGATCAAACACCCCTCTCAAGGATTCCCCTTTCCTCTCTTCGACACTCTGCAACAGCTTTGAACAACGGTATTGCACATGTCTTCAACACGATCTACTTAACAGTGCAACTGTTCGCAAGCATCTCATTAAAGTCATGCTCTCAGGTCACCATTCTCATTCTGTTCGGAATTTGACGATATTATGGGCTGTTTGTTCACCCACATTTCGTGGAGTTCGCACCCGGATGACCGTTAATATGCTGTGATGTCCCTTTGCTCACAAAGACATAAGTCAGTGCCACCACGATTAATCGATTAATCGTCGTAAATAATCGACGATTAATCGTACCTAAATGACCCCCCCCCCCCTCCTCTCCCTCTCTTTGAAGCCGATAAAAATGAAGTTCAAGTCAGTTGACCTACCTCAAGGAAACAACGAAGACGATCCTTTTTAGGTGCATTCACAGCTTTGATGTTCTGAACTTTTGAACTGTCAGTGTAATAATCAAGACCGGTCGGCAGTTGCGAACTTCGCAACTGCCGACCGGTCTTGATTATTACACTGACGGTTCAAAAGTTCAGAACATCAAAGCTTTGATGAATGTACCTGGAAGACTATTGCTTCCAACAGCGTCTTGGGGTTTAACATCCATGTTCTTAACTCTTTTCCTTTGGAAACAATAGTTTTTTCATCAAATTTTCTTTTAATTATTAAACGTCTAAAACGGGATACAATTTACCGATTATTCGACAACGAAAAATACTAATCGATTTCGCCGTGACGATCAATAGTCGATTAATCGATTAATCGTGACAACCCTAATCTAGTGGTTTCAATAACCAGTTCGGACTTCAGTTCTTACCAAAAATGTCTTTGGAATGAGATTGTGGTGCTTATTACAGTAGTTGCTGGCTTTCTGATCCATTAGCTCCCTTGTAGCTTCTAGTAGTAAAAAGCAACTCGGACAAGCAGCTCCTATTCTGGATACCGATACTTTTATTACAAGTTAAAGTCTTAGAACTTCACTAGCATCAAAATATCAAAAATAGTCTAACACACTATACATCAATGCTGGAGTGACAGTTTTTTCTTAGGATAGTCGAGGCTTTCTGTGTTGCCAACAATTTCACTTAATATGTGTAGATTCGCTAACAACGTACCATTTGTAAGTGAGATCGGGGGTGTGAGCTCTGGCGTTTTGCTGGCTGTTATATACACAGAATTACGTGACTGGCCTGGGTAGTAGAATTGCAAATTCCTGCTTGGTAAGCATCATGCGATCGAGAGAAATTTAATCAGTTGATCAAGTGATATGAGGAACCCATAGCTAAAATAGTGCCTTCACCGGGGCGTCCCAATATTCTAACATTAGTCCCCAAGCTTCATTGGGCATCGGTATGGAGCATGTCCGATGTTAGAAGTCCACGTGCAGCCCTGCGTGCCAAAATTTAGAAATTGTGCCGAAGCACTCCCCCACCACAAACACACTCATACAAAAACACACACATTTTATAGCAGGGATGGATAATACCAAATCTGGATGATCTCATTGGTGGTCCCATGTGACGTAATCAGTCACGTGATTGAGTGGCATAATGTTGGTTGTCATGGTAGCCGACGTGAGCTGCCAAGTGGCGATGCCAATGCCATGTTGATACGTGTTGTTAGTGAGCACGAACAGCACGTGTTGTTCAGGTGTTACGTGTCTCCGTCCCCCGTTCAGTTTACTAGACGCCCCCATCTTGCTTTCTGTAGTGACACGTTGTTACTTGAGAGGTGGCAGAGGCAAGTAACCTCCTAGAGGGATGGTGCTTTTTCTGAAGCTTTATTCGAATCAATGGAAGTACCTTAGCGGCTCAAGATCTTTTAGAATCCTATTTTCTATCTCTTCTCCTTATGCCGGACCCTATTCTATCTAATCTCACCTCAGCACTCTGTCTACTTCTGTCTACTCTCTTAATCTGTTCTGTCCTCTACCACTATCCAAGTCGAAGAATGAACAAACAGATAGTTCCATTTACCACTCAGTACTCAGGAAACATAAACCCGAGGCTTGTCAATTCATTTTCGTCATATGAGGCAATGGGGGGCTATGGCTATCCCTCTCTGACGTTTAACAACACGTCTCTTGTTTAAGAATACTTCAGGGTCCGACCGTCGATGGTCTTCCAGACACATTTTTAGAAGTTCTCCTTCTTCTCAAGTCATGAATTTTCGATTTTCGTCTTCTCCGTCTCACAACACGAATGTCGTTCTTCTGGGCGTGTTATAAATGTTAGTAGTATGTCATGCACGTTTGAGGGATAGGTTAGATGATCTCATTTGGATGATCTCATGTGACATCATAGTCACGTGACCCAGTTGCGCCATGTTGTGTTGTCATGGTAACCCGCGTGAGCGGCCATGTTGTGACGTCATCTCCATAGAGATACGTGGTGCTAGGGCGCATGCGCAGCGCGTGTTGTTAGGGTGATACGTGTTTCCGTCGTCCATTTTGTATACTGGAAGCCGCCATCTTGGGTTCTATGGTAGCACGTGATTGCTATGTTACCAATGGCTTCTAACAAGACAGGGGTATGTTCGGGGGTGTGTTCCTTTGTACAGGAGTATTTTCTAGAACGACTTCCCTGGATAATTACCACAAACAACCCGACAATCCCTCCAAATCACCAAAATCCACCCAAAATCACCGAAATTGACTTTATTTCCCCAATTTATCGGCTTAGCACGTAGTGCTATAGTACTAAGGGGTACAAGGGGGTGTGTTCTTTTGTAGAAGAGTAATGTTCTGGATTAGAATTCTCCCAGAACCCCTTTTTGGATCCCTGTCCCATGACGTTTTTCCCATTAAAAGACACGTTCCTTTGGTCATAACCCAGATCTCTGCTTCTATCTATATACGCAATAGTTTACGTCTATCTGGCCATGTTCCTTTGTTCTAGAATATACTCTAGTAGCGTAGAAGATCCTATTAGATGGAACAGCTTTGCTTATTATTACTATATTTAGCAATTCCTGGTCTATTCTTGTTAGTTCTGACCCTATTCCGAGTACTCTTGTTGTTTCATTTATCTAGATCATTTATAACCAATCAGACTGCTTGCTTTCCCATAATCTGTAAACAGAGCTATCTCCCTTGTGTATAACAAAAGCTGCCCCAAAGCCAATAAGCTATCGAGCAGTTAATGATAAGTCATTGCTCGAACTACTCGAAGCCCATCGAGCAAATGAGCCTTAGAGTAATTGCTCGATCGAGTGACTCGGCATATTGCTCGAACGACTCGAATCCCAGCGAGCAAATGAGCCAACGAGCAATTGCTCGTTCGAGTGACTCCTCGAACGACTCTTCGACTCTTTTCAGTATCTGAGGATACCTATGGCCCAGGTATTGTATTATTTGAGGATACTTATCGAGGATACCTTTTAGAGGATACTTATCTGAGGATACTATTATCTGTACCACAAGATATACCTATCCCAAATATCCCTTATAAGCCATCGATCAGTTACTGAAAAGTCATTGCTCGAATGACTCGAATCCCATCGAGCAAATGAGCCAACGAGCAATTGCTCGATCGAGTGACTCCTCGAACGACTCTTCGACTCATTTCAGTATTTGAGGATACCTATGGCCCAGGTATTGTATTAAGCCGATAAATTGGGGAAATAAAATCAATTTCGGTGATTTTGGGTGGATTTTGATGATTTGGAGGGATTGCCGGGTTGTTTGTGGTAATTATCCAGGGAAGTCGTTGCAGAAAATACTCCTGTACAAAGGAACACACCCCCGAACATACCCCTGTCTTGCTAGAAGCCATTGGTAACATAGCAATCACGTGCTACCATAGAAACCAAGATGGCGGCTTCCAGTATACAAAATGGACGACGGAAACACGTATCACCCTAACAACACGCGCTGCGCATGCGCACTAACACCACGTATCACTATGGAGATGACGTCACAACATGGCCACTCACGCGGGTTACCATGACAACACAACATGGCGCCACTGTGTCACGTGACTATGACGTCACATGAGATCATCCAAATGAGATCATCCAACCTATCCCTCAAACGTGCATGACATACTACTAATATTCAAACCTATGTACTTGGTTATAAAATAGTACCATTCCTCCGTTTGCTATGCTTCTCCATATTGTTTCTGATCTCATCAAGTCACAATTTGTAGTCAGCCATGAGAAGAACGTTTTGACCTTCCGCGTGACGAACGTGGGTTTGTGGGTTTTAAGTTACATTATTTTTTTTCGAAACTAGAAACATGGCTGACAATTTTCGTCACTGGAGGAGATTTACAGGAAAGTTAACACCCCTCAATTTCCCCAAGCTGTCAGTAAATTTAACACTAAGGGTATGGGAATTTCATATAAAAATCGAAATTTCGAAATATTAGCGACATTATATCAACGTTGTGCACATCATTTCACAAACTTCAGATATTTTCCTGTAAAGTAGTCTAAAAATAGAGATGTATTTTTACATTTTTTCCCTATCAGTTTGAACGGTTGACTGTTATTCTCTGTACAGTTAAAACTAGAAGTACCGTCATGAAATGCGCACAAATATCACGTCGATCTGCCCGTTAATCTACGCGTTATGACCATAGTAAGGCTATCAAATTCTGTACATATGCCCTGTGCACAATCAATGCTTCAGCCAATGGACCTCCGAGTAACCCGGAGGTCCATTGGCAGAAACATTGCCTGTGTTTGCTATGAGTAACCAGGAGAACCTGTCGTGCTTTGGGTGTTATTCGATATAGCAATTGCGCACAATTCCTACGCGCAGTTAAGCATAAATAAGCGCACAGTTCGTGACAGGACTTCTAGTTTTAACTGTATGAACCCATTTAAAAATAAGAAAACCGTGTTTTCACCAGCTTTTGATGTTCTGTAACCTTTTTCTGTTAATTATATCAACAGCATGCACATCGTTAAATACAATACAAACACTGTCCGTTCCATTAATATAAAAGCCTAGGGGGCGCGGTGGCTCAGTAGGTAGAGGTGCTGGCTGCAAGCCGAGAGGTCCTCGGTTCGAATCCAACCTGCGGCAACCGCGTTGTGCCCATGGGAAGACACTTCACCCCCATTGCCCACATGGGGGCACGGTGACGCTGTGTACTAAGGCGTACTGCACGTCGATGGTGCACCTGTCTTCAGCCAATGCTAACCCTACTTGTGTGGAGTTAGTATGTTGGGGAGCTGACAGTTGCTCGCCGTTGCTCGGTGGTTCTCTCCGGGTACTCCGGCTTCCTCCTCCCGTAAAACTGTCACGGTCATGGTTAGCCATTGTGCAGAAATATGTGACCTTAAACACCAATAAATAAATAAATAAATAAATAAATAAATAAATATGAAAGTCTAGCAGGTGTCATTTGCTAATTGTGTTCCAGGGAAGAATAAAAACTTGCAAATTACTGTACAAAACACATTGAATCAAAGTGAACACTTAGTGTTGGAAGATGTGATACTGATAGATTTTATTAATGTACTGTGATGGATTATTTTGGTTTGGGTTTTTTTCTCACTGCATACGCAAAATGCATTAAAGCCTTAGGATGTCATGAAAAATGTTTTTCAAACATGCGCAATTTAATTCCTGAGTGCCGTAGAATCAACAAGGGGCGCTGATTTTTATAGTAACTGGCACAGCGGTGGTTCGAACGCACTGCAAGAGAGTTTCCTTCGGAAACAAACCACCTGGTGAAAATATATTACCACGCACGCGCAATATATGGATTAGTGCGGTTTTACTTTGACTCATTGAGGCAATCTTCTGGTAGAAATAATTCACTGAGTATTCCGTGTGTTGTGAACTTACGCCAACCGCCTAGAGAAACTATACTTACCACGCACGCGCACCTTATGGGTTAGTATAGTTTAGCTATAACTGAGTGGGACATTCTTCCGATACAGTTAACGTTTTGAGTATTCCGACCGTTCTGCACTAACCCTTATATCCTTGCTAAACTAGCATTCCCTTTTAGGGTCTGTCGGTAGCCGATCGGTGTGCGTCATTTAGTACAGTTTCGCTATAACTGAGTGAGACAATCTCCCTATAAAATTAACTTATTGAGTATTCCACGTGTTCTGTATTAACCCCTATATCCTTGCTTAACTAGTATTCCCTTTTAGGGTATGTAGGTGGTCCAGCAGTGTGCGACATTTATTATAAAATCGTTTACAATGTCTCCGACTCGTCATGACGCATTCCAAAGATACCACGAAATTAGGAAATACACCCTATTTACGACACTACACTCTAACATCAGTTGGAATCAAATCAACTCGAATCTACTGCGTTGAGTTAATATGAATCCAATTGGGTTCATATTCACTCAATCCAGTTGATTTGTTTTTTTTAACCAAACTGATTTTAGAGTGTGCGCATGCTGGCAAATTTAACATTGTATAACAAGCTACTCTTGAAACAATTGATAGATTGGGATGAATGGAGTTTACTACTTGGTGAAACACGTGGCTTAATTGAGCATTTTAGGGACAAGAAATACATCCACAATTGATAACAATCATAGATGAAGATATTATTTATCATATAATTACATCACTTATTTCTCCACAATAGACTTCATGGAAATAGGCGAAAACGTCTCTTTTTAAAATTTCCCGTGTTTCATAGAATCAAGAAATGACGCTTGCTTTATTTACATTGGCATAGCGAGAGTTCGAACCCACGCCGAGAGAGTTTCCTTCGGCACCAACCGCCTAGCGAAACTATACTGAACCACGCACACCACTCGGCCACCGAGTGGTGTACGTGGTTCAGTATAGTTTCGTCGACAGGGGTAGCCGAGTGGTGTGCGTGGTTCAGTATAGTTTCACCGACAGTGGTGGCCGAGTGGAGAGCGTGGTTCAGTACAGTTTCGCCGACAGGGGTGGCCGAGTGGTGTGTGTGGTTCAGTATAGTTTGACCGACAGGGGTGGCCGAGTGGTGTGCGCGGTTCGGTATAGTTTCACCGACAGGGGTGGCCGAGTGGTGTGCGCGGTTCAGTCTAGTTTCACCGACAGGGGTGGCCGAGTGGAGAGCGTGGTTCAGTATAGTTTCACCGACAGTGGTGTCCGAGTGGAGAGCGTGGTTCAGTACAGTTTCACCGACAGGGGTGGCCGAGTGGAGAGCGTGGTTCAGTATAGTTTCACCGACAGGGGTGGGCGAGTGGTGTGTGTGGCTCAGTATAGTTTCACCGACAGGGGTGGCCGAGTGGTGTGCGCGGTTCAGTACAGTTTCACCGACAGGGGTGGCCGAGTGGTGTGCGCGGTTCAGTCTAGTTTCACCGACAGGGGTAGCCGAGTGGAGAGCGTGGTTCAGTATAGTTTCACCGACAGTGGTGGCCGAGTAGAGAGCATGGTTCAGTACAGTTTCACCGACAGGGGTGACCGAGTGGAGAGCGTGGTTCAGTACAGTTTCACCGACAGGGGTGGCCGAGTGGTGTGCGCGGTTCAGTATAGTTTCACCGACAGGGGTGGCCGAGTGGTGTGCGCGGTTCAGTCTAGTTTCACCGACAGGGGTGGCAGAGTGGAGAGCGTGGTTCAGTGTAGTTTCACCGACAGTGGTGGCCGAGTGGAGAGCGTGGTTCAGTGTCGTTTCACCGATAGTGGTGGCCGAGTGGAGAGCGTGGTTCAGTACAGTTTCACCGACAGGGGTGGCCGAGTGGAGAGCGTGGTTCAGTACAGTTTCGCCGACAGGGGTGGCCGAGTGGAGAGCGTGGTTCAGTATATATAGTTTCACCGACAGGGGTGGCCGAGTGGTGTTGTGGTTCAGTATAGTTTCACCGACAGGGGTGGCCGAGTGGTGTTATATATAGTTTCACCGACAGGGGTGGCCGAGTGGTGTTGTGGTTCAGTATAGTTTCACCGACAGGGGTGGCCGAGTGGTGTGCGCGGTTCAGTATAGTTTCACCGACAGGGGTGGCCGAGTAGTGTGCGCGGTTCAGTTTAGTTTCACCGACAGGGGTGGCCGTGTGGTGTGCATCATTCATTATAGTTTCACCGACAGGGGTGGCCGAGTGGTGTTCTTGGTTCAGTATAATTTCGCCCACAGCGTCTGTCAGTGGCCAAGTGGTGTGCTTGGTTCAGTATAGTTTTACCCACAGGGTCTGTCGGTGGCCGAGTGGTGTGCATGGTTCAGTATAGTTTCACCCACCGGGTCTGTCGGTGGCCGAGTGGTGTGCGTGGTTCAGTATAGTTTCGCTAGGCGGTTGGTGCCGAAGGAAACTCACTCGTTGTGAGTTCGAACCCTCGTTATGCTAGTGAAAATGTGTGATTTAGTTTAAAAATAGACAATGTTCAAACAATTTTGACACTGACTGGTCTGTAGTTTTCATGCATGTCATTGTTGACTGAGAATGACAGTATCATTTTTGAAAAATTACAAAATCACTTGCATCGATTTGCATTCAATCCAAGCAATCGATCATTTGCATTACTGTTCAATCTAAGACACCACTAAGTTCGTTCAATTAAGTGTCCCGTTTCTACACAATTTATGCATAAACCAGAGGAGCCTCGCAACAAATGAATGAACTGTTGACACGGGAACTTATACAAGTCTGGAAAACATTGAATTGTCTAGCTCTTTCAATCAGTCAGTCGAATGCCGATACAAACGCTGTATTCGATACCAAAAAGAGATAATTAACATTTTGTTCTTGTCAGTTAGAAAGTCAAACACAGTTTGCTTCCTTAACTCCGAGCATTAGCCCAAGAACATTAGGTTTCACTAGGGAAAAAAATCGGAGAAAGCTGATTTTTTCAGGGAATGTCGAGTACATGTCACTGAACGATTAGACAAAAGTCCCCTAAAATCCCAGTTGAGCGTTTTTTTCTACAGCCTTTTTTCGAAAACGCGTTTGAAAAAAATAAAAAAAAATCGCACGAACTTTGTAACCTCGAATTGATCAAACTGTATTTTTTGTTTACGCGTATTTCGAGCTACATAATGTCTAATATACATTTACCTAGTGGAAAATGTGCATTCTGTGACAATTTCTGCGCAAAATTATTGAAAATTCACAAAAAAGTATCGGATTTACGCAAAAAATGACGATTTTCCTAACGGATTTGCCCAAAGGGTCGTAGTACAGAACGGGATGTTAGTTGGACAGACGATAAAAAATCCACCACCATTTGAAGACTTTTATCATTGCTTACAAAATAGACATTATGGAAGACCCCCCTCTGCTTCTGACCTAGTTCCCCTTTTGGCATAAAATTCGTCAGCATGAGAACTCAACTATTTTCGGGCTTGGGACCGAACAGACACGTCTGTGTCTGGCAGCATTAGATCAATAAATAATATTTACAGAATGTACAAAAATCAATAAATAATATTTACAGAATGTACAAATCAATCAACATGGATTAAGTTACATTGACTATTATCAACGCTATATACAGAAATGACATGACCTATATACATATTATTCATCGAACTCAGAAATTTCCGACAGGACAGTGTTTCTGTGGTTGTTACAAGAATCCGAACTGCAAATACACAAACCTGAGCAAGAGAGTCCTGCCTTCTTACACCCACACCTTTTTGTACAAGCACTCTTGCAACCACAACTGATCAGATTCAGTAGGTTATCGGGGGCACATGGCTTTGTGGCTGCAGTCGGTACAAGAAGTCCATTGTCTAGCGACCACCCCCAATCCGTCGGAGGAAGCGAAGTGCCCAACCATTGTTGGACCTGGAGATAACATCTGTAGACATGTTGTTGTGCAGAATCGCTGCTTGGTGGGAGTGAGGCTAGGTCGATGGGTTTATTCAGTTTAGATTTTGCTACATAACGCTTGTAAGTGACATATCTATATTGGTCGAGAGAGGAAACAGTTTTACTCCCGTATAAGATCAGGAAAATTGTTCCCCGGCAGCGGCTACTGCACTTGGTGTACTGTCATCCGCCAAAATTGTGTTGACATACTGTTGTGAGTCGCTAGTAACATCGGAGACAATTGTACTGAATACTTTCTTCTTACCAACTCGAAAGAGTGCAGAAGTAGTGTCACAACCACTTATAGAATGTGCTACAAGGAGGTTGCTTCTATGGTCACCATTTTGGTTGCTATTTCACTAACTGAAACTAGTAAGTTTGGGGTAATGGAATACATCATGTGAATATTACATCCCGGTTGAACTCGAGAGGTAAGAATGACTAACAAGTCTGTGTCTGTTCCCACAACGACAACATTGTTGTCATCTTGAGCGATGTCAAGTGCAGTTTCGGCTATCAGTACATCGGCATCAGCCTCGGCCTGCTTGGACTGAATATTGATAGCAGATAGCTCCTGCATTAGAAGATCGATCAGTTGGGTTTTGTTCTTGGCATTTGCAAGGAAATCGGATTGGGGTGTGGTGGCTGGTAACTCGGGTGAGATATTGCTATCAATGGAATACCTGTCTTTAGATCTACGGGCTTGTTCCATGCCCTTTCTCGACATTGTACAAGCATAACCATCTAAAACAACCACGACGTTCGCCCCAAAATGTCTCACTAGATAATTGGAATATGATGTACATATGTCCTTATATGACGACTGTTTAGGCCATACAACTGCCCTCAATAAAAATCCACCATCTACACCAAACAGAGAATGTTCTGGGATTTTAGTTTGCTCGGAACCGTATGTTTTGAGGATCTTACCGAGCGTGCTTTTCTGTGTCTTCCTCATTCCAGCAGAATCAAACAATGCTGGTGGTTTCGCGGCGAGTTCATATTTGAGATACTCTTCCATCTCTGCTTGTGACTGAATAACACATGTGATGCGGTTGAACAGAATTGTGGGGTCAATCACTACCTTACTTCCACGGACTTTGATGCTATTTGCCATCGATGCGAAAGACTTCACAGTGTCAACACGTCGTAGTTTGATGCTGTTGAACGTTTTGCTTACAACATTCGATACGCAACATTTACCAATTTTGCAAACTTGGTCACAGTTCACAGTTTCGTCGGCCACAAGTCCGGTCGCTATAGAGACTAATTGTAGTGGATCTCTATTCTGAAAGGGGGAATGCACTCTGAGCCAGTTCAATAATTTGGTGATATCATTGGCATCAGTCAATTGTGAACTTTGACGGAAATCCCGATGTTGTTCGCCATGAACAGTGTGAACATGAACAAAATTTTCGAGAGCATTACATATCGGAAGGCAAAGAGGTAGTCCATGTACCCATTTCGCAACAGTGCTATCGGTTATTCCCCTGCCATGTGTGAGACCACCAGGGAGCTTGAACATTCTCATTAAACACTGCTCTATGGTCTGATCAGAATATATCCCGTCCCAGAATTTATCTGACCGCCTTATGGTAAAGTAACCTTTTTCAGTGAACAACTTCAAATCATCCTGTTGCATTATTTCTGTTAGCTCATTCATCTGCTGCAAATAGAGATGAGAACTTTTTGCGTATGCAAAATGACCACCTGCGTGAAATACTGGAATCATATTGCGAACACAATATGTGTGGAGTTCCCAGTCGCCTGTGCGCTCTGCTCTCAAGAACAACTGGAGAAGACCTATTTGCTCGTAGCATTGTACCAAAAGCTTTCCTGTGCGTCCTACGGACGCATTCTGGAGCAGTTCGTGTAATTTTGACAGTAGATGGTTGACATTTTCTTGATTGACAGTGTCAGCTGTTGTACAGTCACCTCTGGCAAGTCCACAGAATATTTCAATGACTTCTGTGCAGTCTATGTTATCTAGTGTTCGGCTTTCTTCAAACACAAGTTTTGTAATGGCAATTTGTGTTAGCAAATGGGCACGAACTGCTCTTGAATATGCATGACCACTGATCAAATGATGGACTGACCCACCAGCATAAACAGTCCCCCAAAGTTCATCTAAGCCGCTACCAGCCATGATCGAACCAATTGCCCCTAAATATGACATAATCATATGGAAGCCGCCGGGTCTAACGAAAACTTTTGTCAACTTATCTGACGAAGACACAATCTCCACTGCTTTGATATATACACACCAAGGGCGTGCACACATTACATGCCAATGCATCTTGAGTGTAGGCGAACACCACATTATGTGATTTAATGGAACATGGAAATTGAAACAATGATGCTATAATACGGTATTTGAATGAGAAAAGTCGATGCCGTTTGAATTTGAGTTTAGGGGGTATGGTTAATATTTCACTCGTTTCACCAGTTCATTATGGAATAAATGACTATTGTTATATATCATTATAAAGCCACTGCTTTTCTGCAATTTTTTATATATAATTTAACTCCCAAAGTAGTCGTAGATTTGATTTAATGGACGTTGTGTGCCGTTGTGTGTATGAAAACAATAAAAAAAATTTCGTAATTTTGTACATTTTCGTGAATATTTCACCATTGAGTGTGAGGATTGGTACAAAGTTGGCATTTTCTGTTGAGGATATGTATTCTCAATATAATTCAGCACGATATTTATGATTCTCACCCTACTAAGGCGAATAAGAATGAGAAATATGGAGCTGGGTCGAATTTTTTTTTTCATCAAAAAAACGCTATAACTAAAAAAGCTCAACTCGGATTCGCGAGGACTTTTCACACTTTATCCGCAATGTGTGTCCCGGAAACATATAAAAAAATCAGCTTTCTCCGATTTTTTTCCTTACTTTCTCATTTTTATGTCTAATGTGCCTGGACTACATTGCTTGCTGTTAACAAATCCGAATATTAACTGTGCTGAGACCGATGCGAAAATGGCAGTTGCAATCACTGAATATAATTTTGACGCAACGAATCGTTGCGTCCAAATTATATTCGGTGATTGCATATTTCACTTTTGACATTGAACGCAATTTAAATTCTCGCAGCCTTTGTTTGACAGAAAGTCTGGCACTAGGGACTTAACCGTTCATAATCTAGGCACATATACTTACTCATCTTGCTTTCTCCAAACCCAGTGCTACAATTGTAAGAGACTGCTCGAACGAAGAAGCCCGTGTTGCAGTAGTACCAAGAGCTTTTCGAAATGGTGTGTTATAATTGGTTGGGGATTTGCAAAAGGTTTGGGTTTTTCAGATTTACTTCGGTTTTGGTTCGGTTTCGGGGAAAAAAATCGGTTTCGGTTCACTTTCCTGTGAGTTAAGAACATGAAGATATAAAAAACAACACTTAACCCTTTGATCCCTAGTGGTATCTTCCATATCAGTTCATATGCAGCAATTAGAAGAGTCCATATTCATTATTTGGGGGTAGACCAATCGATATTTTCAACGTGCAGCCTTAGGGCTGCACGTTGAAAATATCGATTGGTCTACCCTCCCTTAACTTAGCAGGCATCCTACTTAATGAAAGTATGACGTACCATGTCCCTGGGCCCGTAAATCGACCTCTGGTGTTCAAAGGGTTAGGGATTTTTAACTTGTAGAAATAAGCAATAGTTTGTAGAACATCACTCACCATAAAAAAAAACCCTGTCTGTAAATATTTCCAATGGGTTCAATCAAACTCCCCTTTGGTCATTCGTAGAGGTTTTAGCGGATCGGCTGCAGTGTGCAATCCGAGAGGTCCTCGGTTCGAATTCCACCTGCGGCAACCGCGTTGTGTCCTTGGGCAAGACATTTTACCCCCGTTGCCCACGTGTGGGCACGGTGACGTTGTGTGCTAATGCGTACTGCACGTCGATGGTGCACCTGTCTTCAACCAATGCTTACCCTTCTTGTGTGGTGTTATTATGTTGGAGAGAGGTCTGTTGCTCGCCGTTACTCGGTGGTTCTCCCTGGGTACTCTGGCTTTCTCCACCCGTAAAACTGTCGTGGTCATGATTAGCCATTGTACAGAATATGTGACCTTAAACACCAATAAATAAATAAATATATATATATTTCAGGGGATCAGTTGCTAAGCGTATTGAAACAGAAAAAACACATAAATTAGGGTAAAAATTAATCAAGTTTATCCAACTGATGTTGTGTTCTTATTGTCACATTTTCTCCTTTATTGTCAATTCTTTCCTTTTCCAGATAAAGCGATGGGAATACATTGGGGCCACTAGTTTAGTTCCCTCTCAGTGGGTTAGTTTAATAGGTTCATGCATAAACACAGTAAAACCGTTTGGGTGGCTTTTGCGGGGTCTTTCAAGTCGGTTTTCCGATTTGCCTCAAAAGCCAAATCAGAACATCGGAAAACCGCCCAATTGTGAGATGGACCAGTTTAATTATTTGGTGTGTTCGTCTCTTTCCATTCCTTATTTTTCTTTCCTCTCGTTTAAAAATGTTTAATTGTTTGTTTTGTCTGCATACTGTTCTTTCCTTTTTTGCGTATTCGAACTTTTTTTATTTCAGATTATTTAAAACATTTTCACTACTCATAGTAGACAATTAACAGAACGTATTTGATAAATTCTAAATATGGTGACGAGCTCTAATGTTTATTTCTAACCTGTTATGCAAATAAGACAACGCCTTCGCGATCACCAGCTCAGCCTGCTCTATATGTTCGCGATTGCATGACGAAGGATAGTATGCTGCTTTATGTTACTTTGCAAAATTTTGTTGTCCTAAACCTCAAGTGAACCAAGTACATTCATACAAGAGAGCTGAATTAATTACCTGAAATAAATATGAAAGTGTTAAGCACCTGACTCAGCTTCATGAAATTTATGTGTAAGGTGACAACCAAGAACAGCTTATCGTCCCTTGAGGGAATCAAGGCGCCATCTGCAATGCTTTGCTGTTGTATGTAGCACTAGAGATGAGCGGTATTGGAATTTTGAGTTCGGTATAGGTTTTTTAAGGGGGTATACCTCGGTATCGGTTCGGTATTCGGTATCTGTCTTGTTTTAAGAAATCCAAAATACCTCAACATCTGCTTTAACCCTTTGAACGATGGTGGTATCTGCCATGTCAGTTTTATGGGTGCAATTGGCAAAATCCATGTTTATTATTTGGCGGTAGACCAATCAATATTTTCAACGTGCAGCCCAAAGGCTGCACATTGAAAATATTGATTGGTCAATCTCATAGTTTATCCTGCTTAATGAAAAGTATGGCGTATCATGTTTCAGGGCTGGAAAAGCGGCCTCTCTGGTTCAAAGCAGTGAACGCGTTAGCGGGGAATATCCACACGATGACGCCGTCACCGCTTCAAACCCCAAACATTAAAAGTAACACAAAAATGACGCAATGCACCTAGATCAGCAAAGGATCTAATAAATAATGTCATTTCTGAAAAGATCCTGCCACGATTGAAACGCATCAAACAAACACCCCCCCCCCCCCCCCCACACCCCGAATCCCGCCCCATCGCAACTAAGTGCATTTTGGTATACATATATAGATGGTTTAGCATTGCAATGGCACCCTGTCCCTTCAAGGGTCGACATAGAGATGGTATTGGCTGATGTAGACTTGGTTCAACTCACTCGGGCAACCATACTAGAATTTAAATGACATTTGACAAGCATTCCCCAACAGCTTGTATTATATGTATCATTTTATGTGTAAACAGTTAAAAGTAGAAGTTCTGTCACGAACTCTGCGCTTGTGCCAAATTTCCCTATCGAATGACATCCAAAGCACGACATATTCTCCCGGCTGTCAACAGAAAGCACAATCAATGTTTCAGCCAATAAATCTCCAGGTTAATCCCGGAGGTCCATTGGATGAAACATTCCCAGTACGTAAGGCGTATGTACTGATTCTGATAGCCTTACTACCGTCATAAAACGCAAATCAATGCGCAGAGTTGCGTGCTATTTGCGGGCAAATCATGGAAGGACTTCTAGTTTTGACTGTGCGCTGGGAGGGGTTAACTATTGCATCGAAAATTGTCTTCAAGTTGTTCATGTTGAATTCTTCTAATTTGCTGCTGGGGTCAATTCTGCATACCTGACTGACAGTGCCCAATACTCAGTTTCTAATTTCTCGTCACAACATTGTCCATATCTATATCTTTCCTTCGTGTGTCGCAAGTATCGAGAAACATAAACATAAAAACCAGAGGGGATTCTGTCATTTGTTGGAGGTATTTTATTTAATTAATTACTTCAGTGTTCTGAAAACATTCCTCGAAACCCATCCCACCATTCAACATCAACTTGAACGAATGACTGAAAATTTTCATACATGATCGAATCAAAACTAACTTAAAAGCAAATGAGTTGTATCCGACCGAGATAGAGTCATGCTTCGTATACCTTGTACCTGATCCGTGATGTAAACTTTAATATTCATTGGAAAACTCAATTAACCGTACCAAACTCTCGGCATGTGATCTCATGATAGATGTGTCCCGCTTTCTTGCACATCTCGTGAATATTCAATGAGAAAAATGAAAACTGTGACTGAAGAATCAACTTTACCAGGTTTTTGGAATTGGGAAGGATTTTTTTCGATCTCAGTTTAAGATTTGTTTAAGAATTTAAGTTTCGTAATATACAATTTTAGATCGATTTTCCAGAGACATGAAATTCATCTGATAAGGTAAGTTTCGAGTGTGTTTAATGTATTCTTAAGAATATTATGATTAATTCTCAAATTCATTTTCAGTTTTGAAAAGATGGGCGTACATGTATTATCAAATAGTTTTGTTCGAATTTTTAAAATGTTTTAATGTTTTCAGAAAGGTCGCGCTACATTCCTCTGAGCGAAGGCACAGAGAAACTTGCTCTATGAACACGAAATGTACTGCATACAATGTGCGCGGGCATTTCCCAAACTGTTATTTCCAGGGGCGAACATTACCCCATACAATGTGGGCGGGCGTTTCCCCAGCTAATATTTTCCAGGCGAACATTACCCCATACAATGTGGGTGGACGTTTCCCTGGCTGTCATTTCCCCAAAAGGACATTACCTCAAACAATGTAGGTGGACGTTTCCACATCTGATATTTCCATAGACAAACATTACCCGATACAATGTCGATACGATCGTGCAGGAAACAGATAGTTTGAACGCCGAACATTTCTCCAACGATCGTTTTCCCAGCGGACATTTCCCCAGTGTGGGCGGACAATTCGCCAAACATTTGCTCCAAGATAGAGGACATTGTGAGACAGTAAGAACACTTTCAAAGTTAACCCTTCACCCAACATGAAAAGCAGACGACACTTGCAAACAAAATTTTCGAGTAACTGATTTTTTTCATTTTTTGTCTCAAAAACATATGTTATGACCCCTCAATGGAACGAGCTCGGCGAGCTCGTTCCAAAGAGGGGTCATAACCTATGTTTTGAGACAAAAAATGAAAATATAATGAAAATTAATTGGAGATTTTTAAGAATAGCGCTGGCCGGTTTTGGCCGTTACGTTGGGTAAAGGGTTAAAAGAATTAGCGTTGTTACGGGAAAGAGAAACATTTTGTACGTTTATAAAACAAGGTCCTGGTGTCGTTTCAAGAATTTGAAACGATTTGCGTTGTATTTTTTTCAGTGTTGATAAAACCAAGTTCCGGTATTATTTTTGGAACGCGCTTTGAGAGAGCGTTCCAAGATATGATACCAGCACCTGGATTTATCAACACAGAAAAAAGTATAATGCAAATCGCTTGGGATTCTTCTTGAAGTTTACTTCTCAGCTTATTAATTTATACTGTACATAATTTTGCTCCCAAAACAATGTCGGCAGTACGCAACCAGTTCTAATCAATGCTAAAACATTGGTTCGAAAAAAGGGAAGTAACTCCCAAAATTGGGGATATTCATTTCGAATTGTTATAAAAACAAAACAAACAAAAACATAAAACATAAGAAGTGTCCCAAAACAAATTAAAATATAACAGAAAAATGCAAGGGAAATGTTCGCTTTTCTAAAACAAAAACAACTTGGTGGAAATACTTGCTGGGGAAATGTCCGCTCACATTCTGTGAGGTATTGTTCGCCTGTGGAAATATCAGCTGGGGAAATCTTCGCCCATGTTGTATTGGGTAATGTTCGCCTCTGGTAATATCAGCTGGGGAGTCATCAGACCACATTGTGTGGGGTAATGTTCGCCTCTGGAAATATCAGCTGAGGAAATGTCTACCCACATGGTAAGGGTAATGTCTGTATGGGGAAATGTCAGCAGGTGAAAATGTCTACCCACATTGTATGGGTAATGTTCACAAGTTACCGGCTGGGGAAATGTCCGACCACATTGCATGGGGTAATGTCCGTTTGAGGTAATGTCAGCCTGAGAAATGTCGGCCCACATTGTATGGGGTAATAATGTTCGCCCGTGGAAATATCAGCTGGGGTACGTCCGCCCACATTGTTTGGTGCATTGTCCGTTTGGGGAAATGTCAGCCTGGGAAATGTCCGCCCATATTGTATCGGTAATGTTTGTCTATGGAAATATCAGATGTGGAAACGTCCGCCTACACTGTTGTAATGCCCGTTTGGGGAAATGACAGCCTGGGAAATGTCCGCCCACATTGTATGGGGTAATGTTTGTCTATGGAAATATCAGATGTGGAAACGTCCGCCTACATTGTTTGAGGTAATGTCCGTTTGGGGAAATGACAGCCGGGGAAACGTCCGCCCACATTTTATGGGGTAATGTTCGCCTGTGAAGATATTAGCTGGGGAAACGTCCGACCACATTGTATGGGTTAATGTCCGTTTGAGGTAAAGTCAGCCTGAGAAATGTCCGCCCAAATTGTATGGGGTAATAATGTTCGCCCGTGGAAATATCAGCTGGGGTACGTCCGCGCACATTGTTTGGTGCAATGTCCGTTTGGGGAAATGTCAGCATGGGAAATGTCCGCCCACATTGTATCGGGTAATGTTTTCCTATGAAAATATCAGCTGGGGTACGTCCGCCCACATTGTTTGGTGCAATGTCCGTTTGGGGAAATGTCAGCCTGGGAAATGTCCGCCCACATTGTATCGGGTAATGTTTGTCTATGGAAATATCAGATGTGGAAACGTCCACCTACATTGTTTGAGGTAATGTCCGTTTGGGGAAATGACAGCCGGGGAAACGTCCGCCCACATTGTATGGGATAATGTTCGCCTGTGAAAATATTAGCTGGGGAAACGTCCGCCCACATTGAATGGGGTAATGTTCGCCCCTGGAAATAACAGCTTGGGAAATGCCCGCGCACATTGTATTCGGTAATTTTCGCCTCTGGAAATATCCACTGGGGAAATGTCCGCCCACATTGTATGGGGTATTGTTCGCCTCTGGGGGTATCAGCTGGGGAAATGTCCGCCCACATTGTATGGGGTAATGTTCGTCTGTGGTAATATCAGCTGGGGATATGTCCGCCCACATTTTATGAGATGATGTTCGCCTATGGAAATGTCACCTGTGAAATGTCAAGTTGCATGGGGGTAATGTCCGTTTGGGAAAATGTCAGCCGGGGAACTGCCCGCCCACATTGTTTGGGGTAATGTCCGTTTGGGGAAATATCAGCCGAGGAAATGCCCGCCTACATTGTATGGGGTAATGTCCATTTGGGGAAATGACAGCCGAGGAAATGTCCACCCACATTGTATCGGGTAATGTTCGCCTATGGAAATTTCATCTGTGAAATGTCAAATTGCATAGGGGTAATGTCCGTTTGGGGAAATGTCAGCCAAGGAAATGTTCGCCCACATAGTATGGGGTGATGTTAGTTTGAGGAAATGTAAGCTGGGGAAATGTCCGTCCACATTCTATGATGTAATGTTCACCTGTGGAAATATCTGCTGTGAAATGTCACATTGCATGAGGTAATGTCCGTTTGGTGTAATGTCAGCCGGGGCAATATTCGGCCAAATTCTGTGGGGAAATGTCAGATCGAGAAATGTCCGTGCACCGCTTCTTTAAAGGCAGCTCTGGACACAGAGTACAGCAATGGATTTCAAAGTTAACCCTCTCAAAGTGGTATGTCCATCGTGTCTGAGTCAATTTGGTAATGTTATAAACCCATCTAATTTACAAGGACAGACAAGCAAGGTCTTAAAATTATATTGACGGGTTTCTTTGGCACTCATAAAGCACGCTTTATGAGATAAACTGACTTCGTGGCCCCCGTTCTTTTTGAGAACAATCCAAGGGATATCATAATACATAGAGAGTATTCCCTCACAACAGAGGCAGACACTGTTCACAAACTGAAGTCTTATCTGGTGGATATGACAAATAGCAATGTCTCTCTATCTCTATCTCTCTACTTCTCCATATCTGAGGACTGGACACTGCGAGGGCATCAACCGCACCGTAGACGCTACCAGAAAGTGTTAGGACACATCGTAATTGTATTTCGGGCTTGAGAAAACAGTGGGGTTATCTCTTCTCTCAGTACTGTCGGTCGCTGTGCTTTTAGCAACTGGGAACTCTCAAATTTTGGTACCAATGGGTATTTGCTAAGGTGTCAAATTTAAGACATTCGAGATAAAAGCCCCATGAACAAATGACTAATTGGACAAAAGCCTTACAATGTTTCCTTTTTTCTGGAATGGCGGTGTCGGGATTTCGAGCTTTCGAATTATATAACAAACCATATTTCTTTAATAATTATACTTTTATTCTTTGATTCAAGTGATAAACGTAATTGTATAGAATATAGAATACAAAATGGAGTGGTCCACAAAGAGGTTTAATAAATATTGTAGACGACAATTTTCATTACAACAGTCTTAGATATATAGACAGAACGCGATGTGTGTTTGAATCGGTGGGTGTTTTACATAACGAGTTGGAACAGCGTAGTCATATTTCGCGAGAGCCGTAGGCTCTCGCGAAATATGATTACGCCATTCCATCGAGTTATGTAAAACACCCACCGATTCAAACACACATCGCGTTCTAGTTTGAACGGTGCTGGGAAAAAAAGTTCCGGTTTGTGCATCACCCATTCAATACAGAATAATTTATGTCATAACGGCTATTCCGTTAAATACAAGGGTTTAAAGTTGAATGGATGTGTAATATAAACTGTATGTTGATTTTTGTTTGTTAATTATACTGTTTGGTATTCATTCGGGATGGAGAAGATAAGCTATTAATGTTAACATATAGCCTCGCGACTGCTGGTTGAAGAGGAGTATATGTAGTTTATCTAACAATCATATACATTTTGGATTGAAAAACCACGAGAAATGTTACGTATCACGTAATGTGTTCCGATTCCGTATCATATAGATGACTCATTCGGATTCCGTATCATATAGACGACTCGTTATCTGGAACGCATCGGATCATAACAGGCGCATGAATACATTCTCTGTGAGTTTCAGTGATCGACTCCGCTGATCCCTTAGAAAACAAAACAAAATTCCTTACAATTAGCGGCAGAAATATCAATAGCCAATGACCCCCTCCCCCCCCCCCCCCCGCCCCAACACACACAATAAATAGAAACTGCACAATTAAATAATACTACACACTTGTAAATTCAAGCGCATCATCATAGGAAATGACATTGAGAGTGAATAAGTTTACAACGCAAATTTGCAGTGACCGCTTTACTCATTGTTTGTTAAAGTGCACAACAATATTGTTCCATAAAATATGGGTTTTTTTTTTACTTTTTCTTGCCCAACATTATGTCCCAAAACTGTATTAATAATTTATGATTTAATCTGTTTTTGTTACAGAATTGTTAGATAAATGAATTATCATGATAATGTGCATGTCATGTGATTTGCATCTGATTCTCAGTGGTGTCCAGGATGGTACCACAACTCGCCGGCAGGGCCGGCTCGTTGAGATCTCATTGTGGACACCACCTTGAATCTGATACAAATCATAGGACATGAACATTATCATGATAATCTGCATTGGTCCACACACTCCACTCTTTGAAAAGATAAACTCAGAGTTCAAGAGGAAAATATAGAGTGCCAGAAATCTCACAAACCTTTCAATCTGCAGCCATTATCAAAAATGTTCAAAATAAATTGAATACGGGATGAACTGTCAGCGTGAAATACTGACTCATAAAAATTAAATTTTACTTTAGCAAAATCACTTTTTTATACAAAGATTGCATAATGCCCAGGGTCCACGCGCGTTATTTTTATAAAGCTTTTGTCTAAACTAGTGTTATCCTTTTGGCTTTCGTCTTGTTGGGTGCTTATCTGTTGGACTATTGGGAGCAACGCACCGTGTGTTGTTTTCTGTACTATTTATTACACAGCTGTTACCTTTCCTTCAGTTCCATGTTTACAAATCCGAAGAAACACGTTCGATACGGATTTCCTTTGACGAACTATTTTTTTTCAATTGACGTTGTGGGTCCATCAAAAGAACTAAACTCCGCCCATTTTCGTAATCAGCCAATCAAAACGTCGCATCATGATCTAGAACAATTCAGAAGCTGTGGTGACAACTGATAAATCGAATGTCAATTGAAAAATGTTTTTTGTTGATCTCCATCAAAATTTACGAAATTAAACTTATTCTATAAATGGGGAGTGATTTTATAACACTCAAGTTCTGACTTTGAAGCTAATGTCTCTCAGAGAATGCCCGCTAATTACATATATATACGAATAAATAACCTTACTGGACACAATTTTCATTTATATTTTTAGTGATTACATATCGATTTGTCACTAGTGTTCGCCGATTACACATCAGTTTTGGTTTAATTCAAGCAGTCAAACTGTCCAATTTTACAAAATAGAATTTGACATCAGAACTGTCAAATTCTACAAGAGAGTGGTGCCCAAGTGGAAAGAGAGTGGTGACCGAGTGGATAAGTGAACAGGTCTCTCACCTCACACCAGAGGCCCCGGGATCGATCCTCGGTCGACTAAGTTCTCGAAGTATCTGAACACTCTCTGTCAGCATCAATTGTGGGGGGTGATGCTGTCACTGCGTACCGTCCGATCGGGTGGGCATGTATAGTATTAAAAAAGTAGGAGATATTTGATAAAAGCGAGATAGAGGAAGAAATTTATTTATTTTCATCAAAAAGACAGTTGAGACAATGCACAGTGACATCTGGTGAATGCTTTCAGCGATAGCTGCGTGTCTGATAAGCACACATTCCACGCATTGAGGTGTAGAAGACATGACGGTCAGTCAAAGAATTTACCACATTCAGTCCAAGACCTCTATACCTTGTAAATCCTCCTAGGTTCGCGGCTCAAACGCGGATGCGACATGGCATACTCCTCACCAATCATCAAATATCAGCTTGTCAGATGCTATTCCATTTTTCCTGCAGTTCAGCGGCGAGTTTCTGACCATTGGTAGGGGGCTGTTCGCGTTGTCGTACGCGCCTGCCAAGCGTGCTCGATTGATGAAAGGTCTGGACTCAGTGCTGGCCAAGGCGGTGTAGCGATGTTCTGCTCCTGGAGGAACCCTGTAACGACACGGGTCCTGTGTGCTCTTGCATTGCTAACTTGTTGTCACGGTAATACACCATAACCGACCGACCCACCACCAAAACGATCGTGCTGCCTAACAGTTACGTCATGGTATCGTTCGTTCCGTCGCCGCCATACTCTGTTTCGCCTGTCGTGGAAGTCGAGAGTGAACCTGAATTCATCGAAAAACATGATGTTGCTCCTCCGATGATTGTACCAGCGCTGACGTGCTCCACACCAATTATGCCTTGCTGCGACGTGACGTTCAGTCAAACGTGGAATTATTCGAGGTCGCCGAGAGTACAAATTCCAGCTGTGTAGGCGATTTCGGACCACTAACTCGGACATCTGTCGCTCGGTGAAGCTGCTGTCCAATTTCTGAGGCACTTTGATGGCGGCTACGTAATGCTGTGGTTCGGATGAAACGATCCTGGTTAGCAGTTGTTACCCTTACTCATAGACGTCCAGACCGACGCCTGTCATCAACATTGCCAGTCTGATGCTAACGTGACTACAGTCTGCTAATCACCGATTGAGTAACGTTGAGAATTTGAGCCACTGCAGTCTTGCGTTGCTAGCTTCCAACATGCCAACGGCACGTAAACGTTCGCCACGTGTCAGACTTTGCATACCTCAAAAGTTACGTTTCGACGAGAAACTATTAATGAACGAGTTTATACCATGAAAACAACGATGAGATCTCCGAAAAAGCCCGCCCAATACAAACGAAAATTTCAAAACGTATCCGTAGAAATTAACGTGGCGCTCGTGCGAAAACTGTGTACGCAATTTTCGTGGGCCGGTGACATTCATGATACACACTAAACTTGGTAACATATTGATGTGTCCAGTCACGCGTATCTAATACCATTTTTCGAAAATACCAACATCAGTTTGGATTCCCCTACTTTTTTGGAATAGTATAAAATGGCTGCCATCTGTGCGAAGGGAGACACTATCCGATCAGGCTAAAGATCCCTTCGTGGTATTCGAAGAGGGCGAGCCCACGAAGTTGCCTCCATGAAGGTCATCACACACACACACCTGTGTCATTGAGCGAATGAGAGACGTTAATATGAGCGCATAACTTGTTCGCCAATCATTGTAAAACAAATAAGATTTAAAAAAATACAATTAGGACCAATATTTAAATTAGCAGATTCTATGTCATAAAGGCGTCTAATAATCACGTAATGTCACGATGTAATAATAATCACATAATGTCACGACGTAATAATAATCACATAATGCCACGATGTAATAATAATCACATAATGTCACTATGTAATAATAATCACATAATGTCACGATGTAATAATAATCACATAATGTCACGATGTAATAATAATCACATAATGCCACGATGTAATAATAATCACATAATGTCACGACGTGATAATAATCACATAATGTCACGATGTGTGAATGTGTTCGTCAACAGTTCTATCTCGTTCTATCATTACGTGCTGGCAGTCGCCGTATTGACGAACGCATTCTGTGTATATGAAGAACCGATGGACATACAGTTAAAATTAGAAGTCCTGTCACGAACTGTGCGCTTATCTAGGCTTAATTACGCGTAGGAATAGCACAGAATTGCCATATGGAATAGCATCCCAAGCATGGCAGGTTCTCCTGGGTACTCATAGCAAACACAGGCAATGTTTCTGCCAATGACCCTCCGAGTTATTCGGAGGTCCATTGGCTGAAACATTGCTTGTGCACAGGCCATATGTACATAATCGGAGAGACTTTCTATGGTCATAACGCGAAGATTAACGCACAGATCGACGTGCTATTTGTACACATTTCATGACAGGACTTCTAGTTTTAACTGTATAGATGTTGGATCACTGACAACTTCACCATTTTCTCTAAGGAAGGAAAATTATCATTCATATTTTGTTATTTAGAAATATATTTTAACATCACTAATGTCGAAAGACCAAAATGTCAAGCTGCAAATTTTACCCATAATGCAACTAGGAATTTTACAAATTCATTCTTAATTGGCAGAAGTCGTTGAGCTCTGTCAAACAAGATTGAATTAGTTAAATTCCCAGATGCATTATGGGAAATTTGTAGCTTGACATTTCGATGTTTTAAATACCACTAGGCGTAGGGTTAAGTTGTCCGCCATTGTTTTTTTTTCACCGACACTGAATGTTCAAACATAATTTTCAAG
The DNA here is from genome assembly GCA_031216915.1 of Pictodentalium vernedei. Taxonomy (NCBI): domain Eukaryota; kingdom Metazoa; phylum Mollusca; class Scaphopoda; order Dentaliida; family Dentaliidae; genus Pictodentalium; species Pictodentalium vernedei. The sequence goes on from CM062293.1 coordinate 540,565,886, forward strand.
TTTTCTGTCATAGCTTTTCTTATTTAAGTAATACTTTCATTTCTAATTTGTGGAAAATGTGGCCTATCATGAGTCATATTAAGCCGTTTCGCTTTATGACGAACCCTATCATGTGATCTCATCATTTTCCTTATCGGAGAATTCATCCAGGGTTTATCTCTGTGTCGGGAGTGCGGTGGTTTAGTGGTTACGGCATTCAACCTCAAACCGAGAGGTTCACGGTTCGATCCCCGCCTTGGACAAGGCAATTAATCCCTATTGCCAACGTGAGGGCGCGGTGGCGCTGTGTACTAAGGTGCACTGCACGTCGATGGTGCACCTGTCTTCAGTCAATGCTAACCCTGTTTGTGTGGAGGTAGTACGTTGGGGAATCTGACAGTTGCTCGCGATTGCTCGGTGGTTCTCTTCGGGTACTCAGGCTTCCTCCACTCGTAAAACTGTCCGACACAAGGCGACCCTGGCTGTCGAAAGTGTCGTTAATCCCCATTAAATAAATAAATGAATAAATAAAATCTTTGTGTGGAATAGAAAACATTTTCCGTCGAACATTGTGATTGATCGTATCAATGATACACTTGGTCAGACCTTCTGGTGGGTCATTTAATTTAATATTAAAAAAGTTGTCGCCTGAGTTCTAGAATAGACTCTCCCCATGGGACATAGAACATTCTAGCACTCAGGCGACGAAGTGATCTCAATATGTTTGGGAGAAATCGTAGAGCTACGGTCCCACCAACGTGCCGTCAACCCTAAGTCTGAAAATGGAAAAAAAAACTTTTCAAAACGTTGAGAAACGGTAGGGGAGCGTCAGTTGTACTTCAACAAGCGAGATGAGACGTGGAGATGATTGCAAGCGTAGGGTCAAAATTCCAAACTTTTCAAGAGTTTAAAATTACGCCCCAAACGTGGCGTTTGTACCCGGTGACCTTAAAAACTTGACAAAACGTAGTGAAAGCGTAGCCTGTACTTTACATGCGTACGTTGTACTTTGTGAGCGTAGCCTGTACTTTTCAAACTTGACATAAACGTAGTGGATCAGTTATGACAAAAAATAATTTTCCCAACACCTACTCGGCGTTTCAGCATCACATTCACAAATGAAATGTCATCGAGAGTTGGCGAAATATGTATACTCAGGGACCAAGCGTCACCAAACTTGGTGCAAACGTGAGGGAAAAAGAAAAAAACAATTTTTTTTTAAAAATAAACGTAGGATTGACGTAGTACATGTATGTACTTTGGAAACGTATCCCAAACGGGTTAAACGTCAGCTAAACGTACATTGTATCTGGCAAACGTCTCAAAACTTGGGTAAAACGTGGAAAACGTAGGGTAAACGTAAGATGAACGCCACAAACTTACACCTAACGTACATCGTGTGTCAACCGAACGTGTGAAAACGTATGAAAAGTCTGAAGAAACGTAACACTTACTTTGCAAACTTCACCCTAACGTGACCCAAACTTCATGAAACGCGCATGAAACGTACAATCTGGACGTAGAGAAACTTCAAGCGAACTTACATCTTACTTTTTAGACGTAGACATGCGTAGGCTAAACCTACATCTAGCGTTAGCTTAACGTAGATACCTACGTTTCATCAAGTTTGAAATGAAACTTGGAGAAACGCCAGATTTTAAAAAAAAGAAGAAGATAATTCATGAAACGCCGACTAACGGCCAGCAGCGTCGTCGGTGGGACCGTAGCTTAACGTTACTCGGTTACGTCCATTTCATTGTAACTCAAGACTCTTCTCTGAAAAGGTTTTTTACGAGAGTTTTGTTATTTTAGGACGACTCTAGGTGCGCGGTGGTTACTCCAAAAACATGATTTTTGCAGAAGTCTAAACCAAGGTCAATTAGACTACACGAATTATCGGCAATGCGAGTAGAAGAATCTGTTATTTATGTTAAACCAAAATAGTGTTCCAAATTTCTGATTTTAGGCTGTGTTCTTGCGAGACAGTTGACTTTAAAGTTCCTATTAAAATGCATTTTAATGACATATCTGTTCTAGCTGCTTAAATTACCCTTTGAACACCAGATGCCGCTTGACCGGCCACGGACATGGTACGTCATACTTTCATTAAGTGGGATGCCTGCTAAGTTAAGGGTGGGATAGACCAATCAATATTTTCAACGTGCAGCCCTAAGGCTGCACGTTGAAAATATTGATTGGTCTACCCCTAATAATGAATATGGGCTCTTCTAATTGCTGCATATGAACTGACATGGAAGATACCACCAGAGTTCAAAGGGTTAAATCATAGTACATGCTGTTACTAGTAGGTGGTCTAAAAATAACACCCAGGATATATTTTGATTCTGGCGTCTGACGTCAGTCCAAAATGAATTTCAAGCCTGGTCGTTCTAAATCAAGACGTTGTTTAAAAAGAATGTCTCTCTTTATTTACACAACCAGTCCTCCCCATAATCCACAGTCCAGGTTTCTACAATACGAGGAGTTATAACCCGGGTGTTGATATTCTTATTACAATAGCATACTCCGATAAGATAAAACTTTAATTAATTTGTTATCCAACACGACAATAGCCTGTAGTTGTTGAAACATTTCTTGAATAACTAAAACTAAGTATTTTTAACCTTTTGCCGCAAATATGTTGTTTTAAATATCTGATGAGGTTTCCATAGCTATGTTTTGGAGATAAAATTTGACAAAAACAATAAAATATGAATGGCGTCTTTTGTGAATAACGCTTGACGAAATATGTCCGGTTTGCACTAAATTTGACTTCATTCGACTTGAGTTTCGCGGTTCGGAGCATATGTTCATAAACCAGAACATAATCTCCGGGCCGCAAACCTCAGACCATGTTATCGTCAATTCATCACACAACTTATATTGTCCCTGTATCCCGATAAATGCTGTATTTTGATTGGTCAGAATGCCTTGGACAAATAGCCATGGCAAAGGGTGCACCCAACATCCAAGGTATATGATAGTGTGCAACATCTATGGTATATGGGCACACGATACATCGGGGGTATATGGTTTAAATGAAAGCGTTTCGCTTCTGCTCGCCTCGATATAAAAATCGAACAAAAAAAAAAGCTGAAAATAGTCACAAATATTATCAGATTTCCGATAATTCGATCATATTTTGCTGTTATAAATTAAATAGTCGAATAACTAAATGAAACAACTTGAGAAAAATAAAATAAGAGCAAATATCGTCCTCTCCGTTCCTACGTGTTCTGCACACAGAACACATTGGAAGTCGGGAGACAATGTGTTGACAAAATACTGTTTTCACGTTTCCTTAACGACCCAAGGGATGTAACTCTACCTGGTGTCTTCTGCGTTTTTAAAAACAAAACAAGTCTTCACAAATTTGGTCCAAACGCGCCCACAATTTTTTCTCCACTATGTTTCTATTGTGTTTCAAACGGGACAAAACATTATCTCGTCAACATGTATGGTATATGTTAATACCTGGATGTCTCATTTAAACACCTCGCTTGTGACTCGGTGTTTAAAAACCGATATCCGGGTATTAAATCTCCATATACCATACATATTGGCGGAGATAACTTATGTTTTGGAGACAAAAAAATGGAAAAAAATAATTTAAATGACGACATTTATCAACTGCGCTAGCCACCAGTATAGCACAAAACTGACCACAAGGTACCTCCACTGCTATAGCTCAAATAGCATGAGGAACCGTTAACCCATTACATAGAACCACAAAAAGACGACATTTTAAATATTCCCACAAACAACTGTATTTTGCTCCCAGTATTCCTAAGTGTTCGATGGCCTTATTTAATTGAAGGTCATAAGTCATTCTTGGACAAGGAAATTTGTTAAAAATGACAACAGATTAGTGTATACAGGCATACTCGGCAGCCTTTTTAAGCCGGAATTTCCACCGTCAAAATGATGCGGACGCTGTGTTATCCACATGACATCTGGGAGACCAATTCTATAGAACTTTTACAATTGTATTTTCTGCTTATTAATATAACTGACTAGAATGAATCATTAGCATTTTGAAAGATATGGCAATTTGATAACTGGCAAATTACCAGATCTTTGAAAATTCTAATGGTTCATTTTAATCCATCTAAAGTCATAACTAGAAAATACAATTCTAGAAAATACAGTTGTAATAAATATATAGTACTGGGGTCTATTCTGATTCCTGGGAGCAGTAACTAGGTGGATGAACCATTCCAACCCTTGTATCCAAGTGCTTTCTTCAGTTTGAAATTTGTTTTTAGATTAAACATATTTTATTTGTTCTAATTAACAAAAAGGATTGGATGAGAAGTACCCAGCACTTAGTTTATATCCTTTCCTTGATATAAATTTAAAGTTATAAATTATGTTTACATATTTTCAATGATAGTTACATAAATGTGTATTAATGGCGAAAGAAACGTAAAAATATCTTTTAAAAAAAATGTGTGTGTACACAGAGAAGAAAGTTGGGTAATCAACTTGCCGAGAGTCGGAACAGATATTTCCCATGCTACAACACTATCGATTTGAGTCAGTAAGCCTACTGGTCATTTTCCACACCCCACGTTTCTGACAGAACTCCATAACACAGCAAAACCAGGACAAGCAATCGAAAAGTAGAAAACCATGTATGAAGTAAACAGACGTGAAAACTGATTTGGAAAGGCAGCAGAATGCAAATGACATGCTGGGAGATTTTCCCGCTGTACAGGTTTAGTCTAGAATCGTTTCGTGGCTTTTATAAAGTTGTGTACGGTACGAAATAGGTGAAAGTTGACTGAATCGGGTAAGTTGAGAATTCCATATAGAAGATCATTGGTCGATCTTATTGTCAGATGCGCAAGATTCCCCCACAGTACTAGTCTTTCGTCTATTTGGTTACTACAATCAAAGAAGTAATGATTAGCAGCTTCAGTCCCGTAGCCACATGAACAGTTTGGTGTGTCACAAATATAGTTGGAGAACTTATCAAAATTTAGGTCACTGCAGGAATTTCGCAGTTTGCAGTGTATTATATTAGTCGCCCTATCCCCAGTGTTGAAGTATTTAAGTGGCTTACACACGCCACTGTTGAAATGTTTAATAAAATTATTCAGAGAACTCGACTGTCTGACTCCCAGAGGCAAAGCGTTCCATTCCGAAATACATGAGGGGATAAATGGGCGCTTGAATATTTCTGTATGTATAAGTGGAAGTTGGAAGTTGGAATGGGATCTGGTGCCAGATCCCAAAATGTTCGGGGTAATATGCCACAGCGATAGGCGGTGGACTGGTTATTTCCAATTTTGAAGAACGTAATCATTTTGTGAAGATGACGTCTTTGTTCAGGGGTTTTCTATCCCAGTTCTGCCAGTTAAATAGCTGTAGGGTAGACCTTGTTAAACCGGATATTATTCTAGCTGCATCGACGTGGATTCTATCCAATTTGGAAAGTAGGCAGTCCGGCGCGCCGGCCCACACCACATCTGCATATTCTATGACGGGGTGTATGAATGACTTGTATACAGTTTCCAGACTTTTCCTACTAAGGATATACTTGAGTTTTCTCAGTTGAGACAACATCGAATTAGCCTTTTTACACAATTTGTTCATGACATGTTTCTATTTTTAGTGTCATGGCTTCATCCCAAAATGGCAACAACTTTAGAATCACCTTAACTCTTTCAACATGAGAGAACGCTTTTCCGGTCTAGGAACACGATACGTTATAATTTAATTAGGTAGGATGCCTACTAAGTGAACGTGTGTGGTCGAACAGTCTGAAGGCTGCACGTTGAAAATATTAATTGCTCTACCCCCAATAATAGATATGGACTCTTCGAATTTCTTTGGCATGGAAGATACCACCAGTGTTGAAAGGGTGAACTATTGGTCATCTGTTATGTTCTTTGTTAATCGATTACAGAATTTTCTTTTATATACACATTGTATGCGTATCGGTTGAGAGGATAATCTGAGCGAGTGCTGTGGCAATATAAACTGCACTTAAATATCCGCCACTCACTCACTCACTCACTCACTCACTCATATGCGATTGTTATAGTTCTTTTCAGATGCGATTGTTATATCTCTTTTCAGATGAATCCTCTGGCAAAATCTACACGCCTACTTCTCACAGCAGCGTGCTTATGGGTAAGTGGATTTGATGAACGAATAACACGAAAAAGTAACCCATTCGTAGGTTCATGGCTATGACATTATTTCTAGGCATTGCTTCGTATGATCGAATCTAGAATCTTGACATGTTTTAATTCACTTTTCTCATTGTGTGGGCTGTTATTTGTTTTTAGGAAATTGTAAATGATCACGGACGTACACATGAGAAAATATGGATAACATAGGTCAGACAAAGGAAAGAAGAAGGCCATTGGTTGTAATTGTAGTGTGTGCAGCATGCGGTGTGCTCACATTGTAAAGTTTGGCACAAGCACATCTCGGTGGTTTCAGTCAACAAAGAGCTCCACCCATGGAACGAGTCGTTGTCTACCCTGTATACAGGGGCGCGTCGCGATGGCGGGTGTAAGACTGATTTGACCCGCCAGTGATGGCTCAAGTCACGACTAATCCAATTTCCCAACTACATCATCGGGGCATGCTTTGATGATGTAGTTGGGATATTAGTCAGCTTACATCAAGATGACATCATCAATTCTCTCAAGGGATAAACATGTATGAAGGGTAACTGATGTAGAAATCCGATAGTGGTACATCCTCAGTAGTAGAAGCCAACTGTCGTGGTAGAAGACAGTAGTAATGGTAAACCTAATAATGACGACCAACTGAATGAGTGGCAGAAGTTTGTTTGTCGTGTTGGTAGAATCATGCCGAACACAGTAGAGACAACAGCGGCAATTACAAGTGGTTCTAGAAGCCGATCATAGGGCATACACAAGTTCTCAGGCCACCACTCTAATTCTGCAAGAAATTCAATGGTGTTAATGACCGGGAACCTGTCAGCCACTTGGTGTTAATGACCGGGAACCTGTCATCCACTTGGTGTTAATGACCGGTAACCTGTCATCCACTTGGTATTAATGACCGGGAACCTGTCATCCAGTGGGTGTTAATGACCTGGAACCTGTCATCCACTTGGTGTTAATGACCGGGAACCTGCCATCCACTTGGTGTTAATGACCGGAAACCTGTCATCCACTTGGTGTTAATGACCGGGAACCTGTCATCCACTTGGTGTTAATGACCAGAAACCTGTCATCCACTTGGTGTTAATGACCGGGAACCTGTCATCCACTTGGTGTTAATGACCGGGAACCTGTCATCCACTTGGTGTTAATGACCGGGGACCTGTCATCCACTTGGTGTTAATGACCGGGAACCTGTCATCCACTTGGTGTTAATGACCGGGAACCTGTCATCCACTTGGTGTTAATGATCGGGAAGCTGTCATCCACTTGGTGTTAATGACCGGGAACCTGTCATCCACTATGCTTTGATGAACTCGTCTGGAATATTTCAATTGGTTGGAAAAGCGAACCTATAGTTTGTTCTTCCCAACAACGAATATATTCCGGACGATTGAATCTGAAATATTTCACAAAGATTTATTTTTTTTAATCGAAGCTAGAAATATTGCTCAATCGAAACCAGATTTGATCGACATTTTGATGAAAATACAATCAGAAATGCTGATACATCACAACCGTAGTTTTATGATGACGACGCGGGTAGTTTTATAACTTATGTTAATATCTTGATGTTTTCAATGGAATTTAATTTAAATACTTATTGATTGGAATATCTATAACTGGGGCAGAAAGGAATACATGCATATTCTTGTAAGTAACAGCACATCGCATTACACCACCGGTCGTCTGTGCGCAAATTTCCTCATAACCGGATAAACAAACATGACGAGAGATTGTGCGCAAATTTCCACATAAACGGATAAACGAACACGACGAGAGATCTTGGCCATTAAAGTCCATCGCAAACTAGAAGGTCCTGGAAGAGCCTCTTGCCGAAAAGTAGCATGGTATACCAGAGAACTTCGGGACAGTACATTGTATAGTACTCATAAAAAGCTCCGATTTCGCAACTATTTCTTTGCACTCGGGAATTTATTTATTTATTGATGTTCAAGGTCACATATGTATGTACAAATGGCTAATCATGACCCTGACAGTTTTACGGGTGGAGGAAGCCGGAGTACCCGGAGAGAACCACCGAGCAACGACGAGCAGCTGCCAGCTCCCCAACATCGTAACTCCGCACTGCAGCATAGGCAGGGTTAGATTGGTTGAAGACATGCGTACCATCGACGTGCAGTACGCCTTAGTACACGGCGTCATCGTGCCCCCACGCGGGCAACGGAGATGAAGTGTCTAGCCCAAGGGCACAACGCGGTTGTCGCAGGTGGGATTCGAACGGATGACCTCTCGGCTTGCAGCCTGCACCTCTATCTACTGAGCCACCGCGCTCCCCCTTGCACTCCGGAATACAGGCATTGGGTAGTATTGGGTATAACAGTGATAGTATTGGATATAACAGTGGATAGTATTGGTGTAACAGTGATAGTATTGGATATAACAGTGGGTAGTATTGGTGTATAACAGTGGATAGTATTGGATATAACAGTGGATAGTATTGGGTATAACAGTGGATAGTATTGGATATAGCAGTGGGTAGTATAGGTGTATAACAGTGGATAGTATTGGGTATAACAGTGGATAGTATTGGATATAGCAGTGGGTAGTATTGGTGTATAACAGTGGGTAGTATTGGGTATAACAGTGGATAGTATTGGATATAACAGTGGATAGTATTGGGTATACCAGTGGATAGTATTGGATATAGCAGTGGGTAGTATTGGTGTATAACAGTGGGTAGTATTGGGTATAACAGTGAATAGTATTGGATATAACAGTGGGCAGTATTGGGGTATAACAGTGGGTAGTATTGGGTATAACAGTGGATAGTATTGGGTATAACAGTGGATAGTATTGGGTATAACAGTGGATAGTATTGGATATAACAGTGGATAGTATTGGATATAACAGTGGATAGTATTGGGTATAACAGTGGATAGTATTGGATATAACAGTGCGTAGTATTGGTGTATAACAGTGGATAGTATTGGATATAACAGTGGATAGTATTGGATACAATAGTGGATAGTATTGGATATAACAGTGGATAGTATTGGATATAACAGTGGATAGTATTGGGTACAACAGTGGATAGAATTGGGTATAACAGTGGATAGTATTGGATATAACAGTGGGTAGTATTGGTGTATAACAGTGCATAGTATTGGATATAACAGTGGATAGTATTGGGTATAACAGTGGATAGTATTGGATATAGCAGTGGGTAGTATAGGTGTATAACAGTGGGTAGTATTGGGTATAACAGTGGATAGAATTGGGTATAACAGTGGATAGTATTGGATATAACAGTGGGTAGTATTGGTGTATAACAGTGCATAGTATTGGATATAACAGTGGATAGTATTGGGTATAGCAGTGGATAGTATTGGATATAGCAGTGGGTAGTATTGGTGTATAACAGTGGGTAGTATTGGGTATAACAGTGGATAGTATTGGATATAGCAGTGGGTAGTATAGGTGTATAACAGTGCATAGTATTGGATATAACAGTGGATAGTATTGGGTATAACAGTGGATAGTATTGGATATAGCAGTGGGTAGTATTGGTGTATAACAGTGGGTAGTATTGGGTATAACAGTGGATAGTATTGGATATAACAGTGGGTAGTATTGGGTATAACAGTGGATAGAATTGGGTATAACAGTGGATAGTATTGGGGTATAACAGTGGGTAGTATTGGGTATAACAGTGGAGAGTATTGGGTATAACAGTGGATAGTATTGGATATAACAGTGGATAGTATTGGGTATAACAGTGGATAGTATTGGATATAACAGTGGATAGTATTGGGTATAACAGTGGATAGTATTGGATATAACAGTGGGTAGTATTGGTGTATAACAGTGCATAGTATTGGATATAACAGTGGATAGTATTGGGTATAGCAGTGGATAGTATTGGATATAGCAGTGGGTAGTATTGGTGTATAACAGTGGGTAGTATTGGGTATAACAGTGGATAGTATTGGATATAACAGTGGGTAGTATTGGGGTATAACAGTGGGTAGTATTGGGTATAACAGTGGAGAGTATTGGGTATAACAGTGGATAGTATTGGGTATAGCAGTGGGTAGTATTGGTGTATAACAGTGGGTAGTATTGGGTATAACAGTGGATAGTATTGGATATAACAGTGGGTAGTATTGGGGTATAACAGTGGGTAGTATTGGGTATAACAGTGGAGAGTATTGGGTATAACAGTGGATAGTATTGGGTATAACAGTGGATAGTATTGGATATAACAGTGGATAGTATTGGATATAAAAGTGGATAGTATTGGGTATAACAGTGGATAGTATTGGATATAACAGTGGGTAGTATTGGTGTATAACAGTGGATAGTATTGGATATAACAGTGGATAGTATTGGGTATAACAGTGGATAGTATTGGATATAACAGTGGATAGTATTGGATATAACAGTGGGTAGTATTGGGTATAACAGTGGATAGTATTGGATATAACAGTGGATAGTATTGGGTATAACAGTGGATAGTATTGGATATAACAGTGGATAGTATTGGGTATAACAGTGGATAGTATTGGGTATAACAGTGGATAGTATTGGATATAACAGTGGATAGTATTGGGTATAACAGTGGATAATATTGGATATAACAGTGGGTAGTAGTATTGGTGTATCACAGTGGATAGTATTGGATATAACAGTGGATAGTTTTTGGATATAACAGTGGATAGTATTGGGTATAACAGTGGATAGTATTGGGTATAACAGTGGGTAGTATTGGTGTATAACAGTGGGTAGTATTGGATATAACAGTGGATAGTATTGGATATAACAGTGGATAGTATTGGATATAACAGTGGGTAGTATTGGGTATAACAGTGGATAGTATTGGATATAACAGTGGGTAGTATTGGATATAACAGTGGATAGTATTGGATATAACAGTGGGTAGTATTGGATATAACAGTGGATAGTATTGGATATAACAGTGGATAGTATTGGGTATAACAGTGGATAGTATTGGATATAACAGTGGATAGTATTGGGTATAACAGTGGATAGTATTGGATATAACAGTGGTTAGTATTTGGGTATAACAGTGGATAGTATTGGATATAACAGTGGGTAGTATTGGTGTATAACAGTGGATAGTATTGGATATAACAGTGGATAGTATTGGGTAAAACAGTGGATAGAATTGGGTATCACAGTGGATAGTATTGGATATAACAGTGGATAGTATTGGATATAACAGTGGATAGTATTGGGTATAACAGTGGATAGTATTGGATATAACAGTGGGTAGTATAGGTGTATAACAGTGGGTAGTATTGGTGTATAACAGTGGATAGTATTGGATATAACAGTGGATATTCTTGGGTATAACAGTGGATAGTATTGGGTATCACAGTGGATAGTATTGGATATAACAGTGGATAGTATTGGATATAACAGTGGATAGTATTGGGTATAACAGTGGGTAGTATTGGTGTACAACAGTGGATAGTATTGGATATAACAGTGGGTAGTATTGGGTATAACAGTGGATAGTATTGGGTATAACAGTGGATAGAATTGGGTATATCAGTGGGTAGTATTGGATATAACAGTGGATAGTATTGGGTATAACAGTGGGTAGTATTGGGTATAACAGTGGATAGTATTGGGTATAACAGTGGATAGAATTGGGTATAACAGTGGGTAGTATTGGATATAACAGTGGATAGTATTGGGTATAACAGTGGATAGTATTGGGTATAACAGTGGATAGAATTGGGTATAACAGTGGGTAGTATTGGATATAACAGTGGATAGTATTGGGTATAACAGTGGGTAGTATTGGGTATAACAGTGGGTAGTATTGGATATAACAGTGGGTAGTATTATGTATAACGGTAGGTAGTATTGGGTATAACAGTGGGTATAATGGGTATAACAGTGGGTAGTATTGGGTATGACAGTGGGTAGTATTGGGTATGACAGTGGGTAGTATTTGGTATGGCAGTGGGTAGTATTGGGTATGACAGTGGGTATAATGGGTATAACAGTGGGTAGTATTGGGTATAACAATAGGTAGTATTGGGTATAACAGTGGGAAGTATTGGGTATAACAGTGGGTATACTGGGTATAACAGTGGGTAGTATTGGGTATGACAGTGGATAGTATTGGGTATGACAGTGGGTAGTATTGGGTATGACAGTGGGTAGTATTGGGTATAACAGTGGGTAGTATTGGGTATGACAGTGGGTAGTATTGGGTATGACAGTGGGTAGTATTGGGTATAACAGTGGGTATAATGGGTATAACAGTGGGTAGTATTGGGTATAACAGTAGGTAGTATTGGGTATAACGAATTGTTTGTAAAAACAAATCTCAAACTTATAATACGATTACGTAGTTTATAGTTCAACATAAAAACAAATTTATTGATTATACTAGCACGTATGCACGGTAAGAAGAAATAGAAAAACAAATGTTTGGGCGTTCGCAGGATCGAATCCCGCTTAAATCTGTCACTAGTTATTGAGTTACTATGTCAAAAATAAATAGACAAGCAAACAAATGAAACTTTGGGAACAATATTTCGTACTTTGCAGGATGCATACAGATCAGGGCGATCGCCCTGTCTCAGTCCTGAGGAAGGGCCATTTTACCGAGCCACGTCAGTTTTGTGTATCAAAGAGTTCAGTGTCCGTCTGTTTCGTCCGAATGCGTCCAAAAGGCCGATTGTGTCCGTAAGTCGATAACGTCCGCAAATCGCGAACCGAAAGTGTCCGTAATTCGATTACGTCCGCAAATCGAGAGCCGAATGTGTCCGCAAGTCGATTACGTCCGCAAATCGCGGCTGAATGTGTCCACAAGCCGATTACGTCCGCAAATCGAGAGCCGAATGTGTCCGCAAGTCCATTACGTCCGCAAATCGCGGGCCGAATGTGTCCGCAAATCGCGGGTCGAATGTGTCAGTAAGTCGATTACTTCTGCAAGTCGCGAGCCGAATGTGTCCATAAGTCGATTACGTTCGCAAATCGTGAGCCGAATGTGTCCATAAGTCTATTACGTCCGCAAATCCCGAGCCGAATGTGTCCAAAAGTCCATTACGTCCGCAAATCGCGAACCGAATGTGTCCGCAAGTCGATTACGTCCGCAAATCGCAAACCGAATGTGTCCGCAAATCGCGGGCTGAATCTGTCAGCAAGTCGATTACGAACGCCAGTTGCGAACCGAATGTGTCCGTAAGTCGATTACGTCCGCAAATCGCGAGCCGAATGTGTCCGTAAGTCGATTACGTCCGCAAATCGCTAGCCGAATGTATCCGTGAGTCGATTATGTCCGCAAATCGCAAGTCGATTATGTATTCTCGTAATAAAGTACAAGATTACAAGTAAGAGCGAATCGATATCTGACTTCAATTTAGATGAATATGTCCAGGCTGAAAAAACTAAATGGGGATGTCACTCGACAACCCCTGCCTCCCCCCCCCCCCCCAATTCCCTAAGCGACACACTGTGTGTATACAGTAAACAGGACAACAATAAATGTCTAGATTATCGCGTATTGTGTTTTTCCCAGGTGCGCTCAGTAACTAGTTTTGTTCTTTTAATTTCAGGTTTGTTTCAAAGTTGTGGAACTCCAAGAAGCAAAGGGTGAGCATAACGATGTGGGATTTTAAATATAAGGCCACAATCTTAATAATTGTTGTTGTTGTGTGTTTGTTGATTTGTTGTTCTGATTACCGTAGTATAGGTGATTACGGTTTATTGTTTTTTGTTTGATTTTCATCGTTTTTTTTTTGTCTGCTGTTCAGGTTGGAAGTTTCTGATGGCTGTGTTGGTGTTGGTTGTCCATTTATTGGCCTATTGTTTGTGATTGTTGGGTGTATACAGGTGGTGAGTGGCTGTTGTTAGTTGCTATTGTTAGTGCCACTGTTGTATTTACTGATTCGCACTACCATCTAGCCGTGTGCCTTATTACATAGACAAATATTCAGTTGCTATGTGACTTTTCTTCAAGATTACCATCGCTCTTGTGGCAACGCAAAATGTTCATCATAGAATTGATCAAGGCCAGCTATCATAATTGCTACATCTGTTTGTATTTGCATCGACATGGTTTTACTGAGGTTATAGTCAGGGTTTCCACCACCACGGCTGAGAGTCCGTCAACCGGACCCACCCCCTCCCCCACCGATCATTTACTGATAGAGCATAAAATCCGATCGAAAAAACAAACAACACGAGGCCGTAAAATTCTAGTCAAGACGCGTCCATTCTCCCAACAAAGTTTACACATTTTAGAAGCACCGTTTCCGGAATTGGCATTCTGCAACTTTAGATTGTCGAGTGTCATTCGGAAACTATCGCTATTTTCCGCTGTTTGCCGATTATGTAAGATGTCACATGCCGATTGTAGCGAAGAAACTGCCATAGCTTTGGGTGTCACAAAATCGTTCACACTAAAATGTGAATCGCCGTCTCAGATACAAGGAAATGATCTTCCTGCAGTGTTCAATTCTAAAATTTTCTGCGCCTCGCGCAAACCATGGTCGCGTTAGGTAATATGTCATTTTGCTTTCCTACTATTATTACGGCCAAGGCTATACATGTAGTGTGAAGGTTGAATGGTGGGAATTTTCATGTTGCTTATTTTTTTCCACTCAGAACGATAATTCCTGCCTACACGGAAATTCCACTACCCAGGTGTTTTAATAATAACCCACTTTCCAAATGCTATGCGCATATTGTATCGGACCAAAACCAGTCAATCAAGTGCTATATGCATATTGTAACGGACCAAAACCAGTCAATCATATTCACAAAATTCGTCATTCAAATTTTATTAATGTTTCTATTTTTGCCACAAAAATAGCTTATGGCCCCTCGTGGTGACGAGCTCAACAAGCTCGTCCCAATGAGACGAGCTCCACAAGCTCGTCCCAATAAGGGGCATATGCTACGTTCTGGAGACTAACCAGACCGAGTGTCATCTCAAGATGATACAAAAAGATACTCATGCCACCTCCCCTACTGTACCCAGTCCACACATCTGCAAATGGCAACAACAATGCATGGATGATCTAATCATGGCCGTTACAGTGTGCAAAGTATCAAATCAATTAGATTAAAATTTTGAGGCGAATTTTGGACGCAGCGTGATAATAGACCTACTCAATAATGTGAGTAAAAGGGGAAATAACTCTTGGGAAATAAGGTGCAGCAAAACTGCCAAACGATATGCACAAGTCCATATCACAGTTATTCATGATATAAACTATTGAAATAATATCAGATGGAAAGTTTGAGCCTAGTTGGAATTAACAGTTTGAGGTGGACTTGTTCAATGAGCCAAGTGAAATGTGTCAGTAACTCATGAAGATTAAGTTGCCGCTATTTGACGTTACGATATTTGCAAATTCATTTCACGGATATTCATCATTCAGAATATCAAAAGGGGCTGCGAGACTAGTTAACGATAAAATTTTGGGATGGCCGAACGGGCGGAAGAACAAACGGACACGAGGATCCCTTATATACCCACTGTATAAAAAAATAAAATTTCAGGTTATCGCTAGTTTTCGTTTAGTATTCGTCATTCGTGTTAAGTAAATGGTGCAGAACAGATGAACACCAGTTGTTTTGGGATTCCACATTATTTTTATTTACTTTTAACACTAGGCACTTACCAATGTATGCTGTTCAGTAGAGAGAATCGGGGTGTCATCATCAACGTACAGACGCAACACCCTGTTGTGAGGATAGGTGGAGGCGTTGGTAGTTGTGAAACTTCGGGAAGCAAGGGTACAGCTGCAGATCCACATGTATTAAAAATTACGTACAATCTCAACACCCAAACATCATCATGCCAGGGACAATTTTTCGGGGTGAGTCTGCCTAATTATTAAATTAATATCAATATCAGAACAGTGAAGGGATGTACATGGACTTCCAGTTTACACTTTTCAGTTTTTGTGCTCAAAAGAATGCTGCATAGTAACACAACTGGGTTAACCCTTTACCCAACGCAGACGGTATCAAAATTTATTATTTTAAATATCTTTATTTCAAATTTTTCAAAATATTTCGACAAAACCATATCATGTGACCCCTCTTTGGAACGAGTTCGACCCATTTTAGTTATTAGCCCTTTACCCAACGCATACGATATCAAAATTTATTATTTTAAATATCATTTTTTAAATTTTTTCAAAAAATGTCAACAAAACCATATCATGTGACCCCTCTTTGGAACGAGCTCGACGAGCTCGTTCCAAAGAGGGGTCACGTGATATGGTTTTGTTGAAATATTTTGAAAAATAATATTTTTTCAACTGCTGAATTTGCATATTGTGCGGGTGGATGCGGGCGATTCGTTGGGTAAAGGGTTAAATATTTATATATTTATTGGTGTTTAAGGTCACATACTTGTGCACAATGGCTAATCATGACCGTGACAGTTTTACGGGTGGAGGAAGCCGGAGTACCCGGAGAGAACCACCGAGCAACGACGAGCAGCTCCCAGCTCCCCTACTTCGTAACTCCGCACTGCGGCACAGGCAGGGTTAGATTGGTTGAAGACATGCGCACTATCGACGTGCAGTACGCCTAAGTACACAGCGTCATTGTGCCCCCATGTGGACATTCGGGGTTAAGTGCCTTGCCCAAGGACACAACGCGGGAGTCCGAATCGATCGCTCAGACGGCCACCAATCCGAGGACAAACCGAGCTCGATGTTGCTTATCTTCGGTGATCTGACGAGAGAAAAGGTTACCGCAACGCCACCGCGCCCCCGAAGGGTTAAATAATCGAATGTGACCACATACAGTATAGTCGGCACGGACTGATCGTAATTCACGTATGCGTTAACCATGTAATAAAAATCATCAGCTGCAAGTTTTTATTAATAAAGCACCGGGTTGTACCGGTGTGACAGGAATGGAAGTCCGTAGGAAAATTAGTCCCTCTGGACTATTATTCCGCGGAATTATAGTCCTAGGTCTAACATTTCTAGGAATAGTAGTCCGCCGGACTACTATTCCTAGAAATGTTAGACCTAGGACTATAATTCCGCGGAATAATAGTCCAGAGGGGCTAACGTTCCTACGGACTTACATTCTTTTTACACCGGTACATGGTTGTACCGGGTTATACCGGGTTGTACACGGGTTGTACCCGGTGATTCATTAATTAAATTTTTAATGATTATTTCTATTATTAGTGTTTGGAATCTAATATCATTGCGTCCGTGGAAATATTGACCATCCGTGGAAAGTGACCAGTCCACTGCGGTTGTACTGTAGTATGTGAATTAAGATTCCCCAGTTTCGTTTGTTTCCAATGCAGCCTTCAAAGTCGAGAGAAATGCATATTTGTGGCTCCATCTTTAACTAATATCACCATCATGCTCAGTGGGCGCATAGGTTGCTGCGACGCCGTCTGGGCATGCCCTGTTTTGGGGGCCATTTGTGTAAACAAAGTCACAACGGTATTCTTATATCTCAGTGAGGTTTTGAACGAAACCATGTCCGCTCCAGGTAAACGCTGCTTTTTGATAACCGTGTTGTTTAAAAGGACATGCAACCTGCTTTTCAAAATGGTTTATTACTATCCCGTTTTTTTTTTCTTCTTCTTTCTTCTCTCAGCCCCCCCCCCCCACCCGCCCCCCCCCCCCCCCCTGGTCTTTCTGTTTCATTTTTTCACTTGACTCAAATTCTCATCTGTGACATAGGAACCCTTCGCCCCCCGCCCCCATCGCACACTTACCAACTTCTTTTCAAGAAACCAACTATCAGTCTTTTACCGTTCCTCCATCCTTCGTTAACCAATTTATCCGTCTATATTTCTGCTATAGAATAGAAGACTGTCAAATACAGAACTCTATTTCGTAACGAAAAACCGTCGGGATTTTAAAGTACAATACATTCCAGCAGATCGTTTGAGTACAAGACTCGAATCTATTGCAAAATTCAACACAAGAAAAATACCACGTTGGAGATACCTGTCTTCTGTTGTGACTTTCTCGACTCTTGGGTGAGGAAGAAATCCGACGGTTTGTATCCACCCCACTCAATGCCAGGCAGGAACGTGGCGACGCGGGGGGGGGGGGGGGGTGTCATCCTGGCCAATCGGAGGGCAATTTTAGAGCTTCTTTGGTGATGCCGATATCTCCTTTACTTCGCAAAATCCAACTCGGTTTTAAATCGGCAAAAATTCCATATGTTGCTATTTACATCTACAGTGTACGCAATATCGAGCTTCATAAGTATGCATGATTTTAGTTGGAAATTCACTACCGAGGAATTTAGAGCTTCTTTGGTGATGCCGATATCTCCTTTACTTCGCAAAATTCCAACTCGGTTTTAAATCGGCAAAAATTCCATATGTTGCTATTTACATCTACAGTGTACGCAATATCGAGCTTCATAAGTATGCATGATGTCAATCGGTACGAGATTTTTACATATCGTAACAGAAAAAATACCTCGTAATGCACTTCAAGAAAATCACATCATGTAAAATCGTTATCCTGAGTTAATTCCATCATTTACAGTTACAAAATGATGAAACGTCGAAAATTGATCATCCCTGCATAAGATCTGATTTAATGTTGGTACAGTGTGAATTGTTCAAAGTTCTGAGCTTGTTTAGCACATATTCAATTCCCAGAATAATACCAAATAATAATAACTTGATAATTCTATCATAAATGTGTTGGCATTTCAGTTACTAGAATCAATTTTATGCCCCCTTTCATGGCTAAAATTTCAAAATTTTCCTCGGTAGTGAATTTCCAACTAGAGGGAGGGACCGGGAGGTAGTTTTCCCCTCCCGATCCCTCCCTCTAGTTAGATATTCACTACACTACACCCCCCCCCTCCCCCAATCGGAAACCTGATGCTATATTAATTGTGTCCGACATCCCTGTCTGCCTCAACTTCTCTTATCTCCATTTCCATTCTCACAATATGTGTTTTTGTCTGTTTTACATTGTACACATTTAACTCACTTGGAGCATGTTTGTTTATCATTTTTGTTCTATTTGATGTATACATGTAACATGAAATTTGTTCAATATCGAGCCACTAATGTGCACTTTTCTCAATGTAGAGATGCGTTCGATTTGTGGGAAATGGAAATGCGTTTGATCCAGACACTCTGGCAAGCCTCGCGCCCTCCCTGCTTCCGTACCACGGGGCAAGAGGGAGGGGACAGACAATACCCTTTTCAGGTTCATCACTCAATCTTTTCAATGATTTATTCTCGAAGTAAAGATACAATACACCCCAAATCTGTTCCGGGTGTTTTCAGAATTCAATGGTGGAGTTGGTTGAGTTTGGGAGATGTCCCTTCCCGATAGGAGGGGAGACGTCCTCTCAAAACTCCCCCATCTCAGACCTTCCTCTTTCGAGACATACATGCTTCGGCATATCATGACGGAGCTGGTAGGGCGAGTAAATGGCCTTTTTCACGGGGTATGATCCCCTGCCCGGAAGTGATTCCCCTTGCTCGTCATATATCTCCCCTCTACGATAAGATTTCCCCATCTCAACCCCTCAAGGATAATAAAAGTCCTTAACCTTCATTATTACAAATTTTAGTCAACTTGTCCCTCTCTCCCATGCTAGTAATCTCGTGCGCGAGGAAATGACCGTGAATTCACCAATGATTTTTTTTATTATTGCCATTCAAAGAAAACTGTTTGACCCTTTGCCCAACGTATCGACCAAAACCGACCAGCTCTATTCTCAAAAATCGCCAATTAATTTTCATTCTATTTTAATGTTTTTCTCAAAAACATAGGTTATGACTCCTCATTGGAACGAGCTTGTCGAGCTCGTTCCAATGAGGGTTCACAACCTATGTTTTTGAGACAAAAAATGAACAAAATGAGTTATTCAAGAATTTCTTTTGCCAGTGTCGTCCGCTTTTCATGTTAGGTAAAGGGTTAAGCTTTTTGCGAAGTTGATAAAAAGCTTTTTGGCGATAATATCATGAAAAGGATAGCGAAACAGCTGTTTCCAACTATATTATTGCCTTTTTGTATATCTTGACCGTTTCAGCCTATTGGAACTGAAATTGTCTCAAATGTTCTACAATTTTCAGATCTTCATGGAGAAACTGAAAATGTCGTTTATGTGTGTCTTCTGTAGTTCTTGTAATAATCTACAGAACATATATCAAAAACCATCCCAAAAATGTGAGAATACGGTTTTCCAATTATGTTATTTCAGAATGGAACTGTGATATGGCCGCTGAGTATATATAACGCAAACAATGTATTGTCAGAAGTTCTTCTGATTTCTTGTGATTCCGGAGATTCTGATGTAAGAATGGCAGCATCGTCAAACGTCAACGCCAAGTAAGTATTGTTCGACTTTTAATATTGTCATTAATGTTTCGAAGTTACCTTACTTACAGCGATAAGGCGGCAATTGGCGCGCCGACCGTGAAATGTGTTTCGAAAACGTGCATCTTGGTAGCGGTTTCCTTTCCATCCGCTGCGGTAGATTCCATGGAAACCAGGGATTCTTCAGACAAGAATAATATATCACTTTTGTTTTTAAGCAGAGAGTTCTCCTTGACAAAGTATGGTACTGTTTTCTCAAATACTAAGCAGGCGCGTAGCCAGGAGTTTTGTTGGGGAGGTGTGCAAAGTGGCGATCAATAACCACCGGAAAAACGAGTCTCATGAGCATTAAATGGAGCTCTGTGATAGCATCTGGAAAATAATATGTGAAATTTTAGGATCTAAAATATATAGAGAACAGTTCACGGCTCGGATTCGATTTTTACCCTCCAATGGGGCGCGCGGAGGATTATTTCACGATGCGTTAGCCGAGTGAAATAATTAGCGCGGCCCACGACAGGATAAAATCGTACTCAAATCCGAGCAGTGAATTTTGGTATTTATATTATTTTCTCCTTATTTGTTTTCTCAAAACAACCCTTTATAACTGATTCCGTGGTTGTTTTCAAAACATGTCAAAATGAAAGTGAGAATGATAATGTAGCTCAACTTGACAAACTTGAACTTGGTAAGTAAAAAGTAAAATGGCAAAATTGAAAATCATTGGTTCCAATGTTATTTGGTGAAACCTCAATATAACAACATTGGGTGGGCACAACGTCAGGGAAATCCATGCATTTTAAAATGTAAACAGTGGGGTTAGCTGAAGGAAGAATGTTGATTCACATTATTTATTTATTTATTTATTTATTTATTTATTTATTTATTTATTTTATTGAGATGAAATAAAATACATATACAAATAGGTAAAAACATATAGACACACAATCAGTGTACAGCAAGTATATAATTTACACGATTAAATATGTATACAAAAGTCTTCCTGTGTGAAGTTGTTTTCCATCACATTTCTGCTCTCTAACCAAGGTTATCATTTTTAGGTGTTTCGAGACAGAAATATACACTAATAACAGTTACTGGTGGTGACACAATGCCAAAATGTTGCCGCAGGCGAAGCCTTACTGTATGGGGACTACAAATGAAAAATAAAAAAAGGAAAGAGAAAGTCGAGGTCTATGATCCAGTAACTGACACATTATCTGAAGAAGGAGGATAAAAAAGTCCTTTGAAAAGTTCCCATCTTGTTCGTATTAGTCGAGATTTTTTGGGCGAATACATGTGAAGGGAGTATAATTCCAATTCACAATATCGACGCAGAATTTCAGTTAGCCCTTGAAAGCTGGGCTGACACCTTCTCACCTTGTAGGAATAAATGAACTTTTCGTACAGAAGAACTAGAAGAGAAAGATTATTTTCTTGAGACCACAAAGTGTTATCATTAGTATTATTATCATTATTATTGTTATTATTATTATAGCCAATAAGGATAAAGTGTGGTGTCAGTGGCAATAGAACACCACATTGTTCGTTCAATTTTTCAGCGAGCTGTAATAGGACTGACTTTGACAAGGGACATTCAAAGAACAAAGGTGACACAGTTTCTTTGGTGTTGAAGCAGAATGTGCACAGTTCAGTTTCCGACAATTTACATTTAAAAAGACGGGAATTGGTATATAGAGCGCCATTTAGAATTTTGTAGTGTAGGGTTTGGAGATAAGTATCGTCTGTGATTATGAAAGGGCGTTTGTATATCAATCTCCAATCCTCCTGTGTGAGATCAGTATGCAAACGCTCATTCCATTTTTGTTGAGAATGAACAGGATCGGAAATCGCTTTTTGCAGAAATAACAGATAAAATGTTTTATTGACCGTTTTCGTTTCTTTCAGTTTCTCAATTTGTGGATTCAGAACACAGTTGGACTTTTTTTCCTTTTCAAATTTTTTTCCGCCACAGCCTTGGAATCGCCTTGTTTATCCCCTGGAAGACAGTGAATGGTGTTTTGATATCGTATTTTGTGGAAAATTCCTCAAACGTTAAGAAGCCTCCTCTCTCACTGAAGAGGTCGTTTAAAAAGAATACACCTTTATCGCACCAAGTCTGATTGAAAATATATCTATTTTCGATTCTGACACTTCTGTTATAGAAAATTGGTTGAGAAAGAATTTCTGCGGAGTCTGTGAATGGTTCGTTATCCAATAGCGACCAGGATGTGAGGACGTCTTTCCAAAAACTGTTTGCGTTCTCACCTATTTTTATTAACCCCTCCTTGTGTAAATGCCAAATTTTGTCGTTGCCATATTGTTCGAAGTCATCTAAAATAAGGGTTTTCCAGGGTGATATTATGCTGGGATCAATCAGTTTCTTAATCCAAAACAATTTTAGAGAATGGCTGTATGACCGAATATCTGGAAACTTAAGCTCTCCATTAGAATCCTGATTTATAACAACCCTACGTTTGATCTTTTCATTTTTACCCTCCCACAAATAATGAAACAGTTTGGATTGCATTGCATCTAACATATTGTCAGGCGGTTTTGGAAGGACCGATAGACAGTGTATGAGTACTGGTAAAGTCAGCGTTTTTACGACGGCAGTTTTCCCAATTAGGGTAAGATTTCTAAACGACCAGTCGTTCAAAAGTTTTTCCACCTTTCTAGAATTTTCAATGTAATTTTGAATTATGTAATTTTCACTAAATAGATCATACATTATACCCAATATGGTGAATTTCCCATTATTGTTCCACTGAACATTTCGTTTCGTGGCAATCTTTTTACTCGACCCTTTTTCAGACCCAATCCATACAATCTGAGTCTTTTCAAAGTTGACTTTAAGGCCTGACTCCTCTGCAAAAGAGTTAACAATCTCCAGAGCTGTGTTTAATGATTGGGAGTCGTTACCCAAAAATAGAGTAGTCGAGTCGTCAGCATATTGACTTATGAGATGTTCCGAGTGGTTTATTTTGATACCGTTGATATTAGGGTTGTTTTTAAGTGCGATACTCAATATCTCGACGCTCAAAATAAATAAATACGGCGAAAGGGGATCGCCCTGTCTTACTCCTCTCTCCAGGTTGATTTTTTCAGAGCAGTGCCCATTATTGAGGACATAGCTAAAGATATTTGAATAAAAAGTACGAAACCAATTTATAATAGAGGGTCCGAAGTTGAGGAACTGTAACGTTTTTTCTATAAACGATCATTCAAGTGAATCGAAAGCTTTCTCAAAATCTCGGAGAACAAGAATTCCAGCAATATTTAGTTTATTTATTTATTTATTTATTTATTTATTGGTGTTTAAGGTCACATATTTCTGCACAATGGCTAATCATGACCACGACAGTTTTACGGGTGGAGGAAGCCGGAGTACCAGGAGAGAACCACCGAGCAACGGCGAGCAACTGTCAGCTCCCCAAAATACTAACTCCACACAAGCAGGGTTAGCATTGGCTGAAGACAAGTGCACCGTCGACGTGCAGTACGCCTTAGTACACAAAGCCACCGCGCCCCCACGTGGGCAATGGGGGTGAAGTATCTTGCCCAAGGACATAACGAGGTTGCCGCAGATGGGATTCGAACCGAGGACCTCTCTCGGCTTGCAGCCTGCACCTCCACCAGTTGAGCCACCGCGCCCCCTTGTTGATTCACAAATACAGTAAGTTTAAAGGTCATTGTAAACAGCAACTGTTTTCACAAATTTTAATGGATAGCTCTTATCTAGAGGTCTCCCCCTAATGAGCACACCAAGTTCTTAAACAATCTTACGATAAATGCGCCCTGTATGCCATGTCAAAGAAGTTTGTTGATGCACAAATGCACTAAAATATTGTTAACGGCAACAGTTTTTAATAGAAAAGAAAACAAAAATCGATAGCTCCTATCTTGGCCACCCCGAATAAGCACCCCAAGTTTCAAAACAACCCAGATAATGAATGCGCCCCCCGAGGCGTGCCAAAGGAAAATGTTAATGCACAAATGCACTAAGTCTGAAGGTCGTTAATTATGACTATGTTCTTTCTTCTTCTTTTGATGGAAATTCATAAATATGACCTGCAGGGAGTGAAAAGGGGATAAGTTGCGGCTCAAAAGCACTACAGTTAAAACAAGAAGTCCTGTCCTGAAATGCGCACAAATAGCAAGTCGATTTGCGCGTTAATCTACGCGTTATGACGATGGTAAGGCTATCAAATTCTGCACATACGGCCTGTGCACAAGCAAAGTTTCAGCCAATGGACCTCCGGGTAACCCGGAGGTCCATTGGCAGGAACACTGCTTGTGTTTGCTATGGGTAACAAGGAGAACCTGCCATGCTTTGAGTGCCATTCGATATGGCAATTGCGCGCAATTCCTACGCGCAATTAAGCCTAGATAAGCGCACAGTTCATGACAGTATGTTCAAAGGTTGGTGCTTACGACCGCGTTTTTTATAGAATTGAAGGGAAATTATTAGCCCCCATCGATAGGACACCCCGAACATGCATACCAAGTTTCAAAGCAACCTATTCAAAATTTGCCCTATAGAGCATGCCAAATAAATATGTTGATGCACAAATACACCAAGTTTAAAGGCCGTTGCTGCGACATTTTTTTTTGGACGAACCTGAATCAAGTTTCAAAACAATCCAGTCATAAATGTGCCCTGCAGGGCATGCCAAAGGAAAATGTTGATGCACAAATGCACTAATTTTAAAGGTCATTGCTGACGGCATGGCTTTTTGACGGACATGGAAGAAAATCGACAGGTCACATCTAGAGATTACCCCAAACATGCATACTAAGTTTTCAACTGACCCATTCATAAATTCACCATGCAGGGCTTGCCACATGGAAATGTTGGTGCACAAATGCATTAGGTTCAAAGGTCATTGCTATCTGCAACATTTGGCAAAGTTTTTCAAGAGAGATGACAGAAAATGAAAAGCTCTCATCCAGATGTCGCTCCCAACAAGTTTGCCATGTTTCAAAGCGATCGAATTGTAAACGTGAACTATGTGGTGTTCCAAAGGGAATTGTTGACAGACAAAACGGAAAAGTTGAAGGTCGTTGCTAATGCCAGCATTTATTTGAAGGAAACTGAAGAAAATCTATAGCTCTCATCTATTCATCCCAAAAATTATACCAAGTTTCAAACCGATCCATTCATAAATGCACCCTGCATGGCGCGCCAAAGGAAAAATAGATGCACAAATCCACAAAGTTCAAAGGTCATTGCTAACGGCAAAAGTTTTTGTCGGCAATGAAAGAAAATCAATAGCTCATATTTAGGGGTAGCCCAGAACACACATATCAAGTTTCAAAGTGATCTCATGATAAATGCGACCTGTGCAGTGTGCCAAAGGAAATTGTTGATGTACAAAATGGTCAAGTTGAACGGCGTTGCTAACGGCAACCTTTCTCAAGAGAAATAAACGAAAAATGATAGTTCACGTCTAGAGGCCACCCCAAACAAGCATACTGCGTTTCAAGGCAATCCATTCAAAAATTGAAAGTTCAAAGGTCGTTGTCAACGGTAACGTTTTTTTAAAAAAAAACAATCGATAGCTCCCATTTGGAGGACACCCCGATCAAACATACCAAGTGTTAAAGCGCCACGGTCATAAATGTACCCTGTATGGTGTGCCAAAGGGACATATTGATGTAAAACTGCATTAAGTTCAAAGATCGTTGCTAACGGCAACGTTGTTTTACGGAAACGGAAGAAAAGCGATAGCTCTCATCCCAGAGGTCATCCAAACAATCACGCCAAGTTCCAATGAGATCCAATTATAAATGTGCCCTGTGGTTTGTGTCAAAGGGGAATTGTACGTACGTACGTACGTACGCCGACAGACGCAGAGTGACGGCAATGGCTATCAGACTGACTTTGTCAATGGAGCTAAAAAATAGTCCGTCATCGCTGAGAGCGGAATACAATGGTGGGAGTGGAATACCATTTTCGGCGAGTGTAAGTCCGAATACTATTTGTTTTGCGGGAAGAAAAACGAACGGAAATAAACTAAAATCATTTCTATACCATTCTGTGTGAAAATCTACAAACAAGATCTACAGTCGCCAAGAGTGAAGATGTATTGTTCATGTCGTGTGCAATCCCTCTCTAACAGTATGCTTCTTTTTGTTTTTAGTAAACTTCCAGAAAATGATTTGCCGGCCAGTGAAACGCCAGTTACCCTGGAAATACTCTCGGACTTCGTGGATAATAAAATTGTTAACGATAACAATATAATGCAACTAGGTTGGACAGCCTACTTTAGAGTGAGACTAAAATACACTGGTAAATTATTAACCTCATATATTAGCTTTAAATATTTTATTGCCCAATAATGTTAAATATCTTATCATCCACAATCAGGCACGGTGGTGCTAGGGGTCTGAGAAGACTGTTGTGCTCGCACTTTTTCGGCTTTTTAAGTAATACAATAAAATTGTTAAAATAACAATAACACGAGGTAAGAGGGCGTTGTGGTTTATTATTCCCATTTTAGCTCTTTTGTATATTAACGGATTTAGTGGGACTTCAAAACTCAGTAATTCGTGACATCAATTTTATTATACGCAGTAGGTGATCGTCTGTGTTTATCGTTTTATCCAAATCAAACGTAAACAATGGCTGGTCATAATAATTACGGAAAGTTTGATTTTGGAGACGTGGATGACATTTTTCGCAAGGAAAATGACTTTGTTATAGAAGAGGCGAATCTGGATGATTTATCTTTACAAACTGTTTCAATTTCCCAGGAAATGGTCAAAATCAGAATTAAATTTAACTCAGTGTTGCTTTGAATGACAGCACCCTCCCGTCAAGTGGAAAAGTAGAATGAAGTTTTGTGTGGGCGTGGCCTATAGCATTCCTTTTAACGGACACAATTCACTGGTCAATACCATTTGTAATGACACAAGAACATGTTAATGTCAGTGAAATGCATCGTTATTTCAAACAGAATTTTAGAAAAGTGTCTTTTTATTCAGTTATCACTGGGAAGCATTTTTTTTTTATTTTAACTCCACAAAGTAAAGAATGTTTAAATTTATTTCCCCTCAAGTTTAATTATATGGAATGATCGTTTGTTTCTGTCAATTTCTTGAGTTATGACAGAAACTTTTTTGAGAACAGATATTCTTTTGCACTGTTGTCAGTGAACCACATACATTCAGGTGGTGGTGAAATGAGAGATGTGGAGTGCAGGTAGGTGGCAATTTTATTTAAATTAGTCCGATCAATTATATCTTTATGACAGGTTGGTAACGATTATGACCGGCCATTGGTTACGTTTGATTTGGGTAAAACGATTAACGTAGACGATCATCTATTAGTTGTGTATAAAAAAATTAAAAACTCAATAAAAAGCACGAAAGGGATTTCGTTGTTTCTTATATTTTATTTTGAAAGTCTTTTTAATATGGTGAGATAAATATTAATTGCTTTTCATTTTGAAACAATATGAGCGTGAAGAGGTTATTTTCCAATCACACTGTGGGGCATAATTTTTAAGACTGGCATTAGGGCGTGGTTTAGGGCGGGTCTAAATGCGATTTTTCCGGTTCATTGTGTTATGAAAAAAGGAAATATTTTAGCCAATCATATTGCTCGAATATGCATGAGAATAGAAAAATAGTTTAATTGTATAAGGAATGATCGTTTGTTTCTGTCTATTTCTTGAGTTATGAACCCCAAAAACAAGGGCCAAACTGTACGCCCATTTACACTATGTTTGGCTTTTGTTTTGGGGGGTTCATAACTCGAAAAATAGACAGAAACAAACGATCATTTCTTATAATTAAACTTGAAAGGCAATAAATTTAAACATTCTCTACTTAGAGGACTTGAAATAAAAACCATGTCGTATCATACCCCCTAATGATAACTGAATAAAAAGGCATAGTTTTCTAAAATTCTGTTTGAAATAACGAAACATTTCACTGAAACATGTTCTTGTGTCATTAAAGATTTTATTGGCCAATGAGTTGTGCAAGTTAAAAGGAAAGTCATAGGACACGCCCACACAAAACTTCGATTTTCTCTTCCACTTGACGGGAGGTGCTGCCATTCCAAGCAACACTGAATTAAATTTAATTCTGTATTTAACCATTTCCTGAGAAATTGAAAACACAGTTTGTAAATGTGGAGTTCGATATAAAACCAAGATGACATGAATTTGGCTGACCTTTGTCTTAGAAAGAGTTCGTTCAGGCTATTTGGAAACTGGAACGTTTTGTTCGCGTGAGCTCCGTTTGTGGATCAGCCATTGTTTACGTTTGGTATGAGTAAAACGATGAACGCAGACGTTTATCTATTGCATATAAAAAATGAACAAGGAATAAAAAAGCAAGACAGGAGTTTCATTGTATATTAAATTTTATTTTGACTTTTTTTAATATGATGAGATGAATATTATTTCTTTTCATTTTCAAACGTTATGAGCGTGCAGGGGTTCTTTTCCATTCACACTATGCAACGTTTTGTTCAAGACAGACTTGAAGCGTGGTTTAGAGCGGGCTAAATGCGTTTTTTTCGGTTCATTGTGTTATGAAAAGAGAAAAAAGAAATACTTTAGCCAATCATTTTGCCTGAATATGCATGAACAGACAAAAAGGTTTAATTATATTATTATTTTTTACCGGGGCTTAACGACACATTCGACAGCCAGGGTCACCTCGAATCGGATAGTTGTACGGGAGGAGGAAGCCGGAGCACTCGGAGAGAACCACCGAGCAACGGCGAGCAACGGTTAGACTCTCCAACATACTAACTCAACACAAGCAGGGTTAGTACTTGTTGAAGAGAAGTAGTACACCATCGACGTGCAGTACACCTTAGTACACAACGCCACCGGACCCCTCATGGGTAATCGGGATTAAGTGTATTACCCAAAGGCGCAGCGCGGTTGCCGCAGGTGGGATTCGAACCGAGGGACTCCTGGCTTGTAGCCTGCATCTTTACCTACTGAGCCACCGCGCTGCCTTTGGTACACCAACCTACTTTGGGTATATTTCATAATCAAGAAATAGACAGAAACAAACGATCATTCTTTATCAAACTTATTAAAACCGTTGATTTCTTTGAGAAACGCGAGAATCTGGTGAGAATTTATGCTGTAAAATAGTTCTCTCAGAGACGGTACATACACAGAACGACACGCATGTGTGAATGGGTTAATCGATATGGCACGAGTGCCAGCGCGGAAGGTAAGAACGAGAGGCCGCAGGCCTCGAGTTTTATCCTTCCGCGATGGCACAAGTGCCATATCGATTGACCCATTCACGCGCGCGTGTCGTTCTGTGTTTATTCCACGCGTTCACGTCTCCAAAAGCAACTATTACAAGGACACTCAGCAATTCATTTGACAACTATCAACAAAAAGAACACATTTCCTTCGCCGATCAAATTTACGAGAGGAACCAGTGTTACTATTTCGTCCCCTGAGTTCCAATGTGTTCTATGTGCCTTCTCAAACTGTAATTGCGGTGCACGATTTGTAGAAAATTCCAGTGAAATTTCGCGTCTTTATTAAAAATAGTCCGTCAACGATTTCCGTTCCGAACATAAGTGCGAAACAGATTTTTATTCTGCGCATGGTTTAGTGTTGCTGTAGATTGGGATTTCATATAACAGGTGTATAATAAATGTTGCATTCTGACGGGGCAGTCGTTACTTATTCCCATTTCCTTTTTCGACATTCGTTATCAACTCGAATAAGGAACTAGAAGTAAGTAACAATTGTCACCCCCACCCTTCTCATGTCATTACTATCAGTACACTCACAAAAATGTGTTCGACTGTCAAAAGACATTGAGAGGTAGGTAATACACGCTGGTCGAATTTCGCCTTCCAATATTTATTTATTGGTATGTAACGGCACTTTCGACACCTCGTGTTTGACAGTTTTGCGGTGGATGAAGCCGGGGCACCCGAAGAGAACCACCGAGCAACGGTGAGCAACTGCCAGACTGCCCCAACCCCCGGCGGGCAAGCGGGATTAGATGACCATCCCAAGGACACAACACAGTTACCCCGGGCATGCAGGATGCCCAAGGACACAACGCAGTTACACCTGGTGGGGACCGAACCGTGGACCTTTCGGTCTGAAGTTCAACGCCGCAACTTCTGAGCCACCGCGATCCCTCTTCTTCTAATAAAAAAACAATATGTAAAACTGTCACGTTTACATGATCTTTTCTACAAAGGTTCCTAGACGGATACACATCAGGTAATAGTAGGGCGAAAGCAATGAAGCTTGCTTTTTGTCACTCTGTATCATTCAGCCTTCCAATTTGATGTAGGTACTAATATATGGTTTAAACCGCTAAAATCAGTTGGAGGCTTCTGTAATATCTGTTTTGGTTTACTGTCTGCCCCTGTGTTACCGGAAATACCAACCTGTCCAGGTAACCAGCAAAACACGATATCATATTGACCAGGCATCATCTTATTCAACTTATCACGAAGTTCCAAGGCTAGACAGTTCTTCTATTTGATAATCGACATCCATTTCGGTACATTCTCAATGTGTTAGAGCTCAGGCTGTCACAGTTTAACCATTTACCCAACGAATCGTCCGCATCCGCCCGCGTAATATGCAAGTTGAGCAGTTGAAAAAAATTAAGTTTTTCAAAATATTTCAACAAAACTATATCATGTGACTCCTCATTGGAACGAGCTCATTGAGCTCGTTCCAATGAGGGGTCACATGATATGGTTTTGTTGAATTTTTTTAAAGATTTTAAAAAATGATATTTAAAATAATAAATTTTGATATCGTCTACGTTGGGTAAAGGGTTAACTTCATATAGGAAGATCTAGACAGAACACAGCGTGAGTGGAGTAAGGATGACTGAGATCAACGATCCTAGGTGGAGTTTTTTCTGTATTTCACGAGCGCCGAAGTACAAACTATTAGGATGGTTAATTCCTGTCTCCCACACTCTACACGGGATGTGTTCTGTATTTATACCACGATTAAACTTCAATTAAGTGAACAAAACTGTTATTTATACTAGGGCTGTCCCGATTTTTTAAATTTAGGAATCGATTAATCGTCGCAAATAATCGATGATAATCGATTAATCGTACCTAGATGACCTTCCCCCTCTCTCTCTCTCTCTCTCTCTCTTTGAAGTCGATAAAAATGAAGTTCAAGTCAGTTGACCTACCTCAAGTAAACAAAGAAGACGATCCTCTTTTAGGTACATTCAAAGCTTTGATGTTCTGAACTTTTGAACTGTCAGTGTAATAATCAAGACCGGTCGGCAGTTGCGAACTTCGCAACTGCTGACCGGTCTTGATTATTACACTGACGGTTCAAAAGTTCAGAACACCAAACGTTTGATGAATGTACCTGAAAGACAAATGCTTCCAACAGCTTCTTGGGGGTTTAACATCGATGTTCTTAACTCTTTACCTTTGGAAACAATAGTTTTTTCATCAAATTTTCTTTTAATTATTAAACGTCTAAAACGGGAAACAATTTACCGATTATTCGACAACGAAAAATACTAATCGATTTCGCCGTGACCGATCAATAATCAATTAATCGATTAATCGTGACAGCCCTAATTTATACCATCATTACCTGTTCTACAAAATATAAAAAAAACTTATGACATACATTTTAGCTTTACACACCAACCGCGGTGAACACGTCAGCAATGGGATTTCAGTAGTTAAATGTTACACCTGCAGTGGAACTACATCCAAATTGACCTTTGGTGACGTCGACCGGTATGCCAACTTGTCTAAATTTATCGCATGTCGCCTCGCGATGAGTCAAATGAAAGTGGCAAATATATTTATTACATTTTTAAATGGGTTTACCTCATAAGATGCCAAAAATTGACAAACACGCATTGTCTCATGTTAATAAAGCATCCATAATCGAAATAGTATGTTATTATGTTATTATTATTCCATTTCGTTTCGGCGATAAAATTGACAGCGGAAGTACCGCCCACCGATGCTCACGTAAACAGTTTCGTACGTATGTACGTCTGCTGTTCAGTAAAATCGAGAAAAGATAATAGCGACTAATAGCACCTCTCAATAATCTGACGATGATGGTATAAATAAAATATACCCAAAGTAGCTTGGTGTACCAAATGTTCACCACTCGTGGTGAAGTAGTGTTAACCGTGCGCCAAATTGTTAAGGAGGTGAAATTCTTGGGTTTTATGATTGACGATCAACTGAATTCACTTCTTTCCAACAATGTATTACAATAAATCTCCTCATCAGGTCAATGAAAATATTCTATGGTATACGTTGTAGGACTCCGGGTAGTTGATCTCATATCTCCGTCCGGGACGACCCGCGTTGTGTCCTTGGGCAAGACACTTTATCCCGGTTGCCTACATGTGGGCACGATGACGCCGTGTACTAAGGCGTACTGCACGTCGATGGTGCACATGTCTTCAACCGCTGTAACCCTACTTGAGCGGAGCTTGAACACAGTTAGAATGTTGAGGAGCTGACAGTTGCTCGTCGATGCTCGGTGGTTCTCTCCGGGTACTCCGGCTTCCTCCACCCGTAAAACTGTCACAATCGCGATTAGACAATGTGCATAAGTATGTGACCTTAAACCCCAATAAATAAATAACTAAATAAATAAAGAGTTCATCCAATTCGCTGCAGTTCTCAATAGCGGATCCAGCATTCTAAGTTTGGAAATGGGTCGCTATATTTTAGCGACGACGCGAAGGATCCCCGACGCGCGTGACGGAGAGGGGACACTCGCGACTACAGGATCTGAAAGAGCTTGTGGAAAATAGAGAGGTCAGAGTGACCTTCCGATGGCTTTATCGTGCGGGTTATAACTGTGTGGAAGGGTTCTGGTATTCCCCGTGATAACACATGGCTATCACTACCAGCTAGTGGATGTCCAATGGGCATGTGTTATCTCGGAAGGATCTTAATGAGTATGGGAAAAATATTAAGTTACCCCCGAAATTGTGGAGGAGTGGGGACTTTGGTTACCCGCTGCAACCCTCTCGCACATGCCCTTGATCCTCCCACCCTAGCATTGTTAACCATTTGTGTATAATTTATATTTTTCTTGTTAAAATAGGTCTGAAAATGGGGTTCCTGATAAATATTGATGTATGATTAACTACTTGCAGGCTGCTGGGGGGATATTCCTGCTCAAGACAGGAAATCTATTGACACTTAATTAAGTAAAATTTGAGGATATTGAACAAAATTTTCCCCTATAAATTGTATTGACCAATGATTGACCAATTGTTTTATG
This sequence comes from Pictodentalium vernedei, assembly GCA_031216915.1. Lineage (NCBI taxonomy): Eukaryota > Metazoa > Mollusca > Scaphopoda > Dentaliida > Dentaliidae > Pictodentalium > Pictodentalium vernedei. The sequence continues at coordinate 540,599,561 of CM062293.1, forward strand.
AATTTTTCATCAATCTAGTCATGGCTGCTTTGAAGCAGCCATGACTAGATTTTATGAAAAATATTTTAAAATTACTTGGTAAGATGTTGGATGTATTTGTACCATTCGACGAAGTTGAAGTGGTATTTTGCGACTGCAAACCTGAGTTTTTTTTCAGATCGAATTTTCGGACATTTTCCCTTCCTTCACAGTCAGGAAATTTGGCACTCCACTTCACAAGGACTATATAAGTTTAGGCATTTTAATTTTTTTCGACCCTCAGAACGAGACAGAAAACATTTTTTGTCTACTTCTTTTAATTTCAAGCTCATTTTAAGTGTTTCGTTTTGCCCTTTTAACAATATAGTCTCCGTTGACGTCATAGAAAATTCTCAACAATTATGGCCGAACCAGCCATTGACGAAATAGAGAGTCGTGGGCCAAAATACTAAAGTTCGACCAATTCTCGTCACATTTTAGTTGTTATAGAACTAAAATAATTATTTGGCAGCTGTTTTCTAGTTTTTTGCTTTACCGCCATTTTTTTACATTTTCACGTCATTTGAAGTTTCGCCAATTTCTGGCAAGTTTTCCAATTTTTAACCTGAAAATGCCAAAGTTATGACTCGAATAATTTCCTATTTAAGTAAGTTACACCTATGGACCATCAGGAACTGCTTGTCAGCTGACTGTGCTATCAAATGTGTATAATTTCATTATTGTTAACCGCACAGTTTTGACGTTCTGACGTAAAAATATCATTTTTAAACAATTTCGATTTCTCATATATACAAAAGGTTTTCGCTTCTGAAATGTTGGAAATCAGATCTTCCTTACAAACCATATTCAAAAAATGCAATCAGTTTTCACTCTACGAAAAAGAGTCCCCCATACCCACATTTTGAAGTTTTGACGTCAACATCGAAAAAATGAATGTTTGTCCGATATTTACGAAATTTTAGTATGTTGTGGAGATTAAAAAGTAAAAATATCCTTATCTTTTCTTTTTTCGATTCAACGTCAGTTTCAACATTTTTACGCCATTTCAAATTCTGACGTTCTGAAATATCGCCGATATTGTGAACCGCAACAATACTTCACCTTCAGCCCCATCAGTACTCGAAAGTGTGGGTTCAATTGACTGGGTATTGTTCACACTATTACAGTACGTCCACCGTGAACTGGCCACTTTCCACGCGTGGGCAACATTTTCACGGACGCAATAATATTTGATTCCAAACACTAATTATAGGAATAATCATCAAATATTTGATTTATGAAGCACTGGATACAACTCGGTGCTTCATAAATTAAAATTTTGATGCTGATGATTACCTGGTAAACGCATGCGCTGATATCACTTCCCATGCGTGGCAAACGACCAGTCCACGGCGACTGTACTGTACGTTAACCCTTTACCCAACGCAGACGATATCAAAATTTATTATTTGAAATATTTTTTAATTTTTTTCAAAAGATTTCAACAAAACCATATCGATACATGCGAATCAAAATGCATTAATTCAAAAATACATACAAACTTAAAAGGTGAAATCCGGACTAAACCGAACACTCGAAATGAAAATCATACAAGGGCACATGGTCACTGTGCTTCTCTTATGTGATGTCACGTGTTACTTGTACGTTAATTGCCAACCAATCAATCCTACTTTATTAGCTATGTTATTGGGGTTTAACGGCACTTTCAACAGCGAGGGTCACCTCGAGTCGGACAGTTATACGGGTGGAGGAAGCAGGACTACCCGAAGAGAACCACGGACTAGCGGTCAGCAACTGTCAGTACTCCTTAACGTACCAACTCCGCATAAGCAGGGTTAGCATTGGTTGAAGATAAATGCAATGCGTGCAGTACGCCTTAGTACACAGCGCCACCGAGCCCCCACGTGGGCAATCGGGATTAAGTGCCTTACCCAATGACACACCCCCTGGCGGAGATCGAACCATGGCCCTTTCCATTTGAAGTCTAATGCCGTAACCACTGAGCCACCCTGGATGTCGAAAGTGTCGTTAAATCTCATTAACACTTTACCCAACGTAACGGTCAAAACCGGCCAGCGCTATTCTCAAATATCGCCAATTAATTTTTATTATTTTTTCATTTTTTGTCTCAAAAACATAGGTTATGGCCCCTCGTTGGAACGAGCTCGTCGAGCTCGTTCCAACGAGGGGTCATAACCCATGTTTTTGAGACAAAAAATGAAAAAAATTAGTTATTCAAGAAATTTGTTTGCAAGTGTCGTCTGCTTTTCATGTTAGGTAAAGGGTTAAATAAATAAATAAATAAATAAATAGTTGAACTTAAAATAGGGCCAAAATGGCGCTAAAAATGAAAGATTAAGAAGAAAAAAGTGAAACTCACATCGTGGATGGAAGGTGAAAGAAGTAACGTCCTTGTCGATAATTTCAAAGGACAAAAGATCGGTCTGCGAAGTTTAGAAACTTTACCGCTTATAACTACGGAGGTGTGTCGTTCAGAAAATTAGAATTTTTGAAAAACAAAACTGCCCAAAATGGCTGTAAAAACGAAATAATACGTTCGACGCTATTTACGTCATATCACCACTATTGGAAATCCAATTTTCATATTTTTCAGTTTTGTATTTTGGTTATTAGTCAGTGAAAGGTCATTTGAACTAGCTCCGCTAACGAGTCGCCGGCAAAACTCAATTTGCGACAGTAAAACCAACGTTTACGGCCCCAAACAATCAAATACAACATAGTTATCCCTTATTTCTAAATTGGCATAGAAAGAGCGAAAAGCGTACTGCACGTCGATGGTACACTTGTCTTCAACCAATGCTAACCCTGCTTGTGTGGAGTTAGTACATTGAGGAGACAAGCAGTTTCTCGCCACTGCTCGGTTGTTTTCTCTGGGTACTCCGGCTTCCTCCACCGCAGAACTATCCGACACGAGGTGACCCTGGCTGTCGAATGTGTCGTTAAACCCCAATAAATAAATATTTATCTCCAGATGTCACGCATAAAAATTATAGGCTGAGTGCTGAACGGATTTAATTTATGACCGAACATTATTTTTAGCATGAATGAATATGATATAAACAGGGAGGGTGACCAACTGCTAATTTCTGAAGAAACATTCCCTGAGAGGGTGATCAATAAGCTGCAGGTACATGACTGATCTGAGCTTCCATCGTTGCTATTATATACATAGATCTCGTTCCTAAGGTTGCAGTTTATTAACCATTCACACAACGCACAGGATATGAAAATTTATTTTAAATGTTACTTTTTCAAAAAATTCAACAAAGCCATTTCATGGGACCTTCAATGGAACGAGCCCGAGGAGCTCGTTCCACTGAGGGTCACGTACGGTTTTGTAGAAACTTTCTTCAAGTGCTCAATTTGGACATCAACACGAATGGGACATGGTTCGATTCCCACCAGGAGTAACTGGGTTGTGTCCTTGGGCAAGGCACTTAATCCCGGCTGCCCGCGTCGGGGGCACGGTGACGTTGTGAACTAAGGCGTACTGCACATCGATGCTGCACTCGTCTTCAACCAATGCTAACCCTGCTTGTGCGGAGTTAGTACGTTGGGAAGTCTGACAGTTGTTCGCCGCTGCTTGGTGGTTCTCTCCGGCAGACTGGCATTCTTTGGGAGTGCAGGAGTGCTGCACGCCTACTACACGTCTAGAAAAAAATGAAGAGGGCAATTTTTTGCACCCCTTGATTTTCTGGAATGCCAGACCTGTTTGGGACTGCCTTTAAAATCTATTATCATTTCGTCCCATGAGTTTCAATGTGTTCTCTGTGTCTTCTGGCAGCCTACTGGCAGCCTACTGACAGCCTACTGGCACAGAGAACACATTGGAACTCAAGGGACGATTTGTCATTGTTGCTTTGATTCCCAGTAATTTATAATCCATTCTATGTCGCATTTCGATAGATTTTGAGTGCAGAAGACAGTCAGATAAGAATTCAATGTAACATTTTGAATAATGAGAAGATGTGTGTGCCAATTGTTCCACTGTGTAGCTGAAAGTGGTACAATTTTTCAGTCACAATATTAATACCTTGAAGTGAATATAACCAAAATAGCATACAAGTTTTTGCATTGAAAGTTTCAGGTGCAATTGCACTCCTAAGCAATCTGAGGAGGGCAGCTGTTTTGCACTCCTTGATTTTCTAGAATGCCAGGCCTGCTCCGGGTACTCCCATTTTCTCTACCCATAAATCTCTCCGACACGAGGTGATCCTGGTTGTAGAAGGTGCCGTTAAACCTCAAGTACAATTTATAAATCACTCGGACAGATGTCTTCGATTTGTTTGAAAATGTGTTAATATAACTTTATTCTATCAACGATAAATAGAGGATATGGAATGAGTGTTTTTCTCATATAATATTTATGAAATGAGTCTAAGAATGTTCCGTTTTGGCGAGCCTCTGGCGAGCCCAAACGGAAAATTCGGACGAGTTTCATAAATATTATATGAGAAAAACACTCATTTCATATTCTATTTATCATATGACACACACACGCACAAATTAGCCACTTAGTATTACTTTTTAACCCATCATCTAACTTGAGTTGCAGACGGCACTTGGAAAAAACATCCTCGTATAACTAAAAATTTTCATTTTGTCGTCGAGCTCGTTCCAATGAGGGGTCATAACCTATGTTTTGGAAGCAAAAAGTGAAAATAAAAAAAAAAAAAAATGAATGGCGTTTTTCTTGTAGGTAAAAGATTAATACAATATAACCCACTCTAAATAGGACAGATAACGTAAATTCTCCCTACTGAAATTATGCAAATGTGACCCAGTTGTATTTTGTTGACCCAATCAAATTGTCCAGTTTGGAAATTGACCAATGAAAGCTCCCAACTCTAATTATGCAAATTATGAAAATGTGGCCCAGTTGTATTTTGTTCAGCCAATCAAATTGTCTAGTTTTGAAACTGACCAATGAAATTGATTGAAGGCTTTATTTATCACTGATTAATATGAAAACAAAATATCAAATGTTTTAAAGTGAACAAAACGGACGAGTCATATGATAAACGATAACATAAAATGATAAGAATTATTTGATTTATTTTCAGCAACTTCCGCGGTCGTTGGTATCAGTCCAAATGATGTATATGTGTCTCCAGATTCAACGTTCAAAACGACAGTTCGTATGCTTGGCAGCGACGGGTAAGGTCAAGTTTTCCATTTGTGTAAATCAACATTTAAATACGGTAGCGTGAATTACTGTACATAGATGTCGAAGTAATTCTTTTTCTGGGAGTATGGTTGCTCAGTGGTTAGAGCATTGGATTCTAAACAGAAAAGTTGATAATTCGATCATGTCCAGTGTTAACTGTGTTTTATCCTTGGATAAGATACTTAATCCTGATTGCCTTCGCGGAGGCATGGTGGCGCTGTGTACTAAGGCGTGCTACACATCGATGGTGTACTTGTCTTCAATTGACAGGCAATTGTCGTCATCAGAAGATTTTTTTCAGGAAAGTTAGCTCTCCTTAATTCCTTAACGAATCTGTATCATCAATGCACACATTTTAAAACTTCGGGCATTTTTCTGTAGAGTAGTATATAAATACATGAGATGGCTTTTTAGCCCGATTGTTTACAGTTTGGGGCTATAGTCATGACTTTCGCCCGTCTGTCTGTCTGTCCGTCTGTTAACATTTAGAGTTTTGGTTAAAGTTTGTGGTTAAGTATTTTAGTCAGAGTTAAAGTTTTTTTCTTTTAAATTAATATTAATTACTATTGATTTTATCATTCTCATTTTGTTTCATGTTATTTTGTGAAATAGTTAACCCTTTTTTATATGGCAATTTAACTTGCAACGTCCAGGTTTAAGTTTTTGGTTGAAGTACTTTTTTGTTTACAAAGTTACACCTTTAATTCTTCAAACAGTTCAGTGCAATGTCTAAAGTTGCTCATTTTGGGACAATGTCTACTGTCTACTGAACCTTTCTACAGTGATTTTCATTAATATTGGCATGATTTTAACCCCTTTTAAACATGTTTTCAGGCTTAAGTTTCTATGTATCTGAAATTAGGCTTTGCCACATACTTTCTTACTTTAATTCTTGCATAGTCAATACAGTTTAATGACTGCATTTACATCAATGATTTCTTTTATCGGTTTTAGGAAATATTTGAACCTTTTTTGACTGTCAGTTTTACTTATTATTCTCAGCTTAAAGTTTCCGATTAAAGTTTTACTTTTCAAGGTTGTATCTTTCATTCTTCAAAACTGTTACAGCGACATTGATTTTTATTTGGGACAAGGTCTACAGAACCTATATACAGTGGTTTCGAAAAGTATTGGCATTAATTTAACCCTTTTCAAAATGGTTTTCGAACTTAGTTTCTCTAAATTTGAAATTAGGCTTTCACCACATACTTTGTTACTTTTTATCCCCCCCCCCCCCCCCACACACACACAATGGAGGGATATAGCATAGAGCTCCGTCCGTTCATCCGTCCATCTCTCTCTCCGTCTGTCTGTGAGTCCGTCCATACCTCTGTCCGAACTTTGTTTATGACATAACTTGAACAACAGTTAACAGATTTCAATTCTTGTCAGTACATGTCTCTACAGCAGCGATGTCTGTGTCAAGTTCGATGACCACCAATATCAAATGAAAATTGTTGGAAGTTATTATTCTGCCCCTCCCCCCCCCCCCCTCCAATTAGGCATTTTTTCTTTGCTTCAAAATGCATTTTGAAGTATTTAGATTGATTACATGCAAAACCTTTTTTAACTCCTATTCTCTCCCTCTCCCACCCCACCCCACCCCATGCCAATTAGGCACTTTTTTTCTTTGGTCCAAAATGCATTTTTTAAGAAATTATAGTGACTACATGCAGAAAAAAATTGACTCCTTTGACGTTCCTCCCCCTACCCTACCCCCTCCAGTTGGAGTGTCAATTCGGCATTTTCAGCCCAACTGTTTAAAATCAGGGCTATAGTTATGACGTCTGTCTGTCCATCGTCAGTCCGTTTGTTAACATTTAGAGGTACGGATAAAGTTTTTGGTTAAAGTTTTTTAGTGAAGGTTACAATTTCTTTTCTTTTTAATTAATATTAATTACTGTTGATTGTATCTCATTATGTTTTATGTTACTTTGGGACATACTTAGCCCTTTTTGCAGTCAATTTAACTTATAACTTTCTGGTTAAAGTTTCTTATTTACAGAGTTGGACTTTTAATTCTTCATCAATTTTGTTCCATTAATAGGTTATGAGGTATGTTTTGGGATAGAGAAATGCAAAAATAAAATTTAAATAGCAATTTTTGTAAATCACGAGTGCAGATATGACAGATTCGTTGGGTAAACGGTTACCAAAAAATGGCTCAGTCTATTTTATGTCTAAGCATTGCCATTGCTGGGACAGTCGGGCTGTATGCGTGACATCACTCTAGTCCACTGTTTTGTTTTTAGGCCATGAAAAATAAAAACTTGCAAATTACTGTCAAGCCACCTTCGCTAAACATTGAGCCAAAGTGGACGCTAAAGTAGTCTTGGTAGGTGTGATACTGAAAGATATTCTTAATGTTAATGACGGATTATATATGAAGTAATTATTTCTAATTAGCTTGCCATACAAAGCTAAATTTCCTTTTGTAACTTTTAATACACAAAAACAACAGCCAGCTGCGAGAGTTGTTTATTATATTATTTTATTAAAAAACAAAAGAAAACTTGGTTTTATTTTCTACTGAAGTCATAGGTGTTTTCTCAATAAGTATAAGCTTCTTAATTGAACCTTCCAAGTTCCTCGCTCATCTTATGATTTCAAGGGAGATAAGTCGAGTTTTATGACTGTATAAGTCAGGGATGACTGTGCAGTGTTATTACGTTGGCGAGTCTGGCAGTTGGTCGCCATTGCTATGTGGTTCTCGCTGACTACAACGGCTTCCTCCACCTGTAAAACTGTCCGACTCGAGGGGGCCCTGGCTGTCGAAGGGGTCGTTAACTCCGAATAAATGAATAAATAAATTCAACAGCGAACGAATGACCCCTCTATGAGATACGTACTGCGATATATAAGGCTTATTAGGCCAAGTTCACTTCCGTAAAAGGTAGGCCAGCGTAGTCCAAAATATCGATTCTGATTGGATATCGAATGTGGATATATATATATGGATACACTGAATTTCGATCTTATCCAGTTTCTGCTGTATTTAGATCATCGGCGAATAATTACCACAATAGTAACTAAGCAAACTCCATGACGTTTGATGGAATGAAAGCTGTTACGCTATGACAACAGTCACAGAGTAACAGCATTCATCTCATCAAACGTCATGCATCTGGAAGGAACTACCGCATTAATTGACTTGACACCATCCTAGGGAGGAGGCAGTTTGAGTGGCGACACATTTCGCGGACGTTCCAGTGTTTTACACCGAGTTGAAGCAAAGTATAAATGTTGCAAGAGACTGGGGGCACTATTTACATGTGTACATCTTACCTTTCAGCCAATCAAATCATTAGATTTCAAACTGTCAGAAAATAATTAATATACTCTACAATTCTATACCACAGTGAAACATCCTTGAAAACATAAAGCGCTTAAATTTCGCAACAAAGAATTCAGATGTGTCTTCAAAACTTCTGTATGTAAATCGACAGAGCGTAAAACTAATACCACCCACGCGCGGGAACTGGACAGAGCGTAAAACCGATCTCAACCTCATATTCCAGACGACTGACCCTACAGCATAGGCGATGAACTATTAAAGGGACAGGCTGGTACCAGGTAATAACAGAGTCAAATTCCTTACAGAATGTTACTGGTGGACTGAGAACTTGAGTGTTTTCCTAACAGCCTTTCTGAAACTTGATTGACAACGTTGCGTGAAGAACTACTCAATAGCCACCGATACTCACATACAAACTCCACATCTTGCAAATTAAAATATATCCTGTTGCCTGAAACTATGCTACTGATTTTTATGTCTTTTACATTTTGTATATTAAAAAAAACGCCCCGATTCCGCAAGTGATTCAGCGATAAGCCATTTCCACTCACTGTTGGTATATGAACTATATTTCGGATATCATTGACCGAGTGTGAGCAATTTGTTGACGAATCGGAGATATAATACTAATACGCTTTAGCATGCTTGGGCGCCCACAGATCGATGACCGGCTGTGAGCAATTTGTAGACGATCGGAAGATATAATTCTAAAAGGCTTTAGCACGCACTTCAGCACAAGTCTTTTATAATGTTTAAATATTCAAGCAGTTTTATAAATGAACATATGCCATTGTACCCTGTGTTCAATATCCAGGCCGAGTCGACAGACTGCGACTTATACAGCATATTGTTGCAAGGCTTGGTGGTGTCCTTTGCAGAGCGTATGTAGTTTGTTGGTAGCCTAGACCTAGGGAAACACTGTTGAGTATATTAACCCTTTGCCCATAGTAACAATCAAAATCGTATATCGATATTCACAAACATTATCATTCAAATTTCACTAAACATAGCTTATGGCCCCTCGTTGGAACGAGCTCGTTGAGCGCCTTCCAATGAAGGTCATAGCTATGTTATTGATGCAAAAACTGAAAATATTTAGCTATTCAAGAATTCTGTTTGCATGTGTCGTCTGCTTTTCATTTTAGGTGAAAGGTTAAGATTTTGAATCCATTCCGCCACTCAGAAATAAAACCCTTACCCAACACCAATGGCGCAGTTGTGAGGGTGTGTCGGGGGGCAGCCTTCTCACAATCCCCTTTCCCGAACATCCTGAAATCTACGATTCTACGTGGGACGTCAGCCATTGAAATTATAGATGACAGGCCACGCTTTGTGAAAATGACGTACTTTCGAGTTTCTAAATGTCTCCAAAGAGCGCTATTTTGGGTTTACTTTTCATATATTTCACAAGAGTAGGACGGGCGCATTTCATAAAAATATCCCTTCCCACTAGCCGCACCAACGCGAGAGGGAAAACAGCTCCATGCCTCTCAAGGAATAGAGCATTGTGATAAACCTGCTGTATAAAGATGTGGCCACCCACACGTCCCTGTACGTCCAACAGAGATTATGGAATGCGTATTTCTAACACTACTTATGTAGGATAATGTCGCGGGAAGCATCTCGTATACTGGAATCTGATGAATCCCTCGCTTCAACCACGAAAAATGAATCAACAGCACAACGTACTGTGTAGTGAACCATTAACTTATATTGACTCATGGTGAACATGGAAATGACTAGAAGCCAGCAAAAACGGAATTAAACTTCTATCATGAACAGGCGGATCATAACAGAGGAATTTTGAACTTTTGTTATATATCATATTTCAACTGCTGCTACCAAATCTATTGCACAAGTTCGTTGCGGCTGTCCAGTTGGTTAAGACAATCTCTTATTATTCAAAGTTCCTCATTTATCGGAAAACCTTTCCGTCTTATTTGTGTACATTTCTAGCTGTTTCATAATTACCTTAACCCCCACCCCCACCACCACCCCCACCCCCCTTCATCCCTGTTACATTTCGAAATCGTCATTTTTTTTCAAAATAGTTCTGGTACAATTATCCAGTATCGGACACTTACTTAAACTTTTAACATTCGTTGCCAATATATGCTGAGCATACATATCTATCAATGTATTGAAGCCACAGATCAACAACTCATCTATAAGTAATATTTTCGTATATTTTCAGATGCACTTTGCAAACTCCTGCTTTCCAAATGGATGGCCCTTTCAAAAGCACAGCGTCAGATACACCCTTCACTCACACTATGACAAGTGGCACATTCGTCATCAGACAATTCGAAGGATCGCAAATGTTGTACTTCAAGATGAAGTTTGATATCTGTGTGAGCCAAAGTGCACCAAAATGCATTTCAGTAAGTCTTTAACCCTTTACCAGCGTAACGGCCAAAACCGGCCAGCGCTATTCTCAAAAATGACCAATTTATTTTAATTATTTTTTCATTTTTTGTCTCAAAAACATAGGTTATGACCCCTCATTGGAACGAGCTCGTTCCAACGAGGAGTCATAACCTATGTTTTTGAGACAAAAAATGAAAACAACTAGTTATACAAGAATTTTGTTTGCAAGTGTCGTCTGCTTTTCATGTTCGGTAAAGGTTTAATAATTGACATGACATTGATCGAAACATATTCACCGCGTCGTCACTAGCGGTGTGGTTCTGTATAGTTCAGCCATCTAAACGTAGCGCCTACCCCACTACATATAGGTTTCGTCTATTCGGTTTCTTAGAAACGATCCTGTCCAAAACGGACGAGAACTGTGTCATGAAAATGAGAGAAATATGTATGTATTGATCGCCTGCCTCTCGCATCTCAATGTCACCGATAGAACAATTACTTATTCTTATTACGACTGAATCAGATTTTTGTTTACCGTGTGTAGTGAGGTGAACAGTGTGACTGTTGTCTATTGTGTTCAGGAAACGTTATTACTGTTTACAATTGGAATCATGTGATGAAACAATACACTGGAGTATGCAAAGCCAAATACCAGTGCCATTCGTCTCTTCGCAAGATTTCAGCAGAAAAGCTTCTGTGAAATTGATATACATGGCCATGGGCCTCATTAAAAGACGTGTTGAAAACATAAACAAATATGGCATGTTTACGATGTAGTTCAGTATAGTGACTCCGTGAAAAACTCACGATATGCCATAAATTGATCCCAATTCAGGCTAACCAAAGCTGCACACATATAAATAAATATATCTACTTTAGATAGCAGTCGGTAATATGATACTTTGAATGTACGGAATCTGAACGTTTCGGTATTGTGTCAATAGCACTGATAGTAATTTAAGTATGGCAAATAAAAATGACGCGGAATGATTCTTACCGCACACAGCAATCAAGTGTCAGACAACAACTTCGTTTGTCATACAGGTAATCTTCAATACATCAAACTGCAGGAGAGATCAGCAGCGACCACCTCTTGTAAACATCCCCCGGAAGCACCAATCTCGTGCCAAAACACCCCAACAGGCCAGTTGCCTGATCCGTTGAACTTCTCGCATCAACTGGACAACGACAACATCACCTCACTGGTTTAGCTCCTACAACAAATACTGAAAGTTCTTGATTTGAAAAATGATTTTCAAGGCGTTGAAAGTACTTACCGTGTGTACTTTAACCTCGAAAGTCCTTGATATTTAATGATACTTCAAAATTTGGCTACTTGGCACTTTCCGGTGCTTCGTTAATTAATATTTTGCTGCTGATGATTTGTATTACCTGGTAAACCCATGCGTGAACAACACTGCTCACGCGCGGATTACGACCAGTCCACGGCAACTGTACTGGAATAGATCAATCAAGGCCTCAAGGCTGCACGTTGAAAATATTATTTATTATTCCAGCCTTTTTTCCTAAATTTCATACTCAGTTGTGTTTGCAAACCACTTTGTGTTTTAGTTAAAGTTTTATATCGACATTCATTTGTTTCACAAAAGCAGAGGAGTAGTGACTCAATGTAAGCGAAGAAACTCATCATCCCAATGACCGCCAGATAAAGTATTAATTCATTACCACTGTCATTTTAGCTACATATGCATTTCGAACTGAAAACAAACTTTCTAAAGTGCCAGTTAGCTAAATTCAGACTGCCATTTTTTTTTTTTTTTTTTGCCACAAAAATAAAATTGGCGGACAGTGGCAAGCCATAAGCCATAGTAATAAACCGAAACCACCTGTGTCGGTATACTGAATTAATATGGGTTTGCCATTATTGTTTATGTTTTCCATGGTCTGCGTTAACTGGTATTGACCGTTCGCTGGTTAATTTATTGGGCTGATGCAATAATTGCTGTTATACACCACATGTGCGGCGCTAATAGTTGGACAGGTGTGATGTGGATGGAATGAATGCTATGCTTTGAGACTGTAGTTTGAGTTTGTACTACTTGCTTGTCCAACATGTAGTTACTGTAAGTCAAATCACTCATTTTATTATATGACTATCATATTTTCACCCTAAATACCACTACTGTTTGACGATTTTATCGAGACTGTCGGATCATATCAGGTGAGATTTTCTAGGATCAAAAATCCATATCACACTCCTACGGAAATTGCCGAAAATTTCCGTATGAATAACATCGGACTATTTATCAGTTAAAAATAGACTTCGTAACTAGGGAAGCCGTTGCCGTTGTTTACAAAGTTCCGTCTGCTATTTTTATGTTCTGCTTTCAAGGGAATAAGTAAATCGAGGTAAGCAAATAAAGTTACTGTTAGTGTGTCAGTCATATAATAAACCTATCATCATTACAGTGCGTTGATCCTTGTCGTAGTATCACGCCGAGTTGAGGTGGCCAGATTGTCAGGTCACATGAGTTGCCGCTGGTCACCTCAACTCGACGTGATACTATGACACGGATCAACACACTGTTATGATAATATGTATATATTCAATGATTATCATTTGTCACAACCCGCAACATAATTAACTGGGCAAAAGTAGAGCTACGCTAACCAAATCGTCGCCTGAGTGCTAGAATGTTCTGACAGAATATTCTAGCACTCAGGTGACGAAATGTAAACTGAGGGTACAGATCTTTCCTTTCTCGTATTTGGTAGCTCCAAAACCGAATTACGCCTTCATTTACTAGATAGATTTGATTAATCAAATTTGATCGCGATTACTCTGGATTACTCGTGGCAAGTTTAAATCTAAGTAGATCACACGGCGGCCATTAACATCGGGTGAAAATGTGAGTATTCTGCTTATATAATTGCCCAGTGAACGTAATGAACTTCGCGTTGCAATTTAATTACATTTTACCCTGTGTGCTGCGGTAGTTGATGCGCAGGGGAGGTGTACATGAAAAATGTAATTTCAATGGGTTACTGAAACGGTTGAAAGCTAGTCTCACACGTGCGGCAGTGGTAGAGAGGTGGTTTATGACTAATACAGGTCATCAAACGATACATGTTTTCATTTCGCAATTAACGGAGCATTGTCTGACGTATCTATATTCACCACATTGGCGACGAGATTATTATTCCTCATCTGCAGAAAGCAAAATGTGCCCCTTTTAATTTAATGTTTTATTGTTATTATTGGGATTTATTGGTGCTTAACATCGTGGCAAGAAACGGTAGAAAGTAAAACATGCCATTGTCAATTTCAAAGGAACGTAAATGATTAAAAATAGGGAATAATTACGATATAATGTCAAAGGCAGGAGTAGTTTGAAAAGTAATGAGCGATGATTCTACAGTGAATACCTTATAATTTAACCTCTTGATTTGAGACTTGAAGATACAATAATAAAAACTTGAGTAAAGTTTACAATAATAAAAACAATTTCAAAATTTATTAGAAAGGTTAATTACTTAAGTAATGATAGAATTTTGTGCGAGTCGTATGTGAAAAATATATCTCTTAGAGATCCTACAGTGAAATACTGCCATTTGCATTGATTAAAATAAGAGTAATGTTAAAGAATGTGCTTCACTGTCAACACGTGTCAGCGAGGAACACACTCTGGTCGCGTATTACCCTCTAACAAAAAAGAATTGTGTTACTCTTGGATGACCAATATGACATCTTGTCAGAATTGCATCATCTTTTCTACAAAGGTTACTAAAGGGATATTTATCATTACTAGTTAGTTGAAAGCGATTTAGCTTGTAATTTGTCTCCCATCCCATCCTTATTCGGAAACTTTGCTTCCTTCTATTATTCCAACAGAACATAGTTGTGTGGTCAATCACATGATTAAAAAAACGCAGCTGGCAGTTTTTAAAACATTTTGTGCCCTGAGTTCCAATGTGTTCTATGTGCCAGTAGGCACATAGAACACATTGGAACTCAGGGGATGATTTGTTAGCCCACCCCAATTTCAGAAAAATAGAGATGAGTAGAAAGATCAAATCATACAATCACAAGTATGTATACACGCTCTTTAAGCACAATGAAACAAGGTTCTTTCAAATGAAGCTTGAAAATGGTAAGATCACGCGAAGCTTTTACCTATGATGCTTTTAAATTTTAATCCTATACTCGCCGTGAGTTGCGCACGATAAATCTAGATTTCCCCCATAACAGAACAGAACAGAACAGAATTGTATTCAAAGAATACAGTTATATACAAGTATAATGAATACAATAGGATGCAGATAGTTATTAGCATCTTCAGGAGGCGACATGGCCTATTTAGACGTTTCCAGTCCCTTCGCGAACTAGAATTGATCAGATTTTTCATTTTTTCATCCAAACTGAGCTGATGATTTCAACGTAGTAAGTGAACACTTTCGATTCTGAGAATCATGATGTACCATAGAGTCATTCTAATATTCCCCAAGTACACACTAATAAGTATTTGAGGCAGTAGGGAAACGTTTGGGATAGAAGTGAACGTTCAATGAATAAACTTACTGTTAAAATATCAGATCTGTCACGAATATTAGACGAATCGACGATCGAGCGTTCACGACGTAAAAAGTTGTTGTGATGAATTGATTGTTACATGATCTGAGGTTTGCGAGTGGGTTGAGCATACGCTCGAGCCGCGTTGGGGTTGAACATACGTCCCGAGCCGCAAGCCTCAGACCATGTTACCGTCAGTTCATCACAATAGCGTATATGCTCTAGTAATACACAGCCCACATCTTGAAATGAGCAAGGTAATTTCAATGAACAAGACAACTTTTGCGATAATAAGCTTAGTAAGTAAACCTCTCGTGTACCTAGGGCTGCACAGTATATCGATAAACCTATATATACCGGTATTCAAACCAATATCGATTGAAT
Organism: Pictodentalium vernedei; assembly: GCA_031216915.1. Taxonomy (NCBI): domain Eukaryota; kingdom Metazoa; phylum Mollusca; class Scaphopoda; order Dentaliida; family Dentaliidae; genus Pictodentalium; species Pictodentalium vernedei. Next base: position 540,615,305 of record CM062293.1, read on the forward strand.
ACCGGTGTAATTACAAAAACATCGGTTTATTGTCATTATTTATTTACCCACAATTTAATTTTCAAGATGTTTTGAGTTTCTTAACTGTAGTCCCGAATGAATAATATTATCCCTTCACCCAAGCAATCGGCTGCATGTGCTCACGCAACATACAATTTCAGCAGCTGAAAAAATATTTTTTTAAAAATTCAACAAAACTATCGTTGAGCTCGTTCCAATGAGGGGTCACATGATATTGTTTTGTAGAATTTTTGGGGGAAAATCTGATAAACTAATTTTTAAAATAATAAATTTTGATATCGTCTGCGTTGGGTAAAGTTTTTTCGAACAGCATCATCAAGGCATGCTGATTCGTTCCTACTGTGATGCCTCAAGTCTCGATTGTGGTACTAATGTTCATATATCTGAACAGTTTTCGATATACCGGTATACCGCGGTATTTCTTTGAATACCGATATTCAGTTTTGAATATCGTGCAGCACTGCGTGTACCAACGACTTCACTGGACAACAAAAGATCAATAACTTAGATAAAGGTCGATGTTACTCCATCAATCCTAATTTGAAATGAGATGGAGTAACTGCGACTTTTTTATTAGTGGGTTGTGAGTATGCATTCATAGAATAATCACAGGCTTTGAGAAAAAATACGATTTTATAAGCAATATGCTCTTTGAATTGCCATCCTTTGTTATCATTTCTTCAAATATTTCACGTGGTGAAGCCAGACGATAACATATGCTACTGGAGCCATAAACACAGAAGAAACTACACGAGCTCTCATCCAACCAGAGGGCGAGAATTCTAATCCGATTGCAGCATAATCGATTAGAACTTTCCTCCGTCGAATGGTCGGGAAATGTTTACTCCCTTTAAATGCTTAAAATCTGAAGAAACCTCTACACTGAGAAAAATTAATACTTTTGTCCTCATATGCAACAAAGTTGTTAAAATATAAAGCCAAAAATGTGCATTTCTCTCGAATTCAAATGCCGAAGTGGAGACAAACCTTTCTTCAGTCGCATAATATAATTAAGAGTAAAGAGTTTGTGCATCCCATTCTCATTAATTCCTAATAAGTTATGACGCTGCCCTAAACTCTTTCTTTCTACCTCCCTCTCTCAACTATTTCTAGAAAAGGCTGGGGACACGTTTCCTCTGCTCCCCAGGTTTGTTCACCACTGTAATTAACAGATAAATGCGTAATTTCCACAAACTTCCCCAAATCAAACGTGGACCATTCGTGATGTCACTTTTTTGTTGGAGATATGTTTGTTTTCTTAATTATACGATTAGACGATTATAATCAATTATCTCGGACGAATAATCGATTAGGAAAATCAATAATCGTGACATCAAAAATACAGTAAAAGGCTGGAAAACCGTATCGGATCTCTTCCCCTTGCCCGCTTCTTTGCTGGTACTGTATAATACATGTAAATCTGTGACATCCATTGTCCTGGTATATACAGAATAAAATAAATAATAATAATAATAATAATAATAATAATAATAATAATAATAATAATAATAATTAAACGGCTGTTGGTACTTCTACCATCAAATGTTACGATACACGCCGTTTATTGTTTTCAATTTTTCCCCAAAATAATGTCAACCACCGACCAGTGCTATTCACAAAAGGCGTCATTCAGATTTTATTATTTTTTTATGTTTTTAAGAATCTCAGCTTATGACCACTCGTTGGATTGAGCTCAACGTGCTCGTCCCAACGAAGAGTCATATACTATGTTTTGAGGAAAGAAAATGAAAATATTTAATTATTCAAGAATTATTAAAAAGTGTCGACTTATCTGGGATAAAGTGTTAACCATTTACCTAACGAATCCGCCCGTGTTATATACAAATTTAACAGTTGAAAAAAACTTCTTTTTACAAATTAGTTCAACAAAATATATCACGTGATCGCTCATTGGAACGAGCACGTTGAGCTCATTCAAATGAGGGGTCACGTGATATGGTTTTGTTGAAATTTTGAAGATAAACAAAATTTCAAATATTAAATATTTAAATCGTATGCGTTAGGTAAAGGGTTTAACGGGGCCTTTTTTGTTTGATCCAGAAGCATACTGTTGCCAAAGAAATTAAAAATATATCACACGCAGGAATGACTTAACCCCAATTGCCTACATGGGGGCACGATGACGCTGTGTACTAAGGCGTACTGCACGTCGATGGTGCGCATGTCTTTAACCAATCTAACCCTGCCTGTGCCGCGGTGCCGAGTTCAGAGTTACGATGTTGGAGAGCCGACAGCTGCTCGTCGTTGCTCGGTGGTTCTCTCCGGGCACTCTGGATTCCTCCACCCGTAAAACTGTCACCGACATGATATGACCTTGTCTGTTAATGTGTCGTTAAACCCTAATAAAAAAAAAACACGCAGGAATGAACTAGATCAATTTGGTTCTGTACATAAGAGTTTTTATTATACGCTAAACGATAGATTATCGAAAAATTTGCAGAAAGATAGAAATCGTATTCCCCACTGTGAAGATATGGAAATTTTCACTTCCACGGTATCAATCAAAATGGCGGCTTTAAAAGCATCACTTCAAGGTGAATACGAGTCAAATTATCACTGGAAATGATCAATTTGTTCTAAAAACGTATAATGAAAAGACAATCTGGTATTTATGAGTGGATACCGATCATTTACAGCAATAATTCAACACATATTCACCTTGAATTGATGTATGAAACCCGCCAGCTGAATCAGATCGCAAGACGCTACTTGTTCCGAGTATCGATCAAATCACTTCCGCGTATCAATGCGCTGTTTACTTTTCATGCATCAACTCAACGTTGAAATGAGTGGAATTATCGATATAAATGATCAGATTCTTATAAAAAGCCATCAATTCTATTACATTGCATTTGTTATGAAATAAGTTTTGAAGACCAATCTTGTTGAGATTGTTTCAATCAAATGCTGCTTTTGGTTGACGTTGATAGAAAAAGGAATATTCAGATCACAGACTTCTACCTTAAACAGTGTTCAAGGGAGGTGCTGGAGCAAAGTGCCTAAATGCACTTGAATTTTAAACTTAAATTGCCTTCCATTGAGAAGTCCTGAAAATAGGTCACTCTTAGAAAATCCTTGTAAACTTGTTTTGCTAACTGCTTATTATAGTATAAAAATCTGTACTTGTATTAAATTATATGATATTAGTTATGTAAATTTCAGCTTTTATTAGCTGAAACAGGTACAGGTATTATTTATTATACGCTAAACGATAGATTATAGAAGAAATTGTGGGAAAGATAGAAATCGTATCCCCAACTGTGAAAATATAGAAATTTTCACTTTCACGGTATTAAGCAAAATGGTGGCTTTCAAAGCCTCACTTCAAGGTGAATAAAATTATCACAGGAAATGGTCAATTTGTTCTAAAACCGTACAATGAAAAGTAAAGTGGATTTATCAGATCAGATTCTCATAAAAAGCGTATAATAAAAAGAAAAAATAGTGTTTTTTAGTGGATACCGAAAATTATCTCACTCGTGACCTGACATGTCAAAGTACAACCGGTACCAATATAAAGGGTGCTGGGACTGAACAGACCCTGTCCTGCCGAAACCGGTACCGGTACAAATCAACAATTGTATGACATATCGCAATCAGATGGCAGAAATACGCATTTAAACCGCGCCAGTCCCCAAGATCGCAAGTCAAACAAGGCATGGTCCAGTTATTCTGCGGCGACATCAAAGTAATCATAAAGCACGAAAATCGTGCTTTATGATAACCTTGATGTCACCACAGAATAATTTCTTTAAAGTAGCCGATGACGGCGCTTCCAGTGTCTTTGATGCGACGTATGAAAAGCCAAAATGGTCGGCCTTATCGAGGTTGTGTTGTAGACAGAACATGCACCTGTAGAATGTTTTGATATGTTCATTCACAAATAAGTTAAAAGTATGTCGTGCAAGTGTGCCAACACAATTTTCAGCCTGTTTACCTTGTTCACTTAGGAATTTCCTCATAAAATAATTTTGTCCCGGAACTGGCGGGACAAAAGCTTCATTACTGGTACCGGTTGGAGCATGAGGGAACCGGCGGTACCGGTACCGATACAAGTACCGGTTGACATGCCTGCTCGTGACTGAGGCAAATGGTTATTTTCGCTCGCGCGGGCGCTCGCGAAAAATAAACATTTATCTCGGTGAGATAATTTTCGGTATCCACTCAAAAACATTGCATATCCTCTATGTTCTGTTGTACTCTCGTGGTAAGATTTGATGTGATTACACCTTAACCCTAAGTGTACTACACCCAGATGACAATGTCAAATACCAATATTTCAAGCAACAAGTCTTTACCCACAATTCAACGAGGCATTTAACCAATTCAATATTGTTTGACATATCTCAATTCAATTTTGTTTCATAAAGCTCCATGATCTCTGCCACAAACAGAGAATATCGAATTGTAATGGTGACTTTCGTGTAGGCTCAAAGTGTACTGCCTGTTGTTAACTCTGTGTGAGTTGATTACAATTATGTTTCGTCTTCTTTACATCATAACTTTCATCTTGATGTATACTTTTTGTATATTTAATTTACATTAATGGATTATCAGACTTTGGACTTTCAAAGTAAACTAATTTTCCTTACTTATACAGCACCTTAACTTTAGAAAACCAAAATTTATTTATTTATTGGGGTTTAACGACACTTTCGACAGCCAGGGTCTAGAACATCAAAAATAACCGAAGGTTAACCAATATTGGGTAAGTTGTACGGGTCACATGATGGCCAAACTTTCACCCACTATTAGATAGTTAGATTGTTATTTGTTATCTCATGTTTGGAAAATAAAAGTACTTTCTGATACTGGGTAGCAAGAGGTGGTCAGTTCCTCTGTAATTAAGAATGCATTTTATTGTTTGGTCAAACTGACCAGCTTTATCACTGACTTAATACACTTGGTTAACTATCTTGGGATATTGAGAGAGTCCAACTGTATCTTTTACAAAACATCATGCACGTTATTGACTATTTTCTTTGCCTAATTTAAAATTCATTTATGACACTTTAAGTACAGTTTTCTGTCAAGTACGTTTGATAGATGCATTATTATAATTGTGGTTGATTTATTTTCAGGATTTTATAATTGGGTTTTGCTGTAGCTTGTTCACTAGAGAATTACCGTTTAAAAGTCAAATTTCGTGTTGAAATCAAAACATTTAATGAAACATTTTAAGCAAATATGAACGTTACTCTAATCTCATCACGCGAGTTTACTTCTTCACTTTAAATGGGTCTTCCGTTTTTAGACGGATGTAGAAAAACATAGTCCTTAGGGGGATTTTAGGGTCATTTCGATTTTGAGGTGTACCCACGACACTGACAATGACATCTCATGGATAAATTACAAACTATAGACGAAACTTTGCCCTTTATTCAAAGGTTGAGGTGCAAGTTTATCATACGTAGAAAACCAAGTAATTATGGGGTATTTGGGTGCGATCACGCTTTTCATTTCGGTATTAAAAAATATTTGATTTTTATAATACGAATTAAATCCAATGGCAGTACAAATCTTTCTTTCAAATCTATTTTGTTAGTTTCATGTCCCAATTATGTTTGTTCTTAATATTTTGTCAACACCAATCATCTTAAGCTTTTGATTATTGTCATTCCGATGGCCTTGACATCAGTTCAGGTTCCCAAATGTAACAACTGGGTTTATGAACAGTTCGGCACCTGGTCAAATGGATAACAGCAATTGGACTGTGATTCTGGTATTGGGCGGTTCCTAATCACCCAACACCAGATAGCGAACAGATTAGAAAGATACTGAAAAGTGATAATTATTGCTTGAAAATGTAACGTTTGTACATGCAGTAATGTGTTTTGTGGGTGGAAACTAAAACTGAATTGACCCATCGTTTCTTTTGCTTGCTTTATTTATTTTCGTACATATGGCAGTGGTTTTGACCATTCCGTGCACAGGCTGACGTGGTTGAAAAACCTGTTTGCGGAGGAAGGTTGAACTCAAAATATTATTTTTAATGAATGTGCAATGATTACTGTAATCATAAAAAAACTTCATTATTTGGAGTGGATATTCATGTATTGGGGTTCTGATGTGAGATCGGAATTCAGATGTATGTTTCAATGTGTGATAAATAGATATTATCATAACAGTGTGTTGATCCGTGTCGTAGTATCACGTCTCGTTGAGGTGGTCAGATTTTCGGATCACACGAGCTGCCGCAGGCAGCTCGTGTGATCCGAAAATCTGGCCACCTCAACGAGACGTGATGCGACGACACGGATCAACACACTGTTATGATGATATGTTTATCATATGACATTGTTTCGATGTCAAATTTTAATTAATATGCGGTAAAAAGCCGGTTACAAAATAGCAGACGAAACAACAACGACTTCCCTAGTTACGAAAACTAATCACGGAAACTCTCGGATATTTCCGTGGGAGTGTGATATGGATTTTTGATTTCCGTAAGAGTGTGATATGGACTTTTGATCCGGAAAAATCTCACCCGGTGTGATACAACAGTTTGGAAAACATCGTCAAACAATAGTGATATTTAGGGTAAAAATGTCATAGTCATATGATAAACGTTCATCTCAACCCTTGTATCCAACGACATAGCATGTACTGTGGTTTGAAATTTGCCCCAAAATATTTTATTTTCACGGCCATGACTTCACCTCAAAATGGAAATGACTTTAAAAGCACCTTGCAATATCACTATTGCGTCATGTAATTTGAATTATCCAATATATTTTTATAGCACACATATAATTGTGTTTGTTTCTCGATTCATTTGTCATTCACCAACGCTCTTTTTGTGGATATCGCAATTGAAGCTGCAAATGAAGTATGAATTTCGAATAATGAGAGTGTTGACATTTTTACCCCAACCCCAACATTTTTATTCAAAAGTTAGAATTTTGGAACTGTACAGAATCCCCTGAATGTCCGTCCGTTCGCCCCGATCAAGGCGTCGCTAGTGGAGTTTTAAGGATACATATACCCACAAATAATTATCCAGTGTGGACATTTGCGTCTGGATTGAAGTCTTAGACAGTTTGATGTCGTCACTCTCCTGCTCGCGATCGTGTCCTTTCTTTTACTCCTTTGAACCCCAGAGGTCGCTTTTTCTGCCCCGGAACACGATGCGTCATAATTTCATTAATTGGGTTTGCTGATAAGTGAATGCGTGTGATAGACCAATCAATATTTTCAACGTGCAGCCCGATGGCTGCACGTTGAAAATATTAATTGGTCTACCGCCAAATGCCGAAAATAGACTCTTCCAAATGATGTCATTGAACTGAGTGGACAATACCACCAGGGTTCAAAGGTTAAGACAATATATGATACTTGGGTGTCTGGAACACAAACAGTCCGTCGTACAAATGGAGGTATGATGTACCGTCTCGGGCTATTCGGGGCCCGTCATAACCAATTTGAAACATCGGTATGATGCATGATAATAAAATACGAAATTGTACCCGCATTGCTACCTATTTATTTCATATCTCCACAAATAAATTTCCAAAAAATCCATAGGTTTTTAACTACAATACCGACGGATTAATATTCAAACAGCACCATCAAAACATGCGTCCGATGGAGGCAAGCCTTGATTATCACATACGTGACAACCGTTACTTATTCCCAGTTCCTTATTCAGCATTCGTTATCAACCGATTTTATAAGTAATAGTCGTCAAGCTCCCCTTGATGATCTAGTTGAAATATTTCATCAGTTGGGAAATGAGCAATTACAGTTGGGGAAAATCAGAAGCAGAATACCCACTCCCCTCTCCCGCTCCACCTGTCACCTTCTCGACGCCCCATGTGTCGTCCTATCTTTTTGTGTAGTTTTTCTATATTTGTGTTTTTATCAAACTTTGCTTTCGTTATCATTAAAGTGCACACACAACATTACCCTGCAATTTACAGGTGACAGTAAACCGATCAACATGGACATGTCTGCATTACAGTTAAGACTAGAAGTCGGGTCACGAGCTGTGCGCTTATCTCGCCTTCGTTTCGCGTAGGAAATGCGCGCAATTGTCATATCGAATGGCATCCAAAGCACGGCAGGTTCTCCTGGTTAGTTATAGCAAACACAGGCAATGTTTCTGGCAAAGGACCTCCCAGTTACCCGGAGGTCCATTGGCTGAAACATTGTTTGTGCACACGCCATATGTACAGAATTTGATGGCCTTACTATGGTCATAACGCGTAGGTTAACGCGCAGATCGACGTGCTATTTGTGCGCATTTCATGAAAGGACTTCTTGTTTTTACTGTAAAATAGATGAGAATCAAAAATATTTGTAAACTTTTGGTGAACCTCACAAGATCAGGATCGTACAAGATCATTCGCAAGTACATTTTCACACGCTCTGTGGAAACCATATGACTGACGCTAGGGGTGCAACTATAGAGCTGTAGGGGGTATGCCAGTAGTATGTTAGGAGCTGGACGAGAATACCCTCTTTTGGGTGACTCCGCGGATGACCTGGTAGTGACGTCATCACATGTTACGTGACCCAGTTACGTCATGTTTGATTGCCACGTTAGCCCGAGTGGGCGGCCATGTTTTGGCGTATTTATTTATTTATTTGTGTTTTAAGGTCATATACTTATGCACAATGGCTAATCATGACCGTGACAGTTTTAAGAGTGGAGGAACCCGGAGCACCCGGAGAGAACCACCGAGCAACGACGAGCAACTTCCAGCTCCCCAACATCGTAACTCCACACTGCAGCACAGGCAGGGTTAGATTGGTTGAAGACATGCGTACCATCGACGTGCAGTACGCCTTAGTACATGGCGTCATCGTGCCGACCTGTGGACAATCGGGGTTAAGTGCTTTGCCCAAGGACACAACGCGGGAGTCGGAATTGATCGCTCAGACGGTCACCCATCCGATGATTAACCGGGCTCGACGTTGCTTAACTTCGGTGATCTGACGAGAACCATGTTTTGACGTCATTACCATAGTGATATATGGTGTCATTGCGCATGCGCAGCGCGGGTTGTTAGGGAGACACGTGTTTCCGTCATCCATTTTGTATACTACTTGGGGCCGCTATCTTGGTTCTTGGTGGTGGCACGTGGTTGCTATGTGGCCAAAAGCCTCTAATAGCACAGGAGTGTGTTCTAATTTCTTTTTATCTCATTTGCTAGATCAGATTCGATTATGCCCACCCCCACCCCACCCCCTCCGATAAAAATAATAATATCGATTCTCCCATGTTGTTGATAATGCCCTTTTTGCGACACTAAATTTGCTTTTTATTTCACCCTCATTCAAATGGGGGTCTTTGAACGATTTGGGAAGTTGGGTTCTTGCATGACCAATTCTGAGCCCGGTATGTTCCAATTAAGTGCAAAGGTTTAGGAAATCCTTGTATTGTGCCCACTATACACATTTATTTAAAACAAGCTTCCTGCGTTTTGTAGCTTTTAGCCCGGTTGACAAATATTATTAATATATAACCAAGGCGTGCCTTCCAAGAAGGCATGCCTTGACGATGTAGTTGGAAACTTGAAATATTTCATCAGTCGGGAATTGTGCCAAGACAGTCGGCACAAATTGGGTTTACACTCCTCCAATCGGTCATCTTCGGAACGTCACCGACTAACGCTTCTCCCGCGAGGAACAAAGTTCACGATTCACGTGGGAACTTTTGATCACCATGGGAACCCTATGCTTGCAAATACTTAAGAATCTTCAATAATTCAATATTTTTCTTAAACTATCGATAAATATTTGTTAGATTATGCTTCACTATCTCATAAGAGAGCGCACAATAAATCTCAATATTTCTTTCAGAGCTGTCTTAGTCAGGGTAGACGGAAACGTGACGTTGAAATCCGGAGCGACACTTGGTATTACACAAATATATTTATAGAACCGTACAGTGGAGCTTATTCCAATGGTTTAGGTAAGAAGAAACATATTCAACGACCAGTGCGTCGTACATATATCGTTGCAGTGTCAATGTAAATACCAGTCTGATTTACCCAAAGTGTCCCTCATTAATCCTAGCGCCGCTTCCATGGAGATGGTGATGTTCCGTTATCTGACAAGCTGATGGGAAATACTCGGAAAGCTCCTTCTGGAAGCGTATCATAAATCGGCTTAGTAACAAGGTACCAAATGTTAAAAATCAACCCAACAGCTGAGTTGGGTGAATATGAACCCAAATGGGTTCATATTCACACAGCCCAGTTGATTTGGGTTAATAACTGAGTTCATATTCACCCGAACCTGGTTTAGTCAGGGATGTAGCGACAGGGGGGGTGGGGTGTGTGTGTGTGTGTGGGGGGGGGGGGGGGGGGGTGGAGGGTCGTCTCACCCCCACCCCCACCCCCAGCTAGGAGTATTTTTTTCAATAGTTGGAAATTCCAAGGTCAAAAAGCAAATAGTTGGAAATTCAATAAATTAACATTCTTCATGAAAAATATTAAAATTCCAACTTAATGATGAGAAATTTTGATCTGGAAACTTGAGTTTCAAATTTCCTACTCTAAAATTGACATTGGCCTCAAAATTTCGACTCTGACATCAATCCGGTAAATTTTCTGACCCAGACACATTATAAATGATGCTTTTTCCGTTTCAGGACCAGTGAAAATTTTCTGAAAGGTTCATAAGCATGTGTATATATATATATATAATCACTTTAACCCTTTACCCAACGCAAACGATTTCAAAATTCATTATTTTAAATATCATTTTTTAAATTTTTAAAAAAAAATTCAACAAAACCATATCACGTGACCCCTCTTTGGAACGAGCTCGATGAGCTCGTTCCAAAGAGGGGTCACATGATATGGTTTTGTTGAAATTTTTCGAAAAATAATATATTTTCAGCAGCTGTATTTGCATATTACGCGGACGGATGCGGGCGATTCGTTGGTTAAAGGGTTAAAAGATATCACCCAGCGCTGCAGTGCAACCACCTATCGAAACTACTCACAGTTGGAGTTTACACCGGTGACACCTCCCCCCCCCCCCCCGCCCCAGCTGAAACCCTCTAGCCACGTCCCTGGGTTTAGTTGGGTTGATTTTTAACCCATCTGATTTTAGGGTGCACGTATATTTTCCCCTGAATTTGAAATAGATCCAGCAACAAAGTCTGAAAGCGTTTTTTGAATTCGTATAACCAGGGGCGCTGAATTCCTGTCCCAAGCGAGGATGTCATCCTCCGTCCCTTCATCTGTTGGAGAATAAAATGAAAAAAGTAAGTAATATATTTACATGAAATACTGATTAAAACGAACATGGGAAAGAAAGAAAGAGCAGATAAAAAAATTAACAGGAAAAGATGCGATGGACAGAAACGTTTTCCAAGCTGACCATATTCAAGGCATCTCTTTCATGTTTCTATACTCTCCTGACAGCTTAGTTTTCGATGCCATATAGTATGTAAAAAATGTTATAATTTTTCATTTGTTGGTGATCGAAATTGCGCAGAATTGTTCATAAATATGGATGGGCAACTAAAAAGTGACAAATTCTGATGCCGTTTAAATGTTTGACGACATCGAAAACAACACCTGTTTTCAAGCTAACTTTCCATTACTTTTTTAGTACCTTACTTGAGGAAGATGAAGCAAGATATTGCCATAGCCGTATTTGCTGACAGATTGTTAATACAGATTAAAGTTACTTCTATTCAGCAAGCTACTAATTTAATTAAGCAAGTTGCAGCAATGTATTGTTTTAACCGCGATGAGTTAGTATTCTGTTCAGTCGGTTTTTAAGACACTGTCCGTATAAAGTTGTAAGCATTAGTCCCGATAGTCGATTGTTAAGAAGTATTCGACAGAGTTCGGTAACCGACTCTCATCACGTTCATGCTGGGGTCCAGTGACGTTTCTCCTATAAATTATAATGTCGGGGTAAACATGTTTCTAATGAAATATAACTTTTGTTCTGCTTTTCATTCACCATGTTTCCTTCATCAACTTCAGTGTTCACTTTGTCGGGTGTCAATGGCGCCAATTGCACTAAAAAATTCGTTTGACACCAAAAAACAGCATTTGGCACTAAAATTCGGCACCAAAAATAGACTTTCGGTGGGTCAAAAAGGCTTTAAATGGAGTATATCTACACGGTTGTAGTGAATATCGGGAATTATCTCATTAGTGTAGACCTGAAAGTTCTATTTGTCATGAGCGCTTGCGTAAGTGAAAAATGATACTTTCAGGTCCACACGAATATTCCGATATTCACTAAAATAGCGTAGATTTTCTTTTTATTAAATGCGACGTGACATTTTACTGCGTAATATTCAGCCTTATTCGATTGCAAACAGTTTCAAGACAGTAACAAAGATTGACTGGTTGTTCCTTCAAGGCGACGTCATACACCGAAGCAAGCTGTCGTGAAAAATAAAACTTTCTACACTCATGAGATAATTCGATATATTCACTAAAATAGCGTAGATTTTCTTTTTGTTATATACTACGTGATATTTTACTGCGCTTTATTCAGTCCAATTCGACTGCACACGGTTTCAAGACAATAACAAATTTGTTGAGCATTTCTTCAAGGCGGCGTCATGCGCCGAAGTATGCACTCGTGAAAATAAAACTTTCAGAATAGCGTAGATTTTCTTTTTATTATATGCTACGTGAAAGTTTACTGCGCAATATTCAGTCCAATTCGACTGTAAACAGTTTCAAGACAATACTTTATTTATTTATTGGTGTTTAAGGTCACATACTTATGCACAATGGCTAATCGTGACCGTGACAGCTTTACGGGTGTAGGAAGCGGGGGTACCCGGAGAGAACCACCAAGCATCGACGAGCAACTGTCAGCTCCCCAACAAGCAGGGTTGCAGCAGTTGAAAATATGTGCACATCGACGTGCAGTACGCATTAGTACGCGGCGTCAACGTGCCCCTATGTAGGCAACCGGGATAAAGTTCCTTGCCCAAGGACACAACGCGGGTTGTCCCGGACCGGGATTGAACTCTAGACCACTAGCATGGAAGTTCAACTGTCTACCACTGAGCCACCGTGCTCCCTTCAAGACAATAACAAAGATCTGCTGATCGTTCCTTCAAGGCGACGCCATGCGCCAAAGCGTGACTTCATTTAGGAATCTACTGAGGAATAATTCTCGATATCCTTCGAGTCGATGGATATCGAGAAATTGCTTTTAGTTAATTTGCGATAATTCACAGGCTAGCGGATAATAAGGTTTATTATTTCATTGCGTTGTTTTGATAAAATCGCCGTCTGACGACACAGGCAATACAGAATCGACAGGTAGCATATAGAATGAATAGGTACCACGAGGAGGATGAGGATTTTAAGCCCGAGGCTCCGCCGAGTGGTTAAAACCCTTATTCTACGAGTGGTTTAAATCTGATTACCAGCACTTGTACCTATATATTTATTTATTTATACCATTCTCTTAAAAAATAATCCATTTTGTCACTTAAAATGTAGAAAAAATACTTTCTATCGCAAAACACCTCTCGCAAAACACCTTCCATTTGCGATGTTGAGCAAAACAAACACATGGGTTTGTTTTGTTTACATCTGCGCTGGTAGGCAGAACATCCGACTGCACATAAATGCTTGATTGACCGCTAGACGCATCGTCAAAGTTGATTGAATTTACCTTGCTTTTTTAGTCAAATTATTATTAACAATTCTTAAATTTTATTTTAAAGCATTAATTGTATGTATTTTAAACTTAATAAGTCATTGCACGTAGTAGATAATATCGCAAAACGTCGTATGTCGAATGAAAAATCGCGAAGTGTGAATGTATCGAAGTCGGAAAATTGGGTCATGTCAAAGGTCAAGTTGGATGTAGTTCCTACTACAAGTGTAAACTTTTGTAATGGAACTCCCACTGAAAACTTTTTAACCGCAGTAGAAGCTTTGTACCGGTCGTGAGATTAAAAGCTAAAATTTAACATACAGGCCTTTCGCAGGTAGTAACATAGGTGAGTGTGGTATAAAACGATAATTATGGCACTGTGTTACGGTCAACTTAATAAACAGTGAATCCATTTAATCTGATTCTTATCAAAACATTTCTTTATTACTTTTTACTTTTTACTAAGATAATAAATTATTTAGACTGAATACATAAGGCAACACAAAATACATTAATTGATTCTCAGGCCTTTTTTCCAAATCAGGGAGGGAGGGTTTTATTTTTAATTTTCTTTTGCAAAAAGTGAGCAAACATGGAGAGGATTTCGGCTGTCTTTTTACACATAGAAATATAGAAAGTGCATATTTAAACAAATAAATTCATTTATAATTTGAAAAAAAAAAATCGTCGAAAACCAAACTGTAGATACTGCAAATCAAAGGCTTCATATTCTTTCGATGCTCTTCATATTATCTTTGAAGTAAAAATATTTAATCTATGGAGATTTGTCTCGTTGCAACTTATATACACTCTCCCATAAATTGTAACAAGACAAACCAAATAAATATGCATAAATCAGAAAATGTAAAAAAATTCGGGTCACCCTGAGTTTTCACAAATACTGGAAGACACTGAAAGGCAATAAACATGTCCAATGAGAGGGTTCCAATTCAATGAGCGATTGCGTGAGAATCAAACTCATTTTTTAGCATAATAATCATGAAATTGTTTTGTAAACGTTAATAATGGCTTTTTATTTTTTTATTATCTATAATTTTATCATTTGTATTTTTTGCAACTAAAATACTGAAAGGATGCAGGTAATAAATACTAAATTAAAATCTCATATGAGTACAACAAGGCGCCATCTGCAATGCTTTAGCATTGCAGATGGCGCCTTGTTGCACTCAAAGGACGATACATGGTTAATTTGTTCTCTGTTACAATCAAATACCATTTGGTACTAAAATTTTCCATTTCGTCACTGATTTGGTACCAAAAACATCATTAGGAGCAGAACAAGAATTCCACTTGGCATCAAAAAATGTCGGGTCATTGATCATCTTAATTCCGTTTTCTATTTACAGCTGATAGATTGTCTATAGAAGAAAAATGCTTTACAGACATGCTGTTCCTTGTACCTAATGTAGTATTAGCCGTTCTTGTGTGTTTGGCCACCCTTACAGCTGTCTACTTCTTTCTTCGCCTGAGACGAAACAAGAACAAAGGAACAAGCAAGTCGTCAAACAGTGGATCTCAAAAGACCAAGAGCACTGTGGTGTCATAGGATATTTGATGTACACGATCTGTTTATTGTTGAAGTAGTAAATTGTCAACTACATATTTTTATTTGTAATAAAAAAAATTATGTTATTTCTTCACGTAGCACCAAACAAACAGTTCAGAGGTGCCTTAATTCGTACTTATCTGAAACACGTTTTGGTTCCCCTGTGGAAAACAGTGGAAGTGAACCAGTGCCTGTTTAGTGGTGAGCATCCTCTGTTTAGGCACAGGAACCAAGGCTTCAGGTGGAAATCCTCTAAAATGATCTGCATTGGTATAAACGATTTACTGAACTTGATTGTATCTTCATGCTGCGGTCACGATTAGCCATTGTTCAGAAATATGAGACCATAAAGATCACTATACTAAAACCTTTTGCAATTGTATTTTCTAAAATTGTATTTTCTAGTTTTGACTTTAAATGGGTTAAACTAAACCATTAGCATTTTCGAAGATCTCGCAATTTGCTAGTTGGCAAACTGCCATATCTTTTAAATTGCTAATGATTCATTTTAGTCAGTGATATTAATAGGTTGAAAATACAACTCTAGAAAATACAATTGTAAATGCATTATAGTACCCAGGAAATGTTTCTGTGGTGTGTATGTGTGCGGGTGTGGTGGTGTCCTTAACTGAGCTCTAACATCCCCGTGTAGCCTCTTTACATGTTCCATCTATGACCCTCCACCGTTGTTTGTATCTCTTACTTCACATCTGGAAAGCGAGAGGTATGGGTAACACTCGTGGTTCCAAATTAGTACTTCCACAGTTCAAACGTTTTTTTTTAAACCAAAGGAGAACACCTTGTGAACCCTCAATAAAACCGTGTCACCTTTCTCGGTGCTGATAGGTTGTTCTTAGCTGCACAAGCACGAACATTTTGCTTCGATTTCTCCGATTCTGCTACGGAACGATTAGTGTAGCGGTCGAGATATAAGGGACATTTACCAACCAGCCAGGTTGGTCCGGATCTCTTAGTCTCGTGGTAAATCGGCTGTTGTGTGTGCCTGGGCTCCCGCACTTCTCTCCTGTTACGTTGGTGTCGTTGACCAGCCCTGAGCAGCTGGTGGTATTGTGCGTGTTGTGGTGAATGATGGTGGATGTTTCGTCCGCTCTGAGGTAGAACCTTGGATGAGATATTTGCCGTAAAGAAATCTCAATGAACGTGCGAGAAGTGTAGTGGTTGAGGTACAAGGGCCATTTACCGACTAGCCTGGCTAGTCCCGATGTCTTAGTCTCGTGGGCCATCGGTCGCTTTGTGTGTTAGGGATCCACGATTTGAGCTTCGGCTACCACACTTCTCCCTCGATCAGTTACATTAGTAGTTTCATCCTCAAACTTGGCATGAAGTCAGTAGGGTCACGAGAAGCTTGGTATAATGTCAATAGGGCCCCGAGAAGCTTGGAATAAAGTCAGTAGGGTTCTGAGAAGCATGGTGTAAAGTCAGAACGGTCCAGAAAAGCTTGATATAAAGTCAGTAGGATCCTGAGAAGCTTGGAATAAAGTCAGTGGGGTCTTGAGAAGCCTGGTATAAAGTCAGTAAGGTCCAGAGAAGCTTGGTATAATGTCAATAGGGTCCTGAGAAGCTTGAAATAAAGTCAGTAGGGTTCTGTGAAGCATGGTATAAAGTTAGTAAGGTCCAGAGAAGCTTGGTATAATGTAAATAGGGTCCTGAGAAGCTTGGAATAAAGTCAGTGGGGTCCTGTGAAGCCTGGTATAAAGTCAGTAAGGTCCAGACAAGCTTGGCTTTTTGTCAATAGGGTCCTGAGAAGCTTGGAATAAAGTCAGTGGGGCCCTGAGAAGCCTGGTATATGTTAGTAAGGTCAAGAGAAGGTTGGTATGAAGTCAATACGGTCCTGAGAAGCTTGGAATAAAGTCAGTGGGGTCCTGAGAAGCTTAGTATGAAATCAGGGGGTCCTGAGAAGCTTGGTATGAAGTCAATAGGGTCCTGAGAAGCTTAGTATGAAGTCAGTGGGGTCCTGAGAAGCTTGATAAAGTCCCGAGAATTTCGGAAGTTCAATTAGATTCGAAATCATCCCGATAGTTCGATTCGATTCGAATGGTAGCAAGTTGGAAAATTTCGAATCATTGAAATGTTTCTAAACTACTACAAAGTCGTCCCCTGAATTCCAATGTGTCCTATGTGCCATTGGAACTCTGGGGACGAAGTGTCTCCCCGTAAACCCTTCTAAAAGCATCAGATTCCTGAGAAGACTTGATGATAGAAGAAGAGTTGGAAAAAGTTCCGCTTCCGAAACTACTTTGATTCTACCTCCGAAATATTCCGCTTTTTAATAGACTTGTGCAATATACGAGTCGCCATGTAATACATAGACAAAACTACATGTATGTTTCAATGAGTCGTTTTGTATTCAATGAGTCAGATGTGCGTAGGAAGAAAACGTCGAGACGGTTTTCTTTCTACGCACATCTGATGAATACAAAACGACTCATTGCAACATACATGTGGTTTTGTATTTATTACATGACCCAAGCACCTACTGACCTAATTTTCTTTTCTATCGACGGTGGTAAACACCATGCACTTTATGCAGTCGCATTGCATAAAAAAAGTCCCGGTTGGAACAGGTTGGTGTGCAATACTCAATTCCGTACTGCACAGCCGTATTGCACGCTGTATTGTATAAGAGAGACTGCATGGGCATGTAATAAAATGTTTGATTGGAGTTTGACAATAATTTCTGTATTCCACGTATGTAAGAAGATACACGTGAAATTTCCTCTGTTACCTGGAAGTGAGAGTGGTGCGGTTCCTGAATAAAATAAAGTGTAACGCAATGGCCATAGCTACCTTTACTTGTAGCCACCGAAGGAAGACACAAGTCAGTATTTTTTTTTTTAAAATAAGATCGCGGTCGAACGCCATCATGTTGTTGCAGAGTGAATTACTATGAAAAACAATTAGACTCCAACCTGATGAATTCTTCAGCGTCACGCAGATTATTTTGGCATGGCATTCCATATCTGTGCTTCATACAACATCACAAGCATTGTTTTGTTCTTCTAAATGTACTGGCATAGAACATACATGTATCAATTTGAATTAGAAACGTGAAATAATAATTTTCAAAAACGTTTCACTGATGTTTTGTTTTTCTCTCTCTCTCTCTTTCTTTTCTTTTTTTTTCCTTCATTTTTGGAATGTTTTCAGTTTCCAACAGCGGAATACCGAATTATAATTCCTGCTGGTACAATCTCGTCGGCTGGAATTTTATTTTTACAAGTATAATCTAAATTCCTGTCAGTAGAAACTAGAATTTACCCTTGACCTTCCACCAATAGATACTGCAGTTCTAGTTTCTACTGGTAAATTTCGGGATTCTTCCAAGAAAAGCTGGACATCCTGTTTACATTGGTACAGAATAAATTTCAAGTTTCTAACGGGATAATATGAAATCCTACCATATTTGAATTTTATTTTAGATATATACACTTAAATAATGTTATTATTTCGACATATAGAATGACACCTGTTTGTCCCTTGAATAGCTGTTAAACAATATATCGCAAGAGCTTAGTTCTCTGTATTTTGTTATCCCCCCCCCCCCTTTTTCAATTGCATATTTGTTTCTTCCTTTGTTGCATGGATTTTTATCAGTGATGCTGCAGGTTATTACTGTATCTGTATTCAAAGCCCATATACAGAAAAGAGAGAAATAACTCATACAAATCATATTTTCAAATTACAACATTTATTACACGTCTATTTCTTTTCCTCTGGGTCCATATTTACAAATCCGTATGGAACACGTGGTCCGTACGCATTTCCATTGACGGGACTATTTTCCACTCGATGTCATGAATCCACTATTGTAATTCATCAGTTAAATTCGATGTTGTTGTTCTTTCTGAACCCGTAATTTGATTGGCTAAGAGCAAGTCAGCTCTGTGCTCTAATCTCAGATAAATTCACTCTTACCGTGCTCTAATTGCCGGAAGCGGGTCAATTAGAACAAGTCTGTATCCAAGCTACGCGTGGGCGACGCTAAACCACTTATATCACAGATCGAACACACTCCCGGTTGTTTCTATGGCAATGGTTGTTAACGTCCGTGCTTCGAAGTTCACCTTGTAAATTCGATCATGGCAAATAGACCGAGATCGAAAATGACATTTCTTTATTGTTTTTCTTCAAATAAAACGGGTTTGGAAAATTTTTTCACTTCTAACGATGGCTTGTTAACAAAGGGTTTCCATAGTCAAATTCCCGAATGTCTAACTCAACAACAGACGTTTATCCCCCAAATGTCCGCCCATTTTTGTAGTCTGCCTATCGAAACGACGTCACACTCTGACCTTCATCAATTCGGAAACTGCGGTGACAGCCGATAAATCGAATGTCAGTTGGAAAAGTTTTTTGTTCAAATGCACCACAATTAACGAAATTTACTTATTCTATAACTGGGGATTGATTTCTTAACACTCTAGTTCTAACCTTGAAGAGAACATCTCTGAGTTAACATCACTTAATGTCTTAATACGTATAATTAACTAATTCTGTTCGTTTGTTTATTCACCCATCCGCCCGACAAGGATGCATATGGTAAGTCACAGCAGTTATGTAAAATTGGTGGGTTTCTTTTGTACAGTAACAAACATTATAGAATAACACGTAATTTTACGTGACAGTGATAAACTCAGCACAAATAGTGCTATGTGTGATGCATGTCAGGACCGATATATAGAGAGATTGTTATTTACCATTGTCAAAAACCTAAGGGATATTCGTTCAGCATCGAGGCTCGACATTTTTTTCTCTTTTCATTTTATTTCTTATATCGCCAATAAAATATCGACTATGACCATCGCTGCAGCAGATTCGACAGACCTGTCCAAAGGAAGGTCATAAGCTCTGTTTTGGAAGCTATCTGATAGAAATGATAAAATAATAATGAATGCATATTGCGCCGTATCATATTGGCTCATTTATAAAAACAAATCAGAAAAAAATCTTGTTTCCACGAGTGTCCTTAGTGGTGGTCATAAACTTCATATTTCACTCCTTCAATTCATTAGGGGTTGCCGATGGAAGTAAATATCTCGCTATCGGCAAGCTATTGATTTTCATTCATGTTTTTTCTGTTTACGCATCGACCTGACATACGTGTTTGCCAATAACATCAGGGTTTCGTTTTTGTTTCTTATTTCAAATAGACGTCAGAACTGTCAAATTCTACAAATAAGACTGAATTCTTAAATTAATGGATTTCATCTTATAGAGGCGTGTAATAAACACAGAACGTCGCGATGTGTAAATGCGTTCGTCAATACGGCACTCGTGCCATCACGGAAGGATAGAAATCGAGGCTGTGCCTCTCATTCTATCCTTCCGCGCTGGCACTTGTGCTGTATTGAAGAACGTATTCATACATCACGACATTCTGCGTACGTATGCTATGAAACATAAAACACATTGAGCGAACATTTGCCAGGGTAGAGCTTTCTTTTGCACGAAAGAGCACTCTGAAAGTTTCCTATGACATTAGTATGAGATCAAAATTATAATAATAATAAAATACAATTAAAATGACTGAAGAGTTTTATACCAGGATTACTGTGTCTAGCCAACGTCACGCGATACAATCCAGATATCGAGAAACGGCCTAGAAGTACCACGCGTGGAATTTGGATTACTAGTGAGAACGTTATGTAAAAACGTATTTGATTGGATGTTACGCGTCTGAGTGACGTTATGACGCGAATGAAATGTTTCGACACACAACAGAGACAAACAACCAAGTTATCAGACCGCCGTGTGTATATCGTTTTTCTTTAACAATATCAGCTTCATTCCCTTAATTCAAGTTTAATTGTAGTTTTAATACAGATTACGGCGAGCGAAGAGTACGAGGGACAGGAATAATCTACCCTTGGTAGCTCCACCTCGGTTCATTAATTCCAGACCCATACTCTACCTCACTGAGGTCTGTTCTCTCTTAGAATTCAGAATTCTTACTAGAATAACCTCGAGAAAACCTTTTTGTCATGCAAGAGGGAAATGGACAGTGTTCGCGATGTCAGGTGCCAATGTGCCAATGGTGCTAATGGCACTAAATTCTTGTTTGGCACCACAAATAGAGCATTTGTCATTAAAATTTGGCACAATAATATACTTTTGGTAGGTCTAAAAGGTTTTGAAGTTTATGTCATTGCATCGTTTTCGATACAGTCGCTGTCTTGCGACACGGGCGAAACAAAATTAACGCCTTTCGAGTAATCTATAGGTAACACATCTATAATCATGACCTTTTGTTATGAGACAAACAAATTAGCAGTTTATCCATTTAAACTGATTATTTAATATAGCATTTGGCATTAAAATTGGGCACAATAATATACTTTTGGTAGGTCTTAACCAGGTTTCGAATGCCTTTAGTTTACCGCCAGGTGCCATACGTTTATTTTATTATCTCAATATTCTGTAGGTCCTTTTTGGGGTTGTATCGAAATTGAGTGGTCTCAGTGTTGAATGGTCTGAAAAGTTAACAGGGTAAGGAGAGACAAAACTTGTTTCTGTTTCCTCATTGACGATACTGAAATGTTTGGGCAAGGCTAGAGAAGATTTTACAACCGAAATGAATAAATCGTCCCTTAAGTGCAACAAGACGCCATCAGCAGTGTCCAAATAGAGCAAATGTCATCCTGTTGAACTCAAGGGACGAAATAAGTGGTAACATTTAACTAACAACTAGATACGTTACACAACATCTGGAATGCTATGCATTCTATCTTCTTTGTAACATTTAAATAAACATTCTATTTACTAAATGTGTTCGTTGTAATTACCACCTATGAAAATTGTCGGCGCGGTGGGGGTGGAGGGGGGGGGGTCGACTAGCCTCTTTAAAACCCCTTGTCGGAACCGTGAAAATGTTTCTTCCACGTACATGAGTTCTTTCATCAGTGGTTACTGGTATAGCCATAGCGGAGAGCTAGAAGTCGGGAGAAGCTATAATCGTTTTCGAAAAGCATAATGGAGTATGGCGCACTGTCAATCGAGACTAAGGCTGCATTTACAAGTGCACTCAAGGCACAGAAGCTGATGGTAAGCAACTGATACGCCGACTGGTGACAGACCAACGTAATCTAGATTATCTTATAAAATACACTCGTCCAAGTGGTGCTCTTGTCGGACCTCCGGGAAGTTGCTAACTTACTTCGACAGAAGCCAACCCTAGTACGCCCACCCGAAAGCCTCTATGCTGGCCTGTGCCCATATCAACTTCTCAACATGTGGCAGCGGTTTGGTCCGAAGGAGGCTGTACGAGTGAAAACAAAGAGAACTGTGGAATCTGCAATTGCGGGGGTTGCATGTCACGCTTTTGTGATAGTAGAAACCTCAGACCTGACCATGGCGTGACAAGGGAGAACCCCTCTGCATGACTCGGGATCACGCTGCATATCTTCGAAAATCAGAGCTTTTGTGATGAAAAAAAAGACATCTCAGATTCTACAGCTGCCCGGCACGACAATCCTCTCACATATCCCTGGATCTCCTATCTGAACGGCGAGGACGTGCGGTGGCTCAGTGGTAGACTGATGAACTTTTGTGCTAGAGGTCCCGAGTTCGATACCCACCCGGGACGACCCGCGTTGTGCCATTGGGTAAGGCACCTTAACCCGGTTGCCTACATGGGGGCACGATGACGCCGTGTACTAATGCGTACTGCACGTCGATGGTGCACATGTCTTCAACCGCTGTAACCCTGCATGAGCGGAGCTTGAACAGAGTTAGAATACTGAGGAGCTGACAGTTGCTCGTCGATGCTCGGTGGTCCTCTCCGGGTGCTCCGGCTTCCTCCACCCGTAAAACTGTCACGGTCACGATCAGCCATTGTGTATAAGTATGTGACCTTAAACACCAATAAATAAATATATAAATCTGAACGGCGGAAGTGGTACTGGGAAGACGACGAGAGCAAACGATGTTTTCCGGGTCAAGAAACTCTGATGTTCACCCCGACTCATCGCATAGGGAAAAAATGAGGGGCATGGGGTTTAACCCATTACCCAACGTAACAGTCAAAACCGACCAGCGCTATTCTCAAAAAACACGTATTAATTTTCATTATTTTTATCATTTTTTGTCACAAAGACATAACTTATGACACCTCATTGGAACGAGCTTGTGCCAATGAGGGGTCATAACCTTTGTTTTTGAGTCAAAAATGAAAACAATTACTATTAAAGAATTTTGTTTACAAGTGTCGTCCGCTTTTCATGTTAGGTAAAGGGTTATGGCCTAGACCGACCACAGCTTGATCCGGTGGGGCGGACAGAACGACTGGACGCCAAAGAGTGTGGACCAGCGTCGTGTTGTAGGTTGTTGACATATGATCAAGATGATAGCGATGAGATGAGACTGAACAAACAGTTATGATTTATTATTTTTCTGATCTGCAATTCTTTCGATGATGATAAACAATGCAAGGGAGATAACAATTTCGCTCACAACTGTACTTGCAAAGTTCACAGGCTGAACGTGCCCAGTCTTTATGGACCAGTCTTTATAAACATGACATCCCTTCCCAACTTTGCATAACTTTATCAAAACGTGTAACCAAAATTGAACACTGACATCTGTCATTAAAAAATTTTTAAACCGAACTTGGGGCATTATGAATGTCCACTGGACATAAAACTTTGGAACATTATAAAGTCAGAAATAAATTTCAGGAAATTATAACCATCTACAAGGTAAAACCGGAATGTCATGGATAAATCAAATTTCTTCTATCAGACGTCTAGGAGCTTGTCTAATAACTCTCCTTGGATATCTACATGTAGGCTGTAATACATTGAATGGAGGCTCTTAGGGTTTATTTTTATCTTGTAGCATAAAGTAATCACAATCAATGTCATCTGCTTGGTCTTGACGTTCAGTAAATAAGCCTGGATTGATAATTTTGAAATGAGACACATTTCGCTTTATTTGATGGCCATCTCTCTCAGCGACAACAAAAGGAAGTTTAACATAGACAACTTTGTATGGCAAGGGATTGAAACATGAAATCAATTTGCCTCTTTTCGTTTGTCGTACTAACACTGTATCCCCTATCTGAATCTGAGATGACTTGGCATGACGTTTCTTATCAGAGTATGTTTTCATTTTCTGTTCATTTACTTGATCACGATTACGAACATTCAAATCACCAGGATTACCAAGTTCACGTTCATATTGTGAAGGAATTCTAGTCTTTATCGGGTACTGAAACATCAAATTAACAGGTGCAACACCAGTAGTACAATGAGGTGTAGAATGATAGTTTCTCAAAAACTGACAAACACTTTGTTGAATTGACTTGTGTTCAGGATGGGCTGTGTCTGTAACACTTTCTTAAGATTTGCCATAAACTTTTCGGCCATACCATTTGCCTGGGGCCATAATGGAGTAATGCGGTGATGAGTAAATCCCAAATACTGGGCGAACTGTGCAAATCGGTGACTATTAAATGGTGGACCGTTATCTGTCTTTAATACCACTGGGATGCCAAAAGTTGAAAATATTTTATCAAATTTGGGAATTACAGCATCAGCTGAAGTTGTAGAAACAGTCTCTACTTGTGCATATCTCGACTATTAAGCTACAATTACCAACAGGTATTTGACTGAAGGTAAAAGTCCACAAAAGTCTGCAGCTACCTTTTCCCAAGCTCGATTTGGAAGGGAGTTCATTCGCAGCGGTTCATTCTGTATTTTCACACTAACCGACTGACAAGCTAAGCAGTTTTTTTTATAATTCAATCCACTTTAGAATCAATATGGGGGAACCACACGTTTTCCCTCAATCACTGTTTGGTTTTGACTAAATCTAAATGTCCCCTATGGACAATATGTATGATTTTAGACTGTATTGTTTCGGAAATAACTATTTTCGTTCCGCGTAATACAAGATCTTTGTTTGGCGTAGGCATAAATGAGAGCTCATTCGAGAGTTTAGGAAACATTTCAAAGCACTAAGGTTGATATCAACAGCTGGCTAAGACTTTTTGTCAAGATCACACAATCGATGGGTTTCAATCGGGCGAATAACTTCTTACAGAGTTGAGTCTGATTTCGTTGCCGTTTTGATCTCGTCTAAAGTCATAGCCTTAGGAGTTGTCTCTAAAGGAATATAATTCAGATATCCCTCAGCTGAGTCAGACACCATAGAAACAGTAGAACGAGTGTCACTTAAAACATCAGAAGAGTAGCATGATATAAAATCTGCAGGGTTGATCGCGCCTGGTTGGTAGACAACCTTAAAATCAAATTCGTGAACATGCAAACACCAACGTCTGAAGATCGAGACTCTGGGTTGTTGAAAATTGCCTCAAGTGGCTTATGATCAATGATTACAGTACTATTGTTTCCATAAACATAGTGGTTAAAATGTTCAAGTGATCATGTGACAGCTAATGCTTCTCGTTCAATTTGGCTGTAACGACTTTCCGTAAATGTTAAAACCCTACTTGCATAAGCGACTGGTTTTGCGCTACCATCAGCTTGTGTCTGTACTAAAATTGAACCAAGGCCGACTGGGCTTGCGTCAACATAAGTCTATGTTTCTACTCTAGGATTAAAATAGCATAAACAGTTATCACTTTGCAGACTGTTTTTAATTTTGTCAAAAGCTTGTTGATGAATTGACTTCCATTTCCAAGTGGAGTTCTTTTTCGTTAAATGACGTAATGGTTCACTGAGAGTTGAAAAATTTGGTATAAATCGTGAAGAATATGTAGCCATTCCCAGAAAAGATCGAACTTCAGTAGGTGACAATGAAACAGATATATTGCAAATAGCAGAAATTTTATCTGGGTCGGCACGAATCCCATTTTGTGTAAACAATATACCAAACAATTTCAAAGAAGGCTTATTCAATTCACACTTTTGCTGATTAAGTGATTAAGTGTTAACCCATGTTTATCGAGTCGTTCCAAGACAGCACGTAAAATTTGACTATGTTCATTGTCTGTCTTTGCATGAAGAAAAATGTCATCGCTGACTTTAATAACATTAGGAATTCCAACAAAGGCTTGTCTGATAAGATCATGTAAAATTTCTGGTGCCGAAGTAATTCCAAAATTCAACCTTTTGTACCGGAAAAGTCCTATGTGGGTGGCAAATGTAGTGATGTACCGAGAATCTGGTGCGATTTCACACTGATGAAATCCCTTGGAGAGGTATAATTTACTGAAATGCTTTGAACCTGCAACATCATAAATCAAATCATGAACTGTTGGATCTACATGTCGTTCACGCTTTATAGCTCGGTTAGCACATCTCATGTCAACACACAAACGGATATTACCCGGATCATTTGATTTGGGTACACAAACAATTGGAGAAACCCAGGGTGTTGATATCATTTTTCTCCAGTCTAGTAATTCTCTATCAACTTTCTTTCTCATATGGAAAGGTATACGTCTAAAAGTCTGTGTAACATGTTGAACAGACTGATCAATATGAAGACTAATTTGTCCGTGTTTCAATTTTCCATTCAAACTCCCATCAAATAAATGTTTATATTGCTGAAGTATTTCATCACAAGACTGTGAATAAGTAAGTGAATGAATAATATTGAGTAGGCCTAGGTCCTGGCATGTTTTAAAGCACAACGAAGGTTCATTTAGCACATAAAAATCAGTCACGATAGTGGCTTCTTTAGCAGTCACCGTGGTAGAAAATTTTCCCATAATTGCAAGTGGATCCTCATCATTATAAGCATAAATGTGAAAATCTTTATCGGAGATTGACTTGATCGGTGTTCGATATACCAATTTCTCATATGTTGATCTGTCTATAATATTTATTGACGGCACAGAGTCTAAAAGTACACATATCTCAGTGTTAGCCAAGGTAACTGTAGTGTGAGGTCTTGTATCCCCTTTTGACTTATTTAAAGAAAACACATAATTGTCGTCATCTGTTGGTGAATCAGATTCGAGAGGATCCCGTGGGCTATTCAAGGCATACGCTTGCTTACTATGCAGAGGATGATTCGATTTAGTAAACCTATTTGAATTTCTTGGTAACCTTCTCTGATCTAGTGTTTGGCGATTATTTATCATTTAAGTTTTAAAATGACTGAAGAAAATGGTTTAATGTACCACAAAAATTACATGTTTTTCCTCTTGCAGGACATTGTCCAGTATGTGGGTATTGACCACCACAAAAATAACATTTCTTAGATTTCTGTTGTTGATCTGAATTACTGCGAAGAGCAAAATTGTTGATTTTGTTTACTGATGCATTTTTATCTTTGGGAATTGAATGTTCTATTTCAGTTGCCTGCTTTTCAGACTGTTCTAATGACCGAGACAAAGATAACAATTCTTCTAGAGACATATTAGTGCGCAGTGCTTGGCGCTTCACTTTGGGGGAATTGGTACCAAAAATAATCTGAGACTTGATTTCGTCCTCAACGTTGGTGAACTCACAGGTCCTAGCAAGTTGTTTCAACCTAGTGTAATAAGTGTCCATTGTTTCATCTAGGATTTGACTCGCTTGTCGAAATTTATAACGTTCATAATTCAGATTCTTTTTGGGAGAAAAATATTTCGTTGACGCGTCCATGCAAACTTGATACACATTGCTGCCGTCATGTATGTCACCTGTTTTCAAAGTCTCAAAAATATCACAAACACCGGGGCCGGCAAAATGAAGCAGTAATGCATTCTTTCTGTTATTGTCAGTTATGTCTCTCGCGACAAGGAAATTCTCAAAGCGATCAAGATATTTGGTCCAACAGGTATCAATTGGCGATGGATCAGATAGATCGAAATTAGGAAAGATAATATTCATGTGCATGTTGGAGAATCGATGCATTGAACTAAATTGCATGCAAATTTGAGAAAAGAAATAGTCTTCATCCACGTCGGCAATCTGTCGTGTTGTAGGTTGTTGACATATGATCAAGATGATAGCGATGAGATGAGACTGAACAAACAGTTATGATTTATTATTTTTCTGATCTGCAATTCTTTCGATGATGATAAACAATGCAAGGGAGATAACAATTTCAACCAGAACTATGTACCGCGAGTCATCATCTAGTAGAAGGTATGGACTGTTCCAAAAACAGACCTCGAAACCTGCATGAACTCGCTGGATCAAAGGAGTGTTCAGGTAGTCTGTCGTTGTGACCAGGGCTAACCACACCCTATCACGTGGAACACAGCACTGCTAGATCCACTCCAGCAGCACGTTAATTACATCGAAGAGGTTGGGGTTCACTACAGGACAATGGGTGGAGCTTACAAAAGGAAGTAACTAGGATTATGAAGGAATGCGAACCGAATAAAGTGAGTTTGGTGAAGATTCGGGGGAATGCCGGGCCTCTTTTGGTAATTCTACAATGTTCCAGGGGATTGGGGGAACATCTAAACTCGCACACTACTCCAGTTTAATCGAACATACCTTCTTCCTATTGTAGGCATTTGGGTAACAAAGCAAACACGTGATACCATAGAAACAAAGATGGAGGCCTTCAGTGTACAAAATGGACCGCAGAAACACGTGCCATCTCAACAACACGCACTGCGCACGCGCACTGAGACCACGCATAACTATGAGTATGAGATCATAAGAGTTTTATTCGCTTGCGCATAGCTTTTAATCTCGTGCGCAAGACTTTTAATGTTATGGGCATGACAAATCTCGTGCGCGCGACTTTAAATCTCTTGTGCACGACTCTAAATCTCGTGCGAATGACTTTTAATCTCGTGCGCACGACTTTTTTTATATCCTGCGCATGACATTTAATCTCGCGCGCACGACTTTAGATCTCGTGGGTACGACTTTTTTTTTCTCGGCATGTTACCAACGGGGCTCCGTACCCATAAGCTGACAAAAACCGATAATGTCATCTGAACAGAGAGACACACACACACAGCTGTGACCCAAAGTTAAGTGTGACCTAAATCTGTACTTTTCACCACTCACTATGTACAGGAACTAGAATACAGCTACTATCACTACACTACGTACTAGCCTCCATTTAAAATCCAAGGGTAACTTGCGTTTGAGAGCTGTGAGGTGGTAGATTTTCTGTACTTGGTCTAGTTTTGTACTGGCTCGGTGGTAACGGAAAGTTATTCTGTGACTAGCTGGAAAGAGTTTAGGTGGCTGGACCGTTACAGAATATTATCAACTGTGCGTAAATGAATGGAACAGCGAGTCTAAAGTGCACTAAAATGTGCCGTTTTCGTGTCTATTTTTGAAAGATTTCACAGCCTTGTCAGAGGGAAACACCTCCCAAACTCTCGCCTCAGCAGAATGCGGCCTCATTTA
Source organism: Pictodentalium vernedei (assembly GCA_031216915.1). Classification (NCBI taxonomy): domain Eukaryota; kingdom Metazoa; phylum Mollusca; class Scaphopoda; order Dentaliida; family Dentaliidae; genus Pictodentalium; species Pictodentalium vernedei. Next base: position 540,644,801 of record CM062293.1, read on the forward strand.
TTTTACTCCTGTGGAGCGCCTAGTATTGATATTGTTTTTTCTTATTTTATAAGCAAATAATGGCTGGTCGTATTTACCCCAAGGAAATTTCCGGGGGGGGGGGGGGGTCCCTCTGTTTGTGCCCTGAGTTCCTCAAGGTAACCCCCGTTTAAATTTCCATACATGTCTGTTGTATGTATAAGTTGGACCTTCAAATAGTTGAGTTGATTGAGTAAGATAAGCCACTGTCAAGGTCCAGCGACTATGTATATTTTAAACATTGTCAGTCACAAACCTGATGACAGGGAACGCGGTGGCTCAGTGGTTTCGGCATTGAACTTCAGACCGAAAGGTTCACAGTTCGATGGGACGAACCGCGTTGTGTCCTTGGACAAAGCACTTTATCCCGGTTGCCAACATGGTGGCACCATGACGCCGTGTACTAAGGCGTACTGCACGTCGATGGTGCACGTGTCTTCAACCGCTCACACTCTGCTTGAGCGGAGCTTGAAATGATTTAGAATGTTGAGGAACTGACAGTTGCTCGCCCATGCTCGATGGTTCTCTCCGGGTACTCCGGCTTCCTCCACCCGTAAAACTGTCACGGTCATGATTAGCCATTGTGCATAAGTATGTGACCTTAAACCCCAATAAACAAATAAATAAATAAATAAATAAATAAATAGAGCCATGATATTGGTTTCTAGCATTCTACTAGTTAACAGTTGATCAGCTAGCTGATTGGACGACGCTATTTTCTCCCGCCGATAATATACATCTCAAATTCCCGCAAAATCATTCGAATAGCAAACATTCATAAGGAAATATTCTAAAATCTTCTCTAAGTGATTTTCAGAAAAATAAAATATTACTGACTTCAACTCGATGACACATTTAATTTACCACCTACACACCGATGTCAAAATACCGATTTTTCAAGCAACAGTTTTGACCCTTAAAACCCTTTTAGCGGCCACTTTTTCCGGCCAGAAACATGAGACGTCATTAAATAGGATGGCTGTTCAGTAAATGTGTGGGTAGACCAATCAATATTTTCAACGTGCAGCCTCGATGATGCACGTTGAAAATATTCATTGGTCTACCCCAAATAATGAATATAGACTCTTCTAATTGCTGCCATTGAACTGGCATGGAAGACACCACTAGAGATCAAAGGTTAAGGTAACTAGGAATTTAACCAATAAAACTTATTTGACCGAGCTGTATGAGCTCTGTAAAACAAGATAAAATTAGTTAATTTCCTGGTTGCATTATGGGAAAAAGTTGCGGGTTAAAATATTGAAATTTCGACCTCAGTGTAGAAGGAGTTAAAAGCACGATACTGTGGCGAACTTTGAGTTTCTTGAAGCAGATATTTAGCCTTGCATCGTGACAGCATACACCCCCCCCCCACCCCCACCCCCCACCCCAACTTTATTTAATCCGTGCACATGCTATGTCAAGGCCAGATGTGCACACAGCGGCCAGTTAGGGAAGATATAGGCGCGTATATTATAAGTTCTCTCCGCCAACATGTATGCTATATGGAGATTTAATACCTGGATGTCGGTTTTTAAACACTGAGCGACAGGCGAGCTGTTAAAATGAGACATCCAGGTATTAATCTCCATATACCATACATGCTGACGGAGATAAGTTTTTTGTCCCGTTTGAAACACAATAGAAGGATAGTGGAGAAAAATTTGTGGAGCGTTTCTCACGCCCCGCAATCAGTTGGACCAAATTCGTGGAAAATTCTTTTGTTTTTACAAACGCAGAAGATAACAGATAGAGTTACAACCCTTGGGTCGTTAAGGAAACGAGTAAACAGTATTTTGTATGCATATCGTCCCCCAAATTCCAATGTGTTCTATGTGCCTAATGGCAGCCTAATGGCACATAGAACACATTGGAACTGAGGGGACGATATTTGCTCTTATTTTATTTTTCGCAAGTTGTTTTATTTAATCATTTGTTTATTTAATTTATAACAGCAAAATATGATCGAATTGTCGGAAATCTGATAATATTTGTGACTATTTGCAGGTTTTTTGTTCGATTTTTATATCAAGGCGAGCGGAAGCGAAACGCTTTCATTTAAACCATATACCCCGATGTTTAGCGTGCACATATACCCTGGATGTTGCACACTCTCATATACCTTGGATGTTGGGTGCACCCTTTGCCATGAATAATTGTCCAAGGTATTCTGTCCAATCAATTGACAGGGACAAAGTGCAATATCAGAACCATACGTGGAGATTTACGTTCATAGACTATCGGCCGTTATAAGCAGGTAATTTACCTGTTGCCCCCCACCCCACCCCAAATATTTGCTGGTCAAGTAAGTATGAGTACGGATAGATGGCTACCCACTGAACAAAACCACACTATATATCCTGTATAGGACCCATGTCAAGTGTCAAACACAGTCAAACACTAAAAGGGGTAAATCGTTCATTCAGTTTAGTAATATGTACATTAGTGCAGTAGCAGCGGGACTAAAATAAAAGTGTATTGGGGAAGGAGGGGGTGCTGCATTAATTATATGACTCTGACGCGATGAGCTTGTTGTGCTCGTTCCATTGATGGGTCATAAACTATGTTTTTCGGGCCAAGAATGAACATTATATGAAGGTATACCAGAATTTGTTGGCAGATGTCGTTTACTGTATTCGTTTGCTAACATCTCAGTGCATACCCCAGCAACACGCTCGCTACGCTCTGATGCTGATAACAGAGTCCTTATCTGTCTAAAAATTAACTTAAAATCCTAGGGACAACGGGCCTCCTGTTTTCAGGCTCCCAAAATCTGGAACAGGCTACCGTCCCACATTCGACACCGCACACCTGTTTAAGGTTTCAAAAATGGCCTTAAACATTCCTTTTTATCCCATAAATGGCCGTTCATTTGAACAATAAAGGCCTTGGATAAATTTTTGCTTTATTCACCTAGTAGGGTGATAAATTGTCCCCGTAGGTCAAACACTGAAAGAATTTATTCCCCTAGTAGCGACGGACTTGTTGACCTCTGGCCTCTACCACATTTGTCTAGCATAATTAATAGTTCAATTGTTGATTTCTTTAAATCTTTTTGAAAGTATTACACAATGTCAGTAGAAAACACCACCCACTGCTCATAGAATAAAGTATTTTTGCAAGCTTAGCTCAGGTTTGTAGGGGAATTATTTTTAGACAGAAATGTATTACTGCGCCTTGTTTATTTTTGCCAGTTTTGCTGGTCGAGCGAATTGGACCAATGTGCTCCTCACTTCTTGCTGTGTTTTGTAACGAATTATAGCACGATTTTGCCACGACTGCCCTGTAGAATATTTATGGGATAAACAAAATCAGCGTATAGTGTTTTCAAGTAAAAAATTTATTCTACTCGTAGAATTTAGAATGGAACCGACTCGCCAGAGACTCGTCGGTTTCATTCTTAATCCTACTCGTAGAATAATTTTTTTTATTTGAAAACACGATACGTTTATTCTATATTTATAGACTCAATATCTAAAGGAAAATACCCGGAAGCTTTCTTTCTTTTTCAGTCTTTCTTTTCAGTCACGTAGCTCGTACCTTACTTTAGTAAGCGCTTTGAGCTGACATATTTAGTGGGGATAGAGCGCTATAGAAATACGATTATTATTATTCTTATAGTCATGTTAGGGTATTGAATGTGTTAAGAAAACGCCCGTGGGTCATTATTTTATGTTGATTTTGCCTCTTGTCAGGCCTCCGTATGTATAGAGATGTTCAGCGATAAGTCAATCATTCAATCTCAAAGAGCTCGAGGGTTAAATTATCCCTGTCTCTCGGCCGCTTTGTTTGTCGTGGTATTGTCCGCTCACTAAATTCCCCAATCTTCTTTCACGCCTACATGTTGGCCTACACATACAGTACTGATTGAACTAAAACCCGACGCCATGGTGGATATTTTGACCTGCAGACAAAAAATGACGGCGCAACAAGATTGAGGACAATTGTTTTCGAGATATTTTTATGGATATGATAAATTTATAGGTAAGCCAAATGAATCTAGTGATCATCGATGGATTGCATCTATCACTTTGTCACCCAGTGGTATAGAAAAACATGATACTTGGTCAGTAAATCTGTGATGCTAAACCTCCGCGGTGCATCGCAAAGTTATGCGAGTTTTTGATTCGGTCTCATTCCACATCATGCCACAAGATTAGCAGAGGAGCGGTCTGTGCCTTGTGTCGGCCATAGCTGCGCGTTGAGTGCCCGTTTCAAACGGGCGCTCAGGGCGCAGCGATGGCCGATGCGAAACGCGCCGTTGGGCGAAAGCCCAAGGGGTAGTATCTCTCTCTCAGAGTGCGAGGTCATGGGGTCGACCTTTAGGAAAATTTTAAAATTTTGTATCTCAACTCTTCAAAAGAAGTGGGAACTGTTGGACCAGGGCGGCCCTGCGCGAGTTACACACTGTCAATATGATTTAGTGCGGCTATTAATACGAACGAGTGTTCGCTATGTTGCCTATTCGCGAAGATCAAGCCATTTGCAGGTCTTGATATTTTTGGCGTCTCCCTCTGACAAGAAGTAGGAGAGAGGCGTTTTGCCGCCAGAAAAACATCACTGTGGTGATTTTACCTAACACAACTAGAGAAAGACACAAACTTTTTTTTTCACTTTTTTTTCTCTAAAAAATAGTGTATGACCCTTGTCGTTCCGATGAGGGTCATGAGCAATATTTTGGAGCCCAAATTTGAAAATAAAATTTGAATAGCGTTTTGTGAATAGCGCTGGTCAGTTGTGAGGTACCGCTGGGCAAAGGCTTAACATAACACACCCCCATAGTGGAGTTTCCACTCAGACAATAACCCCGCATCTATAATAAACACTAGAAGCACGGGCACTGTTTCAGACATTGCAACTCCAGGCCCATTCCGAGGGGCAATTGGCGGAAAGTTCGCACGTAACCGTTTCTACGAAATAGGAGTTGGGGTGGAAAACCCACTGCTCGTGTGTTTCAGTGTGAATCCACTCACTGTATGTTGTATGTAACACTAACGTGAAAATGAGGTAATATTTATATGAAGAAATACTAACGTAACGCTCAACATTTTATTTGGTAATTAAACAGTGATACAACACTCACACACATTGCTATGGTTTACATGAACGATATAACGTCCAATTATTAACCCTTTGAACAGTGATGGTATCTTCCATGTTAGTCCCATGATAGCAACAGGAAGAGTCCATATTTATTATTTGGGGATAGACCAATTAATATTTTCAACGTGCAGCCTTAGGGCTGCACGTTGAAAATATTGATTCGACAACACCACACATGTTCCCTGCAGTCATCCCGTTAATGAATTATGACGTAGCTTGTGACCCGGGCGGAACAATAGCCTCTGGATTTCAAAGGGTTAACAATAATGAAATACATGCATGTGAATGGAATTTTAATGTGATTTAAACATTATCGAATCATCCTGAGGAAATTGTTAAAAAAAAATCAGGCGATTCATCCTAAGCGGATTTCATTCTAAACCCGTGTGGAGACTATCAGTAGTAGAAGATATGGGAAATAGGCCTGTTCTGGGGGAGGGAGGCCGAGGGGGGACGAGGGGGGTCGATGACGTCATCATAATTAAAATGTTACGTAAGGTAATTATTGTTACTTAATGATTTTTTTTTTAATCACTTTAATAATTAATGTAATTAATGACTTGCATAATTAATGTAATTAATGTAATTAATGAGTGTAATTAGGGTTGATTATAATAATTAGTATATTAATAAATGAATTAATATTGACGTACTGGACATATGCGCATGCTATCGACTGACTGACCCGCATCACGTGTCTGGGTGTCATTAAATCGATTTTTTCTTTTCAAACGCCAACTACTGACAGATGTTGAAGCAATTAAATCTATTGTCACATTTTAACGACCGGTCATAAATATCGTTAGACTGGACATGCTATCATGTATTTAAAAATCAATATATCACGTGACAAGATGTGTCTTGCTTTTACCTGAAGACTGTGAACGACTCCATTGTGGCTATTTTTATAGGTATAATTTGATTTAATAACTTGGCGTGATTCTTACATATTAATAATGCAAGTTTATTCTTCTCGTTTTTATGGCTGTCGAAAAACTCTCATAGACCAAGATATTCTGATTTTACCCCTCACGCGATAAAGTATTTTTTTAACGGTCCGATTTCTACGTTTTGACGGGTTCTCAAAAAAAATCACAAGAGAAATCGCCATGAGACTACTGTACACGGGGGAGAGGCTATACATGGCTGTACTTTATGCCCCAATACTTTGATGAATTAACGGATCATCTGAAAACCCACCAAGAAGGTGCTTTGAACTGTCAATTTTGTGTTTCAATAGCAAATTCAACAAAAGAGAGAGGCAGTGTACATCGAACAGACGTCGATGTCAAGATGTTCCAGTGGACGTTTTGTCTGAAATCCTATACTAGGAAAGATACATTAGAAAAAAAACATGGAGAAATGTCAAAACTCGACATTTAACTGCGCGATTTGCGGGTTTCAGCTGATTCAACTTAACCGTCATCGCGCCACAAGTAGCAGAAATGCACAACTCGATTGGCCGGTGGAGACGTTCCTCATCAAATAAGGGGGGTCAAACGAGGTTATGAGGAGGGGTGAAGGAGACAAGTGTGCGGTCATATGTTTAAAATTTTAATAACCTTAATTGCTATGATGTAATCCCCTTAATAAATAGCGTATATTCATTTAATATAATATATTAATAATTTTCGTTAAATAATTCATTTTTTATTCCGCACCCCTGTATCCCCTCACAGTACCTAAAACTTTCATGAACGCTCCTCCTCCAGGTCATCAAATACTAAAAAACTTTTGGAAACCGCTCTCCCCCGCCCCCACCATAATCTTAAAAAGAGTTGCTTTGTCACAAACACACACTTTTTTAACCAATCAGACACCTCCGTTATCCCACACCCTCACCGTCACACCCCTGTATCCCCTCACAGTACCTAAAACTTTCCTGAATTCCCCTCCACCAAGTCATCCAATACTAAAAAAAAAACTTTTGGAAACCTCTCTCCCCCCCTCCCCCAGCCCTCACAATAGCTAAATTATCTCGAACCCCAGTTCAGTTCTCTAAATGTAATGGACATGTCAGGCCCCCGAATACGCCTTCCCCACAATTTTGAGCGATCAAATTACCCCGATTAGTCTCCTCTCATAACTTACCACTCTCTTAACCCGTATTTACTATGAGATTGTCCCCTTAATAAATAGCGTATGTTCATTTAATATAATATATTAATAATTTTCGTTAAATAATTCATTCCACAAGACACTTGTCGAAAAAACAAAATGGCGGATTAGTTTGACAGAAATACGCGTATCGATTTATTCAGGAATGTCTGTCGGTTGTGTCCTTGGGCAAGACACTTCATCCCTATTGACCATGTGGGGGCATGGTGACGCTGTGCACTAAGGCGTACTGCACGTCGATGGAGCACCTGTCTTCAACCAATGCAGACCCTGTGTAGAATCTTGACAGTTGCTTGCCGTTGCTCGGTGGCTCTCTCCGGCTTTCCCCACCCGTAAAACTGTCGTGGTCATGATTAGTTATTGTGCAGACCTTAAAATCCAATAAATAAATATAAATAAATAGTCGGTTATCAAAACAGCCCTTAAGTGTTTAACAGTTAATTGTGGACCAGTGCGTTTAAAAGTGAAAAAAATTAGGTGATAGCATACGGACTGTGTTTAATCATAGAAAAATCACACCCGCGCTATTACTAACCCGTATGATTTATTTTTGAATGTTCGCTGAAAAATAACCCACCCATCTAAGTAAAAGCATGAAAGAGCTACCATTATCTTATTACCTATGTGAGGTGGGGGTGGTCGGTAACGTTGTGTACTATGGCGTACTACTTTCAGCCAATGATAACCCTGTGTAGAACTTTGACAGTTGGTCGCCTCTGCACGATGGTTCTTTCCGGATTGCTCCAACTGTCGTTAAATAAATGAAAAAAAACTACAATTCTATAATAACAGGCCAAGCCAACAGTACTTTCACCCCCCTCATTTTAATAGTTGAAAAGCGCTGTTACTCGATCAAAAAAAAATGGTAAAAGGATATGCGACTCTATATTAGCCACCCAAATTTGCGAGACTTGGGGAAAATATAACCCACCTAGAGCTGCACCAAAGCTACGTACTCTATTCGAACTCCCGCATTGTGTCCTTGGGCAAGTTAATTTACCCCGACTATCCACATGGGAGCACGATGACGGCGTGTAATAAAGTGTACTGCACGTCGGTGATACGCATATTTTAGAACAATCTAACCCTGCTTGTGCGGATTTCCGACGTTGGTGAGATGACAGTTACTCGTCGTTGCTCTGTGGTTCTCTTTGGATATTCCGGAGGCTGCCTGTAAAATTGTCACGTTTAATTATAACCTGAACTTGATGTCCGGGTGTAATGAAATAGCGTATTTTCTGCAGACATTCTAAATAAACGCAGCTGGTTTACAGACCTGTACATATTTTTTTTTTTCAATTGAGTAAAAATATAGGATAGTTACTGATGTAACACGCCGATCAGTATGTTTAATGAATCCAACTACGCCAGTCCGACCGACCCTTTGCCCACCATGATCACAACAAACGTTTCAATTCTCTCTCTCTCTCTCTCTCTCTCTCTCTCTCTCTCTCTCTCTCTCCTCTCTCTCTCTCTCTCTCTCTCTCTCTCACCGATACAGTACGGGTGGAAACTAATTGCGTTCAAGCTGTTGTTTTTTTTCTAGGTTTTACCACTCCCCTTACAGCGCAAATCGAAATGAAATCTAATTCATTGAACCATACTACAGTGGATGTCAAAATTAATTTTTGAACGCCATTTTTTCTATGTGCCACTATCAGCAGCTATGACCATAGCGTAACTTTGTGGTAAAATGCTTATTTTTGTACAAAACTCAAGACCTTTCTCTGACAAATGCCTATATAAAAACAAGATAATACGTGAGAATGCGTTGTGTACCTGCATTTTGTTGATAAAATATGGCATGACCACATTCCCGAATATTAATGATGTACCCGCTTAATAACAGCCGAATTTTTATCGGATCACAGTTTTTGATTTGAATAATTGCCGATTTTTGTATTAAATCACATTCAGTAATTTATGTAGATTTCCTGAACTGGGCGAAGGTCAAGAAAAGCACTCTGTAGTTTAGGAGACTCCACAAATAAAAACAAAATAAAAAATCTTAGATATCTTGCATTTTTTTAATTATCCATATTAACCAGAAATCAAAACTAGTCAAATTAATTAGAATTAAATTACAAATGGATATGAAATTTGCAGTAAAATGAACACTGGTATATGCTGCTGGCCGCATTTTTAGTTGTCTGTAATGGCTGTTGTTCAGAATGTCACCCTATTGGGGTGAGTTTTCGCTTTTTCGTCCAGTTTCATGAGAGCTTCCACGAAGTCCGTTCCACATTCGCAATCTTTTCCAGGGGCCATTCTTCAAAGGCTGGTCCATCGCAACTTTGCGGAGATATTGTTTTCTGGACGACAAACTGCAATATGATCTGGGTTTCCGATCAGACCCCTTGGGATATTTTGATCTTTAAGGATGTTTGCCAAAATTTTCCACCCTGTCGGTTGAAAATCTTTTCTTTTTCGCAGCAGATCATTTATTAGATCACACATATTGGAGCCCGAAATTGTAATGCCATTATACACGAGTCGATCTTTCTCATCCCAGGATAAATTGGGTATATTCTTTATTATCTGGAGTAACAAAAGCGCCTTCTGCTGCATGGAATCTGGTATAATGGCTAACCAGTCCGGATGATTTTCCACTGAAAAACTAGTCGTTAAGGAGTGTGGTTTGGTGGTTTCTTTGCGTAAATTTGATTGGCGCTGAAAGATTGTCTGGTTCAGCAGCCCTTTCTCTTCAGAACCCGATGTTGAAGATTCAGGAATTGGTCTCATACCCTGGTCTATGGGCGGGACAGCTACAGCATTCAGGGGTGTGCGTATTTCCTGCAACTGTTCACTCCCCCATGGTTCAATACACTGAATTCTGCTTGAAGGTAGGTTGGTTGAGTCATCCATCACTAGCGATTTTACTGGCTCTAGCTTATTTGCAAGCCCCAAAATATTTCCACTTGTTAATGCATTGTTCCAACTAAAGGCTGATTTCATATGCACTGGAGGATAGGGTGGCTCGTTACAGACAGATCTGGTTGTTAACTCGGCTGTATTTGAGTTCGCTCCCCCTATAGTGTGTTTAAAATTTACATTTTTATGTAATTTTCGTCTGTGTCGATAATAATTAGTTTTATGAGAGTAAGATTTTTGACACAATTCACAGACGTAGCGTGAATTCATCATTTTCAGAAGCGAGTTAATAGAGTGGCAATACAGTTCCAACACTCTGCCATTTATATGTATGAATAGAATGGGTCCCACCCCAACCTGTCAATCGCTGATTGGCTAATTTTATATCAAGATAAGGTGGGTTCTACCCCAACCTGTTGATCATTGGTTACTTCAAATTCTCACACAGTGCATTGTGGGAAATTCCAGTGGTAGAGCTCTGATGTAAAATAAGTTACAAATTGATATAGTTTGCTTCAAAAAAAAAAGAAACATCAAAGTCACATTCATGACAAGCCGAGGTAGCACATCTGAACCACCAACTCTACACTGTTTAATCAGATAATCCATTTAATCAGATAATTACATGTGCATATCGGTTTTTCATTGGTTTTTCATCAGTTTCCATCGGTTTTTCATTGGTTTTTATCGGTTTTCATTGGTTTTTATCGGTTTTACAATTCGATAAAACGGTTTTTAGTGATTTTACAATTCGATAAAACGGTTTTTAGTGATTTAAATCACGTAAAATGATCACTAATTACCACTAATTGATCACTAATGGTCACTAATTACCACTAATTGATCACTAATTACCACTAATTGATCACTAATGGTCACTAATTACCACTAATTGATCACTAATTACCACCAATTGGTCACTAATGGTCACTAATGGTCACTAATTACCACTAATTGATCACTAATTACCACTAATTGATCACTAATGGTCACTAATTGCCACTAATTGATCACTAATTACCACTAATTGATCACTAATGGTCACTAATGGTCACTAATTACCACTAATTGATCACTAATTACCACTAATTGGTCACTAATGGTCACTAATTGCCACTAATTAGTGACCAATTGGTCACTAATGGTCACTAATTAGTGCTAATGGTCACTAATTGCCACTAATTAGTGACCAATTGGTCACTAATTACCACTAATTGGTCACTAATGGTCAATTAGTGACCAATTGGTCACTAATTAGTGGCAATTAGTGACCATTAGTGACCAATTAGTGGTAATTAGTGATCAATTAGTGGTAATTAGTGACCATTAGTGACCATTAGTGATCAATTAGTGATCAATTAGTGGTAATTAGTGATCAATTAGTGGTAATTAGTGACCATTAGTGACCAATTAGTGGTAATTAGTGATCAATTAGTGGTAATTAGTGACCATTAGTGATCAATTAGTGGTAATTAGTGATCAATTAGTGGTAATTAGTGACCATTAGTGATCAATTAGTGGTAATTAGTGATCATTTTACGTGATTTAAATCACTAAAAACCGTTTTATCGAATTGTAAAATCACTAAAAACCGTTTTATCGAATTGTAAAACCGATAAAAACCAATGAAAACCGATAAAAACCAATGAAAAACCGATGGAAACTGATGAAAAACCAATGAAAAACCGATATGCACATGTAATTATCTGATTAAATGGATTATCTGATTAAACAGTGTAGAGTTGGTGGTTCAGATGTGCTACCTCGGCTTGTCATGAATGTGACTTTGATGTTTCTTTTTTTTTTGAAGCAAACTATATCAATTTGTAACTTATTTTACATCAGAGCTCTACCACTGGAATTTCCCACAATGCACTGTGTGAGAATTTGAAGTAACCAATGATCAACAGGTTGGGGTAGAACCCACCTTATCTTGATATAAAATTAGCCAATCAGCGATTGACAGGTTGGGGTGGGACCCATTCTATTCATACATATAAATGGCAGAGTGTTGGAACTGTATTGCCACTCTATTAACTCGCTTCTGAAAATGATGAATTCACGCTACGTCTGTGAATTGTGTCAAAAATCTTACTCTCATAAAACTAATTATTATCGACACAGACGAAAATTACATAAAAATGTAAATTTTAAACACACTATAGGGGGAGCGAACTCAAATACAGCCGAGTTAACAACCAGATCTGTCTGTAACGAGCCACCCTATCCTCCAGTGCATATGAAATCAGCCTTTAGTTGGAACAATGCATTAACAAGTGGAAATATTTTGGGGCTTGCAAATAAGCTAGAGCCAGTAAAATCGCTAGTGATGGATGACTCAACCAACCTACCTTCAAGCAGAATTCAGTGTATTGAACCATGGGGGAGTGAACAGTTGCAGGAAATACGCACACCCCTGAATGCTGTAGCTGTCCCGCCCATAGACCAGGGTATGAGACCAATTCCTGAATCTTCAACATCGGGTTCTGAAGAGAAAGGGCTGCTGAACCAGACAATCTTTCAGCGCCAATCAAATGTACGCAAAGAAACCACCAAACCACACTCCTTAACGACTAGTTTTTCAGTGGAAAATCATCCGGACTGGTTAGCCATTATACCAGATTCCATGCAGCAGAAGGCGCTTTTGTTACTCCAGATAATAAAGAATATACCCAATTTATCCTGGGATGAGAAAGATCGACTCGTGTATAACGGCATTACAATTTCGGGCTCCAATATGTGTGATCTAATAAATGATCTGCTGCGAAAAAGAAAAGATTTTCAACCGACAGGGTGGAAAATTTTGGCAAACATCCTTAAAGATCAAAATATCCCAAGGGGTCTGATCGGAAACCCAGATCATATTGCAGTTTGTCGTCCAGAAAACAATATCTCCGCAAAGTTGCGATGGACCAGCCTTTGAAGAATGGCCCCTGGAAAAGATTGCGAATGTGGAACGGACTTCGTGGAAGCTCTCATGAAACTGGATGAAAAAGCGAAAACTCACCCCAATAGGGTGACATTCTGAACAACAGCCATTACAGACAACTAAAAATGCGGCCAGCAGCATATACCAGTGTTCATTTTACTGCAAATTTCATATCCATTTGTAATTTAATTCTAATTAATTTGACTAGTTTTGATTTCTGGTTAATATGGATAATTAAAAAAATGCAAGATATCTAAGATTTTTTATTTTGTTTTTATTTGTGGAGTCTCCTAAACTACAGAGTGCTTTTCTTGACCTTCGCCCAGTTCAGGAAATCTACATAAATTACTGAATGTGATTTAATACAAAAATCGGCAATTATTCAAATCAAAAACTGTGATCCGATAAAAATTCGGCTGTTATTAAGCGGGTACATCATTAATATTCGGGAATGTGGTCATGCCATATTTTATCAACAAAATGCAGGTACACAACGCATTCTCACGTATTATCTTGTTTTTATATAGGCATTTGTCAGAGAAAGGTCTTGAGTTTTGTACAAAAATAAGCATTTTACCACAAAGTTACGCTATGGTCATAGCTGCTGATAGTGGCACATAGAAAAAATGGCGTTCAAAAATTAATTTTGACATCCACTGTAGTATGGTTCAATGAATTAGATTTCATTTCGATTTGCGCTGTAAGGGGAGTGGTAAAACCTAGAAAAAAAACAACAGCTTGAACGCAATTAGTTTCCACCCGTACTGTATCGGTGAGAGAGAGAGAGAGAGAGAGAGAGAGAGGAGAGAGAGAGAGAGAGAGAGAGAGAGAGAGAGAGAGAGAGAGAATTGAAACGTTTGTTGTGATCATGGTGGGCAAAGGGTCGGTCGGACTGGCGTAGTTGGATTCATTAAACATACTGATCGGCGTGTTACATCAGTAACTATCCTATATTTTTACTCAATTGAAAAAAAAAAATATGTACAGGTCTGTAAACCAGCTGCGTTTATTTAGAATGTCTGCAGAAAATACGCTATTTCATTACACCCGGACATCAAGTTCAGGTTATAATTAAACGTGACAATTTTACAGGCAGCCTCCGGAATATCCAAAGAGAACCACAGAGCAACGACGAGTAACTGTCATCTCACCAACGTCGGAAATCCGCACAAGCAGGGTTAGATTGTTCTAAAATATGCGTATCACCGACGTGCAGTACACTTTATTACACGCCGTCATCGTGCTCCCATGTGGATAGTCGGGGTAAATTAACTTGCCCAAGGACACAATGCGGGAGTTCGAATAGAGTACGTAGCTTTGGTGCAGCTCTAGGTGGGTTATATTTTCCCCAAGTCTCGCAAATTTGGGTGGCTAATATAGAGTCGCATATCCTTTTACCATTTTTTTTTGATCGAGTAACAGCGCTTTTCAACTATTAAAATGAGGGGGGTGAAAGTACTGTTGGCTTGGCCTGTTATTATAGAATTGTAGTTTTTTTTCATTTATTTAACGACAGTTGGAGCAATCCGGAAAGAACCATCGTGCAGAGGCGACCAACTGTCAAAGTTCTACACAGGGTTATCATTGGCTGAAAGTAGTACGCCATAGTACACAACGTTACCGACCACCCCCACCTCACATAGGTAATAAGATAATGGTAGCTCTTTCATGCTTTTACTTAGATGGGTGGGTTATTTTTCAGCGAACATTCAAAAATAAATCATACGGGTTAGTAATAGCGCGGGTGTGATTTTTCTATGATTAAACACAGTCCGTATGCTATCACCTAATTTTTTTCACTTTTAAACGCACTGGTCCACAATTAACTGTTAAACACTTAAGGGCTGTTTTGATAACCGACTATTTATTTATATTTATTTATTGGATTTTAAGGTCTGCACAATAACTAATCATGACCACGACAGTTTTACGGGTGGGGAAAGCCGGAGAGAGCCACCGAGCAACGGCAAGCAACTGTCAAGATTCTACACAGGGTCTGCATTGGTTGAAGACAGGTGCTCCATCGACGTGCAGTACGCCTTAGTGCACAGCGTCACCATGCCCCCACATGGTCAATAGGGATGAAGTGTCTTGCCCAAGGACACAACCGACAGACATTCCTGAATAAATCGATACGCGTATTTCTGTCAAACTAATCCGCCATTTTGTTTTTTCGACAAGTGTCTTGTGGAATGAATTATTTAACGAAAATTATTAATATATTATATTAAATGAACATACGCTATTTATTAAGGGGACAATCTCATAGTAAATACGGGTTAAGAGAGTGGTAAGTTATGAGAGGAGACTAATCGGGGTAATTTGATCGCTCAAAATTGTGGGGAAGGCGTATTCGGGGGCCTGACATGTCCATTACATTTAGAGAACTGAACTGGGGTTCGAGATAATTTAGCTATTGTGAGGGCTGGGGGAGGGGGGAGAGAGGTTTCCAAAAGTTTTTTTTTTAGTATTGGATGACTTGGTGGAGGGGAATTCAGGAAAGTTTTAGGTACTGTGAGGGGATACAGGGGTGTGACGGTGAGGGTGTGGGATAACGGAGGTGTCTGATTGGTTAAAAAAGTGTGTGTTTGTGACAAAGCAACTCTTTTTAAGATTATGGTGGGGGCGGGGGGAGAGCGGTTTCCAAAAGTTTTTTAGTATTTGATGACCTGGAGGAGGAGCGTTCATGAAAGTTTTAGGTACTGTGAGGGGATACAGGGGTGCGGAATAAAAAATGAATTATTTAACGAAAATTATTAATATATTATATTAAATGAATATACGCTATTTATTAAGGGGATTACATCATAGCAATTAAGGTTATTAAAATTTTAAACATATGACCGCACACTTGTCTCCTTCACCCCTCCTCATAACCTCGTTTGACCCCCCTTATTTGATGAGGAACGTCTCCACCGGCCAATCGAGTTGTGCATTTCTGCTACTTGTGGCGCGATGACGGTTAAGTTGAATCAGCTGAAACCCGCAAATCGCGCAGTTAAATGTCGAGTTTTGACATTTCTCCATGTTTTTTTTCTAATGTATCTTTCCTAGTATAGGATTTCAGACAAAACGTCCACTGGAACATCTTGACATCGACGTCTGTTCGATGTACACTGCCTCTCTCTTTTGTTGAATTTGCTATTGAAACACAAAATTGACAGTTCAAAGCACCTTCTTGGTGGGTTTTCAGATGATCCGTTAATTCATCAAAGTATTGGGGCATAAAGTACAGCCATGTATAGCCTCTCCCCCGTGTACAGTAGTCTCATGGCGATTTCTCTTGTGATTTTTTTTGAGAACCCGTCAAAACGTAGAAATCGGACCGTTAAAAAAATACTTTATCGCGTGAGGGGTAAAATCAGAATATCTTGGTCTATGAGAGTTTTTCGACAGCCATAAAAACGAGAAGAATAAACTTGCATTATTAATATGTAAGAATCACGCCAAGTTATTAAATCAAATTATACCTATAAAAATAGCCACAATGGAGTCGTTCACAGTCTTCAGGTAAAAGCAAGACACATCTTGTCACGTGATATATTGATTTTTAAATACATGATAGCATGTCCAGTCTAACGATATTTATGACCGGTCGTTAAAGTGTGACAATAGATTTAATTGCTTCAACATCTGTCAGTAGTTGGCGTTTGAAAAGAAAAAATCGATTTAATGACACCCAGACACGTGATGCGGGTCAGTCAGTCGATAGCATGCGCATATGTCCAGTACGTCAATATTAATTCATTTATTAATATACTAATTATTATAATCAACCCTAATTACACTCATTAATTACATTAATTATGCAACAGTCATTAATTACATTAATTATTAAAGTGATTAAAAAAAAAATCATTAAGTAACAATAATTACCTTACGTAACATTTTAATTATGATGACGTCATCGACCCCCCTCGTCCCCCCTCCCCCAGAACAGGCCTATTTCCCATATCTTCTACTACTACTATCGTACAATTTTCGACATTGGGGAAGATTTACAGGAAAGTAAGCTATCCTTAATTTTCTAATGCTGTCAGTAAATTTAACACTTAGAGTATGGGAATTTCAGATAAAAATTTAAATTTCCAAATGTTAACGAATTTCAATCCTCGATATGCGCATAATTTTACAAACTTCGGGTATTTTCAGAGTGGTATAAAGACACAGAAGATGGCTTTTTAAATTTTTTTTTCCCAGTCAGTCAGAATCAGTTTGAACGTTTGACTAGTATTTCCGTTGAAACCCACTTAAAAATAAGAAAATGGACATTTCTCCATCTTTTCTCTTCGCTATATCAGTAGTGTGCGCCACACAGTGGCAGATAATACATACAGTGACCTTTCCATTAATATAAAACATCAATGGAGTAAGATTTGTTATTTTTCCTGAGGAGAATAAAAGAATTACTGTAAAAACACAGAGTTACAGAATTTAGTGGCGAAACTTGACACAATCTGACTTGATGGTATAATACAATGAAATGTAAAACTTTGTACAGCAGTTCCACCCTTTACCCAGCAAAACAGAGTTAGCACAAACATTTCTGGACGAACCCTTCATTTTTAATGCGCCATGGGACAAACAATTCGTCCGCTGAGTTCCAATATGTTCTGTGTGCCAGTAAGCTGCCAGTAGGCACATAGAACACATTGGAACGCAGGGGTCGAACTATTTCCCGAAAAGTATATGAGTCATGAGTTTGGTTTTAGAAGTTATAAACGGAGGCTCTTCCAGGAACAAATGTACCTTTTCAGTGGGTGTAGGTTATAATAGCTTTCACCTGACGTAACTGCCAAATTTCATTACGTTTTCGAATTTTTCCTCCAAACCATAGCTTCTGCTCCCTCATTGCAACCAGCTCGTAGAGCTCGTTCCAATAAGGTGCCATTAGATATGTTTTGGATGAAAGGATAAATAAAATGTTTAGTTATTTAATACTGCTCTGGACAAGTGTTCTTTCTCTGTGTGTTAGGTAAAGGGTTAAAAAATTAATTGCACTCTCCCTTATTAAATAGTAATGAACAAAGGCGATTATACAGTAATGAGTAGATCATTTCATTGCCTTAGAAGTGTCTATTTCCATGTCCCTATACGATGATCTCAATCCACGGATCGAACTCCAGGCATAGTCATATTTCTTCAATGATTTCACTGTTTTCAAAGCATTGTCTCTGTCTTTCAATGGCAGTCGTCTGATGAAAATCCTTCCTCCATCATTCAGCACTCTGTTCACTTCGGATTTAAGTTCGAAACTTCCAAATAGACTAGATTCCCAGTCTTGTAAACTACAATCCCGTTTTGAAATTATTGCCCTTACAACAAACTTCTTTCCCGATGATTTCTTCTGCACAGCAATTTCATAAAGTGATAAGACTCTTGTTTCTTTGAAAAGCTTCCTTAGTCTGAAACCCCGGCTATATCTTCTCTTCTTCCACCCCCGGGAGGCAGTAGAAGGGGCTTCATGGGTCATTGCTAGTCTCCATGCAGACCAAGGATGTCCACGCAGTACAAATCGGCTCTCAAGAACGTTTTCTCTCACTTGGCGATTACTTGTTTTAATTTTCTTCTCTGGAGCTCCAAAGAGTGGGACAAATGTTGGTTTTGTTGTTACCTTCGATGCCTGCAAAAATAAATGGAAAACAAAAGTAGTTTTCTTCAGAATTAATTTCCTTAATTGCATTTATTCACTTTTTGAATCCAAAAGTCCGCTTTTTCGCCCCAGGAACATACGTCATAATTCCAGGGCCGTATTATTTATAAGGCTGACTAGGCTGAAGCCTAGGCGCCTGCAGGGATAGGGGGCCCGCCATTCTTTTCTTTTTGCTGAGGTACTGTTACCAGCGTCCTAAGGCTCCAAAGGTTAAAGGCAATTCGCACTCTGTGTCGTAGCGATATGTGTACATATGTATTTGGAGACTTGCAAGATGGATATAGGGCTATGTACTGCGGAATAGTGCCTACCGTACCAGGGTCAGGCTGCCAGCTGCAGTGGGGTGAAAGATTCAATGCCGGAGGGGGCCCCAAGCCTGAAGTACATAAAAGCCTAGGGGCCCGGCCATGAGTTATACTGCATACTTTCATTAAGTAGGATAGTCGCTAAGTGAATGTGTGGGGTAGACCGATCAATATTTTTAACGTGCAGCCGTAAGGCTGCACGTTGAAAATATTAATTAGTCTACCCCCAAATAATGAATATGGACTCTTCCAATTGCTGTCATTGAACTGACATGGAAGATGCCACCAGTGTTCAAAGGGTTAAATTCTCGTATACAAGTGAAGTTTAATTATCTCAAGAATATTTACCCGGGTTTTGGGGACGGAGATTTTGAATGTGGTGTATGCAGGTGCATAACTATGGCCCGGGAGGGGGGGGTGGGTGGAGCCCCTCCCATAATTTTCCGGCCGGTATATTTTTACCTGTAGTGGAGTCGCGGTTATCGATTCGTCCTTGCTGTTAATAATGTACCTTTTTACGGGACTTTCTTGAACGCACGTGCAGTCGGTCTCATCAAATGGAGTTATGTGGCTGATTGGGAGTGTTGAGGTCCCAGCCTGACCAGTTTGAGTCCGGTACGTGCAAATTAAATAAGAGGTTGGAAAACCCAAATGACAGGCATTATTACACGTATTTATCCACACAAAAAATTGCCAAGTTTTTTAGATAAAATTCCTATTGAAAAATATTCAAACTGCATCATCCAAACATGCTTTCAAAGAAAGCATGCTTTGATGATGTAGTTGGAATATTTCTTCCCCAAAAGGTTACCTTCTAGAAGGGTCGACGAGGTCATTGTATTTTCTAGAATTGTATTTTCCAGTTATGACTTTAAATGGGTTGAAATGAACCAATAGAATTTTCAAAGATCTGGCAATTTGCCACCTGGCAAATTGCCAGATCTTTCAAAATGCTAATGATTCATTTTCGTCAGTTATATTAATAGGTAGAAAATACAATTCTAGAAAATACAATTGTAAAAGTTTTATACTATTGGCTCAGGATAAGGTGTCTTGCTAAATGTCACAACACGGTCATCTCTGGTTGGGATTGAACTGTCGACCTGTCAGTTTAATGTCCAGTGTTCTAACCAATGAGCTACAGTGCTCTCCTGATAAGTGATTAACACTCTACCTAACGTAAGGACAATAACGTACTGCCTTATTCACCTGTACAAGTCTTATAAGGACAAAGTAGATATTATGTTTCTCAGGCCATTTGTATAAAAATACAGAGGTGATTCAAATAACTTCAACCTATCATGCATCCAGGAATTTAACAAATTCTCTATTGTTTTACAGATCTCAACGATCTCTGTCAAAGTTGAGCCCTGTCAAACGAGACATAATTGTATAAAGTCTTAATTTACAATATGAAAAAATTGCTTCATGGAAGTTTGATGTTATGACATCATTGTTTGGAGGGATAATCTACAGAATAACACGGAAAGTGACGTATTTTATTCTTTTTATTAACATGGGGGTTTTTTGACACGAACCGTTTACTGATTATTTTCTCCAAGTTAGCGTTGCTAATAAAAAAAGGGCATGGGGAAGCCAGAATGACCCCGCAAGTGGGCCCGGGAAACAGATTTTTATATTTTTTAATCGTTATTTTCTTTTCAATTTTTTCCACAAAATATAGTTGAACTCGTTCCGATGAGTGGTCATAAGTTATATTAGTCGGCGAAACATGAAAACGTTTAGCCCTAGAATGTGTACACAAGTGTCCTATTCGTTTTAGTTAAAGATTTGTGATACTGGAATTCTGTAACTAACATTTGCTACAAAAAGACTTTCCTACTTACTCTATCTCCAAAACCCTTTATTTTCTTTAGAGGACGTTTTGGTACGTATTTCGATCCTTTCTTCATCAGTTTTGGCTTTGTGGTACCGTCCTTGAAACTGGGAGATGTCGACGGAGCACCACGAGCTTTTTTCATTCGTTTTGGTTTTACTGCTTTTGTCTTTCTATCTGGTAGAGGCGACAGTGGAACTGGAGCGGTAATTCCATCTCTCAAGGCCCCAAAGACATCCAACATGTCCTTATTAGCAGCGATACCATCACCTCTTGCGCGAACTTCTTTTTCATATGCCTATTGAAAGAGATAAAGATGCTGTTAAAATCCACTTTAAATGTACAAATAATTCAACAAAATGTTACTCGCCTCGCCATCATGGACTGTAGTCTTTTCTTAGCATTAATGATCCCGGGTATTTTAGCAAACTACAGATTACCTCATCCAATTAGCTGATATAATATAAAATAGCCCTGGGTTTTATTAAAAGTTCAGTTGCCATGATAAAGATCCCATTTTATCAACACATACTTCACATCCAGCTAGACGCAAAATGTAGCCAGTTGGTTAAAAAAATTGCAAGTGTTTGCACGACCCCACAGAATCACACGGCCTGAGTCCATCAAGGGACATAACTTTTACAAGTATGTATCTAAGAACGAGCCGTTATCTCCCCAATGCTTGTCTTTCACCACACCAAGAAGATTCCGCTTTGACTGATGGCTTTGGAATAATAATCTCAAATGTTCGTGCGTGTGCACGGAATCATGGTACGAAGGACAGACCAAAGTCCCCACTAGATACCCTGAATTCCCCCTTCACGGAACGAGGGCAGAAAAACTCGAGAACTTCATCGGTTAATTGTTCATATCGTTACAAGAAGAAGTTTTTACCTCTTTCCTCAGTGGCCCGTCTTTTGATCGTCTCCTATTAATACAAGCTTGCCGAACGTGTTCCAACAATAACTCTTAATTTATCAATATTGAAGAAAGTGACACGTCGACAGTATTCAAGAATGAAATAACATATTTCTCTAAAATAAGATGGATACAAGTCTATCACTTGTGGAATTTTTTTTTATTCTATTGGAAGCGTACAGTTCTCCAAGATCTGTCTTGAGAAATCCTGTCTTCAAAGCAAGTTACTGTTGTGAATCGGTTAGTCTATTATTCAGTTTCAATTTTGGAAGAAAATATAGTTTCATCCATTTGCTATCCTCGGAATATTTGATATCGTTAGTTTGTAATCGGTGTGAGGAGGTAGGGTGTCCAACATCGAGTTGGAATCATATCCACTTGGACACCAATCAATGTCCATCTTTTACCCAGTCCTGGATCTGCACCAGGACAGATCTATAAATAACCCGCGAACGTTCATTTTAGGTTACGAGGGAGTTACGTCAATTGAGAAGTACACGAACGAACTATAAGTTACGTCGAAATAATACAATGGCAATACAATATAATATAAATTAAATTTCTACTCCGCCATGTTTGCCTGTCAGATCTGACAGTCTCTTGGATCTAGATCGACTCATTGGTTGCGCATTGCATCCAAATATGAGCGGGTGCCATTTATGTCTTAACAGAATGTCAACCACAGAAATTAGCAAACACTAACGTGCGATCTCGCCAAAGCGAGATCTCGCGTTAGTTGCTGCTATTTATTGTGGCAGAAATTCTATTATTAACTTGACGACGTAAACAGCACGGCTGGTGTAGTAACACACAGTAGGCGGAAAGGCATCACGGCACATCATTTCTATAGGTTACTACCAAGTTATTTAGCGTAACCTACTGACGGGTTACGAAGTAAACCTTCATTTCCAGGTCTGTCAGGGGCATTTTAGTTGTGTCAGTGATTAACTTACAGCGTTAAATGTCGAGAGTTCTCACCTGTAAAAATTCTGCTCCGTGTTCACGATAATAATAACTCTTTGGCCAGCCGCTGATTTGTCGCGGTCCTCATAAGAGAAGGCCATCATTCCCCCTGCACCCCACCCCCTCTTCCCCTCCTCTCCTCCCAGCATTCAGATATAAACTGCTTAATAGTGTCCCTCACTTCCTCTTTTTCAATTTCTTCAATAAGCATTCCTACCCTCTCCCTCGTGTCCCCCTTCAGCCATCTATCCTTTGTTTCTTCACCCCACTTCTGCATTATTCTTCCAGTAAATTTTATTCTATGAGGTATATACTGTGGGCATTCCAAGAGAAAATGTTCCAGGGTCTCCACTACTCCAGAGTGGCACATTTGGCATCCCTTTTCCCCGTCTCTCCCAATTTTTCCCCGAAGCTCCAGTGATCTTGATCTCAGTTTGAACAACAGTGACCCTCCAAAGGTGCCATCTAGGTACTTCTCAAAAGCTGGCTTTTCTTTATATTGTAACCCCTGCAGTGATCTTTTCACGCTAACCCCTGCTCGCCAGTTTCGATTGCAATCTTCCATGACTCTCTCTTTGACAAACCTTTTGCCTTCTTTCATTCCTACTTCTATGTTTGTGACCTCTATAGAGTAATTGTCCATTAGTTCCCTCACATGTTTTGACCACCCCGTTTCTATATTAGAATTCCAAATGGTATCGAGCATCAATTTGCACCACCGGTTGTCAGGCAGGTTTCTCAAGTAGTTAAAGTAACACAGTTTTCCCAAATCTACCCTGTCCTTGATTTTCATCCACCCAAGCTCCCCCCTTACTGCTTCCAAAGCTGCAGCATTACTCGACCCTGTTATCCATCTGCCGGCATCATTTTGAGTATTTTCCAACTTCTTAATAACGGTTTGGTTTAATGGAATCACGTCCGTGCCATACGTTATACTTGGTAAACCCACCCTCTCCCACAGTGTTTTCCCCACAAAGACCTTGTTGAAACTATTTTTCCCTAAAAGTTTTAGTTGGTTCAGAATTCTTTTCCCCTTCAGAATCAGTTTGGCTGAGTAATTTCTGTACACCCCTCTTCCCGTTATATTTATGCTTACCCCTAGATACTCATACTCTCCCGTTTCTCCTACAGTGATTTGTTTGCTTTCCCCTTCGGGGATTGAGAACTCCCCCACTCTCCATCTCTTCGTCATATCTACCTTGCGTCCAACGGGTATTACCTTGCTTTTATTTTCATTTAGTTCTAGCCGCCAAGTGTTCCCATATCTACCAACAATTTCCAGCAGTTTCTCTAGCCCCTGTTCAGTTCTAGACATTAACACCATGTCCGTCTCGATAACAGATGGCCATCATCAGGTCGAATATATTGGAGAAATCTTCGAGCTGAACATATCTTCCTCCGGTGTTACGAGATATTGTTTCATAGAATTTCTTTGCTGCGTTGTAAGACAAGCACTGTACACCATAGATAGTAACTCCCTGAAATCATTAAAAAGAATGCATTCATTCACAAACTCACCCGTTCGATGTGCTATCCATCCAACTCCACTCTAAGATAGACACGAATTAAAGACAAATCTGCGCCTAGAGTCGTTCATTTGTTCAAATCAGTACAACGAAAGTCCTAACTGGTAACTCAGCTGCGTAGCCACACCCGCCGCCCCTCCCCCCATATACACTTTTCCTGAAAAAACACTAAAATCTAGTTCATGCACGCTAAAAACTAAAGTGTTAAAAACTACACTTGAAGTGCTGTATTTAACACTTACTGAGTGCTGAACTAGCACTTTGTTCAAGTGTAGATATCCCAGAACTTGACAGGTGTTACAATAATACCACTTGACAAGTGTAATGTCGCGACACTTAAAAGGAAACAACGCAGATGACGCGGATCAGACTCGAACTCTCGAGCCTGATCCGCGTCATCTGCGTTGTGCCCTTTTAATTATGTACCCACCAAGCGCAAATCAAATTATGGACGATTTTCGAAGAACCACCAATGCTAGACACATGAGAAGTGCCATCCATTCAAGTTTCAGATGTCTGACGATTGTAATGTCGAAGTGCACTTTGAGTGTTAAAATCAAACCCTAAGAGTTAGAATGGGTTTAACACCTTGAAAGTGTCAGTTTTAACACTTTAGTTTTTAGTGTGTGTACTCTCACCCTGATAAATCTTGGGTCATTTTACTATTGGTTTCCCTCCACTTTCTGGTTCTTAAATCTTCAAAAAGTACCTAGGGTGCTCTAGTTGGCATAGAGAGTTATTTTTCTCTGGAAAAACCCTAGACCTCCACCTATGGGGAATACGCTGTGTTGAGTGAGTGGTGGCCGAGTGGATAAGTGCGCTGACCTCTCATTCCAGGGGTCATGGGATCGATCCTCAATCGAGGAAACTTCTCGAGATGTCCGAACACTCTCTATCAGCATCAATTGTGGGGTTGATGCTGTCACAGCGTACCGTCCTATTGGATGGGGACGTAAAATGGCTGTCCTCTGTGCGGATAAAGACCCACTCCATGTATGCTAATGATCCCTTCGTAGTATTCGAGAAGAGCGAGGCCACGAAGTTCCGTTACGAAGGTCATCCCACACACCTGCGCCATTGGGCCAAGGAGAGGCGTTAATATAGGATGCAAACGTATTCGCCAATCCTTGTGAAACAAATAAGATAAAATAAAAAACACAATCTTACGTGGTGAAATGAAGTGGAGGATACAAAAAATTTTTCTGCTGACCAATGAAAAATATTTAGTCCGCCCACGTCATTTTGCCCGGTCACGACTCGGGTGTAAACTGACACGTTTAACGCCTGAACAGCCAATGTTAAACTGTAGTATGAAATCTGGAAGATATTACTGAACGCTACATGCTCACTAGTTTTTCACAGTTAGGAAAATCTAGTGGCTCTGGGGTGAACTAAGTGGGTAAATCTGCTCTACTGTTGCCGTGAAAACTCACCATATCTCCTAGCGACTTCGTTTCCACCCTCCAGTCAATGTTATCGGTGTTCAAATGATACGATGGTTCATGAGGCGGGGCATCACCAATCATAACCAGTGCCTTGTTGGAAAGAGGCGACCAGCTCAATTTCTCCCGAACTTCTCTCAACACCAGTTCATAACATTCGTCTCTATCCCCTCCACCGGTGCTGCCAACATCCCGAACAAAGTCACACAATTCGACCACATTGGTGGAGAAGTCAACATGTTTCGTAACGTAGTAACGGCCTTTGTCACAATAATCACCGTGGGCAAACACCGCAATTCTGATTCCTGGAATATCGGCTTGGAGGCGCTGTATCATATCTTTGAGACAGCCACGAACTTCATCGAGAACACTGCACACTGAGCCTGTTGTATCAAAGGAGAACGCTATCTCCAGTGCACCACCAGGAGGATTCATTACAGTCATTTTCAATAACCTGTAAAGGAAATAATAACAAATGCATTCACGATACGCGGCCCTCACTTTCGCGATTGAAGTCTGAGAATGACCGCTCTACTCCCTTTCGTCTAACGCATAACTTTGGACCCCTCTCTGGAATAAGCTCGACTGAGTTCTCAACCAGAGGTAATGATATGCGCTCTAGAATAAATGAAAGTGTCAATGACACTGTAGCTCAACTTGTCAAGACATGTACATGTATAGTATGTGACACAGCAATGACAAACATCTAGGTAATGACCTGATGACAAAGGTACATATAAAGTATTGTAACGGTCTGTACATAAATACTGACCGTATCCTGTAACAAATGTATAAGTAAAGTATTGTAAAGGTGGGTGACAGTCAGATGCTAAACTAGAAAAGAAATCTTTGAGTCCCAGAGTTGGTCTGACTGAACTCCAAAATATTTGTTCTCATAGCACAGTGATAACAAAGACACCCCAAAACACACTCATGCCTGTCCCAAGGTGAAGACAAAGGTACCCAAGAAGTTTCGTGAAGATCAGTTCATAAATACGAGCTGTATAGAAGTTGTGACAAAAAACTGATTGGACCTAATTTCGGTACAAAATGGCCACTGGCAGCCATATTGAATTTTGGACCGCACTCAGAAACACTCGTTCTCGCCCCAAGGTGATAACAAAGGTACCCAAGAAGTTTCGTGAAGATCGGTTGATAAATACAGCCTCTAACTAGAGCCGTATTGACATGTGCACTTACAGTGTATAAGTGGCACTAAATAAATCAAAATTCATCTAATCTGCATATTTTCTGCACGAGAAAAAAACCTGTACTGTATGTGATGTATTCCATTTTACTAAACATTCATACAAAAATGTATTCAAATCAGAACTTTCATACAGAAGTTCTGTACAAAAGACTGATTGCACTAATTTTGGTACAAAATGGCTGCTGGTGTCCATCTTGAATTTCGGACCACACCCAAAAACACTCGATCTCATCCCACGGTGATAACAAAGGTACCCAATAAGTTTCGTAAAGATCGGTTCATAAATACGGCCTCTAGCCTGAGCCGTATAGAAGTTGTGTACAAAAAACTGATTCGACCTAATTTCGGTACAAAATGGCCACTGGCAGCCATCTTGAATTTTAGACCGCACCCAGAAACACTCGTTCTCGTCCCAAGGTGATAACAGAGGTACCCAAGAAGTTTCGTGAAGATCGGTTGATAAATACAGCCTCTAGCCCGAGCCGTATTGACATGTGTACTTACTGTGTGTAAGTAGCACTGAAAAAATCAAAGTTCATCTAATTTGCATATTATTGGCATTTGCACTTACAGTGCTGAAAGTAACACTAAATACATCAAAGTTAGTCTAATTTGCATAATTTACGTACGAGAAAAAAAAACGTATTATATGTGATGTATCCCATGGTACTAAGCATTCACACAAAAAAATTTCAAACCAGCGCTTTCATATGGAAGTTCAGTGCAAAAATCTAATTGCACCTAATTTTGTACAAAATGGCTGCCATCGGCCATCTTGAATTTCGGACCGGACCCCAAAACACTCGTTTTCGTCCCACGGTGATACCAAAGGTACCCAAGAAGTTTCGTAAAGATCGGTTTATAAATACGGCCTCTACCCCGAGCCGTATTGGCATTTGCACTTACAGTGCTGAAAGTAACACTAAATACATCAAAGTTAGTCTAATTTGCATAATTTACGTACGAGAAAAAAAACGTATTATATGTGATGTATCCCATGGTACTAAACATTCATACAAAAAAATATTCAAATCAGTGCTTTGATATGGAAGTTCTGCGCAAAAATCTGATTTCACCTAAGTCTGTACAAAATGGCTGCCATCGGCCATCTTGAATTTCAGATCGGATCCAAAAACACTCCTTCTCGTCCCACGGTCATAACAAAGGTACCCAAGAAGTTTCGTAAAGATCGGTTCATAAATACGGCCTCTATCCCGAGCCGTATTGAATTGTTGACGGACAGACGGACGACTGGCCATGGCATAAGCTCAAATTTGGCTTCGCCAAAGTTGAGCTAAAAATGAAAATAATTTCCAGTTTCAAAAATAAGAGTATCATCTCTAGTGTTAACCCTTTATCTAACGTAGCGACCACAACCGACCAGCTTTAATCACAAAACTTGCAATTCAATTTTCATTAGTTGTTCCATTTTTGCGACAAAACATAGCATATGACATCTCATTAGAACGAGCTTGTTGTGCTCGTTCCAGTGAGGGGTCATAAGCTATGTTTTTGACGCAAAAATGAAATAAATCAACTATTCAATAATTTTGTTTGCAAGTGTCGTCTGCTTTTCAAGTTAGCTGAAAGGTTGAAAAGATTACAGCAGGCACTTGGCAGGGCAGTGGTTAAAATCCTTACGAGAGAGAAACTAAAGTAATGTTCACCTTTGGAATTTTTATTCCTAAATAATTCTTTACACCGAATATTTAATATCGCTGTTCTGACACAGTGTATTCTTTAGAGCGTTTTGTGATTTCAGTGCATCACGCCTGGCTTTTTATACAATCAGAGAAGGTCTGTGACGTCACAGACAAGCCGCATGGACATGTTTTCAAAACAAGTCAGTGCGTGTCGGTTAATATATATATAGTCATATCTATATATAAACTGTGATGGCAATAAATCGAATCGCCTGGAACGTTTACGAAGGAGGTTCACGACAGTTTGAATATCGCGTTCATGTATTATTGATCGACAGGACCTCGACAGAAGTTTCCTCCCTATTCTATTCACTGTATTGTCTTTCCCGTTGGCCACCAGAGCGACAGGAATCGTGAATCCTGGGTGGGTTGGACGCCTCCCAGCCCTCAAAGATTTATTGAGGTATCTGTTTGCAGAGCAATTCTTGGGTAGTTTGCGCCAAGCAGGGCAATCAACTGCCCCACGAACACGAGTTTAAGATGTGAGAAAAATGCCACGCGTGAATGTGTTAAGAATTCATATCGCCAAATTTGGTGCACCTAACATGTACCGCTACAGTTCAGAATATACACAAAACAATAGCAGCGTATCTGTACGGAACATGTAAAATAGTTAGTACTTGGTTTGGGAAAATGGTGAGTAAATTGGGTAATTTGTGCTCTCAGCAGGGCAGCATATATGAAAAGTGATTTTTTGGCACCTGAGGAGATAATTTCATGTACAGTACATGAAGAGTGTATTATCAATAAATCACCCGTGGGGCAATGGCGGATACAGAGGGGGGGGGGGGGCGGTGGGGCGGTGCCCCCCCCCCCCCCCCCTTTAGCTCGTGTTTGTCTCGCATGTAGGGCGTAGCCAGGATTTTCATTTGGGGACAATACATGAATTGAAGTAAAAACATACAACGACATTTATTTCCTCCAACACCATTTGCTATGGAAAACAAATATACCGTTGAAATTATGCAAAATATATCTACTGGTCGCCTTCATTTATAGCGTCACCGACACAGCATGATTTTGTGATGTTACAAGCCCCTAGCCTCATGTATCCCATGGCTATGCCGATTATTGGTCAGGATCTTAATTGGCATAGTCATGGGGTACCTAAGCCTAGAGGGCTGACTGCTGAAAACTTTCAAACGCTGGCAGATCGCAATGTTCTCCTGAGGTTAAGTCGGTTGTGACTGTAAACAGTGTGTCCAAAATACAATATTATGGTAAACGGATCTGAAGAGCCTATTTCAAATTTTCTAATTCTGTCTTGAAGGTATGACAGAATTTGAAATTCTGAAACATGCTGTTTAAAAAGTGTTAATTAGCCGTTCAAAAATTCAAGAGGATTTCCACCCCAGAAGCCACCAGAATGCCCCATTTGGTCGCTCATTTCCAAAAAAAATCTGGGGGGGGAGAACCCCCCTTCCTCCAGACCCCCCTCTTCCAGCTCGTGCCTTCGGCACTCGCGGCAGATGCCTTCGGCATCTGCACGATTCCCCCCCCCCCCTTTGAGAATTCCTGTATCCGCCACTGCCGTGGGGTGATGACTGCTCCGAAGCAATAAATGCTAATTTGTTGCAAAGCGTTTTAGCATAAAGAAAGTTTCAGCCAATGGACCTCCGGGTGAAACTTTGCGTGTTCTTCTTGTGTTTCTGGACAAAATGTGAGGGCAGTACCTTGGGTGATACCTTTACTCTACGCCTGATTTCCACGTACTATATTTGGTTGGGTGTTAACTCTTTGAGGAGGAGACCTCCCAAAATCTGACTAATTAAGTGTCTGCTGAATAGTAACTAAGGTGTACTGCTCGTCGATGGTGCATTTTCCGTCAGCCACTAGTAAGTTGTAGAGTCTGCCAGTTGCTCGCCGCTACATGGTGGTTCTCTCCGGGTACTCCGACTTCCTCCCGCGTAAAACTGTTCTCCACGATGTGATCCTGCTTATTGAAAGTGTCGCCAATAAAAATCCCGACTGGAGGGAGGGGGGAGGCAGTGTTGACGCTGGCCCAAAAATGTCTGGCGCAAAATATTTAGCCAACTTGAATATCTTGATGCCAAACTGATGAGACGGGTTGGTGCTTCTTCGACGTGTGTCGAGAACGTGATTAATCAACTTATTTTTTTAAGTTGCCCACCCCTCCCTAAATCTAGCGTGTATGTAAAATTCATTTTGAGATTACTTGCTGATGGTTTTGGAGGGTTTTCCTAACTTGACCCTGGTGAGAAATGTGGGTCTAGAAAGCCGGAGGACCCATCCTGGAGTACCTCAAAAAAAAACATCTTAACAGTGATTAGTAACTGTCGGATGTTTTAACATATACATCAGGCAAAATCGGGGCTTACGTGCAGGTGGTGTCAGTTGAAGACACAGCACTCCGTGAAGGTTTCAGATTGCAGGTTTCAGTACAGGAAGAAGCTCGTTTGATCTAAGTGCAACTTCATTGTGGGAATGTCAGCGACAAGGGTCGCCATGAAATCAATTTACACCCCCACACCCCCCCTCAGGACGGTGTTAATTCCTCCCATCGATGACATGTGATGATATGAAAGCCGCTGTGCTGTGACCACAGTAACAGCTTTAACATCAAACATCAAACGAAAGCCCACCTCGAATACTAGGAACACGGCACTTCACTTTTGTCCATAATTACTAAAACATGTTGTAAACAGTCAATTTATAACATGTTCATCAGCTGTCATGAGCTGGAGGTAATCGTTGAATCTTGAATATCGAGGGACAGTTTGGATATTTTCGTTAGCTGATGCTGGATCTATGTATATTACATGTACTTCCGTCTTTTCATGGTTCAGTTTCAGGACATTTTCCGTCATCTTTGGCTTCATGACAGACATGCAGCATCAGTGTATTTGGCGATGACTGTCTTTTTGGGGTCATTCACCCATCAAACCAGAGGGTCAGGTGAGCCTAAAACGTTCACCTGGATCAAGTTGTCTACAGTATGGGTTTTAGTGTTGATGGATCAGAAAGAAAGGGAAAACAAGTGCCAGCCTTTTGAGTTGTGCATACTGAAACAACTGTCACCAATAATGATCTGAAAAATCATGTCTGTTTTTCGACCTCTACTCCCAGAACACACACCTACATTAGGCTTTAGAATATGTTGAAAAACGTCAAAAGGGCTTCTCTCTAAAAAGACCACTTATGTTGGTTGAAATTCGTTGAAATATTTCGTGTTTCTGGAAGCCATCAGTTGCCTGAAGAAATGGAGTGAAATGGCAGTCAACAAGGATGTGACTGAGGCAGGTTTTTTTTGTAGATGTGGTGGGGAGGCAAATTGGGGCTTTCTGGTTGCGTGTCCTTACACATTCACGGACATATGTAATCTTTAATGTACACAGGGCATTCGATTGAAATAAAATTTGTTTTCTCATCAAATATCAAATTGCACTACAAGAAACCGAAATTTGAAGCCATGGACTTGATTTGAACATACTTGAATCTGCCCCTACAATGCTGCCGCGTGCGAAATATGACAAACATTCTGCCAGGTGGATCTGAAGAAAATAGAAGTAGTTTATTAACGTGACATGTTCTTCAAACAAGTCATGCATATGAAAAAAACACCCCCCCCCCCAAAAAAAAACAAAAAACAAAAAACACTCGGCTAATATGGCCTACATGCCACGGTATCAAAACCAAATATTTGTAACATCAGTCCCCAATCTGTCTGTCTGTCAGTCAGTCCCCAATCTGTCTGTCTGTCTGTCTGTCTGTCTGTCTGTCTGTCTGTCTGTCTCTGTCTCTCTCTCTCTCTCTTGGAATTTTCCTCATATTGCATCCAGTTAAAATTTGGATTTCTATAAGAAGCTCAAATACGAATGCATGCATAAACATAAATCTGGTCCCATAAGGAAGCTGTATACTAACTACCAGGAGATTCTGAAGATGTTAAAGAATATTATTTATATCACCCTGGGTTGAAATTCGAACTCGCATACAGCATGAATATGAACTCATGAACATAATTTGAACAAACTTGAATCACTCCACACACCTTACAGATGCTGCATACCAAATGTGAAAAGATTCTGACTGATGGAGCTGAAGAAGATATTTAGAGAATATTCCTCATATTGCACTATGTTGAACTTTGGTCTCTGATAGGAAGCCCAAATATGAACTCATAGGCCTGAGTTGAGCAGACGTAAGTCTGACCCTCTAGAAGAATGCTATACCAAATATGTGATGATTCTGTCTGGTAAGTAGTATAGCTCGCACGCTTCGTTCCTGGTCACCCGGGAGGGGAAATGACGTCATACTGATAGTCACATGGACATTTACATCATGTTTAGTTGTCATGGTACCCCGCATGACCAGCCATGTTGTGACGTCATTCACAGTGACACATGGTGTTAGTGCGCATGTGCAGCGCGTGTAAGGGCGATACGTGTTTCCATCATCCAGTTTGCATATTGGAGGCAGCCATCTCGGTTTCTATGGTAGCACGTAGTTGGTATGTGACCCGAAACCCTTTAATTGGCAGGGGTATATTCGGAGGATATGTTCCTTTATATAAGAGTAAATCCAATTACCACAAACAACTCTGCAATTTCCCCCAAATCACCAAAAAACACCCCAAAACTACCTAAATGAGCTCGAATTTCACACAGAATCCTCTTTTTCAGCACAAGGCGCATTCCTATGTATAAGAGTAAACCTGATTACAAAGAATTCTTGCTTACTTCGTACAATTACCCAAACAGTCCCAAAAAGTTTTACTTGCTCGGATCCCTTCAGAATCCCCTGCTTCTGCCTATCCTGGTGTTACTATAGCTTATTCTCTCCATTTCTTGGTCTATCCTGTCTATGCTATACCTTCCCCGACCCCTACAAAGAATTCTGACTTCCCTAGATGTGTTTGCGAGCTAATGCACAATGTATAACACAAAGCCCCATGTTGAATGTGACGATATGTGTCTGTGTACTACTGCCATATACAGCGCATACGCACATATTTGAGGATATCTATGTCATGGTGATGGACCTTTTGAGGATACTTTTTGAGGATACATTTTGCAGGATATCTATCTGAAGATAGTTATGACTACTAATCCTATTCAGCTCCTGGACCACCCACACTCTTCATAGAACCAAGGTCACAAACCTTTGACTTCTCCATAGTCGCCACTATCTGTCGTGTGATCCAACGCTATTGTATTCACCCAATACTAGTCTTCTATAACCATCTGCCGTGTAATCCAACGCTATTGTATTCACCCAATACTACAATCTTCTATCACTATCTGTCGTGTGATCCAACGCTATTGTATTCACTCAATACTATAGTCTTCTTTCACCATCTGTCGTGTGATCCAACGCTATTGTATTCACCCAATACTATAGTCTTCTATAACCATCTGTCGAGTGATCCAACGCTATTGTATTCACCCAATACTATAGTCTTCTATAACCATCTGTCGAGTGATCCAACGCTGTTGTATTCACCCAATACTATAGTCTTCTTTCACCATATGTCGTGTGATCCAACGCTATTGTATTCACCCAACACTATATTCTTCTATCACCATCTGTTGTGTGATCCAACGCTATTGTATTCACCCAACACTATAGTCTTCTATCACCATCTGTTGTGTGATCTACGCTATTGTATTCACCCAACACTATAGTCTTCTATCGCCCCCGCAGTCTTATGTCATTACTGCCTTGTAGTATTACTATTGGCGTCCACCATTCTGTCCTGTGCTCAAGTGTCTCATCACTACGGACTACGGACTTGTAGCACTACTACAAGCTTAGTAGCCCCCCCTCCTCCCCCCCCCCCCCCCGATTGTGTCTCGACATCTGTCCTTGATCAAATCGTTAATAGGCTCAATCAGAACACCCCATTCATGCAAGCTTGTATCAGTCTATATAATGCCTAGACCTAGTACAAGCTAGGGTACCTCACATATTAGAAACTGTATGTTGATCGTACCGAGATGTGCCCATGTGTTATTTATTTATTTATTGGTGTTTAAGGTCACATACTTATGCACAATGGCCAATCGTGAGTGACCGTGACAGTTTTACGGGGGAAGGAAGTCGAAGTACCCGGTGAGAACCACCGAGCATCGACGAGCAACTGTCAGTTCCAAAACATTCTAACTCTGTTCAAGCTCCGCTCAAGCAGGGTTACAGCGACTGAAGACATGTGCACCATCGACGAGCAGTACGCCTTAGTACACGACGCCATCGTGCTCCATTTCGGAAACCGAGATAAAGTGCCTCGCCCAAGGACATAGCGCGGGTCGTCCCGGATGGGGATCGAACTCGGGACCTCTTCAGAGAAGTCCAACAGTCCACCATTGAGCTACGGCACTCCCTGCTCATGTGTTAGTGCGCATTGTGTTACAATTTGTACACATTGCATGCAGTACCTGATCACATGCTGGATGTAGCAATATGTGCATGTGTGCTTAAGCAACAATGCAGCGTATAGGCACATACGACGGAAAAGGGATTCTAGAAGTATATCCAGAATAGGATTACGCAGAACGTGGAATAGGAAGTTGGAATGCGTCTGTGTGCTAGTACACAATGCATCACAGTGTGTACACATCACGTAGAACATAGCCACACGCCGGTTGTGCCGATATGTGCTTGTGTGCTTATGCACAATATGCGCACATAACATAGGTACATACGGATATATGAGAACACCTATGATATGGTAATGTATCATTTGATAATACCTTTTATAAGATACTTATCTGAGGAATGTCAATCTGAAGATAGTTCTGGCTCCTAGTACCTGTTTGGCCCAGCCCTCTAGAAAATCCCAAGAAGTTCATAGGTCTTAAACCACCACTGGTGACTTGTCCATAGTCGTGTGATCTAACACCATTGTAGCCACCAAATACTATAGTCTTCTGCCACCCTTACAGCTTCGTGCCACTATCAGTGACTTGTAGCACTACCTCATACTTCCTAGCTATGAATGACCCTGCCTCGACTTTGCTCTCAGTCATGTCTTTTAAGGAGCAACCAGATTGCTCCTTTCATCCAAGCCCGCACAGGTCTTTACATTACCTCAACCCAGGATACCTGACTTATAAGAACAGTCTGTCGGTGGTACCTGGATGTACTGGTGTGCTAGTGCACAATGTGTGTACATCACATGCAGCACATAGACACATACGACGAAAAGGGATTCTGTAAGCACACTCATATCCTAAAAAGGGATTCTGTAAGCACACTCATATCCTAAAAAGGGATTCTGGAAGTACACTCATATCCTAAAAAGGGATTCTGTAAGCACACCCACATCCTAAAAAGGGATTCTGTAAGTACACTCATATCTGTAAGTACGAAATATCCAAAGAATCTGACTGGTGTATCTGAGGAAGATTTTTAAAGCTTACTCCCCATATTGCCCTAAAGTTAATATTCGGGCTCCTGTATTGAGCCCAAATATGACTGAGTGGCTTAATTTGAACACACCTGTATCTGACCTCCCCATGGATGCGGTATACCAAATCTCAAAAGATTCTGGAGAAAAAGTTTATTTTTTTAAAATTTTTGCAAATAATATGCTGACTCAGCAATTTTTCGATGTGGCAACCATGTTACAGCTCGCCACATTTGTTACAACACTTGCCCGCTTTCCTCACAGTTCATCACTTCTGTTACAAAATCAACTACTTTTGTTCCAAAATAAGCTCACCACCTTTGAAACAACCATCGCCCATTTTTGTAACAAAAAAAAAAAACAAAACAAACTCGCTCACCACTTTTGTTACAACAATCACCCATTATTGTTACATTTTTTGTCAGTGTAAAAATGAAGTAATCTGTAAGTAATGTGAGAAACCTCAGCACATGGCACAACCATGCTCCCAAGCGGGTAATTGGGATTAAGTGCCTTGTCTAAGAACACAACACAAGTTACCCCGGCCAGGCATCAAACTCACAACCTTCTGATCTCAAGACCAATGCTCTAACTACTGAGCAACTGTGCTAATGATAACCATGGCTGAACGTCCTGTCTCGCATTACTTGCAGATTACTTCATTTTTTACACTGACAAAAATTGTAACTAGAGTGATGTCACGCATGCAGCCCGACTGTCACAGCAATGGCGATGCTTAGACACAAAATAGTCGGAGCCATTTTTTGTTAACGGTTTACCTAACGAATCTGCCATATCTGCACTCGTGATATACAAAATTTGCTACTCAAATTTTATTTTTTCATTTCCCTACCCCAAAACACACCTCATGACCTTTTAATGGAACAAACTTGATGAGCTTGTTCCAATAAAGACTAATAAGCCATTGTTAGAAGTAAAAAAATGAAAAAATCTGATGTTTCAGAAAAATTAATTTGTACTGTTGGCTTCAACTTGTGTTAGGTAAAGGATTAAAAATGCAGTACATAAAGCAATGTTGGGCTATAGGAGTCAATTTTCTTTTTTGCATGTTATAACTCCCAATCCTTCAAAATGCATTTTGGGAATAATTGCCTAAGTGACACGTGTGTGTGTGTGTGTGTGTGTGTGTGTGTGTGTGTGTGTCGGGAAGGGGGAGGTTGTGGCGGAGTGTTATAGTAGTTAATTTTTATGTGTTTGCATTTAGTAACTCCAAATCCTTCAAAATACTTGGTATGCAGTTGTGGTGTGTTATAGTAGTCTATTTTTGTTTGTTTGCATTTAATAACTCCCAATCCTTCAAAATGCATTTTTGGGAAAACTGCCTAAACAACCATCGGGGGAGAAGAGTTGTGGAACCTATATTCAAACCTGGCTTGTATTAATAGCTGGAAAATGCACATATCAACTTGGTTCAAATCAAATAATCCAAGCTGGAGTTATCGGTCGGAAACCAATAATTTACACAGGTGGATGGGCCGACGGATGGACGGACCGACGGATGGACGGACGGACGAAAGTCATGACTATTGCCCTGACTGTAAACAGTCAGGCTAAAATGCATTTTGTACCAAAGAAAAAATATTGCTAAAATGGCCTTGGGTGAGGAGAAGGGGAGGTGGTGCGTGTTAGAGAAGTCCATTTTTTCTGCATCTGGTCAATCTAAATCCTTCAGAATACATTTTGAACAGAGAAAAAAAATGCCTAACTGGCATCCAGCGGGGGGGGGGGGGGGGAGGGGGGGGCGGGGGGGGGGTGTTTGTCTGGGTTTTAACCACAAACTTTAAGCAAAACTGTAAAAATGCATTTTTGACGAAAGACAAAAAGTGCCTAATTGGCCCCGGGGAGGGGGGTGGGGGGGGGGGGGGGGGTGGTACATGAGTTTAAAAAAAGTTCCGTATGTGGTAACTGTAAATAGTTCAAAATGCATATTGGAGGAAAGAAAAAAATGCCTAATTGGCGGGGGCAGGGCAGAGCAGGGCAGGGCAATAACTTCAACAATTTTCATTGGATTATTGTGGTCATCGAACTTGACCTGGAGACATGTACTGAAAATAATTGAAATCCGTTAACTTTTGTTTAAGTTATGGCATAAAGAAAGTTCGACAGACGGACTGATGGACGAACTGAATGGGCGAGCTCTGTGCTATATCCCTCCTTGTGGGAAGGGATAAAAAGTAACAAAGTATGCGGTAGAAGCCTAATTTGAAATTTAGAGAAAACAAGTTCGAAAAGCATTGTGAAAAGGGTTAAATTGATGCCAATATTATTTGAAACCACTGTGTACAGCTTCAGTAGACCTTGCCCGAAATGAACAAGAAACATTTTACAACAGTAAAAGTGTGTTTAATGCAGAGTGCACAAAGACTGACAACAATGCTCGAAGGTTTCATTGAAATTACATTTTTTTAGTAAATTTTGTTTCTTAACATACCTACCACAATTGTCTACAATTGGCTGTAACGGAAGTGCAAGCCCTGCTTCGGAACTAACTCAGGCTTTTAGGAAACTTTTTCAAACAAGTTGGAAAAGCAATAGCGTGCAAAAGTACGAAAAAGATCAAAAAAAGGTCGAGCGAGACCGGCGCTCGAAATTACAGGCACTCTCTTTGCACACCTCTTGCGTTTACCGAGCGCATGCGCAACAACCGTGACGACAATTCCGTATTTCCACCAACGAGAAGTTTGTGATTTAGCGGGGAGGCATCGATATCAAAGATATCCCCAAGGAGGGTGGGCCTCCGGTAAACAATTGTGGAAGGTATGTTAAGAAACAAAATTTACTAAAAAAATTTTAATTTCTTTTCAACCTACTCACAATTGTTTACAATTGGCTGAATCACATAACCAATACCAACAAGAGCAGCAGAAAGAAAAGCAAGGAGGGCAGAGAACAATCGCGAAACCTGGAATGAAGATAGAGAGAAGGCACCAGAAAAGAAGAAGGCTGAGCGAAGCACAAATCCGATAAAAACAAAATTAACGAGGTTGCACAACAACCTGAGCAGCAACGAGAGGGCCTAAAGAATAAAGGTCCTCAGATTTCTGCTGTAGGTGGCGGAGATAAAAGGAGAAGGTAGAAGCATTCCCCCAGTAAGCCGCATTCATGACATCCCGGAGCGAAACAGAATTGGCGAACGCTCAGGATGTAGAACTGGCACGAACCTCATGAGCATTAAACCGGTTCGAAACAAGATCTGAAGCAGACAAGCGGGAATATGGGAGCTTGATTACAAGACAGATCCACCTGGAAATAGAATGGGAAGAGGTAGACTGCCTCTTAGGAATGAGAGACAGAAAGAATCTCTTCCGACCCCTCCTAATGAACTGAGGGCGAGTAATGTAAGTCTTGATCGCACGAACAGGACAAAGAAGAGGTCTCCGGCCATCGAGAGCCCGAATGCAGACGGGAGGAGGTACCGAATCAGGAAGTTGATTCTTAGCCAGAAAAGAGTAATCAGCAGTGAAGGTAACACTGTTAGCCTTATTCCTGAAGAAAGCAGAATCAACAGATAGCGCATGAAGCTCACCGACACGTCGTGCAGAAGCAAACGCTAGAAGGAAAAGGGGGTGTTTGTCTGGGTTTTAACCACAAACTTTAAGCAAAAACTGTAAAAATGCATTTTTGACGAAAGACAAAAAGTGCCTAATTGGCCCCGGGGAGGGGGTGGGGGGGGGGGGGTGGTACATGAGTTTAAAAAAAGTTCCGTATGTGGTAACTGTAAATAGTTCAAAATGCATATTGGAGGAAAGAAAAAAATGCCTAATTGGCGGGGGCAGGGCAGAGCAGGGCAGGGCAATAACTTCAACAATTTTCATTGGATTATTGTGGTCATCGAACTTGACCTGGAGACATGTACTGAAAATAATTGAAATCCGTTAACTTTTGTTTAAGTTATGGCATAAAGAAAGTTCGACAGACGGACTGATGGACGAACTGAATGGGCGAGCTCTGTGCTATATCCCTCCTTGTGGGAAGGGATAAAAAGTAACAAAGTATGCGGTAGAAGCCTAATTTGAAATTTAGAGAAAACAAGTTCGAAAAGCATTGTGAAAAGGGTTAAATTGATGCCAATATTATTTGAAACCACTGTGTACAGCTTCAGTAGACCTTGCCCGAAATGAACAAGAAACATTTTACAACAGTAAAAGTGTGTTTAA
Source organism: Pictodentalium vernedei (assembly GCA_031216915.1). Classification (NCBI taxonomy): domain Eukaryota; kingdom Metazoa; phylum Mollusca; class Scaphopoda; order Dentaliida; family Dentaliidae; genus Pictodentalium; species Pictodentalium vernedei. The sequence continues at coordinate 540,684,941 of CM062293.1, forward strand.
TGCAGAGTGCACAAAGACTGACAACAATGCTCGAAGGTTTCATTGAAATTACATTTTTTTAGTAAATTTTGTTTCTTAACATACCTACCACAATTGTCTACAATTGGCTGTAACGGAAGTGCAAGCCCTGCTTCGGAACTAACTCAGGCTTTTAGGAAACTTTTTCAAACAAGTTGGAAAAGCAATAGCGTGCAAAAGTACGAAAAAGATCAAAAAAAGGTCGAGCGAGACCGGCGCTCGAAATTACAGGCACTCTCTTTGCACACCTCTTGCGTTTACCGAGCGCATGCGCAACAACCGTGACGACAATTCCGTATTTCCACCAACGAGAAGTTTGTGATTTAGCGGGGAGGCATCGATATCAAAGATATCCCCAAGGAGGGTGGGCCTCCGGTAAACAATTGTGGAAGGTATGTTAAGAAACAAAATTTACTAAAAAAATTTTAATTTCTTTTCAACCTACTCACAATTGTTTACAATTGGCTGAATCACATAACCAATACCAACAAGAGCAGCAGAAAGAAAAGCAAGGAGGGCAGAGAACAATCGCGAAACCTGGAATGAAGATAGAGAGAAGGCACCAGAAAAGAAGAAGGCTGAGCGAAGCACAAATCCGATAAAAACAAAATTAACGAGGTTGCACAACAACCTGAGCAGCAACGAGAGGGCCTAAAGAATAAAGGTCCTCAGATTTCTGCTGTAGGTGGCGGAGATAAAAGGAGAAGGTAGAAGCATTCCCCCAGTAAGCCGCATTCATGACATCCCGGAGCGAAACAGAATTGGCGAACGCTCAGGATGTAGAACTGGCACGAACCTCATGAGCATTAAACCGGTTCGAAACAAGATCTGAAGCAGACAAGCGGGAATATGGGAGCTTGATTACAAGACAGATCCACCTGGAAATAGAATGGGAAGAGGTAGACTGCCTCTTAGGAATGAGAGACAGAAAGAATCTCTTCCGACCCCTCCTAATGAACTGAGGGCGAGTAATGTAAGTCTTGATCGCACGAACAGGACAAAGAAGAGGTCTCCGGCCATCGAGAGCCCGAATGCAGACGGGAGGAGGTACCGAATCAGGAAGTTGATTCTTAGCCAGAAAAGAGTAATCAGCAGTGAAGGTAACACTGTTAGCCTTATTCCTGAAGAAAGCAGAATCAACAGATAGCGCATGAAGCTCACTGACACGTCGTGCAGAAGCAAACGCTAGAAGGAAAGCCGTCTTATGGGTGAGACAACGCATATCGGTCTCAGATAAAAGCTCGAATGGCGCCCCCTCCAAACAGTGCAACACCTATGCCAAGTTCCACTTGTAAGACGCAAAACTCGAGGCCTCTTCAAAGAAAAGTGCCGAATGAGTTTGGAGAGAAAAAGATTACGACCGATGCAGCGCTTTCCCACATAAGAGAAAGTATCAGACAGCATAGACCGATAGCCCTTAATCGCAATAGGCTGGAGCCCTTGGAGTCAAAAAGGTATACCAGAAAATCCGCAATTTGAGCGATTGACGGATCACGGTGATCCGCCTTGTGATCTGTACACCAGCGGCAGAAAACCTTCCACTTCGCAGAATAAGTCATGCCAGTAGAATGTCGCCGCGATGCAGAAATGCACTCCACTGTTCGTTTCGAAAAACCTCTACGTCGGAGACAGGACCTGATAAAAGACAGGCGTGAAGGGACAGGCTCGCCAGGTTGTTGTGACACTTCCTGGGATGACCCTGGGAAAGAAGATCGCGACGTAGAGGTAGACGAATCGGCCGATCTGCCAACAGAGGCCGCAGCAGATTGATCCATACCCTCTATGGAAACAGAGGTGCGATCAGAATGATCCTGCAACTGCAAGCACGAATCTTCGCCAATATTTGAGGAAGAATCGGTGCAGGGGGGAAGGCATAGCCGATCCAACCTGTCCAGTCCAGAGACAGAGCATCTACCGCAAATGCCAGAGGATCTGGACAAGGAGAGCCAAAAGTCTCTACCTGATGATTCCAGCGAGTGGCGAAAAGGTCGACCAGAGGACGTCCCCACCGCTCGCAAATCGCCTGAAACACCGAACGATGTAGCATCCATTCGGTTGGAAGGACACTGTCGCGTCGGGACAGGGAATCTGCCAGGACGTTGAGACGCCCGGGAATGTGTCGAATGGGCACCTGAGCGTTTACATCCCGCGCCAACAGAAGAAGAGCCCGAGATAGTCGATACATGGGAATCGAATGTGTGCCTCCTTGATTCCGTATGTAGGCCACTACTGTCGAATTGTCCGAAAGAGGTAGGACAATATGGTCCGACAGGTGAGGGATCCAAAGCCGAAAACTCCACAGAAGAGCAAGGAGCTCCTTCTGGTTGATATGAAGGCTCACCTGTTCGCTGTGCCACTCGCCGTGAGTGGACAGACCGAGAGGATCCAACGTCGCACCCCAGCCCCGATCGCTGGCATCCGCAGTAAGGATACGATCGGCCAAAGGAAGATCCAACGGAACACCCTGTGTCAGCCAGGGAACATCGGCCCAAGGGTGGGGGTGACAAAGTAGGGACTGAGGAATAGGAAGTCCCAGGTCCAGCGGATCTACATTCGGACACCAATGATCCAACAGGAAGGGTTGGAGATGTCGGACAAACAAGCGACCAAGCGGAATGAGATCTGTCACAGAACCGCAAACGCCCAGCATCCGAAGGAAAGTCCTGGCCGAGACAGAGTTAGATTGAAGCAAGTTCCGAGTCAAGGCGGAAAGAATCGTCGCCCGAGCGTTGGGGACCGACACCACATTGTGAAGAGTGTCGAAATCCACCCCCAAATGACGAAATTGCTGAGAAGGAAGGAGATCAGACTTCTCGCGATTGACCATGAAACCCAGCGACGCTAGTAGGCAAAGAAACTGCCGGACATCTGACTCCAGAACAGCAGCATCGTGGTGCCGTTGGAGGATGTCGTCCAGGTAGGCTGACAAAGTCACAGCCGACTGAGTACGGTGAAAAGCAAGCACATGTGACATCAGTCGGGTGAAGGCCCAAGGAGCCAGGTTCAAACCGAACGGGAGAGCTTTGAATTGATAGACTCGATCCCGAAACGAGAACCGAAGGTATTTCCGTGACGCCGGAGGAATGGGTACATGGAAGTAGGCATCCTTCAGGTCGATACTGGCAGTAAAGTCGCCATGATGAACTGAACGTCGAACCGACCGGAAAGTCTCCATACTGAAACGAGGTGCTATAATGTACTCGTTCAGGATACTCAGATCGATGAAAGTACGAAACTGGCCGTTTTTCTTCGGCACCAAGAAAAGTCTGGAGTAAAGCCCCGGTGAAAGGGCGTTCCTGACCACCTCGATCGCCCCTTTAGAGAGTAGATTGTCGTAAACTGGGGTGCCGATGGAAGGACAGTCGCAGACCGGATTGTATGACGTCGAGGACCCAAGTGTCCGACGTTATCTCTGTCCAACGGTCGTAAAACACCGACAGCCTTCCCCCAACTGGAGGTGAATCGAGGTGAGGACCTTCACTTGAGGCCTCGACGAGGCCCCCGAGAGGAGAAACCACCACCTCGAGAAGCGACAGAGTCCTGAGACTTTCCTGTCTGAGGCTGCCAGCGAGCCTGGCCGCTTCGGCGCTTCTGAGCAGAAGTAGTCGAAGGCGTAGCCGACGTCGCCGACGAGACAGACGCAGCAGGACGCTTGGCGGGCCTGGAACGACCACCACCCGCAGCAGCAGGTTGGTCCAGCTGTCGTAGCAAAAGCTGGTCCTTTGAATGACGAAGAACCTCGCCACGGACAGCTGCCACGCAACCATGGAACAACTGAGGTCCAACCAAAGAGGCAGACATCAGAACCGCACGCTGCACAGAAGGAAGGGATGGAGAAGAATCCAACACCGCATCCCGGCGTGCCAGCTCCAAATTAGCCGTGTTACAGGCGTGAGCGTGTGTCAAGTTCATACGAGCCTTTGACAAAACTCGAAAAGGCGCCAGAGCATCATCAAACTCCCCTGGTGAAAAATATTCAGCCAGGGCAGCGAGGACATGGTCCGCGAGAGATAACATACCCAGAATCTCTCGGAACAGGCTCACCCTAGACTCAACTACCGACATCGGGAGAACGGCCGACTTAGGCTTAGTTAACCCGAAAGAAGAAGAATCCTCATCCACAGTAGTCATCCCTTGGAAGACTGGTGGACAGACGGAATCGTAAACACGAAACCGCGATGGAGACAGAAAGGCATCAGCTCCAGACCAAGGAAAAACCCTTGAGGGCCTTAGAACGAATTTGGCGTCCAAGCCCTGGAAGGACTCAACAACCTGAGCCGATTGCAGAGGACGCAATGCCCCAGAGCTAGAAGGCTCAACAGGGTTACGGCGCTATACAGAGGACCGTGGCCGGACGGTCACAGATGGCTGGTCGGAAGGTTGAATGTCCGGCAATAAGCCAAAGACAGAATCCAAAGCCTGCCCCAAAACAGACGAGGGGGGGGGGGGGGATCACCTTCAAGAAAATCGTCATCCTCTGCTGCAGAAGAGATGTAGCCCAACTCGGGCTGACCAGCAGAAACCTCATGTGAATACTCTGCAGTATCCAAGGGCCAGGCGAGACACCTTGGCGACCGACCAACGGAGGTTGTGCCTCAGGAGGCACAGGGAAGTCAACTCGAGGGTTGCTAGAAAGCAACCGTGTGAGCGCCAAAACGGCCTGACGCAGGTCACACCGAGAATCCGTCGCAGCAGCATCGCCCGACGGAGTGTCCTCCCAATGGACCCTTCTGGAAGAAGAACCCAAATCCTCAGAAAGGACCGACGACGAACGCCGATCGGCAGACAGAATAGGGAGACGGTGAGAAGACACCGGAGGATAGTCCCCATTTTGACGCACAGGGGCAATCACGGACCTCTGCGGAACAGAAGGCCCTGCCTGCAAATCCTCTAAAGAGACCGACGGCGTACGTTGGTCGGTAGCTGGACCTGGGACACGGTGAGAAGACACCGGACGATTGTCCCAAGAATGACAGGAACCTGCCATTGGCCTCTGCGCGGCAGAAGGCCCCAACTGCCCATCCTCTGAGACCGACGGCAAGCAACTATCGACAGCCAGACTCGGAACACAGTGAGGAATCACCGGAGGAAGGTTCCGAGAGTGACAGCTAACCGGGGCTGTCACTGACCTCTGCCGAACAGCAGGCCCTGGATGCCAATGTCCCAGCCCCATCCTGCTAGTCGGCACTCTCGCAGAGGAAGGAGGAACAATAAGCGATTCGCTCGAGGGGCGAGGAATCGCTGCCGAAGCGACCGAACGGCTCAACCGACTAGGAGCAAACCTAGCCAGATGAGACGGAGCAGACAGCAAACCAGCACAGCTTTGCCGCGAAGCCAGGGGAGGCTGAGAGCTCATAGACACACCAGCAGATACAGTCTCGGACCTCCGAGACTGTAGACCATCCCCAGAAGAGATGGAAGAGCCACCATCATACAGATAGAATCTGTAGTAACAACTTCCTCAGCAACTGTCGACAGCGTAGGAGGCAAATCACCGAGCTCACTTCGGAGAAGCTCTCGACCAAAACAGACGCCTCAAGAGTGACATCAGAAGACAAAGAGACCATGGTCTCCACGTCAGGTATCACCGCACTAGCACCGTCAACAGTTGCATAGGAACTCGCCACAGAAAAAGGCAGATCAGCATCCTGTGTGACAGAGTCACCACGTGCACTCACAGAAATACCTGATAAGGCACAGCTACCCTTACCCCGAGAACGAGGAGTTCTAGCTCTAGACAGAACCACCTTGTTTACAGAAGCCCAGAATTTTGAGGACCAAACCCCACAAATACCACATGATTGGGCCTGAGTACAATTGTTGCAAGTGACACATGTGGAATGAGAGTCGTGACTATGTGTGAAAAAGCAAGCAAAAATTGTCAAAAATATCAAATAGTGAATAATTTAGGAGCTTGAAAAGGATACAATCCACTTGCACATAATCAGATTAAGATAGCACATACAAATAGGTTGTTCATGAAGATAACAGCTAAAAAAATAGCACGAGTCACAAAATTTCCGACCAGTACAATGGCGGAAATAAAAGGAATTGACGTCACGGTTGTTGCGCATGCGCTTGGCAAACGCAAGAGGTGTGCAGACAGAGTACCTGCAGTTTCGAGCGCCGGTCTCGCTCGACCCTTTTTTGATCTTTTTCGTGTTTTTGCACTCTATTACTTTTCCAACTTGTTTGGAAAAGTTTCTTAAAAGCTTGAGTTAGTTCCGAAGTAGGGCTTGCAGTTACGTTACAGCCAATTGTAAACAATTGTGAGTAGGTTGAAAAGAAATCCATTCACTTGTTTAAAAGAGGTTTTGGATAGCAAATGCCAGCACCCCCCCCCCCCCCCCCCCCCCCCACGCAAGCTTGAATTGACAAAGCCCATTTTTAAATATGAGAAACCCTAAAAATGAAAATATCTTAAAACAAAACAGGAGGTGCACATCTTCAATATATGTAAAAGAACGTCTGAAAGTTTCAATGGAATCTGTTCAATGGTTTAAGAGGAGTTGCGGATAGCAGATCTGTACAGAATGTCAATTAAATTTGACAAAGTTCATTTTTCAATATGGGTAACTGTAATGAAAGTGTCAATGACACTGTAGCTTAACTTGTGTGTTGTGTTTGATGAAAAGGATAACGTTCAATGTTTATGAAAGGATTATGAAATAAGACAAGAATTGTGATAATTGGGAATATGTTCATTTCTGTTCCCTGTGTGCTATGTTTATGATAAAAATAATAAAAGGTGTATACTGTACTGAAGAGCTGAGGGTGGGTTAATATGACCTCACAGTTAATGTATGTGGCCTTCACCGTTAACATATGTCAACAAAAGTTACCGAGTTACAGTGAAATTATTCAAAAACGAGTCATCCTATCAAGTTACATTAAAATCCCTTCATAAATGTGGTCTGTAGACTGTGCTAAAGGTTTTCGGGCTTCGGGCCCCTGTAGCCGACAGTTTCCCAATTGCGTCCAAAGGGGACGTTCTCATCCAGACATTATATGAAGTCAACCTACCAAGTTACAATGAAATCCCTTAATAAATATGACCTGTAGACTGTGCTAAAGGTTTTTGGGCGTTGGGCTCTGGCAGCCATCATGGTTGAATGATCGCAACCAAAAGGGGACATTCTCATCTGGGCATCATCTGGAGTGATCCTATAAAGTTACAATGAAATCCCTTCATAAATATGACCTGTAGACTGTACTCAAGGTTTTTTGGCTTCAGGCCCCTGAAGCCGTCACAGTTGACCAATCACGACCAAAAGGGGATGTCATCATCTAGGCATTATATGGAGTCAAACTTACGGGTTACAATGAAGTCCTTCCATAAATATGAGCAATAGACTATGCTAAAGGTTTTGGGGATTTCGGTTCGGGCAGCCGTCAAGGCTGAATGATCGCGACCAAAAGGGGACGTTCTCATCTAGACATTATTTAGAGACATCCTACCAAGGTACAATGAAATCCCTTCATAAATATCACCTGTAGACTATGCTAAAGATTTTCGGGCTTTGGGCCCCTGTAGCTAACACAGTTGCCTAATGGTGTCCAAAGAGGGCTGTTCTCAACTAGACATTACATGAAGTCAACCTACCAAGTTACAATGAAATCCCTTCATAATTATGACCTGTAGACTGTGCTCAAGATTTTCGGGCTTCAGGCACCTGTAACCACGAGGAAAAGGGGATGTCATCATCTAGACATTATATGGAGTCAACCTAACAAGTTACGATGAAATCCTTTCATAAATACGACCTACAGACATGCTAATGGTTTTTGGGCTCGGGCAGCCATCAATGCTGAATGATCGTGACCAAAAGGGGACGTTCTCATCTGGACACTATTTGGAGTCATCCTACCAAGCTACAATGAAGTCCCTTTATAATTATGACCTGTAGACTGTTCTAAAGGTTTTCGGGCTTTGGGCCCCTGAAGCCGCCACAGTTGCCCACTCGTGTCCAAAACGGGACATTCTCATCTAGACATTATATGAAGTCAACCTACCAAGTTACAATGAAATCCCTTCATAAATATGACCTGTAGACTGTGCTAAAGGTTTTCGGGCTCGGCCAGCCATCATGGTTGAATGATCGCAACCAAAGGGGACAATCTCATCTGGGCATCATCTGGAGTGATCCTGCGAAGTTACAAAGAAATCCCTTCATAAATATGACCTGTAGACTGTGCTCAAGGTTTTCGGGCTTCGGGCACCTGTAGCCATCACAGTTGACCAATCACGACCAAAGGGGGATGTCATCATCTAGGCATTATATGGAGTCAACCTAACAGGTTACAATGAAATCCTTCTATAAATGTAACCTATTGCCTATGCTAAAGGTTTTTGGGCTCGGGCGCCCATCAAGGCTGAATGATCATGACCAAAATGGGACGTTCTCATCTAGACATTATTTGGAGTCATCCTACCAAGTTACAATGAAATCCCTTCGTAAATATGACCTGTAGACTGTGCTAAAGGTTTTCAGGCTTCGGGCACCTTTAGCTGTCAAAGTTGCCCAATCATGTCCAAAAGGGGACGTTCTCATCTAGACATTATATGAAGTCAAATTTTTTTGTCTTAAAATTGACTGAAACGCATAAAAAACAAAAAAAACAAATTCCGGATTTTGGTCCAAAATTTTTCTAACTCCCAACCAGACTCCAAATTTTCAGTGTAAAAAAAAATTTTTTTTTGTCTTAAAATTGACCAAAACGCATAAAAAACAAAAAAAAAAAAATCTGTATAACTCCCACCCGGACACCAAATTTTCAGTGTAAAAAAAATAATTTTTTTTTGTCTTAAAACTGACTGAAACGCATAAAAAACAAAAACAAAAAAAATTCCGGATTTTGGTCCAAAAGTTTCTAAGTCCCACCCGGACCCCATATTTTCAGTGTAAAAAAATTTTTTTTTTTTGTTTTAAAATTGACCAAAACACATAAAAAACAAAAAAAAAACAATTAAGGATTTTGGTCCAAAATTTTCTAACTCCCACCCGGACCCCAAATTTTCAGTGTAAAAAAAATAATTTTTTTTTGTCTTAAAATTGACTGAAACACATAAAAAAAAAACAAACAAATTCCGGATTTTGGTACAAAATTTTCTAAGTCCCACCCAGACCCCAAATTTTTCAGTGTAGAAAAAATTAAAGAACCTCAGTCAGCACACTCACATACCCCACGCGCAACAATATTTCAAGCTCTAATCATTTTTTAAAAATAAACATAGATTCTAGGAATACTGCAGAAAACAGTGTTCTGTAGTTTCAACGGTATTGAAAGAATTCAAGCAGAGAAAAAGCCCGGAAAACTGTAATTTTGATGAACTTTTCAAAGTCTATGGGGCCGTAATTTTGGTAAAAATCAGTGGAGCGGAACAAAACCCAAACTTGTTCTGCAGGCCACCATGTTAGACTAACATATCAAAAATCAGCTCAATATCTGGAAGCGTGTAGGAAAAAAGTCTGGAAAACTGTAATTTTGATGAACTTTCCAAAGTTCAAGGGCTGTAATTTTGGTAAAAATCAGTGGAGCGGAACAAAATGCAAACTTCATCTGTAGGCCACCATGTCAGACTAACGTACCAAACATCAGCTCAATATCTGGAAGCGTGTACAAAAAAAGTCCGGAAAACTGTAATTTTAATGCATTTTTCAGAGTCCAAGGGTCGTAAGTTCGGTAAAAATCAGTGGAGCGGAACAAAACGCAAACTGGTTCTGTAGGCCACCATGTTAGACTGACATACTGACATACCCAAAAACAGCTCAATATCTGGAAGCGTGTACAAAAAAAGTCCGGAAAACTGTAATTTTGATGAACTTTTCAAAGTTCAAGGGCCGTAATTTCGGTAAAAATCAGTGGAGCGGAACAAAATGCAAACTTGATCTGTAGGCCACCATGTTAGACTAACATACCAAAAATCAGCTCAATATCTGGAAGCGTGTAGAAAAAAAGTCCGGAAAACTGTAATTTTGATGAATTTTTCAGAGTCCAAGGGCCGTAATTTCGGTAAAAATCAGTGGAGCAGAAAAAAATGCAAACTTGATCTGTAGGCCACCATGTTAGACTCACATACCAAAAATCAGCTCAATATCTGGTAGCGTGTAGAAAAAAGTCCGGAAAACTGTAATTTTGATGAATTTTTCAGAGTCCAAGGGCCGTAATTTCGGTAAAAATCAGTGGAGCAGAAAAAAATGCAAACTTGATCTGTAGGCCACCATGTTAGACTAACATACCAAAAATCAGCTCAATATCTGGAAGCGTGTAGAAAAAAAGTCTGGAAAACAAGTAGGACTGACTGACGGACGGACCAGTCAAAAACATTATACCCCAGCAACTTCGTTGTGTGGGGTATAATAATTTTTTTTTGTATTAAAGTTGACCGAAATGCATAAAAAACAGAAAAAACATTTCTGGATTTTGGTCCAAAATTTTCTAAGTCCCACCTGGACCCCAAATTTTCAGTGTAAAAAAAAAATAATTTTTTTGTCTTAAAATTGACTGAAACACGTAAAAAACAAAACAAAAAATTCTACATTTTTGTCCAAAATTCTCCAAGTCCCACCCAGACCCCAAATTTACAGTGTAAAAAAAAAAAAAAAATTTTTTGCCTTAAAATTGACCAAAACGCATAAAAAACAAAAAAAAAAATTTCGGATTTTGGTCCAAAATTTTCTAAGTCCCACCCGGACTCCAAATTTTTCAGTGTAGAAAAAATAATTTTTTTTGTATTAAACTTGACCAAAACGCATAAAAAACAAAAAAAAAATTCCGGATTTTGGTCCAAAATTTTCTAAGTCCCACCCGGACCCCAAATTTTCAGTGTAGAAAAAATAATTTTTTTTGTCTTAAAATTGACCGAAACACATAAAAAACAAAACCAAAAATTCCAGATTTTGGTCCAAAATTTTCCAAGTCACACCCGGACCCCAAATTTACAGTGTAAAAAAAAAAAAAAAATTTTTTTTGTCTTAAAATTGATCAAAATGCATAAAAAACAAACAAAAAAAAAATTCTGTATTTTGGTCCAGAATTTTCTAAGCCCCACCCGGACCCCAAATTTACAGTGTAAAAAAAAATATTTTTTTTTTGTCTTAAAATTGAGCGAAACGTATAAAAAAACAAAAAAAAACATTTTTGGATTTTGGTCCAAAATTTTCTAAGTGCCACCCGGACCCCAAATTTTCAGTGTAGAAAAAATAATTTTTTTTTGTCTTAAAATTGACTGAAATGCATAAAAAACAAAAAAAACAAATTCTGGATTTTGGTCCGAAATTTTCCAAGTCCCACCCGGACCCCAAATTTTCAGTGTAGAAAAAATAATTTTTTTTGTCTTAAAATTGACCGAAACACATAAAAAACAAAACCAAAAATTCCAGATTTTGGTCCAAAATTTTCCAAGTCACACCCGGACCCCAAATTTACAGTGTAAAAAAAAAGAAAAAGATTTTGTCTTAAAACTGACCGAAACGCATAAAAAACAAAAAAAAAAAAAAAAATCCGAATTCTGGTCCCACCTGGACCCCAAATTTTCAGTGTAAAAAAAAAAATTTTTTTTTGTCTTAAAATGGACCAAAACGCATAAAAAACAAAAAAAAAAATCCGGATTTTGGTCCAAAAGTCATAAAACTCGCACCCGGACCCCAAATTTTCGGGGTGAAAAAAAAAAAATTTTTGTCTTAAAATTGACTGAAATGCATAAAAAACAAAAAAAAATACAACCATTTTACAAATAGGCATATAAAAACAGGAAATAGTTACAATAGAATAACAAAGACATGAGTAGCTTAAACAGTAATGAGTTATGATATAAAAAGTACAGTGAAGAATTCTAAATAAATAAACCTGAGAATTTGAGACTTTAAGAATCCAGTTTAAAGAGTGAAATTTGTTTAAAATAGGTTCCCACTGATAATAGAAATTGTCTTACATTCAGTTACAGGTAATAGGAGAATGCCTGTTAGCACATAAATTTTTAGGAACTAAATACAGTTGGAAATTGTTGTAATCATAGTTATACGTCCATTATATAAACAAGAGGGATGTTACATCCCAACGCTCACCTACATTCGCGCTTGATAATGTCGTTCCAATGTAACATGCCTAATATTTAGTTATTATAAATCATTAACTAGGCATCAAATGATTAATGTAGTTTATTTGATGGCTTTGGAAAGTCTATATTTATGCATTTATTATATATCAATTCAACATAGAATCATTGGATATAAAAGCATTTTTTTCTTTTAGAAATGTTTATGATTAAGAATATGAATCGTGAGGCGAGATATTAAATCATAAATAAGAATTAGGAAAGGCTTTCATAAATCACTGAAATTGTAATTGAAGTACATTCATTGGTTAAAGAGGAGTTGCGGTAAAACATTCGTTCAAAAAAGTGACTATAAGTCCCAACAAAAATACATCACATCAACAACTAAAATAAGCCTTAATGTTACTAGTAACAAGTATGAGAAAGTATTGAATAAAAAAAAAAAAAAGTTAAAAATTTTTTTTTTTAAAGAATGTGAATATAAGTCCCAAAAATCCCCCTCACATTCCTCAAATATGCATGTAATAAGGGTGCAACGTTACCTCAATGTAGTTCAGTAACCCATGCGTGCAATATCAATTGCCTGGAAAGACACATAGAAACAGAACTCAGCTTAACACCTCACCTTAACACAAACTTTTAGAACTTAAAATTGAGTAAGTCAGAGAAAAACGTGAACATTGTGACTGAAAAAAAGAAAAGAAATCAATTAAATTTCTGCATACAGTAGGGTTAATACTTACAGTTGTTATTGAAATGAGAAAATAAACAGTAATGAGAGGTGAAGGCACCACAATCTGCACAAAACCTGACTTTAACGCAAATTCTTACTACACCTAAACGCTAATTCTTACAACAAGTTTTGGCAGAAAATCAGCCTCAAATTCCTCAAATATGCATGTAATGAGGGTTAAATATTACTGCAATGGAGTTCAGTAACCCAAGTGTAGAATATTAATCGCCTGGAAAGACACATAGAAACACAACTCACTTAAACACAAAGTTTTCAATGTTTTACAACTTGAAATTTACTAAGTCTGAGAAAAACATGAAAATTTTGACTGAAAAAAAAAGAAAATTTCCGTTAAATTTCTGCTTACAGTGGGGTTAATACCTACAGTTGTTATTGAAATATGAAAATCAACAGTAATGAGAAGTTAAAGCAGCACAATCTGCACAAAAGCTGACTTTGACGCAAAGTCTTACAACACCTAAACGCAAATTCTTACAACTTTTGGCAGAAAATTTTAGGTGAAATTTGGAAAAAAGTCGTAGTATCAGGGTTAAATACTGCTCTGATAGTTCCCTACAACCTACATATGCAATATCAAAGGCCTGAGCCCACTGATCTTTGAGAACTCACCTTAACACCTCACCTTAACACAAACTTTTAGAACTTAAAATTTACTAAGTCCGAGAAAAACATGAAAATTTTGACTGAAAAAAAGAAAATTTCCGTTAAATTTCTGCATACAGTAGGGTTAATACCTACAGTTGTTATTGAAATATGAAAATCAACAGTAATGAGAAGTTAAAGCACCACAATCTGCACAAAAACTGACTTTAACGCAAATTCTACCACACCTAAACGCTAATTCTTACAACAAGTTTTGGCAGAAAATCAGCCTCAAATTCCTCAAATATGCATGTAAAGAGGGTTAAATATTACTGCAATGGAGTTCAGTAACCCAAGTGTAGAATATTAATCGCTTGGAAAGACACATAGAAACACAACCCACCTAAACACAAAGTTTACAAAGTTTTACAACTTAAAATTTACTAAGTCCGAGAAAAACAGGAAAATTTTGAGTGAAAAAAAAGAAAATTTCCGTTAAATTTCTGCATACAGTAGGGTTAATACCTACAGTTGTTATTGAAATATGAAAATCAACAGTAATGAGAAGTTAAAGCAGCACAATCTGCACAAAAGCTGACTTTAACACAAATTCTTACAACACCTAAACGCAAATTCTTACAACAACTTTTGGCAGAAAATTTTAGGTGAAATTTGGAAAAAAGTCGTAGTATCAGGGTTAAATACTGTTCTGATAGTCCCCTACAACCTACATATGCAATATCAAAGGCCTGAGCCCACTGATGTTTGAGAAATTAACCTTAACATTAAATCTTACAATATTGGACACGCCGGATGCCGACGCCCGAGGTTATCACAATAGCTCATCACATCTTACAGATGTAGGTGAGCTAAAAATGAAAGTGTCAATGACACTGTAGCTCAACTTGTCAAGATATGTACATGTATAGTATGTGACACAGCAATGACAAACATCTAGGTAATGACCTGATAACAAATGTACATATAAAGTATTGTAACGGTCTGTACATAAATACTGGCCGTAGCCTGTAACAAATGTATAGGTAAAGTATTGTAAAGGTGGGTGACAGTCAGATGCTAAATAGAAAAGAAATCTTTGAGTCCCAGAGTGGGTCTGACTGAACCCCAAAATATTTGTTCTCATAGCACAGTGATAACAAAGGCACCCCAAAACACTCATTCCTGTCCCAAGGTGAAAACAAAGGTACCCAAGAAGTTTCGTGAAGATCAGTTCATAAATACGAGCTGTATAGAAGTTGCGACAAAAAACTGATTGGACCTAATTTCGGTACAAAATGGCCACTGGCAGCCATCTTGAATTTTGGACCGCACTCAGAAACACTCGTTCTCGTCCCAAGGTGATAACAAAGGTACCCAAGAAGTTTCGTGAAGATCGGTTGATAAATACAGCCTCTAGCCTGGGCCGTATTGACATGCGCACTTACAGTGTATAAGTAGCACTAAATAAATCAAAATTCATCTAATTTGCATAATTTCTGCACGAGAAAAAAACGCGTACTGTATGTGATGTATTCCATTTACTAAACATTCCTACAAAAATTTATTCATATCAGAACTTTCATACAGAAGTTCTGTGCAAAAGACTGATTGCACTAATTTTGGTACAAAATGGCTGCTGGTGGCCATCTTGAATTTCGGACCACACCCAAAAACACTCGTTCTCATCACACGGTGATAACAAAGGTCCCCAAGAAGTTTCGTAAAGACCGGTTCATAAATACGGCCTCTAGCCTGAGCCGTATAGAAGTTGTGTACAAAAAACTGATTAGACCTAATTTCGGTCACTGGCAGCCATCTTGAATTTTGGACTGCACTCAGAAACACATGTTCTCATCCCAAGGTGACAACAGAGGTACCCAAGAAGTTTCGTGAAGATCGGTTGATAAATACGGCCTCTAGCCCGAGCTGTATTGACATGTGCACTTACTGTGTGTAAGTAGCACTGAAAAAATCAAAGTTCATCTAATTTGCATAATTTCTGCACGAGAAAAAAACCCGTATTATATGTGATGTATCCTATGGTACTAAACATTCACACAAAAAATTATTCAAGTCAGCACTTTCATTTGGAAGTTCTGTGCAAAAATCTGATTGCACCTAATTTTGTACAAAATGGCTGCCATCGGCCATTTTGAATTTCGCACCGCACCCAAAAGCACTCGTTCTCATCACACGGTGATACCAAAGGTACCCAAGAAGTTTCGTAAAGATTGGTTTATAAATACGGCCTCTAGCCCGAGCTATATTGGCATTTGCACTTACAGTGCTGAAAGTAACACTAAATACATCAAAGTTAGTCTAATTTGAATAATTTACGTACGAGAAAAAACCCGTATTATATGTGATGTGTCCCATGGTACTAAACATTCATACAAAAATTATTCAAATCAGCGCTTTTATATGGAAGTTCTGTACAAAAAACAGATTTCTGCATCGTCGGTACAAAATGGCGGCTGGCAGCCAACTTGAATTTCGGATCGGACCCCACAACACTCTTTCTCGTCCCACAGTCATAACAAAGGTACCCAAGAAGTTTCGTAAAGATCGGTGCATAAATACGGCCTCTAGCCCGAGCCGTATTGAATTGTTGACAGACAGACGGACAGACGGCCAGACGAACGACGGACAACTGGCCATGGAATAAACTCAAATTTGGCTTCGCCAAAGTTGAGCTAAAAATTATCTAAGTTTTAATCCTTTACACATTTACCTTTAAAATAATTAACTCTTTGCATGCTGCTTGTGGATTTTCCTGCACAGGACAGGATTTCTCTTGTCACTGAAATAAGTATAATTTGGACACATTTAGTCCAAATTTCTCTGTGTAAACTTAATAGATTTTTCACAAATGATTTCTTAAGTTAAATTTAGATGAAAGTTTCATCAAATCTAGTCATGGCTGCTTTAGAGCAGCCAAGACTAGATTTGATGAAAAATATCTTGAAAATACTCAGAAGGTTATCTGATAACACGAACAATGTCAGATTTAAGTCTTAACCCGCCGAATATTTTCAAGATATTTTTCATCAAATCTAGTCATGGCCGCTCTAAAGCAGCCAATACTAGATTTGATGAAAAATTCATCTAAATTTAACTCAAGAAATCATTGGTGAAAAATCTATTCAATTCCCTCAGAGAAATTTGGACTGAATGTGTCGACAAGAGAAATCGTGGCCTGGGCAGGGAAATCCACTAACAGCGTGCAAAGAGTTAATTATTTTAAAGATTAGTTTTTGAATTTTCTAAAAATTTCAACAAAACCATATCATGCGACCCCTCATAGGAATGAGCATCAATTTTTCTTTTTTTTTTTTTGAAAGGGTCATTTTGTAAATTACAGATGTAGCTATTAGTCACATAAAGTGTTAATTAATGTCATCATTCTGAAACAAGTTAGTTAAATCAATTAAAAAGAATGGAACAAAGCTTAAACAATTTATTGATCACGATGATGAGACTGATACAACAAATATATACAATGAATGAAAAACAACAAAAAAATCAACAAAACAACATCAGCATGTGGAATCTGTGTAATCAATCAAGATTTATACACACTTTGGTTTTACCCACAATCTTTGGAGGGATGGGTTTCTGCTGTCTCTCCAATACCAATACAGGCAGTAAAATCAGTCTTTAGATTTTGAAAATGGTAGGTCCGCTGTATACTGCTTGCTACCATTTTAAGTGAAGCACACTACTGTTGAGTCCAGGCCTGAAAATAAGCAGTCTGACATTTGCAAAGTGAGGTCCCCAGAGGGTGAATGTGATGATGCTATCCCATACAATGAACCAATTTATCATCTGGGGACCTCTTTCTGTTTAGTTTTGAGACCCTGATTCATATTGAGGTTCACAGAGGGTAAATTTAGTAATGCTGTGCAGGGTAACATAACTAAATTCACCCTCTGGGGACCTTATTTTGCAGATGACAGTCTGCTTATTTTCTGGCTTGGTTGAGTCCCGACATCAGGAAATTTTTTCAAGGAAAATATCAACGAACATCTGCACACCAATTCACTCCCTGGTGCACAGAAAGCAGGAATTCCCAAAATATTACCCATTTTTTTAAAATAAGCTTTTCGCAGCAATAATGAAGTATGTTTGAGTTCAGTATAATACATGAAATGCAACTTCAGAGGAACAATCATCAGTCAATCAGATGATTCTCCACGAAATCCATGAATGAAAAACCTGTGAGTAGCATAGCATTACTAGCCCTCAACTCATTGCATGTTGCTGGGGGATATTCTTTCTCAGCACAGGGTTTCTCTTGTCTCTGAAATAAGCACAATGTGTGCATATTTAATCATATTTTCTCCCTGTAAATGGAATTCATTTTTTCACCAATCATTCCTCGTGTTACATTTAGAATAATTTTTTATCAAATCTAGTCATGGCTGCTTTAAAGCAGCCATGACTAGATTTGATGAAAAATATCTAGAAAATACTCAGCGCTTTAAGACAGGGTTCGCACAGTCTTGAAAAGTCCTTGAATTTCCGTGTCTGCCTTGAAAAGGCCCTAAAATTGATAAAAGCCTTGAAAAGCCCTTGAGATTTGACCACCAGCCTTGAATAGTCCTTGAATTTGAAAGGGATAAGTAAATAGGTGAGAAAGTACTGTTCATTGTTTGTAAAAAAGTGAAAACATTTGGAACATGACTGCGCACCCCCCCCACCCCCCCCCCCCCCCCACCCAACTTCCTGTGTGATTGTTGAACGTAAATGGGCTTTAGTCGCAAACAGCCGAGGAGGTGTAATTTTCAGTCAGTATTACGGAGCATTACGGATACGGATAAGCATCCAACAACGTGTTTATTCATTCGGAAAGCTTTTGTTTACACAGTTATGTTAAAATTCTTTTGTGATTTCAACCACACATTGGAAAAATTCAAAAGGACATGGGCCGGTGCACATTCTTAAGGAAATGGGTAAGCCAATACAGCTGGGTACAGGAAGTGAGAGACGACAAATATAAAGCGTATTGCTCATGTTGTCGAAAGAAAATTGATCAGGGTAAAATGGGTGAGAGTGCTCTCCGATCGCATTCGAGAAGTGTAAAACATAAAAGTAATGAACAATCAACGGATAATTGTTTTCAACCACTTGCAAACTATTTTTGTGGTAAAACTGAAATTGGAAATAAAGACCAATCCGATTGTTTATCGCGGAAAGCATGCAAAACAGAAATGCTAAATGTAAAAGTTCAACCAGAGTCTGCAGAGGTACAGACACCATTACCAGTTCGGAGTGTCCCAGACTTTGTTCAGAGGAACGATACCCATAAAGCTGAAATTTTATGGACAATTCAGACAGTTGTCACTCACAATTCTTATAAATCAAATGAAAACAATACAAAATTATTTAAACTTATGTTCCCGGACAGCAAGATTGCAGACCGATTTTCGTGTGGTGAGAGAAAAACTGCTTACTTGTGCGTATTTGGCATAGCCGAATATATAAAAGATCTGTTAACGCAAGATGTGACAAATTACATTGTTGTCATGTTTGACGAATCATTAAATAAAAAAGCTCAGTTCAAACAGATGAACTTTAAATTACGTTACTGGAAGGGGAATAGCGTCATGACTATATATCTTGGTTCCCAATTCATGGGCCATGCAACTGCCGAGGATATGGTTAAGCACTTTTATGAAGGCATCTCACATCTTAAAATACAGAATATGTTACAAATATCCATGGACGGGCCCAATGTTAACTGGAAATTTTTTGAGAAAATTAAAAATAACATCAAAAGAGACTATGATGTTGGACTCATTAATATTGGATCCTGCGGTCTACATGTTGCTCATAATGCATTCAAGACAGGTGCTGTTGCCACTGAGTGGAATATTTCTTCAGTATTGTCTAGCTTGTATTATCTTTTCAAAGATAGTCCTGCTCGTAGAGAAGATTTTGAACGGATAACAGAGACTACAGTACTCCCACTTAAATTTGTTTCTCACCGTTGGATGGAAAATGTACCAGTATGTGAACAAGCTATTTCAATATGGACACAAATTACATTATTTGTTAAAAAGGCTGAAAGAAAAGAGATTTCAAAACCAACAAGCAAATCATATCAAGTTGTTGCTGCAGCCACCCAAGACAAGTTGATTTTGACAAAGTTGGAATTTTTCAGAAGTGTGGCACTTCACTTGCAAACTTTTTTACTAAATTACCAAACAGACAGGCCAATGGTGCCATTTCTCTATACAGATTTGACAAACATAATTGAAGGTCTCATGAGAAGAATTTTGAAACCGGAAGTATTAACTGGCAAAAATGAGGGAAAAATCTTAAACATTGATCTAGATGATGACAAGAATTATATTCCATACAACAAGATAGAGTTGGGCTTCTCAACAGAGAGAACTTTGAAGGATGCTGTGAAATCGAAATTGAGTGATCGACAGATATTACAATTTAACCCTTTACCCAACGTAACAGCCAAAACCGGCCAGCGCTATTCTCAAAAATCGCCAATTAATTTTCAAAATATTTTCATTTTTTGTCTCAAAAACATAGGTTATGACCCCTCGTTGGAACGAGCTCGTCGAGCTCGTTCCAACGAGGGGTCATAACCTATGTTTTTGAGACAAAAAATGAAAACAAGAGGCCCCCACGGGGCCTGAAGCGCTCATCTTGTACAGAACACAATTTAAACAGAGTCCAAGAATGAGTCTACATTAAGCAAGCCATCTCCATAGGCTACACTGTCAATCCTTGAGTCCCTCAGGAGTGACAAAAATAATCTGGGCATCATGCCTTTTCTTCAGTTGATCATAAGTAAAATGTAGAGCTCCCCTATGAAGCCCCTTGATACAACCTATGTGGATTAATCTTAGTACCTCTAGAGGGTACTGAATACAAAATTTTTAATTCTTCAGCAAAATGGCCAATTCCGGCTCCCATAGAGAGCCCAAATATTAACCCAGGCTCTTGATTTGAACACAGTTAAATCTGACTTCCCTAGAGATGTTGTGTACTGAATATGAAAGCATTCTGACTGTTGGATCTGAAGAAGAGAAATTGTAAAGAAATTTCTTCGAATTGCACTAAGTTCAAATTTGGGCTACCATAGCGAGCCCAAATATTGACCTATGGATCCGATTTGAACAAACTTGAATCTGACCCCCTTAGAGATGTTGTATACCAAATGTGAAAGCATTCTGACAAGTGAATCTGAAGAAGAAGATTTTTGAAGAAATTCCCTCATATTGTACTAAGTTAAATTTCATGTTCCCATATGGAGCCCAAATATTAACCTAGGCACTCGAATTGAACAACCTGGAATCTGACCCCCCTAGAGATGTTGTATACCAAATATAAAAGCATTCCGACTGGTGGATCTGAAGAAGAAGATTTTTAAAGAAATTTTCTCATATTGCACTAAGTAAAAATTTGGGCTACTATAGTGAGCCCAAATATATACCTAGGAATTTGATTTGAACAAACTTGAATCTGACCCCCATAGAGATGTTGCATACCAAATATCAAAGCATTCTGACTGATGGATCTGAAGAAGAAGATTTTTTTAAATTACCCTTCATATTGAACAAAGATAAAGAAGCCCAAATATTAACCTAGGGACTTGGTTTGAACAATCTAGAATCTGACCCTCATAACAATGATGTATACCAAATATTAAAAGATTCTGATTGGCGGTTCTGAAGAAGAAGATTTTTAAAGAATATTCCCCATATTACCCTATGTTAAAACTTCGGGCTCCTGTAGAGAGCCCAAATATGAACCAATGAGCTTTATTTCTACAAACTTTTATCTGACCCCCCTATGAATGCTGTATACCAAATATCAAAAGATTCTGATGATTGGTTCTGGTGAAAAGATTTTTAAAAATTTTTGCAAATATGCTGACTCAGCATTTTTTCGATGCCCATTACAGAACACCCTAACATAACCGATGACAATTTTTTTTTACCATTCAATTCTACTGGTCGTAAGGATACTTCATACCAAATAAAAGCTCTCTGTTCCGTGGGGTTTGGGAAATATGGGCGTTTGAAAATATTTCTATTTTTAGCTCCCAGGGTTCCCATGGGGATGCGGGAATTTTTTTTTTTGCATGGGTCAAGTACTTATGACCCAATACTACCACAAACCAAATTTGGTTCATACCAGACCATCGGTTCAGAAAATAGAAATTTTGGGCGGGGCCAAAAATCTTACCCCTCCTATTACAAATCCAAATATTACTTTACGAACTTCGTTTGACCAAACTTGATTCTACACCTCATATGGAAGCTCCATAGCAAATATCAAGTCATTGTACACACTGGTTCTTGAGAAGAAAATTTTTAAAATATTTTGGAGCATTTTCCCCCACTCCCTCCCTATGGGGCTGGGCATGCTGAGTTGAACAAAAATGAAATGCCCCTTTGGGACCATCACTCACACAAACTTTCACTTGAATTGGCCCAGTGGCTTTGGAGGAGAAGACCAAAACATGGTGTTGACGGACGCCGGACGACGGACGGGAAGCGATTAGATTAGCTCAGCTTGACTTTGTCAAGATGAGCTAAAAACTAGTTATTCAAGACTTTTGTTTGCAAGTGTCGTCTGCTTTTCATGTTAGGTAAAAGGTTAAAATGGAATGTAGGAGCTTCATTCTCAAGTTGCTGAACAAATTGTTGGAAAAATGTCCAATTACTTTTCAATTTGTTAAATACCTGTCAGCTTTAGATCTCAGGGAGATGGTTGCTGATAGTGTGGGCTGTAAAGAAAAATTTAAAAAACTGTTGACAGTGCTCGTTAACAATATGAGCAAGATTGTGATATTATTATTGAGCAATATTCCCAATTCCTTGACCAGATCCCAGTCATTGGAACAGATATATTTACTGGTTTCCTATGCTATAAAGATGGTATCGATGAATTCTTTTGTAATTATATGTCAAGTGAGCAGTACAGCAAAACCTTGAGTGTGGTGAAAATATTACTCACACTTTCACATCGACAAGCATCCGTGGAAAGAGGATTTTCAGTCAATAAACAAGTGGAAGTGGAAAATCTAAAAAATGAGTCCCTAGTAGCACAACGACTTGTATGTGACTATGTGAATTCCATCAGTGGTGTGTTGAATGTAAATGTAAATAAACAGCTTCTTGCAAGTGCTTCACATTCCAGAACCAAGTATGAAAGATATCTTTTTCAACAGAAGGAGAGAAAGAAAACTGAGACTGAGAAAAGAAAAAGAAAATGTTTAGAAGACGAAATAGACAATTTGAGAAGAAAATCTAAGCAAGCAAAATTGGATACAGATTCTCTAATCAAGATGGCTGATGATTATTCTTTGAAAGCAGAAAAAGAAGGAAATTTGTCTCATGTGGCTCATTCTAATTCTCTAAGACAGAAGGCAAAGAAGAAAATAGAACAATCACATGATTTCAACCTGAAAATTGAGGAAAAACTGAAAAAATTAAAGGAATACTGAGTTGCTATACTGTACAGGGAGGTGCAAATGCTATTTGACTGTCTGCACTCTGGTGTTGAAATGTCCCACTTGTCAAGTGCCAACTTTACATGAATTATAATATTCCTTCTTGTGAAGTCAAGAATTCAACAATTTATATCTTGATTGACAGAGCTCACTGGAGGTCTGTCACCCAAGATATAAGTCGTTGAATTCTTGACTGAGATAAGTTGACATTTGACCAGCAGGACATTTGGACACCAGTGTTCAGAGAGTTAAGTGTACATATTGTGAATAATGAAAATACATATAAGCATGAACTGAAATGGATGAAGACAATTCTGAGTGCACTGTACATATTGTGAATATACATTAGGCATGAAGATCTGAAGTACATGAAAACAAATCTGAGAAATCATGTGTTGTGTCACTGTTTCCATTCAAGAATCATGTACTGCAGGTGAGTTTTATCTTTTTAAACTGATTGAAAAGTAGCCTCAGAAAGCACAGGTGAGCCTAATTCTAGAGGTATTTTTTTTTTAATCTCCAAACCCAGGGGAGACTCCCTCATTGAACCTCCTCCATCTTAGTGCCACTGCAGACACACTTAGCGGGTCTGTGTTCAGAGCCTTGAAAAATAATAAAAAAGGCCTTAAAAAAGCCCTAAAATAGCCTTGAATTTCAATATGGGAATTCTGTATGAACCCTGTAAGAGTTAAAGTTTGTCGAATTACAGCAGAGCCCCTTAATTTGATATCTCTTAACTGAATAACCCTGTTAAATGAATATAATTTCCCAACACAAAACCATTTACCTTACCTCTAGTACATATTTGACCTGTTAATTGAATATAGGTTGTAGAGTGAACTCCTATTAATTGAATAAAAAATCTTGTAACCTTTTAAGAAATTACCCTGACTCTCCCCAGTTTTTTTGTTTATAGACCTATTTGGCCTCAATACATCCAATACAGACAGTTAATCTATTATATATTGTTTGACGGTGTGCAAATCACTCTGTCAAATAAGATATAATAGAACAAATTCTCTGTTTATCTCTTGAAAACAGGAAAATGAAAAAATCTGTTAATTGAATATTCCTGTTAATTGAATAATTTTCACTGGCAAAGTGGCTATTCAAATAAGAGAGTCCTACTGTATATTGTTTATGTACCAATTCTAGGAAAGTGAAGGTTGATTGGTTTGAAGTCTTGGAATGTTACAGTTTATAATTCATGGTGTATTGTCAACATTTTCGTACAAGCATTGTATTACTTGTTCTATTTCCCATGAATAGTTTTTAATCCCTTACAGAAAACACATGACATAAGGCCTAAAAAAATAAAAAATCTGTTTCTCAGGCCCTCCCACATGGTCCTTTTGGATGCCGCATGCTCTCTTTTTATAACCAATTTAAACTTAAAAAATTAATATTAAATGGTTTATGTCGGATATTTTACCCAAGTTAAAAAAATTGATGAATTTGTCCCTTGAGTGCAAGAAGGCTTTGCAATGCTTTAGCATTGCAAAGCCTTCTTGCACTCAAGGGATGAAATACACCACTACCCATGCTATTCTGTAGATTGCGAGGCCTAAAACTTGAACAAAGAACATGAACTTTTGATGGCAAAGAAGTATTTACCGAAATAAAAAATAAAATAAAAAACCGCTCGCCTGCATGCAATTTCACAAGTAATGGCCCGAGAAACAGAAGATCTACTTTGTGTGGCCTAAACATTTTTATTTTTAATTTTTCCCCCCAATTCTTAAAAATTTCAACAAAACAATATCATGTAACCCCTCATTGGAACAAACTCGATGAGATATGTTTTTTAAAATTTTTATACAGCACTATTATTACACAGCAGATGCAAATGATTCGTTAGGTTAGGATTAATTGCCAGGTGGAACCAAAGCATGCTATTGTCTCCTCATTCGTTAGGTTAGGATTAATTGCTAGGTGGAACCAAAGCATGCTGTTGTCTCCTCACAAAAAGTAACAAGAGGTGCACATCAGAGATGCAGGTTGTGAGTTGTGGTGGCAATCGGAGAGTGTTGCATGTCCAGAACCCAGTTATCAATTATATGCCAGTTGTCAAATTTGTTCAAGTAAAAATGCTAATAAGTCCAGAATTTGTAGAAATTAATTAAGGCCATAGCTCTGTAACGAAAAATTGTAACAAAAAAAGAAATGCTTGAGATATTATTGCAAAAGACCTGTAAGGCAAATATTAGTCAATCTGGAGAACTCTTGTTCAAGTTATTGTGCCAACGAGCTCAAAATTTGTAAAAATTTACAAATTACAGCCCATAACTCTGTAACGAAAAATTGCACCGGGCCAGTTTTCAAACTCGCATGCGATATTGTTGCAAAAGACCTGTATGGCAAATATTAGTCCAATTGGAGAATGTTTGTTCAAGTTGTTGTGCTAATAGTGCGAGGATACCTGTTGCCCATCTAGACACACACACTGATCGTCGCCAAACCATAGGTCTCGGTTGTTGACACAACTCAACCAAAAATTGCAGGTGTGATGTTGCACAAGAGAAACAGTTTGCCTCAAATTTGAAAGACGGCAGTAAAATTCCCAACTGGATTGACTATGATTTCTGTGACCTACCATCTATCAGTGTTCCAATCCAAGTCAAAGTCCCTAACATATTGCAGTGGACCATGTCAATGTTTGTTTATTGGGGCTTAACAACACTTTCAATATCCATAGTCAAATCATGTCAGAGAGTTTAATGAGTGGAGGAAGCTGGAGCACCAGTAGAGAACCACTGAGCAGTGGCAAGCAGCTGTCTGACTCTTCACCTTACTACCCCTGTATAAGCAGATTTAGCAGCGGTTGAAAGCAAGTGCTTCATCGACATGGAGTATGCCTTAGTACACAATGCCATGAATTAACCCTTTACTTAACGAATGGCCCACATCTGCCTGCGTAATATGCAAATTGAGCCATTGAAAGAATTAAAATTTTTCAAAATATTTCAACAAAACCATATCATGTGACCCATCATAGGAACGAGCTCTTTCAGCTCGTTCCAATGAGGGGTTATATTATATGGTTTTGTTAAAATTTCTTGAAAATAAAAAAAATTATATTTAAAATAATAAATTTTGATATCGTCTGCATTGGGTAAAAGGTTAAATTAAAAGTTTACGATCGAACCGTCAACATTTCAGTTAAAATCCAATGTTTAAGCCAATAAGCCACCATGCTAGTGAACATTATTCAATTAACAGAAATATTCAATTAACAGGAATTTGATCATTTACCTCTATCCTAGTTATAAACTGAAGATCTTAATTTTAGTATACATTCATCTTGTTTGACAGATTTCAAGGAGCTCTGTCAAACAAGTTATCAGGCCTGAAGCCAGGATCTCAAAATTTTTTGGATGTGGTGTGGCGAGAGTTACAATTTCCCGATAGTGATCCCAAGTCAATGACTGTCAGAACGATATTGACATCTACTCAATATACTTCTTTAATCCTTTATCTAATGAATCTTGTAGAAATGTATTTTGTCATTGTGAATTTGTACTGCTCTGAGTCCAGGTTGTGTGAGGACCCAGAGGATGTATGTGATGTTAAGCACATGTGTCAAGAAGTAAACAAGTTTACAAATAAATTTAGAGGCTTTATAATTAGACTTTATAATTATCAACTCATAAGTAACAATCCATGGTATCGGAATAGTGTCAGAATACAGTTAAAAGTAGAAGTCCTGTCAAGAATAGTGCGCTTATCTAGGCTTAATTGCACGTAGGAATTGCGTGCACTTGCCATCTCGAATAGCATCCAAAGCACGGCAGGTTCTCCTGGTTACTTATAGCAAACACGGGCAATGTTTCAGCCAATGGACCTCCGGGTTACCCGGAGGTCCATTGGCTGAAACATTGCTTATGCACAGGCCATATGTACAAAATTTGATAGCCTTACTGTGGTCATATTGCGTAGATTAACGCGCATATCGACGTGCTATTTGTGCGCGTTTCAGGACAGGACTTTTAGTTTTAACTGTAGTTGTAGGATCCATTGCCTACACTTCATTAAATACACTGTTTAACGTGAAATATAAAAATAGACACAGCCTGTTAATCTGTATATGAGTTCATTATTAAGAGTTGTATCCCTTGGACTGTCAATTCTGTGTAATTCAATTCCAGATTGTAGACATCAATAATCCTAACACACTTTGCCACATTTATCATGGCTACACACTTTGCCACATTTATCATGGCTACACACTTTGCCACATTTATCATGGCTACACACTTTTCCACATTTATCATGGCTACACACTTTGCCACATTTATCATGGCTACACACTTTCAAATTACACCAACTTTACATTCACATTTGAAGGTGAGGATGGGAGGCGTGGATTAAGCGTTTTGAGTGATTTCATCTGGCCAGTGGTCTCCATGGGAAGCCAGAACAGGAACAGATTGGCATGTTGGTATACAGCATGGAGAGGGGGATGGGGAAGGGGTTGAAAGCCGATGAGATATTGAATTGTTTCAAATTTTCAGACGATAGATATCCAAAGTACACTCAAGTAAAGAAGACATTCCAAGGTCATTTTATAGCCCAGAGAAATGTAATTGATGAAAAAGCGCAATTTAACAAATGTAAACAGTTCAAAAGTGAAACAGTTGATGAGTAAATTACAAGATTGTACCAACTTATGTAACATTGTGAATATGGCCCATTAAAAGGAGAACTGATAAATGATAGAATAGGTGTGGCAAAAAGACGCAACAGAAATTGCAAATGGACTGTGAGTAAACTTTAGAAAAAGCCAAAGTTTCTGTGAGACTCAATGAGCAAGTGACAAAAGAGCATGAGACACTCACTAGAGACAGTGAAGAATCTGTGATATGCCCTAAGCTGAAATAGACGGTGAATTCTCATCGTCATGTGAAAAGTTAAGTGAACCCCCAAACACAAATGAAAGGATGAAATAAAAAATTTGAAAACTCAAGATGTTTCAGATGTGGTAAATGCAGAAAATGTGGTATCACTGGTCAGTGGGTCAAATTTTGTAAAAACAAGTCGATTAATTGTTTCTGCAAGGAGTTTGAATCAGACATTGTTACCACTGTACAAACTTATTAAGCAAAAGCAACAAACTTTAGACGAATCAGATGTAACTGGGCCTAAACTTTGGTGTGCCACAGCAGTGCCTGTACACTAAACAGAGAAATTGAAAAACATTATAGATGTTTGAATATGTGTTGATTATACCAAACTGAACCAACCTGTTCAGACAGAAAAATACACAATTCCCAGTGTCAATGAAATCCGAAGCAGAATTCCAGGTGCAAAAGTGTTCAGTAAACTTGACACTACCATATTTACTCTATGTATTGGAACACTCTATGATTTGGGACACACATTTTTTCCAGAAAACTATATTTTTTTTATGCTCCAAAGTTTGGGACATTCAGGAGATTTGTTTCCAGTTGGCCCGTCGCTAGTAGCAGATGACACTCATAAAAAAATTCTTGAGTAACTAAAAATTTTCATTTTATGCTTCCAAAACATAGCTTATGATCCCTCATTGGAACGGGCGCAATGTACTTGTTCCAATGAGGGATCATAAGCTATGTTTTGGAAGCAAAAAATTAAAATATAAAAAAAAAATGGATGGCGATTTTCGATCAGATCAAGACCAGGCTGTGTTCTTTCCCCATTTTCTAAGAATTGGGACACCTGTGAAAATAATTATTTTTAGCTGTCCCAATACATAGAGTAAATACGGTAACTCTTACTTCCATCAAATACGCCTTCCTGCTACATCACAGTTATTAACAATGTTCATTATGCCGTTTAGTAGATATGCTTTCAAGAGACTTCCTTTTGGCATATGCTTCAGACCAGAATATGCACAAAAGTGAGTCTCCCAAATTCTAGACCATGCTGAAGGGGTTGAGATAATTTTTGATGACATTCTTGAACATGCTCCAGACTAAAAAATGCATGATGAATGATTGAAATATGTTTTGAAGTGCTTAGAAAAAAACAAATATCACTCTAAACAAAGATAAGTGTGAAATAAGTAAGTCCTCGGTAAAATTTGTTGGATATATTGTGTTAAAGGATAATTTTGCTGATCCTGATAAAATTAAAGCATTGTCACTTATGCCCCCACAGAGAATGTTCATGATGTAAGGCATTTCCTTGGGATAGTAAATCAGTTAGCCAATTTGACTGCACCAACCAGACAATTGTTACAGAAAGATAAACAGTGGAACTGGAATGAAAATCACGAACAGGCATTTAATAAGAAAAAGCAGATCTGTACTAGTACAGTTAAAACTAGAAGTCCTGTCATGAAATGCGCACAAATAGCACGTTGAAATGCACGTTAATGTATGCGTTATGACCCAAGTAAAGCTACCAAATTCTGTACATATGGCCTGTGTACAAGCAATGTTTCAGCCAATGGACCTCCGGGTAACCCGGAGGTCCTTTGGCAGAAACATTGCTTGTGTTTGCTATGAGTAACCAGGAAAACCTGCCGTGCTGTGGATGCCATTCGATATGGCAATTGCGCGCAATTCTAACGTGCAATTAAGCCTAGAAAAGCACACTATTCATGACAGGACTTCTAGTTTTAACTGTAGCCTTTGTTTGGCTTTATACAATCCAAATTTTGACGAATTCGATGCTTCTGTCGAAGGATTGGGTGCTGCTTTGTTTCAAAAGCAGGAAAATGGTGAATTTAGACTTGTGTTTTGTACATCAAGATCACTCTCTAAAACAGAACAAAACCATGTACCAATTGAGAGGGTGGCCTTGGGAGTTGTTTGGGGTTGCAAAACATTTTCCCAATTATTAACCCTTTACCCAACGAATCGGCCGCATCCGCCCGCGTAATATGCAAATTCAGCAGTTGAAAAAATATTATTTTTCACAAAATTTAAAAAAAACCATATCATGCGACTCCTTGTTGGAATGAGCTCGTCAAGCTCGTTCTAACGAGGGGTCACATGATATGGTTTTGTAGAAATTTTTTGAAAAATTTGAAAATATGATATTAAAAATAATAAATTTTGATATCGTCTGCGTTGGGTAAAGGATTAATTGGTTTACCTAAATTTCACATAGAAACAGACCATAAACCATTGGTGTCTCTTTTTGAAAAAAAAAAGATTTGTTAGCACAACAGATACACAGAGTTTTAAAATAAGGTTAATGAGGTTCAATTTTGTTATCACACATGTCCCCGGAAAGAATTTAATTTCTCTAGGGCTCCAGTTAAATATACATGCAGATCACAAAAGGGTAGCGCAAGAATAGAAAGAGAAGTTAAATCTTTTGTTTCTGAGGTCGTTGCAGCATTGCCAATTATCCAACCATACTTGGCAAAATTGCAACAACAACAGATACTGTAAATGGATTGCCTGAGAAAGACAAATTGTTGGGAGTTCTCAAAGTATATTTCCCCATTCAGATCTGACATTTCTACACATAACATATTGATGAGGGGCTCAAGGGTCATTGTTTCAAGTGAAATTAGGCTAGAAGTTTTAGATATGTTGCATGGAAGTCATGAAGGCATTGTTAAATGTCGAGAGAGGGTCAAATGTTCACTTTAATGGCCTGGTCAAGGTAGCCAGATTTCTGATCTTGTTTATAAATGCTGTGTATGTACCCACGAGGCGGCTGATGTTTTTAAACCTATGATTCCTTCTGAATTTCCTGACCTGACAGAAATTAGCCACAAACGAACATGCTTGGAAAGCCAAGAATCACCTGGTTTTAGTTGAATATAATTCATGGTACTCTGAAAAATGAAACCTGGATAGTCAAATAAGAGTTGATTATTATAATCCCTGATGGGGACGGTGTGGAATGGGAAAATCTCACCCGAGGGCAAGATATTTGGGCCAGACACGAGGCTTGCCGAGTGTCTGGACCAAATATCTTGCCCCGAGGGTGAGATTTTTCCATCCCACACACGTACCCATCAGGGATTATTTTTCTCCCCCCACCATACAGCGGTTACGTTAGCCAGATGTAATTGGCGGTCACGTGCTGATATAATCAACTCATTTCGTATTCGTTGTTTTGAAAAACTAATGACACCATCGGAAAGAGCATGCAAAAGTTATGTATATACCAAAGGTATATACCACAAAATCGATTAGGAATGGTGGCAGATTGAGGGTTGAAGAGTTTTAGAGCATCAAACTTTGATCACACTGCATTCCGATGACGTCAATATGAATTAGTTGGTAGCAAGAAACTGATACGATATGCATAACGTCATAAAAACATTGTACATGTATAACGTCACGTGGGTGGGGGTGGGATACATCTGTCTCTCCCTGCTATCTCACCCTGGATATATGTATGTTACACATGCAGTGGGGGGAGAAAATGCTATCTCTTGTTTGAAAGCCAATTTGGACTGACATGGAATACCAGACACACAAATATCTCATAACAGGCCTCAATTTTCATGCGGTAAATTTGGAAAGTTTTCAAATGTGTATGGATTCAAACATATCACAAGCAGCCCTAATTACAGCCAATCAAATGGAGAAGCTGAGTGTGCTGTGAAAACGGTAAAAATACTTACAAAAAATTCAGGTGATATAAACTTGGCTTTAACCCTATACCCAACATAATGGCCAAAACCAGCCAACGCTATTAACAAAGATCATCATCCAATTTTCATCACTTTTTTCATTTTTTGTCTCAAAAACATGAGCTTGTTCCAATGAGGGTTCATAAGGCCACACAAAGTACATCTTCTGTTTCTCAGGCCATTATTTGTAAAATTGCATGCGGGCAAGCGGTTTTTATTTTATTTTTTATTTCAGTAATTACTTCTTTGCCATCAAAAGTTCATGTTCTTGGTTCAAGTTTTAGGCCTCATAATCTACAGAATAGCATGTGTGGTGGTGTATTTCATCCCTTGAGTGCAAGAAGGCTTTGCAATGCTAAAGCATTGCAAAGCCTTCTTGCACTCAAGGGACAAATTCATCAATTGTTTTAACTTGGGTAAAATATCAGACATAAACCATTTAATTTTTATTTTTTTTAAGTTTAAATTGGTTATAAAAAGAGAGCATGCGGCAGCCAAAAGGACCATGCAGGAGGGCCTGAGAAACAGATTTTTTATTTTTTTAGGCCTAAGCTATGTGTTTGATGCAAAAAATGAAAAAAATTAGTTATAAAAGAATTTTATTTGCAAGTGTCGTCTGCCTTTTGTGCTTGGTAAAGAGTTAATGGCATATGGAGCCACACCTCTTGGTTATGATTACAGTCCGTCGGAGTTGTTGTTTGGACGGCAGATTCATACTACCATCCCAATAGTAGCCATACAGCTGATGCAAAGTTACCAGTCATCGATAAACTGAAAGATTTTGAACATAAATCTAGAGAAAATAGGGAAGTCTGATGATGACAGAAGACATAGGATAAAGGATCAACCAGAAATTCCAAAAGGGTCTCATAAAAAACCTTTAGTTATACAGAAAGGTTTTAAGAGAAATTACATGAGCCCATGTCATATAAAGTAGAAACACCAAATGGTATTGTAAGGAGAAATAGAAAGTTTTTTAAATACTGTTTTTGTGATGATCATAACACAAACATTGATTTGAACGATTGTCTCATTCACGAACCATCCAATAATTAAAGTGACCCCAATAAAAGAAACATATAGAAATCAAAATGTTAACCGTGAGAGGACCCAACATCCTGATATGAACTCATCCCGTATTACTACAGATCCCAGCTTATACAGGATTAAATAGGGTAGGGCTGTTTCAAACCGGTCTCAAAATTGCATCTTTGATATTGTTAGTCTTACAGTATTGTTAGGGTGTTGCCTCAAAAGGGGGATGTATGCTATGTTACGAGTTTCCAAGAGGAGGGGGGGGGGGAGGGGTATGTTATATTGTAAGTTTTCAAGGAGAATGGTATGTTATGTTATGAGTTTCCAAGGAGAATGGTATGTTATGTTATGAGTTTCCAAGGGGGGTGGGGTGGGGTGGTATGTTATGTTATAAGTTTCCAAGGGGGATGGTCTGTTATGTTATGAGTTTCTAAGGGGATGGTATGTTATGTTATGAGTTTCCAAGGGAGTGGTATGTTATGTTACAAGGTTCCAAGGGGGTGGTATGTTATGAGTTTCCAAGGGGGGTGGTATGTTATGTTATAAGTTTCCAAGGGGGATGGTATGTTATGTTATGAGTTTCCAAGGGGGTGGGGTGGTATTTTATGTTATAAGTTTCCAAGGGGGATGGTATGTTATGTTACAAGGTTCCAAGGGGGTGGTATGTTATGAGTTTCCAAAGGGGTGGTATGTTATGAGCTTCCGAGGGGGTGGTATGTTATGTTATGAGTTTCCATGGGGTGGTATGTTATGTTATGAGTTTCCAGGGGGTGGGGGGGGGTATGTTATGTTATGATGTTATGAGTTTCCAAGGGGGGTGGTAAGTTATGTTATGAGTTTCCAAGGGAGTGGTACGTTATGAGCTTCCGAGGGGGTGGTATGTTATGTTATGAGTTTCCAAGGGGGTGGTTTGTTATGTTATGAGTTTCCCAGGGGGTGGTATGTTATGTTATGAGTTTCCAGGGGGGGGGGGGGGGAGGGGGTGTATGTTATGAGTTTCCAAGGAGTATGGTATGTTATGTTATGAGTTTCCAAGGGGGTGGGTGGGGTGGTATGTTATGTTATAAGTTTCCAAGGGGGATGGTCTGTTATGTTATGAGTTTCTAAGGGGGTGGTATGTTATGTTATGAGTTTCCAAGGGGGTGGTATATTATGAGTTTGATGTCGAGCTTTGTATTTTTGTCATTTATGCTGCTCTGTCCAGGTTGTGTGTGGACTCAGAAGATACACATGATGTTAAGCACATGTGTCAAGAAGTAAACAAATTTACAAATAGAGGCTTTATTTAGAATCTTTATAATTATCAACTAACAATCAGGTTTTTTGTGACTCAATTATTGTGTTGAGTTTTCTTGCGCAACTTTAATTTTTAGGAACATTTAGACATTTATTAACCCTGTGCTGGAAAGGTTTGAAGGAAATCAAAAACACAATTTATGGTGAGTTTTAATTTTTCGTTTAGGCCTAAAAAAATAAAAAATCTGTTTCTCAGGCCCTCCCACATGGTCCTTTTGGCTGCCGCATGCTCTCTTTTTATAACCAATTTAAACTTTAAAAAAATTAAAATTAAATGATTTAAGTCTGATAGTTTACTAAAGTTAAAAAAATTGAAGAATTTGTCCCTTGAGTGAAAGAAGGCTTTGCAATGCTTTAGCATTGCAAAGCCTTCTTGCACTCAAGGGATGAAATACGCCACCACCCTTGGTATTCTGTAGATTATGAGGCCTAAAACTTGAACCAAGAACATGAACTTTTGATGGCTAAGAAGTAATTACTGAAATAAAAAATAAAATAAAAAACCGCTCGCACGCATGCAATTTCACAAATAATGGCCAGAGAAACAGAAGATCTACTTTGTGTTGCCTTATCACTATTTCTTACATTGTACCATTCTATCGCAATTATAGATAGCACATGACTCATTACTAAAATATATGTCATCCCTAAAAAATTGTCAATTTATCTCTGAAAACAAATCAAATTTCCAATCATTTTTGGTAACATTTAATCAGCACCTTAAGGGGTGGTGGGGGGGGACTTATTCATCTACAGTCCTGGTAATTCATCCTTGTTTCCTCAGCAAAAAAATAGCTGTGGAAAACTGGTGCTTCTACGGCAATTGTTGTGAAGCCTTTTTGATTGTGTAAAAATCTTCAGGAGGCAGGGCATAGTCTCAGTTGCCATGTATTTGTAGTATGCGGTGAAGTGAAAACTTTCAAGTAACTTTAACATGTGAAAGTAGTTAGAGATACATGTGATGTCATGTGTATGTAATCACAATCAATATGCAGAATCATTCACTCAATTAGATCATGCCAATATCAGGAACCATGTGAATGCTGAGAAAAAATCATGGATGTAAGCAGGGGACTTACTCAATATGTATAGTATGAGTGAAAATAAGATGCAGCATAACCACAAACTAAGTATCTCACTGCTTCTGTGTTGAGAATACCAGAATCTGACATCAGTTTCTGGAAAGCTCTGTATAAATCTGACATCAGTTTCTGGAAAGCTTTGTAAGAGTTTTCCAGAAACTGATGTGAGAATCTGGTGTTATCGACATAGAAGACGAAGAGCACATAGTTCCTGGTAGTTATTCAGCAACTTGTACTGTAATTTGAAGAATAGCAATACAAAGTAGTGCAACCCACATGGTTTGATTCCTTGTGTAATCTGGAAGTTATGCAGTTTCTGCCACCACAAGGCTTTCTGAAGAAACCGTCCTTGGCAGTATTTATGCTGTGGATATTTTTTGTTCCCTCGGCATTTTCCACGGCACTGCTGATTGCTGAGTGTGAATTACCAGGCAGTGGCGTAGATAGCTTTTCGCTGGCGGAGGGGCAAGCCGAAAATTTTCCGACAGACTGAAAATTTTCCGACAGCATAACAACAACAAAAACCCAAACAAACAGAAAGAATCTGTTGTTTACTGCAAATGTACTGAAAATTGGTCTTTTTTACCCAAAATGGCAGGTTTTTATCCCCAAAGCCAGCATTTTAATGTTATTAGGCATAAATTTGCCTAAAAATGGTCCCCAAAAATTTCCGACAAAACTTCTGGTAGGGAGCCTCTGTGCCCTCCCCCCCCCCCCCCCCCTTTATCTACGCCACTGTTACCAGGGCTCCATCTAGTCCAGCACTGCTGATTGCTCAGTGTGAATTACCAGGACAGTAGAAGCCATCCTCGGCAGTATTTGTGCTGTAGATATTTTTCGTTTCCTTAGCATTTTAGTCCAGTACTGCTGATTGCTGAGTGTGAATTACCAGGGCTGCATTTAGTCCAGCACTGCTGATTGCTCAGTGTGAATATTACCAGGGTGGCATGTATGGCTATACCATGACTGCAACACAACAATGAAGTCAAGTTTAGTATTTTGGTTCTACCCTTGCTACCCGTCACTTTAACTCTTAACCCACTGAGTATTTTCAAGATATTTTTCATCAAATCTTGTCATGGCTGCTGTGAGGCAGCCATGACAAGATTTGATGAAAAATTCATGTAAATTTAATTTTAGAAAACTTTGGTGAAAAAATACATTGAGTTTCCAATGGGAAAATCTGATTAATAGGGCCCAAATGATACTTATTTCAGTGGCAAGAGACATCCTGTCCTTGGCAGGAATATCCACCCACAGCATGCAAGGAGATATACCAGCTATTATTTTAACAGTAAAAGAGAACATGTTAGCACATCAAAGAAGGACTCCTCTGCTCCGGGTTTGCAATTATTTAGTTTATTTATTGGGGTTTAATGACACTTTCGACAGCCAGGGCCAAGTCATGTCAGACAGTTTTACAGGTGGAGGAAGCCAGAGTACCCGAAGACAAACAATGGCAAGCAACTGTCAGACTCCCAAACGTCGAGCCTGGAAATAAGCTGTCATCTGCAGAATGAGGTCCCCAGAGGGTGAATTCAGTGATGCTACCCTGCTCTGCAGGGTAGCATCACTAAATTTACCCTTTCTGAACCTCAATCTGAATCAAGGTATCAGGCCTAAACAGAAAGAGGCCTAAACTCCCTCCATTCCTACACAAGTTACAATTTAGTACTACAAGTGAACTGATCACTGTAACAATTTTTTCGCTCTTGCAGATTGAATTGTTCCATGGGGGGTCGTTTGAGTGTTCAAAACCGAAGATTCTATTTACTCTGTCATCTGCAATAACTCTCCAAATCGTGAATTATTCAAAGGTACACCATTCGAACGATACTCTTTAGTATTATTGATGAACAGGGTGCTGGTTGATACTACAGTGTACAGAGATTGATCAAATGACAGGGCTCAGTGTTTTTAAGATTACGTTGTTGGACAATTGTAGGTAAAACATAAGCCATGGGATATTATAAGTAACTATGGTTGTACATTTCAAAGGTAAATGATCTAACTGTTCATTCACCTAATTATATAATGCAATTTAAACCTGACTTGTATCAATTTAAAAATGAGCGACGATCGACTAAAAATAAAAACCATTGACTACCACAACAGTCAATAGTTAATCAAATTTAGATCACAGAAAAAATATTGCAAAATCAAGACTTATTCAAGAAAGACAAACCAAAATAGCAACTGAGATACATGTTTTTCCCTTTTCTATTTCATCACATGACATTGTACTTTGTTGTGGGCAGATTAATGAGTGGAGAGTCACAATCTCATCCAAACTCTCTATCTGCTTTTTGATGTGAAAATCTTGTGTAGATTTTAATTCTTTTTTAAAATTTAATCAAAATTTGAACAAAACCATATCATGTGACCACTCATTGGAATGATCTCTTTGAGCTCATTCCAATGAGGGGGTCACACAATTTTTTTTTTTTTTTATTAGGGTTTAACGACACATTAACAGCCAGGGTCATATCATGTCGGTGACAGTTTTGCGGGTGGAGGAAGCCGGAGTACCCGGAGAGAACCACCGAGCAACGGCGAGCAGCTGTCAGCTCTCCAACATCGTAACTCTAAACTCTGCACCGCGGCACAGGCAGGGTTAGATTGGTTGAAGACATGCACACCTTCTACATGCAGTACGGCTTGGTACACAGCATCATCGTGCCCCCAGGTAGGCAATTGGGGTTAAGTGCCTTGCCCAAGGACACAATGCGGGAGCACGAATCAGTCGCTGAAATGGTCACCCATCCAACTACTAATCTCACTTGACATTGCTTAACTTCGGTGATCTGACGAGAACCGGTTACCGAGACGTCACTGCGCCCCCCAGGGGTCACACAATATAGTTTGGCCAAT
This sequence comes from Pictodentalium vernedei, assembly GCA_031216915.1. Lineage (NCBI taxonomy): Eukaryota > Metazoa > Mollusca > Scaphopoda > Dentaliida > Dentaliidae > Pictodentalium > Pictodentalium vernedei. The sequence continues at coordinate 540,722,696 of CM062293.1, forward strand.
ATTTAAAAAAAAAAATTATTTGTTTCAACTGTTCAATTTGTAAATTACGCAGACAGAAGAAGCCTCCAATTCGTTAGGTAAGGGTTTAGGAATATGATTTTTGGAAATAGAAAACTCAAAATTATTCAAGGACCATAACTCTTAAGTCCACTGATTAATTTTACGTTAATAATTACTATTTTATTACTGTCCAAAGTGTGATTTACTGGGATTTCCGGGTTTGATTATAAACGATAACTTCATAAGTGATTTATGCAATCAACTATTGTGTCATGTATCCGTGCGCACAATCGAAGATGCTTTGCCGTGGATGTAATGGGGACTTCATTGTTCTGTTTTTTTAATCCTTTACCTAATATGAAAAGCAGACGACACTTGCAAAAAAAAAATTCTTAGCTATTATTTTCATTTTTTGTCTCAAAAACATAGGTTATGATCCCTCACTGGAACGAGCTCAACGAGCTCGTTCCAATGATGGGTCATAACCTATGTTTTAGTGACAAAAAATGAAAATTAATTGGCGATTTTTGAGAATAGCATTGACCGTTACGTTAGGTAAAGGGTTAAATAATATAATTATCATTAATAATGTAAAGTAATAAACAGAGTAATCACTTGACTGGACTGGTTACGTGAAATAATTCATTCGTGGTGAGGGACTATATTGTAAAACACTCGTGCGCATTCGCGCACTCGTGTTTGTACAAAGTCCCTCACCTCCCATGAATTATTTCACATAACCAGTCCAGTCAAGCGATCACTCTTTATATATACATGTTCACAACTATAAATGACTTAACAACTTAACAGTGTTTCTAGATCATTGTAGGGTGACTGTACAACAATAATGTAAAAACCACTATCAAGATAAAGGCATCCTTCTAGAGTTGCAAGGTATTGGAACTATCATGATCCCCGATGAGTCTGGAGGTGAGATGGGGAAATCTCACCCAAGGGGCAAGATATTTGAACCAGATCCGAGGCTTGCCGAGGGTCTGGTTCAAATATTTTGCCCTGAGGGTGAGATTTCCCCATTCCCACCTTCAGACTCATCGAGGATGATTTTTCTCCCTGCACACGAGGATTACTACATCATTATAGATAATTGGCGGTCACGTACTGACATACCCAATTTATCAAGTCATAGTCCTTTCGAAAAACGAACAATTTCATCGGAAAGATCGTACAAAAGTTAGGTATATACCATAGTTATATACTAAAAAATTGATTTGTAACGCTGTCCGTTAAGGGGTTAATGAATCTGCGTGTGTCAAACTTGAATGTGAAGGGCATTGTGGGATTATTGATCAATCGAAAATTCGCGCAGTGATATTATTAAATCTGCAGGGAAACATGGGGTTGAAACAAATCAACATTGTTGATTTTGAATGGCACGTGGATTACATGCGGGAAATCGTGAAGCCATTTTAAAAATATGCAAATGAGTTTTAAAAATATGCAAATGAGTATGTCAAGTGGGGTGGGTGGGATAGAAATATCCCACCCTGCTGTCTCACCTGGGGCACGCATATGTTTCACGTATAGTGGGCAGAGAAAAAAATATACCACGGTATCAAAGTAAATATACCATGGAATATCAAAATATTGAATAATTTGATTCAATCATCGAACTGGCAGAGGACTGCGGTTCTGTTGTGGTTATTAGTGTTCAAATAATTTGATAAATAATGTTCTTATTTTTTACAAATAAACAGTTGAGACTTAGACACTTATTATCAATAAAACACTAACAAACATTTATGGAATAAAACTGGGTTTTATTGTTTGTGTAAAACAAACAAAGATCGGCACACTTAAGGGGCTATATAAGTAATGGAATTTTGTTTATTTTGAAATTCTCACCTCTGATATTCTTTAAATTCAGATTAAATATACACAAATTATACATCAAAACGAAGGTTGTGATGTATAGAACATGAAACACATATGTAATCAACTCATGGAGCTGACAGCAGGCGCCAGTGGTTCCTGGAAATCTGCTATCGTATTCGTACCAGAACTGATAATAAAATAATATTTCGCAAAAACTCGTGGCCGAATGTGCTTCTGATATTCAATAACAAAGCTGAGCATTCAAAACACTTTCGAGGGCAGCGATAGGAATGCATTTTGGAAAACGACAACACTGTCTGCATTTTTATTGAAGATGGTTTCCATGCTCGACAGACATGCGCAAATCACTCGATACCACGAATTTCCATCAAAAAACAAAATCGTAATTCTAAGAAATTTCAGCAGGTATCATAATACCTTGCATTGAATATGGCAACTGTGCAGTCTCTAGCTAATAACAGTATACTGTATTAAGGCGATCTTTCTCATTATTTGATTTTAGACGGCATTGTATATAAATGCTTTTTCCGTCCGATGATGTCGACCAGAAATCGAAAGTAAATTCATATGTAAACAAAAGCAATTGTTTGGGAATTTACCCCCATGCAGCTCTGTTGCTGTGTTTTGAAGAATTTTGATATCCTAGCTTTGTTCTTGGATATGTAAAGCACACTTGGCCACAGGTTGTTCTCATGAAGTATTATTAAATTATCAGTTCTGGTACGAATACAGTAGCAGACTTCCAGGAACCAGTGGTGCCTACGGTCGGCACTATGAGTTGATTACACATGTGTTTCGTGTTCTATACATCTCAATCTTCATTTTGATGTACATTTTGTGTATATTTAATTTGAATTGAAGGAATATCAGAGGTGAGAATTTTCAAAATAAACAAAATTCCATTACTTATATAGGCCCTTAAATGAAATGTCAACAATATTTCACAATTCTAATTCATGACCTTATGTCATGAATATTAATTAGCTGGGGTCAGAGAGACATGTGATCTCAGTAAATTAGTTTTTAATATTCATTTGAGTACGTTTTGTTGACGTAAATATTTTAGTATTTTTGTTTCTTTCCTCAGTTTTGATTGTGGTTGTTGGTTAACTGAAATGCATGCAGAAACAAAATATAACTTTTGAATGTGAGTAAATTAATGGAAAATAAAAATGAGAACTGTGATGCTGTTTTGCTCAATACCACCGTACTGCCAGTCATATTCCCTAAGTTCCAACTTCAATTTGTTATTTTAATCTTCTCTTTGAGTTCCACGGTTGTACTGCACGTTTCCATGGCCATATTAGTAAGCAATGTGTATCTTAGAAGTTATGATGAGATTCCATAATAGCATAATTACCGTTTGTTGTGTTTGATCATCTTGGTATTATGCTATACCGGGTTAATACTGGATTTTCGGTATACCAAATATTTTATTTACTCATGGTAATGGTACTGTATGGTTTTCAATACCGAAAACATTTGATATATTGAAATACCGTGCAAATCTACATCCTACCAGTTGAGTTCTTATCAAAAAATATACTTTGGACAACATATTTAGAGCAATATAAAAGAGACAGTCTGTGGCTGTATGGAAAATATTTGAACACTAATAACCACAACAGAACCGCAATCCTGTGGCAGTTCGATGATTGAATCAAATTATTCAATATTTTGGTATACCATGGTATATTTTCTTTGATACCATGGTATATTTTTATCCCAATACCGTACAACTCTAGAAGGATGTACTTATCTTCATACAGTAGAATTCTCTTAATTGAATATCCATTTTGCCAGTGAAAATTATTCAATTAACAGGAGTATACAATTAACTGGGATTTGGTCAGTTTCCTGTGTTCTGGAGGTAAACTGAGCATTTATTCTATTATATCTTATTTGACAGAGCTCATAGAGCTCTGTCAAACAAGATAGAAGAGAATAAATGCCTGCATTGGATGTAGCAAGGCCAAAAAGGTTGATAAATAAGGGGAATTTGGTGCATGTCAGAGTAATTTTTGCGACATATTACAAAAAATGAATATACAATTAACAGGAGTTTACTCTACAACCCATATGCAATTAACAGATCAAATTTTTACTGAAGGTATTGTAAATGGTTTTGTGTTTGAAAATTATATTCAATTAACAGGGATATACAATTAAGTGGGCTTCCCTGTAGTAGTTTTTACATTATTGTTGACAGCCTGTACAGACATCCAACAATAATGTAGAAACACTGTTAAGCCATCTACGGTTGTGAACATGTATATATTATATAGTAATTATTAATGCAAAATTCAGGGTTAAAGTGTCTTTCTACGATTAAAAAATGCATGAAAACTGATGGGAAAAATGCAATGAATTATCTTTACTATGAAAACAAACTTTCACTTTCAAAAGGGCAGCTTGACTGAACTATCTTTTTGTTATCAAATAAACTTGAGTCACTTTGAAAAACATTTGTCTCCCTCTTCAAAATCAATTCAGAAGATTCATCCTCCGGGTCTTCCAAACGCACAACCTTGTGTTTTTTACGTCTTTTCAAATTACTAGGAGTGTAGAAGCAGTCCAAGTCATTGTCTTTTAACGTTGCTTCAGCTGCCATAAATTTTTTATCAGAAGTTATATTATGTTCTGGTTTATCAAAACTGTCCAAACAGTCTTTATTGTTAGTTTTGGATTTTACAGGAGGCTTCCTCTTTTTTGGCACAGAATTGTCTGCAAGGAAAATATTGTCTATTTCCGAAAAATTAGCAACAACATTAAATTTTGATTTAAAATTTGTTGATTTTTTTGGTGTTCCCATATCCTGTATGAGTTCCTCAATTTGATTATTACCATCAACACTACTTTGATAATTAAGAGGATAATCTTCACTTTTATCCCTTACTATTGTACATGTCTTTGTCGACTGATTTGAGAATAAGTCTAGAGAAGCAACATTTTGATTACTTTGCTTTTTCGGTGTCGACCTTTTATTAATACCGGCTGGAGATGTCTTTATTTTTTCAACATGCGATTTATTTCTACGCCTTATTTGTGTCTCAACAGCAAGTGATGGATTTCCAACCTCCAGGCTTGAAAGTTCTTCTTGAGATGCATTGGGCAATACATCTTCTATCTGATTTTGATATTCAGCACTCTGTGTTTCACTGAACGCAGCATCCATAAATGTAGCACCCATAGTTCTTTTGGCTTTAGATTTACTGTGTCGTGTCTTCTTAACTGCCTTTTTAGACTTGAACTCTACAAAAATAGAGTATTAACAACATGATGTGGAAGTTGAAAAATTCTGCCTGGAGAATCCTTTTACCCCTTTACCCAACGCAGACGATATCAAAATTTATTATTTTAAATATAATTTTTAAAAATTTTTAAAAATATTTCAACAAAGCCATATCATGTGACCCCTCATTGGAACGAGCTCGACGAGCTCGTTCCAACGAGGGGTCACATGATATGGTTTTGTTGAAATTTTTCGAAAAATAATATTTTTTCAACTGCTAAATTTGCACATTACGCGGGCGGATGCGGCCAATTCGTTGGGTAAAGGGTTAACCATTTACCTACTGATTTGTCCACATATGACCACGTAACTTACCAATTCCGCTGTTGAAAAAATATTTTTTTAGAACAATTCAAACAAAACCATATCATGTGATCCCTCATTATTAACAAATGTCTTTAAAATTTCATTATTTGGGGAATGTTTGCTTCCAAAACATAGACTAAAACCCTTCAATGGAATGAATGTGCTGAGCCCATACTGATGAGGTTGTCACAAGCGGTGTTTTTCAGACAATAACTTAAAATTTTTCATTACTCAAAATTTTGTTTGGCAAGTGTTGTCTTCTTAAGGGTTAACTTAACAATTATTAATTGAAATAGAATATGCTTTCATGTTTGGAATTCATTTATAAAAACCTTTGCAGAATTCATTCCAATGTAGGGTCATAAGCTTTTTGAGAATAGTCCTGGTTGGTTTGGAACTTAACATCAAGTATTATTTATTGGTGTTTAAGGTCACATACTTATGCACAATGGCTAATCATGACCGTGACAGTTTTATGGGTGGTGGAAGCTGGAGTACCCGGAGAGAACTACCGAGCAAAGATCTGTCAGCTTTTCAACATTCTAACTCTGTTCAAGCAGGGTTACAGCGGTTGAAGACATGTGCACTATCGATGTACAGTACACCTTAGTACACAGCGTCATCATGCCCCCATGTTGACAACCGAGATAAAGTGCCTTACCCAAGGACACAATATGGGTCATCCCGGACGGGGATCAAACTCGGAACCTCTAGCACAGAAGTCCAACAGTCTACCATTGAGCCACATCGCTCCCGTAAAGAGTCCGATATGGACGGGATTTTTAAACAAGAGGCCCCACGTGGCCTTAATCGCTCACCTGACAAAGTGACTCTAAGAAGTATTTTAGGTCACCTTCACCATGTCATGCCTCATCAACATTAACTGGTTGAGTGATAGATTTTGTTTGAAGTTCAACATTTGTTACCTAAAATTAGTTTTATTTAAAATCATTGGTGTGTGGCCAATCTCCAATGATTTTTAATAAAGCAAATTTATCTTTATCTTTAGCATGAAGCACAAACAAGGAATGTGAAGAGATAGCCTTGGACATCTCTCCCCAACTGTGGATATCTTCCATGTGCTACATGTACATATTTGCATGCAAGAAAACAAAAATTTTCACAAATTTTCCAAAATATTAGTTTTTTTATCATCATTGGAACAAGCTCAAACAGCTTATTCCAATAGGGGTATGGGAAGATCAGGTATATTTTTGAGACAGAAATGTGAATATATAAATAATGGTGTTTTTTTGTGAATGATGCTGGAGAATTTTGCGTAAAGATATGGTAAATGGTTTGTTCTAGATACAGAATGATGCAAAAGTATTTAAATTTGATTAGGCAAGTTGTTCCTATAATGCATTTAAAAATTGAAGTAACTGTTTTTTTGCTGCCGAACTTTTAGATGTGTGTGTCTCTGTGTGTGTGTGTGTGTGTGTGTGTGTGTGTGTGTGTGTGTGTGTGTGTGTGTGTGTGTGTGTGTGGGGGGGGGGAGGGGGGGGGGTAAGAGTGTTCTTGCAAACAAAATTCCGGAATAAATGGAAAATTTTATTTTTTGTGTGAAAGACATAGTGCGTGAATGTTGATTGGAACAAGCTTAGAGAGCTCATTTTAATGTGAAGTCATAAGGCTGTGTTTTACGTACGAAATTCTGGAATAACTAAAAAATTGCTTTTTTGACTCAAAAAGCATGGTGTGCGACCTCTCATTGGAATGAGCTCAAAAAGCTCATTCCAATGGGGTATTTACAAGCGATAAGTACATGTATGTTTAAGAGACAAAAATTAAAATTTGAATAGCGATTTTTGCGAAGAATGCTGACAAGTTTTGGCAGTTATGCTGGTAAAAAGGTAAGATATGCAAAGTGGTTGTTTTTTAGAGGCGACATTTAATTAAGGGGAATTAACCCTTGATTACTGAGGTAACTTCCAAAAGTACTGAAATTTCATGAAGCAATGTGAATAACAGACAACAGTTGCCTAAAAATTTCATGAATAACTAAAATTTTTATTCTTTTGTCTCGAAAACATGGCATATAACCTTTGTTGGAATGAGCTGAATGCGTGTGTTCCAATGAGGGGTCATAAAATTTGAACGGAGATTTGTGTGAATAATGCATTAGTACTGCTAGATTTGGGTAAACGGTTCACCCTGGATACCACCCCTTCTATAGTAGATCTTTTCTGCAAATTTTGTCTAAGATTCTATCAACTTTACAAATAAATACGTTCATGAATCACAATCAGATCCACCTCACAATGTTGCATACCAAATATCAAAAGATTCTGCCTGCTGGATCTGGAGAAAAAGATTTTTTAAGAAATATGCCTGAAATGCACTAAGTTAAAATTTGGGCTCCTATACGGAGCCCAAATATAAACCCAGGGGGCCGATTTGAACAAACTTGAATCAGATCCACCCCACAATGTTGCTTACCAAATATGAAAAGATTCTGAAGCTGGATCTGGAGAAGAAGATTTTTTAAGAAATTTGCCTGAAATGCACTAAGTTCGAATTCAAGCTTCTATAGTGAGCCCAAATATGAAACTAGGAAGCCGATTTGAACAATCTTGAATCAGATCCACCCCACAATGTTGCATACCAAATATCAAAAGATTCTGCCTGCTGGATCTGGAGAAGAAGATTTTTTAATAAATTTGCCCGAAATGCACTAAGTTCGAATTCGAGCTTCTATATTAAGCCCAAATATGAATCCAGGGGGCCGATTTGAACAAACTTGAATCAGATCCACCCCGCAATGTTGCATACCAAATATCAAAAGATTCTGCCTGCTGGATCTGGAGAAGAAAATTTTTTAAGAAATTTGCCTGAAATGCACTAAGTTCGAATTCGAGCTTCTATAGTGAGCCCAAATATGAATCTAGGAAGCCGATTTGAACAAAGTTGAATCAGATCCATCCCACAATGTTGCATGCCAAATATCAAAAGATTCTGCCTGCTGGATCTGGAGAAGAAGATTTTTTAATAAATTTGCTTGAAATGCACTAAGTTCAAATTTGGGCTCCTATACTGAGCCCAAATATAAACCCAGGGGGCCGATTTGAACAAACTTGAATCAGATCCACCCCGCAATGTTGCTTACCAAATATGAAAAGATTCTGCCTGCTGGATCTGGAGAAGAAGATTTTTTAAGAAATTTGCATGAAATGCACTAAGTTCAAATTCGAGCTTCTATAGTGAGCCTAAATATGAATCTAGGAAGCCGATTTGAACACACTTGAATCAGATCCACCCCACAATGTTGCATACCAAATATCAAAAGATTCTGCCTGCTGGATCTGGACAATTATTTATTTATTTATTTATTTATTGGTGTTTAAGGTCACATACTTATGCACAATGGCTAATCGTGACCGTGACAGTTTTACGGGTGGAGGAAGCCGGAGTACCCGGAGAGAACCACCGAGCAACGACGAGCAGCTGTCAGCTCTCCAACATCGTAACTCTTAACTCTGCACCACAGCACAGGCAGGGTTAGATTGGTTGAAGACATGCGCACCATCGACGTGCAGTACGCCTCAGTACACAGCGTCATCGTGCCCCCATGTAGGCAATCGGGGTGAAGTGTCTTGCCCAAGGACACAACGCGGTTGCCGCAGGTGGGATTCGAACCGAGGACCTCTCGGCTTGCAGCCTGCACCTCTACCAACTGAGCCACCGCGCCCCCGGATCTGGACAAGAAGATTTTTTAAGAAATTTGCCTAAATGCACTAAGTTCAAAATCGGGCTTCTATACTGAGCCCAAATATGAACCCAGGGGGCCGATTTGAACAAACTTGAATCAGATCCACCCTACAATGTTGCATACCAAATATCAAAAGATTCTGCCTGCTGGATCTGGAGAAGAAGATTTTTTAAGAAATTTGCCTGAAATGCACTAAGTTCGAAATTGGGCTCCTATACTGAGCCCAAATATTAACCCAGGGATCCGATTTGAACAAACTTGAATCAGATCCACCCCACAATGTTGCTTACCAAATATGAAAAGATTCTTCCTGCTGGATCTGGAGAAGAAGATTTTTTAAGAAATTTGCCTGAAATGCACTAAGTTCGAATTCGGGCTTCTATAGTAAGCCCAAATATGAATCCAGGGGGACCGATTTGAACAAACTTGAATCAGATCTACCCCGCAACAATGCACAGCAAATATCAAAAGATTCTGCCTGCTGGATCTGGAGAAGAAGATTTTTGAAGAAATGTGCCTGAAATGCACTAAGTTTGAATTCAAGCTCCTATACTGAGCCCAAATATGAATCTAGGGAGCCGATTTGAACAAACTTGAATCAGATCCACCCTACAATGTTGCATGCCAAATATCAAAAGATTCTGACTGCTGGATCTGGAGAAGAAGATTTTCAAAGAAATTTGCCTGAAATGCAGTAAGTTCAAATTTGGGCTCCTATACTGAGCCCAAATATAAACCCAGAGGGCCGATTTGAACAAACCTGAATCAGATCCACCCCACAATGTTGCATACCAAATATCAAAAGATTCTGCCTGCTGGATCTGGAGAAGAAGATTTTTTAAGAAATTTGCCTGAAATGCACTAAGTTCGAAATCGGGCTCCTATACTGAGCCCAAATATGAACCCAGGGGGCCGATTTGAACAAACTTGAATCAGATCCACCCTACAATGTTGCATACCAAATATCAAAAGATTCTGCCTGCTGGATCTGGAGAAGAAGATTTTTTAATGTTTTTCCCATTGCCTACAGTGTTAAAAAGTGCTGACTCAGCACTTTTTCAAAGTCCCGAAACTGTACCCTATGATAAAACCGATGGCAATTTTTTTTTACCAATCCTTTCTGTTGGTCCTAAGGAAGCTGCACACCAAATAAAAATTCTCAGTGCCGTGCAGTTTTGGAGATATGGGCATTTTAAATTTTTTCTATTTTTAGCTCCTGCGGTTCCCACGGGGCTGCGGGAAAATTTTTTTTTGCATAAATCAAGTACTCATGACCCAATAAGCCCTCACATAAAATTTGGTTCAAATCAGCCTCTCGGTTTGGAAAATAGAAATTTTGGGCGGGGCAAAAAATTTTGCCCCTCCCATAACGACGCCAAGTATAGCCCCACAAACTTCTCTTGAACAAATCTGAGTCTACACCTCAAAAGGAAGCTGCACACCAAATATCAAGTCTCTGCTACTGCTGGTTCATGAGAAGAAGATTTACAAAGATTTTGGTGCCCCTTGGGGGCGTGGCACCACTCAGGAGGAGGGGCAACTTCATTTGAACAAATCTGAATTGGCATTAGGTAATAAACATTTAGCCAACATTTGAATAAAATTGGGCTAGTGGTTTAGGAGGAGAAGTCGATAATGTAAAGTTAACGCCGGACGGACGACGACGGACGACGGACGACGGACGACGGACGCCGGACGACGGACGACGGACGATGGACAGAAAGTGATTAGTAAAGCTCCCCTTGAGCTTCGCTCAGGTGAGCTAAAAAGGCTATACAGTGTACTGAGTTAGCTAAAGTCAGTTAAAATTCTTTGTAAGGCCTAAAGAGGTTAAAATCTGTTTCTCAGGCCCTCCCACATGGTCCTTCTGGCTGCCGCATGCTCTCTTTTTATAACCAATTCAAACTTAAAAAAATAAAAATTAAATGGTTTATGTCTGATATTTTACCCAAGTTAATAAAATTGATAAATTTGTCCCTTGAGTGCAACAAGGCTTTGCAATTCTTTAGCATTGCAAAGCCTTGTTGCACTCAAGGAATGAAATACACCACCACCTATGCTATTCTGTAGATTATGAGGCCTAAAACATAAAACAAGAACGATTTTAATTGCAAAGAAATAATTAAAAAAATAAAAAATAAAATAAAAAAAACTCATGTCCTCATGCAATTTTATAAAAAAAAATGGCCTGAGAAACAGAAGATCTACCTTGTGGGGCTTAACCAGAAAGTGTGACCAAAAAGTTAGTTAAAATTTTTTATAACCAGAAAGAGTGACTAAAATGTTAGTTAAAATTCTTTTTAACCAGAAAGTGCGACTAAACATTTACTTAAAATTCTTCATAACCAGAAAGTGTAACTAAAACGCTAGTTAAAATTATTTATAACCAGAAAGTGTGACTAAAAAGTTAGTTAAAATTCTTTATAACCAGAAATGTGCAAAGTCACACTTTCTGGTTATACAGAATTTTCATTATGGTAACTGTCATAATACACACTACATTTATTTATTTATTGGTTTATAAGGTTACATATTTCTGGACAATGGCTAATAATGACCACAACATGGAGATCATACAAAGTTTATAGCTATATTGAACATTTTAGAGAACTTCCATCTCAGGCATTAGTGACCAGGTCCTTTTTTATCAATAAAACACAGATTGTTTACCACAGTAAATAAGCACTGCTTCCCACTGGAGGGGGGGGGGGGGGGTCATACACTACATGAAAATATTCGCTCACTAAGGCTGTGTAATGCAGAGGGTTAGTTGCACAGTAGAGATTATAAGTTATTGTGATTAATTGACGGTAACATGGTCTGAGGTTAGCGGCTTGGAACTTATGTTCAACCGTAAATGATACGCATCTTGGTTGAACATACGCTCCGAACTGCAAAGCTCCGACCATGTTACCGTCAATTCATCACAATGACGTATATGTTCCAATTAGACACTCCCCATAGCCCAAAACCTACACCGTGAAACACAAGAGGCTTATTTGCTGAACTTGTGATCGTTAAAAAGTTGCCTTGTTCAAGGCAACTTTTAACGATCACAGGTTTAGTAAATAAACCTCCTGTGTACCCACGATGCCACTGGATAAATAATCAATAAACCAGATAAAACTCATTCCATCTTAGTTCAAACCGTAAATCGGTTTGTAATTTAAACAACACTTGATCCGAAACACAGTCTGCTGCACGTGTGAAAAATCCAGCAAAATATAGCAGCTTGCTAGTCACTCCGTTGAGGAAGCATCACGAAACGGGCCCCGTCATTTCAAATATTTTGCATTGTGACATCAGACAGAAACCTTTGCTACTGGAGCCATAAACATAAAAAAAACTACACCAGCTATTATCCAATCAGAGGGCAAGAATTTTACTCTTATTGGAACATGCTCTTATACTCGGAAATAAAAGAGTAAACTAATCATGTTGATTACACAGATTTAGTTGGTAAGCTAACATACACTGTCTAACCCTAGACATACACAGGCTAACCATAGGCATTCACTCCCTAAACCAAGACATACATGGGCTGACCAGCGGCATTCACCGCCTAACCCTAGACATACACAGGCTGACCACAGGCATTCATTGTCTAACCCTAGACATACACAGGCATTCATTGCCTAACCCTAGACATACATGGGCTGACCACAGGCTGACCATAAGCATTCATTGTCTAACCCTAGACATACACAGGCTGACCACAGGCATTCACTGCCTAACCCTAGACATACACGGGCTGAAAGTTAAAAAATTTATAGTAATTTATATATTTTTTATACTTACCAATGACCCAGACTTAGCTGGTGCTAACTCCAACAAAACCAGGGCCAAACACAAATTTTGCCCCCCAATCCCCAAAATTTGCATCCAAAACAAAAAGAAATCATGTCCTAAAGGACCTCCATAGTACGCCTCTACTGTGCATGCGCAGTGACGCAGTCGTCCCGAAATTGGCGCCAATTATCATTCTTACTGGCAGTGCCTGGTCAGCGCTATGTACTCAGCGGGGAGGCAAGAGTTCCCAACTCCAGGGAGGGCCATCCCCGCCTGGGTCATTGGTAAGTATAAAAAATATATAAATTACTATAAATTTTTTAACATTTTTATACTGTACCAATGACCCAGACTTAGCTGAATAGTAAACAGGCTGGAGGGCCTAGGACATAGAGGAAAATCCAATAAGCTCAACTATATAGTAAAGAGGTAACCCCTTAAGGAGAAAAGGAGTATTAGGCTTTACATGTATCTTTCTTATTTAATATTAAATTAGAAAGATACACTACCCTTAATAATTGAGCACAATAACATTCATGTTCTCTATTAACATCCAGTATAACCCTTATACTAATTATTTTTAAAGCAAGCCAATAAATAAAGTAGTCCAGAGAATTGAGACTCTTTATAATCATTTAAAAGTGTCCGAGTATTGTATATTAAAGCCCGTTTGACACTTGACATATACAAATGCTTCACACCGAGCTACACTTTAAAAATAAGACATGAATGAAATTAAACATTAATATTACACTTTAAAACCATCCCAGAAGCGACTCAGAAATACTGACTTGGAGGAGGCATTCCCTTGCTTTTCACTATAAAGCAGGTGACCTAAGGGAACACCCGCCCCCCCCCCCCCCCCCCCCCCTTCCCCTTGCCCTGGGTCAAATAGCCCAGAGCGAAGAGGGCAGCCGGACGGAGTCACTGCCGGAACAGAAAGCCTGCATAACTATAGTTGCAACTGTTTAGTGGACGACATTCTGAGCAACAGATAACGGACCTGAAATGGACTCAATATTTCTGAGATAAAAATTCGTAAATGTGGATGGCTGAGACCAATAAGCAGCCTTCATTAAATCTGTAATAGCAACACTATTAGCATAAGCCCAGGAAGTAGAAAGAGCTCTTACTTCATGAGCAGAAATCTTAAGCACAGACTGCTGAGAAGAAGATAAATCTTCATAAGCAGTACGGATAGTTAACTGAATCCATCTAGCAATAGAATGGACTGAAATGTCCTTTCTATTAGGCATCAAAGACAGAAAGAAACGTTTCCGTCCCTTTCTGATAAACTGAGATCTCTGTTTATAGATACGTAGTGCTCTAACAGGACAGAGTAAAGGCCTACGCCCGTCTGAAGACGGAAGAGCCTTAATAACAATAGGTTCCGGATATTTATTAGGAGCCTGATTCTTAGCTAAAAAACCCACATTAGTAGTGAAGGTGAAAGTGTTCCCAACACAACGATAATGAGAATCATCCACCGATAGTGCATGAAGCTCACTGACTCTTCTGGCAGAAGAGAAAGCTAAGAGAAAAGCTGTCTTATAAGATAAGAATTTGAAATCTACTGTCCCAAGAGGTTCAAATGGCTTTTCCTTCAATTTAAGGAGAACCCAAGCTAAATTCCACTTAGGAATTAATCTAAGAGTTCTGGGTCTATTTATCGAAAAGTTTCTAACCAATTTCGATAAAGAGACATTAGATCCAATTTGTAAATTATCATGATGTGCATAGGTATCAGATAACATAGATCTATAACCCTTTATAGTAACAGGTTGCAGTTTGATTTCGTCAAACAAGTATACTAGAAAGTTTGCAATGTCTGGTATAGAGGGATCAAATATATCTACAGAATGATCCCTACACCAACGACGAAAAACCTTCCACTTAGCCGCATAGTTTAGCGAAGAGGAGGTCCTCCTACAGTTAGAAATCGCGTCCACTGCTCGTCCTGTAAAGTGCTTGCCATGCAAGAAGGACCGCACAACGGAAAAACATGAAGGTTGAGACCTTGCGGGTTGTGATGGAGTTGGCGCGATTTCCCCTGCGAAAGAAGATCCTCTCGTGGAGGAAGCTTCCGCGGTAGGTCCCACAACAGACACCTGAGTAGATTTATCCACGGTCTCTGTGGCGACAGAGATGCTACCAACAGAATCTTGCATTGAGATTGTTTTATCTTTAGCAATACTTGTTGAATTAACGGCGCTGGAGGATACGCATATCCTATCATTCCGTCCCAAGGGATCGACAGAGCGTCTACTGCAAATGCTCTTGGATCCGGACACGGGGACACATACATCTGCAACTGATTGTTGAGATGTGTTGCAAATAAGTCTATCATTGGCCGTTCCCATTGGTAGCAAATCTGATTGAATACTTGTTTGTTGAGAGTCCACTCCGAAGGCAACAAGCGACCCTTTCGTGAAAGGGAGTCTGCTAGCACATTCAGACGACCCGGTATGTGACGGACCGAAAGAAGAACGTGATGTTCTAACGCAAACAGAAGGATTCTTTCCGTTAGATTGAACAACGGAACTGAATGAGTGCCTCCCTGATTCCGTATATACGCCACTACTGTCGTATTGTCGGATAGGATTTGGACATGAGCATCGTGAATAATGTCCATCCAGTGACGTAACGCAAGCCAAATTGACATCATTTCCTTGATGTTTATGTGCTTGCACAGGAATTGCGGATCCCAAAGACCCTGGCATCTCGAATCCGTTGGGATTAATGATGCACCCCAACCTGTTTGACTGGCATCCGTCATAACGGTAAAACTCGGATCCGGCAACTGCAGCGGAACTCCTTGAGTTAACCACTGAATGTTTGCCCAAGTCTGAATCTCTTGTTTCACTTGATCTGACAAGAGAACGTCTACATCGAGCGAATGAATTTTCACACTCCAATTCTGAGTCAGGAAAATTTGAAGAGGACGTGTGCGTAGCCGCCCCATTGGAATGAGATCCGCGGCGGCTCCGCACAGACCTATCAGTCTCATAAATTCTCTCGCCGTGACTTTGTCTGCGTGCAGACAATAGCGAGCGTAACAACTGACTAATTTCGCTCTGGTTAACGGCAGACGAACGAGATTGTTGTGCGTCTCGAAGCTCATTCCCAGATGAGTGAATGACTTGGACGGCACCAGATCCAACTTCTCCTCGTTTACTATGAAACCGAGACGTCGGAGCAATAGAAGAAGATTCTGAACATCATTCTGAAGCGTTAACTCGTTGCCGTACCTCTGAAGAATGTCGTCCAGGTAGGCCGACGTTACCGCAAACGAATGAGCTCGGAAGTAGATCATTACCGAGTTCATTACCCGAGTGAAACCCCAGGGTGCTAGATTCAATCCGAAGCACATGGCCCGGAACTGATACACCACTCCTAGGACATACATGGGCTGACCATAGGCATTCACTGCCTAACCCTAGACATACACGGGCTGACCATAGGCATTCACTGCCTAACTCTAGACATACACGGGCTGCCCATAGACATTCACTGCCTAACCCTAGACATACATGTGCTGACCATAGGCATTCACTGTCTAACCCTAGACATACACGGGCTGACCATAGGCATTCACTGCCTAACCATTGACATACACAGGCTGACCATAGGCATTCACTGCCTAACCCTAGACATACACGTGCTGACCATAGGCATTCACTGTCTAACCCTAGGCATACACGTCCTGCCCATATGCATTCACTGTCTAACCTAGACATACATGGGCTGACTATAGGCATTCATTGCCTGACCCTAGACATACATGTGCTGCCCATAGGCATTCACTGTCTAACCCTAGACAAACACGGGCTGATCATAGACATTCACTGTCTAACCCTAGACATACACGTGCTGCCCATATGCATTCACTGTCTAACCCGAGACATACACAGGCTGCCCATAGGCATTCACTGCCTAACCCTAGACATACACGTGCTGACCATAGGCATTCACTGTCTAACCCTAGGCATACACGTGCTGCCCATAGACATTCACTGTCTAACCCTAGGCATACACATGCTGCCCATAGGCATTCACTGTCTAACCCTAGACATACACAGGCTGACTATAGGCATTCACTGTCTAACCCTAGACATACACAGGCTGACCATAGGCATTCACTGTCTAACCCTAGGCATACACGTGCTGCCCATAGACATTCACTGTCTAACCCTAGGCATACACATGCTGCCCATAGGCATTCACTGTCTAACCCTAGACATACACAGGCTGACTATAGGCATTCACTGTCTAACCCTAGACATACACAGGCTGACTATAGGCATTCACTGTCTAACCCTAGGCATACACGTGCTGCCCATAGACATTCACTGTCTAACCCTAGGCATACACGTTCTGCCCATATGCATTCACTGTCTAACCCTAGACATACACAGGCTGACTATAGGCATTCACTGTCTAACCCTAGACATACACGTGCTGCACACAGGCATTCACTGTCTAACCCTAGACATACATGGGCTGCCCATAGGCATTCACTGTCTAACCCTAGACATACACGGGCTGACCATAGGCATTCACTGTCTAACCCTAGACATACACGGGCTGACCATAGGCATTCACTGTCTAACCCTAGACATACACAGGCTGCCCATAGGCATTCACTGTCTAACCCGAGACATACACGTGCTGACCATAGGCATTCACTGTCTAACCCTAGACATACACGGGCTGACCATAGGCATTCACTGTCTAACCCTAGACATACACAGGCTGCCCATAGGCATTCACTGTCTAACCCTAGACATACACGTGCTGACCATAGGCATTCACTGCCTAACCCTAGACATACACGGGCTGATCATAGGCATTCACTGCCTAACCCAAGACATACACGGGCTGATCATAGGCATTCACTGCATAACCCTAGACATACATGGGCTGCCCATAGGCATTCACTGTCTAACCCTAGACATACATGGGCTGACCATAGGCATTCACTGCCTAACCCTAGACATACACGGGCTGCCCATAGGCATTCACTGTCTAACCCTAGACACACATGGGCTGACCATAGGCATTCACTGTCTAACCCTAGACATACACGTGCTGCCCATAGGCATTCACTGTCTAACCCTAGACATACACGTGCTGCCCATAGGCATTCACTGTCTAACCCTAGACATACACGGGCTGACCATAGACATTCACTGTCTAACCCTAGACATACATGGGCTGCCCATAGGCATTCACTGTCTAACCCTAGACATACATGGGCTGACCATAGGCATTCACTGTCTAACCCTAGACATACATGGGCTGCCCATAGACATAGCACATGATTATGTACTGGCTAGTTGGTTATATGTTACATAGGGTGTAGAATTCAGGGATCTAATGGAAATATTTACACTGGAGTCTAGAAATGTTTTTTTAAGAGAATTCAAATAATGAAAACCTATTCAATTTCAATTAACCCTTTACCCAACGAATCGGCCGCATCCGCCCGCGTAATATGCAAATTCAGCAGTTGAAAAAACAGTATTTTCCAAAACAATTTCAACAAAACCATATCATGTGACCCCTCGTTGGAATGAGCTCGTTCCAACGAGGGGTCACATGATATGGTTTTGTTGACATTTTTCGAAAAAAGTTAAAAAATTTATAGTAATTTATATATTTTTTATACTTACCAATGACCCAGACATAGCTGGTGCTAACTCTTAAAAATCTAGGGCCAAACACAAATTTTGCCCCCAAATCCCCAAAATTTGCATCTAAAACCAAAGAAATCATGTCCTGAATGGCCCTCCATACTTCGCCTCTACTGCGCATGCACAGTGTCAAGGAGGTCCCAAAATTGGCGCCATTTATCATTCTTACAATCAGTGCCTGGTCAGTGCTATGTACTCAGCGGGGAGGTATGAGTTCCCAACTCCTGGGAGGGCCATCCCCGTCTGGGTCATTGGTAAGTATAAAAAATATATAAATTACTATAAATGTTTTAACATTTTTATACTGTACCAATGACCCAGACATAGCTGAATAGTAAAAAGGCTGGAGGGCCTAGGACATAGAGGAAAATCCCATAAGCTCAACTATATAAAATAGAGTCATCCCCTCGAGGAGAAAAGGAGTATTAGGCTTTACATGTATCTTTCTTATTTATGATAAATTAGAAAGACACAACACCCTCCATAATTGAGCATCATAACATTCATGTTCTCTATTAACATCCAGTATAATCCTTATACTAATTATTTTTAAAGTAAGCCAATAAATAAAGTTAGTCCAGAGAATTGAGACTCTTTATACTCTTTTAAAAGTGTCCGAGGATTTTATATTAACGCCCGTTGACACGTGACATATTCAAATGCTACACTTTAAAAATATGACATGAATGAATTTTTTAAACATTAACTTTTCACTTTAAAACCATCCCAGTAACAGTTCAGAATTACAGACTCCGGAGGAGGTATCCCCTTGTTTTCATTATAAAACAGGTGACCCAAGGGAACACCCTCCCCCCCCTTCCCCTTGCCCTGGGTCAAATAGCCCAGAGCGAAGAGGGCAACAAGACAGAGTCACTGCCTGAACAGAAAGCCTACATAACTATAGTTACAACTGTTTAGTGGACGACATTCTGAGCAGCAGATAATGGACCTAAACAATGCAGGTCTCCAAAAATGGACTCAATATTTCTGAGATAAAAATTCGTGAATGTGGATGGCTGAGACCAATATGCAGCCTTCATTAAATCTGTAATAGCAACACTATTTGCAGAAGACCAAGATGTAGAAAGAGCTATTACTTCATGAGCCGAAATCTTAAGCACAGACTGCTGAGTTAAAGATAGATTATCATAAGCAGTACAGATAGTTAAATGAATCCATCTAGCAATAGAATGGACTGTAATGTCCTTTCTATTAGGCATCAGAGACAGAAGAAGCTTTTACGTCCTTTCTGATAAACTGAGATCTTGTTTATAAATACATAAAGCTTTAACCGGACAGAGTAAAGGCCTATGCCTGTCTGAAGACGGAAGGGTCTTAATAACAATAGGTTCCGGATATTTATTAGGAGCCTGATTCTTAGCCAAAAATCCATCATTAGTAGTAAAGGTAATAGTGTTCCCGATACTATGAAAGTGAGAACCGTCCACCAATAGTGCATGAAGCTCACTGACTCTTCAGCAGAAGAGAAAGCTAAGAGAAATGCTGTCTTATAAGATAAGAATTTGAAATCTACTGTCTCAAGAGGCTCAAATGGTTTTCTTTTAGTTTAAGAAGAACCCAAGCTAAATTCCATTTAGGAATTAATCTAAGGGTTCTAGGTCTATTTATCGAAAAGTTTCTAACTAATTTAGATAAAGAGACATTAGATCCAATTGTAAACTATCATGGTGTGCATAGGTATCAGATAACATAGACCTATAACCTTTAATAATAACTGGCTGCAATTGATCTCGTCAAACAAGTATACTAGAAAGTTTGCAATGTCTGGTATGGAGGGATCAAAAATATCAACATAATGATCCCTACACCAACGACGAAAGACCTTCCACTTCAGCCGCATAGTATAGCGAAGAGGAGGTCCTCCTACAGTTAGAAATCGCGTCCACTGCTCGTCCTGTACAATGCTTGCCGAGCAAGAAGGACCGCACAACGGAAAACGTGAAGGTTGAGACCTTGCGGGTTGTGATGAAGTTGACACAATTTCCCCAGTGAAAGAAGATCCTCTCGTGGAGGAAGTTTTCGCGGTAAGTCCCACAGCAGACACCTGAGTAAATTTATCCACGGTCTCTGTGGAGACAGAGATGCTACCAACAGAATTGTATTGTGATTGTTTTATCTTAGCAATATTTGCTGAATCAACGGCGCTGGAGGATACGCATATCCTATCATTCCGTCCCACGAGATCGATAGAGCGTTTACTGCATATGCTCGGGGATATGGACATGGTGACACATACGTCTGCAATTGATTGTTGAGTTGTGTCGCAAATAAGTCTATCATTGGCCGCTCCCATTGGTAGCAAATCTGATTGAATACTTGTTTGTTGAGAGTCCATTCTGACGGCAACAAGCGAACCTTCCATGAAAGGGAGTCTGCTAATACATTCAGACAACCCGGAATATGACGGACCGAAGCAGAACTTGGTGTTCTAGAACAAACAGAAGGATTCTTTCCGTTAAATTTAATAACGGAACGGAATGAGTGCCTCCCTGGTTCCGGATATACGCAACTACTGTCGTATTGTCGGAGAGGATTTGGACATGTGCTTTCTGAATAATGTTCATCCAATGATGTAGTGTAAGCCAAATTGACATCATTTCTTGGATGTTTATGTGCTTGCCTAGAAACTGCAGAACCCAAAGACCCTGGCACTTCGAATCCGTTGGGATCAATGTTGTACCCCAACCTGTTTGACTGGCATCCGTCATAATCGTAAAACTCGGATCCGGCAACTGCAGTGGAACTCCCGGAGTCAACCACTGAATGTCTGCCCAAGTCTGATTCTCTTGTTACACTTGATTGACAAGAGAACGTCTATATCGAGCAATTCATAGATTGGTGAAAGGTTGCCGTCGAAGCGAAGCTTCTCCGAGACCGAAGCGACTCTGAGAGAGTTCTTCACCTTACTATCCACGCGCGTGGATGTAGCTAGGGCTGCGTCACGTCTAACCAACTCCAGGTTTGCCACTGAAGGGCTGAGTTATACGTGGAAAAGCTACTGCCCTTGAAAGAAATCTCATTGAGGATCATATCCTGGAATTCTTTCCCTTGAAGACATAATGATAACGCCTTAGTAAGGTGGTCTGCGTATGATAAAGCGTCTAAGTTAAGTCTGTTAGACATTATTGTCGTTTCCAACGTTGTGGTTGGAATTGACATAAACTGCGATATAGACAATTCCCAGTCTTCAGCCTCGTCATCTAGACGCAGAGGAGCTCTCGGTATGCCCTGTCCTGCCATTTCAAATTTATTCCTTGAATTGATGAAAGGCAGATTTAGAGCATTTGCGGACAAGAAACTAGACTTGCCTGTTTTGGTAGCAAGCTTATATATAGGGTCGTTCAATAATTCGAATGTTCTAGTGACATTATTGAACTGTGTTGGCAACTCAGGGACAATGTCCCTGAACCGATCAAAAACTCTGTGTCCAATGACGCTATTAGTCTCTTATCCAGCATCGCAGCATTCTAGTCCGACGGAACAACCTCTGGAAGATAATGCTGGAAGAAATCTATGGCAGCTTCTGTTGTTCCGAAAGGGAAAGCTTGAAATCCTCCGAATCCCTTTCGCCATCCTGTCGGACCCTATGAAGTGCTCGGTCGTCCGTATCTGATGCTTCAGCGGAGCGAACCGACCCAGCGTCGTCGGATTATTCCTGATCCGACAAGAGATTCTGTCGTTTGCTGGGATGCTGCGATAAGTTGTGCTATTTTGGATAGCACGTCCGTCACTGAGGCCTGTGGAGAAGCGGTCTTACGTTGCTTTGCCGCTGGAAGCTCCGTGTACGTTGCCACGTGCATACTTCTATTATGCGAGCATCTGGAGTCTACAGGCCTCGTGTCCCTTGGCTACCGGATGGCTTGACCTGTTCGCCGTGGAATCCCTGATTGGCGAAGCTGGCAGGATATTCGAGGTCACGTAGCCAAGGTGCGGTCGTGTGAGCTGCTGTGAGGATGAGGAAGCCTTATCGACAGTCTCTCGGACTGTCTATATAACGGAGCGTCCCGAGAGGCGGACATATGCTCCGAATGCGCAACGTTTGTACCACAACATCTGGTCCCAGATGTTGTTGTACGAGAGAGGGACCTCTCTCGCTCGCAACCCGGATGGACCTGGACGAGCTAGGAACCGGACTAATAGGCTTCCTCCGATCTCTCCTCTGATCCGTCATCAGTGGGTGTGTACTTTTGTCTTATTATAGTGCTCGCATCACCCAAATCTCCTTCCTGGACCACATCGGACGAACCCGACTGCCGAGCCATTCGATGAATGGATGCTACACCAGGCGAGCTAGCGGATGTCAACGCCCTCGATCCTACTAGGGACCTCTTAGGCGATTGACGTATTTCCATGAGCACTTATTGCCGCTAGCTCTTCATTTAACTATGACGACAGAGGCACACTTTTGGAAGACATTACGGTAACTTTTGCGAACAAGAAACCAGACTTGCTTGTTTAATAGCAAGCATATAAATAGCGTCGTTCAATAATTTGAAAGTTCCTGTGACATTATTGGACTGTGTCGGAAACTCAGGGACGATGTCCCTGAACCGATCAAAAAATTCTTGTGTCCACAGAAGCTATCAGTCTCTTATCTGGCATCGCAGCATTCTGGTCCGACGAAACAACCTCTAGAAGATAAAGCCGGATGAAATGTACAGCAGCTTATGTTGTTCCGAAAGGGAAAGCTCGAAATCCTCCGAATCCCTTTCGCCATCCTGTCGGACCCTATGAAGTTTTCGGACGTCCGTACCTGATGCTTCAGCGGAGCGTACCGACCCAGCGTCGTCGGATATTACCTGATCCGACAGAGATTCTGTCGTTGCTGGGATGCTGCGATAAGTTGTGCTATTTGGGATAGCATGTCCGTCACTGAGACCTGTGGAGTAGCGGTCTTACGATGCTTTGCCACTGGAAGCTCCATGTACGTTGACTCCTGCATACTTTTCTTATGCGAACGTCCGGAGTCTACAGGCCTCGTGTCCCTGGCTACCGGATGACGTGACCTGGTCACCGTGGATTCTCTGATTGGCGAAGTTGGCTGGATATCCGAGGTCACGTAGCCAAGGTGCGATTGTGTGCGCTGCCGTGAGGATGAGGAAGCCTTATTGACAGTCTCTCCGGACTGTCTATATAACGGAGCGTCCCGAGCGGTGGACGTATGCTCCGAATGCGAAACATTTTGTACCACAACATCTGGTCCCAGATGTTGTTGTAGGAGAGAGGGGCTTCTCTCGCTCGCAGCCCGGATGGACCTGGATGAGCTAGGAACCGGACTAATAGGCTTCCTCCGTTCTCTCCTCTGATCCGCCGTCACTGGGTGTGCACTTAGTTGATTTATAGTGCTCGCATCACCCAAAACTCCTTTCTGGACCGCAACGGACGAACCCGGCTGCCGAACCATTCGATGAATGGACGCTACACCGGGCGAGCTAGCGGACGTCAAATGCCATCGATCCTACTAGGGACCTCTTAGGCAATTGACGTATTTCCATGAGCACTTTGCCACTAGCTCTCCATTTAATTGTGACGACGGAGGCACACTTTTGGAAGACATCATGGATACATCACCCTGTTCTTGTTCGTCTGAAACAGAGATTGATAAACTAGAGTGACCCTGCGGAGAAAGGACCGGCATGGCCATTTCCCCGCTAACATACCGTGACACCCGCTTCCCATGCTGTTATCCCAATTGACACATACTGAACAGGAGTTAGTGCGAGTACACTGACTACAATTAATACAATGATTATGAAAGTCAGAGGAAGATTTCCTCTTATTACAATTGAACAATATCCTTTCATTGTGAAAAGAATACAAAAAGTCCTAGTACTCGCACCAACCCCTGAAAACAAAGATACATAATAACATGATCCATTAACATAGAAAAAATAATTGAAATCAAAAAAAATTTTTGAAAAAATAATTTTTCAGAAAATCCCAAGTTTCTGAAAAGTAACGTTGAGCCCCAATGGATCCCAAGCCTAAGTGTGGACAAAAATTTTAAAACTATTTTTAAAAATTAATGCAACACTTACGAATAATAATAATGTATCTTGTTATGATTAAACTAACACAAAGACAAGAAATCCCCCTCCACAGAGACTGTTGTCAATGTAAACAAGAAGTGTAAAAACACCAGAAACATGACTCCAGGCACTGATAACCATGGCCTGAAATCAGTTACCAATAATACACTATCTGATGCAAAACAGAGACTTCCAGGGAAGAAACTGCAGAACATCAGATGGTAGATGCAGAACACTACGCCTAAACACCCATGGGTGAGGACGTAAACATGGGGAAAAGAACAGAATTCATTCTGTTACCCAGCTAAAACTCCCAAGAAATTTTAGTAATAATATTACAGAAAATATGCCAAAAGCATGGGAGAATAGCAAGGGGGGACTTAAAGGAAAGGGAGAGAGGAAAACACAGAACAAGCAGTGTAACTTTATAGCAAGAATGACCACAACAGGCCCATGCCTCGAAAATAGGTAACTTAACATAATTTCATTAAAAAATTTTAAGTTACAGCCCTGATTATTTTCTGTCACTCATTTTTCCTCTCCTCCTTCTATTTCTTCTTTAGATCCACCATTTCTCTAATATTTATGCGTCTGGCATCATTTAAACTAAGATTTACAAGCACAAAGATCAGTCAGATGTGAACTGATGAAGGGCCAAACAAAGAATGATAAATGGCGCCAATTTCGGGACCTCCTTGACACTGCGCATGTGCAGTAGAGGAGAAGTATGGAGGGCCATTCAGGACATGATTTCTTTGGTTTTAGATGCAAATTTTGGGGATTGGGGGGCAAAATTTGTGTTTGGCCCTAGATTTTTAAGAGTTAGCACCAGCTATGTCTGGGTCATTGGTACAGTATAAAAATATAAAAAATGATTTTTAAAATAATAAATTTTGATATCGTCTGCGTTGGGTAAAGGGTTAATAGGTTGTTTTTATTAACAGAATTACGATGTAATATATAGTAGCACATTCCATCAATTTGGATAGACATTTCTCAAATATGAATCTATGATTGGCCATCACAATTCAATTCAACTCCTTGTCAAACTCACACTCATGCTATTTATTTATTGGTGTTTAAGATCACATAGTTATGCACAATGGCTAATCATGATGGTGAGTTTTACGGGTGGAGGAAGCCGGAGTACCCGGAGAGAACCACCGAGCATCGATGAGCAACTGCCAGCTCCTCAACATTCTAACTCTGTTCAAGCTCCGCTCAAGCAGGGTTACAGCAGTTGAAGACATGGCACCATCAATCTTCACTTCACCTTAGTACACGGCATCAACATGCCCACATGTAGGCAACCAGGATAAAGTGCCTTGCCCAAGGACACAACGCGGGTCGTCACGGATGGGCACACTCATGTAAATAGACCTTCTTTGAAACAACAACTCAACTGGAAATTTCTGGTCTTCATATCTGAACTTAACTATCTTGTTTGTATCAGAAATGGTCATTTCAAAATCCCCGGGGAGCCACAATCACCCACCTTAACTCTTAACCTGCTGAGTATATTTTTCATCACATCTGGTCATGGCTGCTGTTAAGCAGCCATGACTAGAAGTGATGAAAAATTCATTATTTATTTATTTATTTATTTATTGGTGTTTAAGGTCACATACTTATGCACAATAGCTAATTGTGACTGTGACAGTTTTACGGGTGGAGGAAGCCGGAGTACCTGGAGAGAACCACCAAGCATCTACAAGCAACTGTCAGCTCCTCAACATTCTAACTCTGTTCAAGCTCCGCTCAAGCAGGATTACAGTGGTTGAACACGTGCACCATCGATGTGCAGCATGCCTTAGTACATGGCGTCATCGTGCCCCCATGTAGGCAACCAGGATAAAGTGCCTTGCCCAAGGCCACAACGTGGGTCGTCTATGACAGGGCCCGAACTCGGGACCTCTAGCATAGAAATCAAACAATCTACCACTGAGCCACCGGTAAAATTCATATAAATTTAACTTAACCGAAATGTTTGGTCAAACAGACAGTCCAATATAAAAGGGAGAACTTCGATAAAAGTGCTCACCTTTATTCTTATTAAATTTCGTTCAAATCGTGCTGTTGGTTCAGAAAATATAAATTTTGGGTGTGGCCAGAAATCTTGCTCCTCTTTTGAAGGCAAATATTGCTCCATGAACTTCGTTTGAACAAACTTGATTTTACACCTCAGAAGGAAGCTCCATACCAAATATGAAGCCATTGTACACACTGGTTCATGAGAAGATTTTTCTAGAATTTTGGAGTATTTTCCCCCACCCCCTCCCTACGGAGCATGGCAACTTATTTTTAACAAAACTGAATTGACATATGAGAAGGACCATGCATATCAAATTTGGTTCAATTTGGACCTGGGGTTTAAGAGGAACAGACGATAATGTAAAGTTCATGATAGATGGATGGATGGATTGACGACGACCAGAAAGTGATCACTTGAGTTAACCCTCATGTTGTCAGGTTAGCTAAAAAATGTTTATGTCTGATATTTTACCCAAGTTAAGAAAACTGATAAATTCATCCCCTGAGTGCAAGAAGGCTTTGCAATGCTTTAGCATTTCAAATCCTTCTTGCACTCAAGGGACAAAATACACCACCACCCATGCTATTCTGAAGATTATGAGACCTAAAACATAAAACAAACCAAGAACATGAACTTTTGATGGCAAACAAATAATGACAAACATATATAATAAAAAACTACCCATCCACAAAAAATGACCCGAGAAACAGATCTAATTTATGGGACCTAAAATCCACTTGATATCAAACCAAAGATGTTTGAAACTTGTGTAGCTATATATAGTATGGAGACAAGACTTCAGAGTTATGTCCCTTAATAGACTCAATTCTGAATCTCTTTTGAGGTTCCCTTCTTTGTATGGTGCATCTTCTGAGAGCCTTTAGAAGTTTGTTTTGGGAACCTTGCTTTGAAAATGTTTACAGTGCATCCTAATGCTACAAAACTACAATACAGGAAGAGTGAATTAGTGTAGGAACATTGTTTGAAAAAATTTTCATTGAACAAAATTTACTGAACATGTCTCCAATAGTGAGCCCAAATATTAACTGAGGGACTAGATTTGCAGAAACTTGAATCTGCGCCTCCATAGAGATGTTATATACCAGATAACAAAAGATTTTAATTGATGGTTCTGGAGAATATTTTTTTAATTTTTGAAAACAATTTATGGGTGCTATCAGAGTAATGCCACTTGTGATGCTCCCTGTGGGCGTAGCAACTTTATTTGAACACACTGGAATTGACATATGATAGGGAACATGCATATTAAATTTGATTTAATTTGGTCAAGTGGTTTATGAGGAGAAGTCGATAATGCCAAGTTCACGCCGGGTGGATGAGAATAGGTGCTCTCATATACAGGCTTTTGGAAAACATGCGTTTGACATTTCAATTACCTGATGATTGTTGGCAGCCTACATAGGCAACCAACACTTGCCTACAAAAAACTGCAAAGCCAAGGATGTAGATTTCAGTTTATAAAAAAATCTCCAAACATTTTCAGGCCCTTAAGATTAAGTCATGTGTTTTTCATGAAAATTGGGGGTCAAGCAGGTGGCTCGGTAGGTGTGTGTGGAAGGAAGGAAGGAAGGAAGGAAGGAAGGAAGGTGCAAGTGTGCATATTTGAACCAACTTTTTGGGGAGGGCCAAAAAATTGCCCCTCTTAGAATGAACCCAAATACTGTCCGAGAAATTATCTATGAACAGACTTGAATCTTGAGCTTAGGTTCTGCTCCACAGTTTTCCAGGCATTTCCAAATGTGACATGCCATACACTCTCTTCAAATGCAAATATCCTGTAACTTAGTTATCAAACCCATTACATGTATTACATTTCCCAAATCCACAAAAAACATATAACACTATCTGACTAAGCAGAAATAAACAATCTGAATGTGGGTGGAATTATTTATTGTCAAAGGC
This sequence comes from Pictodentalium vernedei, assembly GCA_031216915.1. NCBI lineage: Eukaryota > Metazoa > Mollusca > Scaphopoda > Dentaliida > Dentaliidae > Pictodentalium > Pictodentalium vernedei. The sequence continues at coordinate 540,751,344 of CM062293.1, forward strand.
AAGACTTCAACCTGAAAAACTGCCTGAAAAAATACCGAAACCAGTCATTTTCAGCCACCTAGCAGCCTCAAAAGCAGAATTTTCCCACCAACCCCGCCTACCCACCCCTGGAGCAGAGCATCCCTTGTTTCTAAAATGCAAAAAAAAATTTATATGTTTCCGTCTCATTTTTTAGTTACCTGTCTGGTAACAAACCCGTGTAAAAATTACATTTAAAAAAGTTAAAAAATTTATAGTAATTTATATATTTTTTATACTTACCAATGACCCAGACATAGCTGGTGCTAACTCTTAAAATATAGGGCCAAACACAAATTTTGCCCCCCAATCCCCAAAATTTGCATCTAAAACTAAAGAAAACATGTCCTGAAAGGCCCTCCACACTTCGCCCCTACTGCGCATGCGCAGTGTCAAGGACGTTCCGAAATTGGCGCCATTTATCATTCTAATAACCAGTGCCTGGTAAGCGCTATGTACTCAGTGGGGAGGCAAGAGTTCCCAACTCCTGGGAGGGCCATCCCCGTCTGGGTCATTGGTAAGTATAAAAAATATATAAATTACTATAAATTTTTTAACATTTTTATACTGTACCAATGACCCAGACATAGCTGAATAGTAAAAAGGCTGGAGGGCCAAGGACATAGAGCAAAATGGAATACGCTCAATAAAATAAAATAGAGTCATCCCCTGTAGGGAAAAGAAGTAATAGGCCTTACATGTATCTTTCTTATTTATGATAAATTAGAAAGATACAACACCTTCCAAAAATTGAGCTTCATACATCCATGTACTCTATTAATATCCAATAATCCTTATACTAATAATTTTTAAAGTAAGCCAATAATAAAGTAAGTCTAGAGAATAGAGACTCTTATACTCCTAAAAGTGTGTGAGAATTGCATAATCATGTCCGTTGACATATGCAATATTCAAAAGCTATACTTAAAAAACTAAGACTTGAATGAATTTTATAAACTTAAACTTCTCACTAAACAACCATCCCAATAACAGCTCAGAATTACTAACTCCGGAGGAGGTATCCCCTTGTTTTCATAGTAAAAACAGGTGACCCAAGGGAACACCCTCCCCCCCCCCCCCTTTTTCTTGCCCTGGGTCAAATAGCCCAGAGCGAAGAGGGCAGCCGAACGGAGACACTGCCGAAACAGACAGCCTACCTAGCTATAGTAGCAACTGTTAAGTGAATGACATTCTGAGCAGTAGATAATAGACCTAACAATAGAGGCCTCCAGAAATGGACTTGATATTTCTGAGATAAAATTCATGAATGGATGGCTGAGCGCAATGAGCAGCCTTCAAAAATCTATAATAGCAACACTATTAATGTAAGCCCAAGAAGTAGAAGAACTCTTACTTCATGAGCCGAAATCTTAAGCACAACTGCTAAGCCAATGATATACCATAAGCAGTACGCTAGTTAATAGAATCCATTAACAATAAAATGGAGCGTAACGTCCTTCTACTAGACATCAAAGACAGAAGAAGCTTACGCCCTTGTAATAAACAGATATCTGTTTATAAATACATAAACTGTACCCGGAAAGAGTAAAGGCCTATGCCCATACTAAGACGGAAGGACCTTAAAATAATAGGTTCCGGATAATAGGAGCCTAACTCTTATGCAACAATCCAACCTAAATAGTAACGGAAGTATTGATTCCGAAACTATGAAAGTGAAAATCATCCATCGATAGTGCATGAAACTCACTGACTCTACAGTAAAAGAGAAATCAACAGAATTACTGTCTAAAAGGTCAGAATTTGAAAACTACTGTTTCCAGAGGCTCAAATGATTACTTAGCTAAATAAGAACCTGAAGTTAAAATCCGTATAGGAATTTAATCTAAAGATTCTAAGTCTATTTATCAAAAAGTTACTAACTGACTTAGATAAAGAGACAAAAGACTCAATTGTAAACTATCGTAGAGTGCATAGGTATGAGGTAACATAAACCTATAACCTAAATACCAACAGGCTGCAGTAGATCTTGTGAAACAAGTATACTAAAAAATAGCAATGAGTAGTATGGAGGGATCAACCATATGAACATAATGATCCCTACACCACGACGGAAGAGCCTCCACTTTAGTCGCATAGAAAAGCGAAGAAGAGGATCTCCTATAGTAAGAAATCGCGTCCAAAGCTCGTCCAGTACAGTGCTTACAATGCAATACGGACCACACAACAGAATACATGAAGGTTGCGACCTTGCTGGTTGTGATAAAGATGACACGATTTACCCAGTGAAAAAAGATCCTCACATAGAGGAAGATTTCACGTTAAGATCCACAGTAGACAAGAGAGTAAATTACTCATGATCTCTGTGAAGATAGAGATGCTATCAACAGAAATGTATTGTGGTTGTTTATCTTAGCAATACCTGCTAAAACAACAGCGCCGGAGGATACGCGTATCCTATCATTCCGTCCTATAGATCAATAGAGCGTTAACAGTATTAGCTCAGAGATCTGGACAAGCCAACACATACGTCTGCAAATGATTAGCAAGCTGTGTCATAAAATAAAACATCATTGGGCGCTCCCATAGATAGCAAATCTGATTGAATACTTGTTTGTTGAGAGTCCATTCTGACAGCAACAAGCGACCCGTAAGAGAACGGGAGTGCGTTAAAACAATCAGACGACCCAGAATATGACGGATCAAAACTGAACTTGGTGTACTATAACCAACAGACAGATTCTTTCCATTAAATTGAATAACGGAAACGAAAGAGTGCCTCCCTGGTTCCGGAGATACGCCACTACTGTCGAATTAAAGGACAGGAATTTGGGCATGCGTTTCTGAATAATGTTCATGCAATGACATAAAGCAAGCCTAAAAAACATTATTCCGCGGAAGTTAAACTGATAGCTAAAAGACTGCGGAACCCAAAGACCCTGGCACTTCGAATCCGTAGGGATCAGTATATATCCCAATCTGTTTGACTGGCAACCGTCATAACAGCCACACTCGGGTCCGGCAACTGCGGCGGCACTCTCTGAGTCAACCACCGAATGTTTGCCCCAGTCTGAATCTCTTGTAACACTAGATAGACAAGAGAATGTATAAATCAAGCAATTCATGGATTGCCGGAAAGTTGCCGTCGAAGAGAAGCTCCTCCGAGAACGAAGCGACTCTGAGAGAGTTCTTAACCTACTATCCACGCGTGGATGTAGCTAGGGCTGCATCACGTCTAACCAACTCCAATCAGCCACTGAAGGGCGGAGTTATACGTGAACAAACTACTGCCCTCAAAAGAAATTACATTGAGAATAATATCCCGTAAATCTTTTCTTGAAGACGTAATGATAACGCCTCAGTAAGGCGGATTACGTATAATAAAGCGTCTAAGTTAAGTCTACTATACATAATGTCGTTCCCAACATTGAAATTGGAAAAGACATAAACGGCGAAAAAGAATATATGCAGTCTTTAATCACACCGTCTAGACGCATATGAACTCTCGGTATGCCCTGCTCTGCCAAAATAAACTATATGTAAAAAAGATAAAATGGCAGAAATGAGCCACGCGGACAAGAAACTAAACTATCATGCTTAGTAGCAGGCTTGTATATATATAAATATACAGCGTCGAAAAATAAAACACATGTTGTAATGACAATATTGGACTGCGTCGGTAAGTCAGGGACAAAGTCCCTGTACCGATCGAAAAATCCGAGTCCAATGACGCTATAAGTCTCTTATCCAAGATCGCAGCAATGAAGTCCGAAAAATAATCACTGGAAGAAATGCCAGAAGATATGAAAGGCATCTTCCGATACTACTAAAGGGAAAACTCGAAATCTTTCGAATCCCTTTCGCCATCCTGTCGGACCCTATAAAGCGTTCGGTCGTCCGTAGCTTGATGCAACCGTGGACCGCACCGACCCAGCGCCGTCGGATAATTCCTGATTCGACCGAGAAACCGTCAATTGCTGGGATGCTGCGAAACAACTGTGCTAACTCGGATAGCACGTCCGTCACTGAGGCCTGAGGAGCAGCGGTCTTACGATGCATTGCCGCAGGAAGCTCCGAGATCGTTACCCCGTGCATACTTCCAATATGCGAGCGAACGGAGTGTATAGGCCTCGTGTACCTTGGCTACCGGATGGCGCGACCTATTCGCTGTGGAATCACTGAATGCCGAAACTGATCGGATACTCGAGGTCACGTAGCCAATGTGCGGTCGTGTGCCCTGCTGTGAGGATGAGGAAGCATTAAAGACAGTCTCTCGGACTGTCAATATAACGGAGCGTCCCGAGCAACGGACATATGCTCCGAATGTAAAATATCTGAACCACAACATGCGGTCCCCTATGTTGTTGGCTTCCTCCGATCTGTCCTCAATCTGCCATCACTGGGTGAGTACTAAAGTAATTAAAGTGCTCGCATCACCCAAATCTCCTTCCTAGACTGCAACGGACGAACCCGGCAGCCGAACCATTCGATGAATGTACGCTACACCGGGTGAGCTAGCGAATGTCACTCCGTAAGCGATAGACATATTCCATGAGCACTTATTGCCGCTAACTCCTCATTAACTATGACGACAGAGGCACACTTTTGAAAGACATCTCCATAACTCTTCGAACAAGAAACCAGAAATGCTTGGATAGCAAGCATAAAATAATAATATATATAGCGTCGTTCAATAATTCGAAAGTTTGTGTGACATTATTGGACTATGTCGGAACTGAGGGACGATGTCCCTGAACCGAACCCAAAAAAAATTTCTAAGTCCACCGACGCTATCAGTTTCTTATCCGGCATCGCAGCATATGTTGTTCCGAAAGGGAAAGCTTGAAATCCACCGAATCCCTTTCGGTATCCCGTCGGACCGGATGAAACTTTCGGACGTCCGTACCCGCTTCCGCGGAGCGTCCCGACCCAGCATCGTCGGATAAAATATATGCGACAGATTCAGTTGATGCTGGGATGCTGCGATAAACTGTGCTATTAAGGAAAGCACGTCCGTTCCCGAGGCCTGTGCAGTAGCGGACTTACGATGCATTGCCGCTGGAAGCTCCGTGTACGTTGACTCCCGCACACTTCCTATGCGAACGTCCGGAGTCTGCAGGCCTCGAGTCCCCGGCTACCGACCCAGCGCTGTCGGATAATTCTCGATCCGACACCGTTTCTGTCGGCTGCTGGGATGCTGCGATAAGCTGTGCTATGTGCACAAGAATGTCCGGCGTCGAGACCTGCGGAGGCGCAGTCTATCGCTGCTTCGCCGAGGGCAGCTCCGCATCAGATGGCTCCCGCATACTTTTCCTATGCGAACGTCCGGAGTCCATCGGTCTCGAATCCCTGGCTGCCGGATGGTGTGACCTGGTCGCCGAAGAATCCTTGATCGGCGAAGCTGGTAATATATCGGCGGTCACGCAGCCAAGGTGCGGTCGTGTGCGCTGACGAGAAGAGGAAGCCTTAGCAGTCTCAGCGGACTGCCTATACAACGGAGCGTCCCGAGCGACGGACGTATGCTCCGCTAACGACACATTTGTACCACAACATCTGGGGCCAGATGTTGTTGAACGAGAGAGGGGCCTCTCTCGCTTGCCGTCCGGATGGACCGGAACGAGCTATGAACCGGACTAAAAGGCTTCCTCCGTTCTCCCTCCGATCCGCCGTCACTGGGTGTGCATTAAGTTAATTTTATAGTGCTCGCATCACCCCAAAATTCCTTCTAGACCGCAACGGACGAACCCGGCTGCCGAACCATTCGGTGAATGGACGCTACACCGGGCGAGCTAGCGGACGTCAAAGGCCGTCGAACCTACTAGGGTCCTCTTAGGCAATTGGCGTATTACATGAGCACTTTTCCGCTAGCCCTTCATTAATTGTGACGACGGAGGCACACTGTTGGAAGACATCACAGATACATCACCCTAATCTTGATCGTCTGAAATAGAAATTGATAAAGTAGAGTGACCCTGCGGGGAAAGGACCGGAGTGTCCAAATCCCCAACAACATACCGTGACATACGCTTCCCATATTGTCATCGAAATCATACGATACAGAACAGGAGTTAATGCGAGTACACTGACCACATATAGAATGATAATAAGGTCAGAGGAAGACTTCCTCTTAAAACAAATGATCAATATCCTTTCAATGTGAAAAGAAAACAAGTCCTGGTACTCGCACTAACCCCTGGCAATCAAAATACATAATAATAATATGATCCATTAATATAGAAAAAATAATTGAAATCAAAATATTTTGAAAAAATATTTTTTCAGAACAGCCCAAGTTTCTGAAAAGTAACGTTGAGCCCCAATGGATCCCAAGCCTAAGTGTGGACAAAAATTTTTAAAATATTTTAAACAATTTATTCAACACTTACGAACAATAATAATGTATCTAGTTATGATTAAAATAACATAAAGATATTATTATTTAGAAATCCCCCCCTCACACAGAGGGCTGTTGTAAATGTAAACAATGAGTGTAAAAACACTAAAATAAGACTCCAGGCACCCAGGCCCGAAATCAGTTACCAAAAATACACCATCTGATGCAAAACAGAGACTTCCAGGGAAGAAACTGCAGAACATCAGATGGTAGATGCAGAACACAACGCCTAACCACCCGTAGGTGAAGACGTAAACATGGGGAAGAACAGAATTCATTCTGTTATTCAGCTAAAACTCCCAAGAAATTTTAGTAATAATAATTACAGAAATTATGCCAAAAGCATGGGAGAATAGCAAGGGGGAACTTAAAGGACAGGGAGAGAGGAAAAACACTTGAAAAAACAGTGTAACTAAATAATCAGAATGACAACAAAATGGCTGCTGCCTTGAAAATAGGTAACTTAACATAATTTCATTAAAAAATTTTAAGTTACAGCCCTGATAATATTCTGTCACACATTCTTTTCCTCTCCTCCTTTTCTATCCTCCTTAGAATCACCATTTCACTAATATTTATGTGTCTGGCATCATTTAAACTGAGATTTAAAAGCACAAAGATCAGTCAGATGTTAACTGATGAAGGGTCAAACTTAGAAAGATAAATGGCGCCAATTTCGGAACGTCCTTGACACTGCGCATGCGCAGTAGGGGCGAAGTGTGGAGGGCCTTTCAGGACATGTTTTCTTTAGTTTTAGATGCAAATTTTGGGGATTGGGGGGCAAAATTTGTGTTTGGCCCTATATTTTAAGAGTTAGCACCAGCTATGTCTGGGTCATTGGTACAGTATAAAAATATAGCCAATTTTTCGAAGCCACTGTTTCCCATAATTCATCCGGTAATTTACCCCTATGCATCAGACTCCAACTTTGGGACCAAAACTTCAAATTCTCTTGTCCAACAAAAAGCCTAATGTAATCATATATCTGATACTAAAAATATTTCTCTATTTTACATGGCCTTAGTTTCAACATACGCCCTTTGTTTAGAATTTCACCCCTGTGTAATAGTGCGAAACTGTGGAGCGGAACCTTAAAGAGAAAACAAGAGTGATCTCCCCCTGGATTTCACTCAGGCAAAATAATTTGGAGTCTATCCTGAGTTGAATGAACAAAAACCACAAGTCTCTATTTTCAACCAGTAAAAAGATACAGCATGGCCTTCCTGATTGCCGAAAAGCTTTTTCAGCCAGATTTTACCCGATTTTCACAACCACACCACACCCCCCCCCCCCGATTTCTCTGAGCCACTTCAGATTAGGGCTGTCACGATTTTTTAATTTAGGAATTGATTAATCATCGCAAATAATCGATTAATCGTACCTAGATGACCCCCACCCCTCTCCCTCTCTTTGAAGTCGATAAAAATGAGGTTCAAGTCAGCTGACCTACCTCAAGTAAACAACGAAGACTATCAACTTTTAGGTACATTCAAAGCTTTGATGTTCTGAACTTTTGAACCGTCAGTGTAATAATCAAGACCGGTCGGCAGTTGCGATCTTCGCAACTGCCAACCGGTCTTGATTATTACACTGACGGTTCAAAGATTGAGAACATCAAAGCTTTGATGAATGTACCTGGAAGACAAATGCTTCCAACGGCTTCTTGGGGTTTAACATCGATGTTCTTAACTCAATACCTTTAGAAACAATAGTTTTTTCATCAAATTTTCTTTTAATTATTAAACATCTAAAACGGGATACAATTTACCGATTATTCGACAACGAAAAATACTAATCGATTTCGCTGTGACCGATCAACAATCGATTATTCGATTGATCGTGACAGCCCTACTTCAGATAGTATTTTTGTTATTACCACCAGCCACATTGACTACCCAGGTCCTGCCAATAGCACTGTTAAATACAATCAAAATGTAAAACAATAAGAACTAATAACCATAGCTTGGGGGGGGGGGTTGCTCTCTGGATATGAAAGCGTGAACAGGTTGACGGACGGATGACACACAGACATGACACCAATGACCAAAATGAAAAAGTAGACACCATGACTGCAAATCTCTGGTCAACAGTAACAACCAGGCTGTCCATAACTGCATAAATTTGTCATAAATACAAGGCTCGGTGTTTAGGAAAGGCAGTGCTTTACCTTAATGTTTTTGAAATCTTGACGAAAATTCAAAACAAGTGCGAAATTAGGCTACATCAATAAATTTCTCAAAATTCCACTTATTTCCTTCCAGTTGTGCTGAGATATCACTTGATGAATGTCAACTACTACTAACAATAGCACACAAACCAGAAATAATGAAAAGTTTTTTGAAAAATGGTGTATTTATAACTCAAACACAAATAAGGAACTTCCTGGTTCAAGAATTGACACCGTCGGCAGAATGCTCTTTAAGGTTCCGCTCCACAGTTTTCCAGGCATTTCCAAATGTGACATGCCATACACTCTCTTCAAATGCAAATATCCTGTAACTTAGTTATCAAACCCATTACATGTATTACATTTCCCAAATTCACAAAAAACATATAACACTATCTGACTAAGTAGAAATAAACAATCTGAATGTGGGTGGAATTATTTATTGTCAAAGGCATGACTTCAACCTGAAAAATTGCCTGAAAAAATACCGAAACCAGTCATTTTCAGCCACCTAGCAGCCTCAAAAGCAGAATTTTCCCACCAACCCCGCCTACCCACCCCTGGAGCAGAGCATCCCTTGTTTCTAAAATGCAAAAAAAAATTTATATGTTTCCGTCTCATTTTTTAGTTACCTGTCTGGTAACAAACCCGTGTAAAAATTACATTTAAAAAAATAGCCAATTTTTCGAAGCCACTGTTTCCCATAATTCATCCGGTAATTTACCCCTATGTATCAGACTCCAACTTTGGGACCAAAACTTCAAATTCTCTTGTCCAACAAAAAGCCTAATGTAATCATATATCTGATACTAAAAATATTTCTCTATTTTACATGGCCTTAGTTTCAACATACGCCCTTTGTTTAGAATTTCACCCCTGTGCAATAGTGCGAAACTGTGGAGCGGAACCTTAGAAGGAAGTTGCATACCAAAAGCATTTTGACTAGTGGTTTATAAAAAAAAAACAATTTTTGAAGAATTTCACACCTTTTCCAACCCATCAGGCTTAGCAACTTCATTCAAGCAAACTTAGAAGGATACCTCCCCAAAATAATTTCAGCAAAGTTTGGATGGGTTTGATCTAGAGGTTCTGAAAGAGAAGACAGAAATGCAAACATTATGATATGATGGATGGACAGATGACAGATGCCAAGTGATGGCAATAGATCACCCTAACTTTCAGTCAGGTGAGCTAAAATGTGATACATTTCTATTTACTGCAAGGCAATTTTCAGCGCAAAAATTTAATATTAAATTATTCCCTGCCGGTGCTCGTGCAGAGATAGCAGCACAAAATATGGCAGTCTTCAGTGGTTGAAAGAAGAGAATTTAAATCTATTTTAACCCCTCTCCCAACACAACTAGAGGATTCAAGTCTGGAAATAAGCAGGCTGTCAGCTGCAGAATGAGGTACCCAGAGGGTGAATTTGGTGATGCTACTACCCTACACAGACCCTGCACAGCAGGGTAGCATCACTAAATTTACCCACTGTGAGCCTCAATCTGTATCAAGATCTTAAGCCTAAACAGAAAGAGGAACCCAGAGGATAAACTGCTCACTGTATGGGATAGCATCTGCACATCATTCACCCTCTGGCGACCTAATTCTACAATTGTCAGATTACTTATTTCCAGACTTGATCTCTTCCAAATATTTTTCTTAAATAACATTTTTTTTTGGCTTCAAAAATGACCCTTCACTGCAGTGACCTCAATAAGCTCATTTTTATGAGAGGTCATAAGCTATGCTTTGAAGACACAAGCTAAAAAATAATTAAATGTAATATGTCCGATTTTTGTGAATAATGGTGGGTTATTATGGCATTTGTGTAAGGAAAAGCATTAACCCTTTACCTAATGCACACAAGATCAAAATTTGCAAAACAAAAATTTCAAATATTATGCTTCTTTTCAATGGAACAAACACATTACAATGAGGAGACATATGATACAGTTTAGATGAAATGTTTGGAAAAAAAAAGAAGTTATTACGACAATTCATAAATTACCCGAGTGGATGCAGTTGATCAATTTGACAAAGAGTTAATATCATCACTCATAGCCTACCTTTCTTTGATGAACCTGTTGATTTATCAGCCACATCACTTGGCTGATTGACAAATAACTCGGCCAACTCTGGTTTATCTTTTGTATAAAACTCTTTTAGAATCTTAAGCTGGGCCCCTTCAGATGAGGATAAAATCTCTTGTGCAAATTGGATAAGACTCCTTCCAGGTTTGTCATTATTCATCATTTCTATGTGCTGTCTACAATATAAAAACATGATTACTGATGTAGAAAATGTATGGTTTATTGTACGTTATGGGGGCACGGTGGCGTTGCAGTAACCGGTTCTCGTCAGATCACCAAAGTTAAGCATTGTCGAGCCTGGTTAGTCCTCGGATGGGTGACCCTCTGAGCAATCGATTCGGACTCCCGAGTTGTGTCCTTGGACAAGGCACCTAACCCCGATTGTCCACATGGGGGCAAGATGACGCCGTGTACTAAGACGTACTGCATGTCGATTTTGCGCATGTTTTTGACCAATCTAACCCTGTCTGTGCTGCAGTGCGGAGTTACGATGTTGGGGAGCTGGCAGCTGCTCATCGTTGTTCAGTGGTTATCGCCGGGTACTCCGGCTTCCTCCACCCGTAAAACTGTCACGGTCATGATTAGCCATTGTGCATAAGTATCTGACCATATACGCCAATAAATAAATAATTAAATTGTATTTTATTATGATTAGTAAACATCATCTTGTGTGTTTCAGATAAAACATGTTTTTGAGTGAAAATGACGAAGTAAAGCTTCAAGTTTATTGTCAATTCCACACTTATACTTTTTGTATCTTCTCACATGAAATATTAAATAAATGTTGTTTAAAATAACAAAACTTATTCACATCCCCAGTTTCTAAAATAGGCATGATGGTAAATATTGTGGAAACATGTTAAACTTTCACCTCGCATGAAGATTAGGCAACACAAAGATTTGTTCTTCAGAACTAACTTTTTATTTTTCTCTTTTAAAACAAAGGTTATTACCCCTTAATGAAATGAGCTTAACCCCCTGGTAGAAATACCAAACTTTCAAGCAATAATGGATCCCTATTATGCAACTAGGATTTCTTAATTCCAGTCCTTTTTACCAGTTGAGTGCTCAAATGTTTTTGATTGTCACAATATGTTCACATGTCTTCGCCTTGTTACAATTCATGAGAGAGTGCCTGGTGGCACTCTCCCATAAATTGTAACAAGGCAAATCCAAGCTGACAAAATAATTTCACTTTAAAGATAATATGAAGCACATCCACAGATTATGAAGTCTTTAATATGAGGTACCTGCACTTCACAATAAAACCCAAATATAGGCTTCCTGCAATCTACTAGTTAAAAGAATTCAAACGGCTTCAGAATTAATTCATTTATTTATTGAAGTTTAACAACACTTTCAACAGTCAGGGTGACCTCGTGTCTGACAGATTTACGGGTGGAAAAAGCCGGAGTGCCCAGAGATAACCACCATGAAACGGCATGCAACTGTCAGACTCCCCAACATACTAACTCTACACAAGCAGGGTTAGCACTGCTTGAAGACGGGTGCACCATCGATGTGCATTATGCCTTAGAACACAGCGCCTACGTGCCCCCACATGGTCATTCGGGATTAAGTGCCTTACTCAACAGCACAATGCAGTTACCTCTGGTGGGGATCGTACCGAGGACCTCTCGGTTTGAAAGTCAATGCCGTAACCACAGAGCTACCACGCTCCCTGCAGAATTAAGAGTCTATAATCCACAAAACGGTCCTCAATGGCAGAAACCTAGCTGTGAAAAGTTAAAAAATTTATAGTAATTTCTATATTTTTTATACTTACCAATGACCCAGACATAGCTGGTGCTAACTCTTAAAATATAGGGCCAAACACAAATTTTGCCCCCCAATCCCCAAAATTTGCATCTAAAACCAAAGAAAACATGTCCTGAAAGGCCCTCCACACTTCGCCTCTACTGCGCATGCGCAGTGTCAAGGACGTTCCGAAATTGGCGCCATTAATCATTCTAATAACCAGTGCCTGGTAAGCGCTATGTACTCAGCGGGGAGGCAAGAGTTCCCAACTCCTGGGAGGGCCATCCCCGTCTGGGTCATTGGTAAGTATAAAAAATATAGAAATTACTATAAATTTTTTAACATTTTTATACTGTACCAATGACCCAGACATAGCTGAATAGTAAAAAGGCTGGAGGGCCAAGGACATAGAGCAAAATGAAATACGCTCAATAAAATAAAATAGAGTCATCCCCTGTAGGGAAAAAGAAGTAATAGGCGTTACATGTATCTTTCTTATTTATGATAAATTAGAAAGATACAACACCTTCCAAAATTGAGCTTCATACATCCATGTACTCTATTAATATCCAATATAATCCTTATACTAATAATTTTTAAAGTAAGCCAATAAATAAAGTAAGTCTAGAGAACAGAGACTCTTATACTCCTAAAAGTGTCTGAGGATTGCATAATCATGTCCGCTGACATATGCAATATTCAAAAGCTATACTTTAAAAACTAAGACTTGAATGAATTTTAAAAACCTAAACTTCTCACTAAACAACCATCCCAATAACAGCTCAGAATTACTAACTCCGAAGGAGGTATCCCCTTGTTTTCATAGTAAAACAGGTGACCCAAGGGAAGACCCTCCCCCCCCCCCCCTTTTCTTGCCCTGGGTCAAATAGCCCAGAGCGAAGAGGGCAGCAGAACGGAGACACTGTCGAAACAGACAGCCTACCTAGCTATAGTAGCAACTGTTAAGTGAATGACATTCTGAGCAGTAGATAATAGACCTAACAATAGAGGCCTCCAGAAATGGACTCGATATTTCTGAGATAAAAATTCATGAATGTGGATGGCTGAGCGCAATGAGCGGCCTTCAAAAATCTATAATAGCGACACTATTAATGTAAGCCCAAGAAGTAGAAGAACTCTTACTTCATGAGCCGAAATCTTAAGCACAACTGCTAAGTCAATGATATACCATAAGCAGTACCGATAGTTAATAGAATCCATTAACAATAAAATGGAGCGTAACGTCCTTCTACTAGGCATCAAAGACAGAAGAAGCTTACGCCCATAGTAATAAACAGATATCTGTTTATAAATACATAAACTCTACCCGGAAGAGTAAAGGCCTATGCCCATACGAAGACGGAAGGACCTTAAAAATAATAGGTTCCGGATAATAGGAGCCTAACTCTTATGCAAAAATCCAACCTAAATAGTAACGGAAGTAGTGATTCCGAAACTACGAAAGTGAAAATCATCCATCGATAGTGCATGAAACTCACTGACTCTACAGTAAAAGAGAAACCAACAGAATTACTGTCTAAAAGGTCAGAATTTGAAAACTACTGTTTCCAGAGGCTCAAATGATTACTTAGCTAAATAAGAACCGAAGTTAAAATCCATATAGGAATTTAATCTAAAGATTCTAAGTCTATTTATCAAAAAGTTACTAACTGACTTAGATAAAGAGACATAAGACTCAATTGTAAACTATCGTAGAGTGCATAGGTATGAGGTAACATAAACCTATAACCTTAATAATAACAGGCTGCAGTAGATCTTGTGAAACAAGTATACTAAAAAATTGCAATGAGTAGTATGGAGGGATCAACAATATGAACATAATGATCCCTACACCAACGACGGAAGAGCCTCCACTTTAGCCGCATAGAATAGTGAAGAAGAGGATCTCCTATAGTAAGAAATCGCGTCCAAAGCTCGTCCAGTACAGTGCTTACAATGCAATACGGACCACACAACGGAATACATGAAGGTTGCGACCTTGCGGGTTGTGATAAAGATGACACGATTTACTCAGAGAAAAAAGATCCTCACATAGAGGAAGATTTCATGTTAAGACCCACAGTAGACAAGAGAGTAAATTACCCATGATCTCTGTGAAGATAGAGATGCTATCAACAGAAATGTATTGTGGTTGTTTATCTTAGCAATACCCGCTGAAACAACAGCACCGGAGGATACGCGTATCCTATCATTCCGTCCTATAGATCAATAGAGCGTTAACAACATTAGCTCAGAGATCTGGACAAGCCAACACATACGTCTGCAATTGATTAGCAAGCTGTGTCGTAAATAAATCATCATTGGGCGCTCCCATAGATAGCAAATCTGATTGAATACTTGTTTGTTGAGAGTCCATTCTGACAGCAACAAGCGACCCGTAAGAGAACGGGAGTCCGGTAAAACAATCAGACGACCCGGAATATGACGGACCAAAACAGAACTTGGTGTACTATAACCAACAGACGGATTCTTTCCATTAAATTGAATAACGGAAACGAAAGAGTGCCTCCCTGGTTCCGGAGATACGCCACTACTGTCGAATTAAAGGACAGGATTTGGGCATGCGTTTCTGAATAATGTTCATGCAACGACATAAAGCAAGCCTAAAAAACATTATTCCGCGGAAGAAAACTGGTTGCTAAGAGACTGCGGAACCCAAAGACCCTGGCACTTCGAATCCGTAGGGATCAGTATTATATCCCAATCTGTTTGACTAGCAACCGTCATAACAGCCACACTCGGGTCCGGCAACTGCGGTGGCACTCTCTGAGTCAACCACCGAATGTTTGCCCCAGTCTGAATCTCTTGTAACACTAGATAGACAAGAGAATGTGTAAATCGAGCAATTCATGGATTGCCAAAAAGTTGCCGTCGAAGAGAAGCTCCTCCAAGAACGAAGCGACTCTGAGAGAGTTCTTAACCTTACTATCCACGCGTGTGGATGTAGCTAGGGCTGCGTCACGTGTAACCAACTCCAATCAGCCACTGAAGGGTGGAGTTATACGTGAACAAACTACTGCCCTCAAAAGAAATTACATTGAGAATAATATCCCGTAAATCTTTTCTTCAAGACGTAATGATAACGCCTCAGTAAGGCGGATTACGTATGATAAAGCGTCTAAGTTAAGTCTACTATACATCATGTCGTTTCCAACATTGAAGTTGGAAAAGACATAAACGGTGAAAAAGAATATATCCAGTCTTTAACCACACCGTCTAGACGCATATGAACTCTCGGTATGCCCTGCTCTGCCAAAATAAACTATTCGTATAAATGATAAAATGGCAGAAATGAGCAACGCGGACAAGAAACTAAACTATCATGCTTGGTAGCAGGCTTGTATATATATATATATAGCGTCGAAAAATAAAACACATGTTGTAATGACAATATTGGACTGCGTCGGTAAGTCAGGGACAATGTCCCTGAACCGATCGAAAAATCCGAGTCCAATGACGCTATAAGTCTCTTATCCAAGATCGCAGCAATGAAGTCCGAAATAACAATCACTGGAAGATAATGCCAGAAGATATGAAAGGCAGCTTCCGATACTACTAAAGGGAAAACTCGAAATCTTTCGAATCCCTTTCGCCATCCTGTCGGACCCTATAAAGCGTTCGGTCGTCCGTACCTGATGCAACCGCGGACCGCACCGACCCAGCGCCGTCGGATAATTCCTGATTCGACCGAGAAACTGTCAATTGCTGGGATGCTGCGAAACGACTGTGCTAACTCGGATAGCACGTCCGTCACTGAGGCCTGAGGAGAAGCGGTCTTACGATGCATTGCCGCTGGAAGCTCCATGATCGTTACCCCGTGCATACTACCAATATGCGAGCGAACGGAGTGTATAGGCCTCGTGTCCCTTGGCTACCGGATGGCGCGACCTATTCGCCGTGGAATCACTGAATGACGAAACTGATCGGATACTCGAGGTCACGTAGCCAATGTGCGGTCGTGTGCCCTGCTGTGAGGATGAGGAAGCATTAAGGACAGTCTCTCGGACTGTCAATATAACGAAGCGTCCCGACCAACGGACATATGCTCCGAATGTAAAATATCTGAACCACAACATGCGGTCCCCTATGTTGTTGGACGAGAGAGGGACCTCTCTCGCTCACAGCCCGGACGGACCTGGACAAGCCAGGAACCGGACTAACAGGCTTCCTCCGATCTGTCCTCAATCTGCCGTCACTGGGTGAGTACTAAAGTAATTAAAGTGCTCGCATCACCCAAATCTCCTTCCTAGACCGCAACGGACGAACCCGGCAGCCGAACCATTCGATGAATGTACGCTACACCGGGTGAGCTAGCGAATGTCACTCCGTAGGCGATAGACATATTCCATGAGCACTTATTGCCGCTAGCTCTTCATTAACTATGACGACAGAGGCACACTTTTGAAAGACATCTCCGTAACTTTGCGAACAAGAAACCAGAAATGCTTGGTTATAGCAAGCATAAAATAATAATATATATAGCGTCGTTCAATAATTCGAAAGTTTGTGTGACATTATTGGACTATGTCGGAACTGAGGGACGATGTCCCTGAACCGAACCAAAAATTTCTAAGTCCACCGACGCTATCAGTTTCTTATCCGGCATCGCAGCATTCTGGTCCGACGAAAGAAGCTGTAGAAGACCAAGTCAGATGACATACACAACAGCATATGTTGTTCCGAAAGAGAAAGCTCGAAATCCTCCAAATCGCTTTCGGTATCCCGTCGGACCGGATGAAACTTTCGGACGTCCGTACCCGCTTCCGCGGAGCGTCCCGACCCAGCGTCGTCGGATAAAAAATATGCGACAGATTCAGTTGATGCTGGGATGCTGCGATAAACTGTGCTATTTAGGAAAGCACGTCCGTTCCCGAGGCCTGTGCAGTAGCGGTCTTACGATGCATTGCCGCCGGAAGCTCCGTGTATGTTGACTCCCGCACACTTCCTATGCGAACGTCCGGAGTCTGCAGGCCTCGTGTCCCTGGCTACCGGATGGTGTGACCTGGTCGCCGAAGAATCCTTGATCGGCGAAGCTGGTAATATATCGGCGGTCACGCAGCCAAGGTGCGGCCGTGTGCGCTGATGAGAAGAGGAAGCCTTAGCAGTCTCCGCGGACTGCCTATACAACGGAGCGTCCCGAGCGACGGACGTATGCTCCGCTTGCGACACATTTTGTACCACAACATCTGGGGCCAGATGTTGTTGACCGAGAGAGGGGCCTCTCTCGCTTGCCGTCCGGATGGACCGGAACGGGCTATGAACCGGACTAAATGGCTTCCTCCGTTCTCCCTCCGATCCGCCGTCAGTGGGTTGCATTAGGTTGATTTATAGTGCTCGCATCACCCCAAAATTCCTTCTAGACCGCAACGGACGAACCCGGCTGCCGAACCATTCGGTGAATGGACGCTACACCGGGTGAGCTAGCGGACGTCAAAGGCCGTCGAACCTACTAGGGTCCTCTTAGGCAATTGGCGTATTTACATGAGCACTTTTCTGCTAGCCCTTCATTAATTGTGACGACGGAGGCACACTGTTGGAAGACATCACAGATACATCACCCTAATCTTGATCGTCTGAAATAGAAATTGATAAAGTAGAGTGACCCTGCGGGGAAAGGACCGGAGTGTCCAATTCCCCAATAACATACCGTGACATACGCTTCCCATATTGTCATCGAAATCATACGATACAGAACAGGAGTTAATGCAAGTACACTGACCACATATACTCGCACTAACCCCTGGCAATCAAAATACATAATAATAATATGATCCATTAATATAGAAAAAATAATTGAAATCAAAATATTTTGAAAAAATATTTTTTCAGAACAGCCCAAGTTTCTGAAAAGAAACGTTGAGCCCCAATGGATCCCAAGCCTAAGTGTGGAAAAAAATTTTAAAAATATTTTAAACAATTTATTCAACACTTACGAACAATAATAATGTATCTAGTTATGATTAAAATAACATCAAGATATTATTTTCCAAAAATCCCCCCTCACACAGAGGGCTGTTGTAAATGTAAACAATGAGTGTAAAAACACTAAAATAAGACTCCAGGCACCCAGGCCCGAAATCAGTAACCAAAAATACCCTATCTGATGCAAAACAGAGACTTCCAGGGAAGAAACTGCAGAACATCAGATGGTAGATGCAGAACACAACGCCTAACCACCCGTAGGTGAAGACGTAAACATGGGGAAAAGAACAGAATTCATTCTGTTATTCAGCTAAAACTCCCAAGAAAATTTAGTAATAATAATTACAAAAACTATGCCAAAAGCATGGGAGAATAGCAAGGGGGGACTTAAAGGACAGGGAGAGAGGAAAACACTTAAAAAACAGTGTAACTAAATAATCAGAATGACAACAAAATGGCTGCTGCCTCAAAAATAGGTAACTTAACATAATTTCATTAAAAATTTTTAAGTTACAGCCCTGATAATATTCTGTCACACATTTTTTCCTCTCCTCCTTCTCTATCCTCCTTAGAATCACCATTTCACTAATATTTATGTGTCTGGCATCATTTAAACTGAGATTTACAAGCACAAAGATCAGTCAGATGTTAACTGATGAAGGGCCAAACTTAGAATGATTAATGGCGCCAATTTCGGAACGTCCTTGACACTGCGCATGCGCAGTAGAGGCGAAGTGTGGAGGGCCTTTCAGGACATGTTTTCTTTGGTTTTAGATGCAAATTTTGGGGATTGGGGGGCAAAATTTGTGTTTGGCCCTATATTTTAAGAGTTAGCACCAGCTATGTCTGGGTCATTGGTACAGTATAAAAATATGCCAACCTCACAACAAGTTTGGTTTTAATGATAATTTTGATCTTCCAATGGTTATATTGAAGCCAACTTACCTGGATATTTCATAACTGAACAAGTGCATCACCATGAGGTGACCAATCCCCTGCCAAGTTAGTCCAACAAGGGTAATAACTCTCAAAGAAATACTTTAGACTTTGCTGCTTTCCAATTCCCTTCATGATATTATCATCAAAAAGCTGTATGTCACATTTCTTAAAAATCTTGTACAGCTTTCTTCAAAATGTAATGACAAGGAATTCTAAGTACAACAAGGGGCAATAACTCTTGAAGAAATACTTGAGCACAACTGATTCACAAACCCATGCATATTAAACAAGAGGCCCCAAGGAGCCTAAATCGCTCACCGGCCAAAGTGGTTCAAAGAAGTATTTGGGGTCACATTCAGTTAGACATGGTCCATCAGCACTACAAAGGAATGAAGTCATGAGAGTCAAATTTTATCGAACTAGGGACATGGCTTGAACAAACTTGAATCTTACCCCCCTAAGGATGCTGCATACCAAATATCAAAAGCATTCATCTGCTGGATCTGAAGAAGAAGATTTTTAAAGAAAATTCCTCATTTTGAACTAAGTTATAATTTGGGCTTCCACAGTGAGCCCAAATATGAACCCAGGGACTTGGCTTGAACAAACTTGAATCTCACCCCCTAAGGATGCTGCATGCCAAATATCAAAACATTTCGACTGCTGAATCTGAAGAAGAAGATTTTTAAAGACAAATTCCTCATATTGACTAAGTTATAATTTGGGCTCCCACAGGGAGACCAAATATGGACCCAGGGACTTGGCTTTAACAAACGTGAATCTCACCCCCCTAAGGATGCTACACACCACATATCAAAGCATTCTGACAGCTGGATCTGAAGAAGAAGATTTTTTAAGAAAATTCCTCATTTCGAACTAAGTTACAATTCAAGCTCGCACAGTGAGCCCAAAATGGACCTAGGGATATGGCTTGAACAAACTTGAATCACACTCCCCTAAGGATGCTTCATACCAAATATCAAAACATTCCGACTGCTGGATCTGAAGAAGATTTTTAAAGAAAATTCCTCATTTTGAACTAAGTTATCATTCAGGCTCCCACAGTGAGCCCAAATATGGACCTAGGGACATGGCTTGAACAAACTTGAACCTAGGGATATGGCTTGAACAAACTTGAATCACACTCCCCTAAGGATGCTTCATACCAAATATCAAAACATTCCGACTGCTGGATCTGAAGAAGATTTTTAAAGAAAATTCCTCATTTTGAACTAAGTTATCATTCAGGCTCCCACAGTGAGCCCAAATATGGACCTAGGGACATGGCTTGAACAAACTTGAATCTCCCACCCCCCCACCCCCCCCCCCCCCACCCCTAAGGATGCTACATACCAAATATTAAAACATTCCGACTGCTGGATCTGAAGAAGATTTTTGAAGAAAATTTCTCATTTGGAACTAAGTTATAATTCGGGCTATCACAGCGAGCCCAAATATGAACCCAGGGACTTGGCTTGAACAAACTTGAATCTCACCCCCCTAAGCATGATGCATACCCAATATCAAAAGATTCTGCCAGCTGGATCTTGAGAAGAAGATTTTTAAAGAAATTTGCCTGAAATGCACTAAGTTCGAATTCGGGCTTCTATACTGAGCCCAAATGTGAATCCAGGGGGCCGATTTGAACAAACTTGAATCAAATCCACCCTACAATGTTGCATACCAAATATCAAAAGATTCTGCCTGCTGGAATTGGAGAAGAAGATTTTTTAAGAAATTTGCCTGAAATGAACTAAGTTCGAATTTGGGCCTCTATAGTGAGACCAAATATGAATCCAGGGGGCCGATTTGAACAAACTTGAATCAGATCCACCCCATAATGCTGTATACCAAATATTAAATGATTCTGCCCACTTGTGTGGGAGAAGAAGATTTTTTAGTAATTTCTCTAATATACATAGGGTGCTATTGGAGTTATGCCCCTATGGAGCCCCAAGTGGGCATGTCCATTTCATTTGAACAAACTTGAATTGACATATGGTAATGAACATCCATACAAAGTTTCGAGCAAATTGACCTAGCGGTTTCAGTGAAGTCGTTTGAAAAATGTTCACGGCGCCGGACGGACGATGGCAAGTGATAAGTTTAGCTCCCTTTGGTGAGCTAAAAACAAGGGCCTGCATCACCAATGCGGGGGGGGTCGAAATTTCGCGGTTAACTCAATGGTGGGTGTGAATTAAAAAAATGACCAATCCCATTTTCGAACTCAATCAAGAAAATGTTCCTGGAAACGAACATAACAAAAATGAACTGGATCAGTTGACGTTTGTTCAAGTTATTGTGCTATCAAGCACAAAATTGACAAAAAATGAGAAAGCCAGTCCAATAATTTTGCCGTCGTATATCAGACCGAGCCCGTTTTCGAACTTGATTGAGATAGTCTTCTTAGAAAAACATATGAATCGAATTACTTGATGTTTGTTTAAGTTATTGCGCTATCAAGCACAAAATTTGCAAAAAATGACTAAGTAAGCCCAATAATTCTGCTCCTGTACATCGGACCGAGTCCGTTTTTGAAATAAATCAAGACACTGTTCCTTAAAACACATGTGCCAAATATCAGTCTAATAGGTTGACGTTTGTTGAAGTTATTGTGCTATCAAGCTCAAAATTAGTTGATTTTAACAAAGGGTCATAACTGTTGTGAAAACCATACATCGGACGGAGCTTATTTCAAATTCGATCAGGACATTGTTCATTAAAACCCATGCGCCAAATATCAGTCAAATCGGTTGACGTTTGCAGAAGTTATTGCGCTATCAAGCTCAAAATTAGTTGATTTTAACAAAGGAACATAACTCTGAAAAAGCATGGTCACATCCCACTTTGCATCATCAGGTGTTGAACATGCATATGAAGTCACATACCAAATATCTGTCCAGAAACAACAATATTATAATCAGAAAGGGACCCCACCCCTCGCCATACCAATAGTCAAGTTTTTTTTGTTTTTGAAAACTTGACAAAAAACCCATCTTGACCAGTTTTCTTTGAAATGGGAAGAAAAAAAATTCTTGTCCAACAATGGGCAATATCTCTTCAAGAAATACTTAGACACAGCTGTTTCAAAACCCCATGCAGGATATCTCATGATGACATGAAATAGGAAAGGATGAACAGACAGATGGATGGAACCAATTCCTATACCCCCCCCCCCCCCACTATATGGGGAGGGGGGGGGGGTGAGGAGGTTGAGAATAACCTTGTTAATTGCATTTGACTTCTAAGTACCAAGCCATTTACATTGTCTTCAACACAAAATTGACCTGTTTAGTGTTGATTGTAGAGCAAGTACATGTTGACTGACAAATTGACATGTGAACGGTCCAAGAACTTCGCACACCACCACTGAAATCCTTGCATTTGGAAACCTTTTTGGCCTCAATACATCCAATATAAACATTTATTATATCTTGTTTGACAGGCTGAATAAGAAAGTTTGTTCAATATTACACTTGCTTTCAAATGATGTTTACGCTTATTGAGCTGGGGCGGTATGAGGGAGAATCTTATATTCACTGACCTTTGCTTGGTGGTTTTCAATGGGTACCCATGGTCCCTTTATCTGGAAAGTTAAAAAATTTATAGTAATTTATATATTTTTTATACTTACCAATGACCCAGACTTAGCTGGTGCTAACTCCAACAAAACCAGGGCCAAACACAAATTTTGCCCACCAATCCCCAAAATTTGCATCCAAAACAAAAAGAAATCATGTCCTAAAGGACCTCCATAGTACGCCTCCACTGCGCATGCGCAGTGACGCAGTCATCCCGAAATTGGCGCCAATTATCATTCTTACTGGCAGTGCCTGGTCAGCGCTATGTACTCAGCGGGGAGGCAAGAGTTCCCAACTCCAGGGAGGGCCATCCCCGTCTGGGTCATTGGTAAGTATAAAAAATATATAAATTACTATAAATTTTTTAACATTTTTATACTGTACCAATGACCCAGACTTAGCTGAATAGTAAACAGGCTGGAGGGCCTAGGACATAGAGGAAAATCCAATAAGCTCAACTATATAGTAAAGAGGTAACCCCTTAAGGAGAAAAGGAGTATTAGGCTTTACATGTATCTTTCTTATTTAATATTAAATTAGAAAGATACACTACCCTTAATAATTGAGCACAATAACATTCATGTTCTCTATTAACATCCAGTATAACCCTTATACTAATTATTTTTAAAGCAAGCCAATAAATAAAGTAGTCCAGAGAATTGAGACTCTTTATAATCATTTAAAAGTGTCCGAGTATTGTATATTAAAGCCCGTTTGACACTTGACATATACAAATGCTTCACACCGAGCTACACTTTAAAAATAAGACATGAATGAATTTAAACATTAATATTACACTTTAAAACCATCCCGGAAGCGACTCAGAAATACTGACTTGGAGGAGGCATTCCCTTGCTTTTCACTATAAAGCAGGTGACCTAAGGGAACACCCGCCCCCCCCCCCCCCCCCCCCCCCCCCCCCTTCCCCTTGCCCTGGGTCAAATAGCCCAGAGCGAAGAGGGCAGCCGGACGGAGTCACTGCCGGAACAGAAAGCCTGCATAACTATAGTTGCAACTGTTTAGTGGACGACATTCAGAGCAACAGATAACGGACCTAAACAATGCAGGTCTCCAGAAATGGACTCAATATTTCTGAGATAAAAATTCGTAAATGTGGATGGCTGAGACCAATAAGCAGCCTTCATTAAATCTGTAATAGCAACACTATTAGCATAAGCACAGGAAGTAGAAAGAGCTCTTACTTCATGAGCAGAAATCTCAAGCACAGACTGCTGAGAAGAAGATAAATCTTCATAAGCAGTACGTATAGTTAACTGAATCCATCTAGCAATAGAATGGACTGAAATGT
Organism: Pictodentalium vernedei; assembly: GCA_031216915.1. NCBI lineage: Eukaryota > Metazoa > Mollusca > Scaphopoda > Dentaliida > Dentaliidae > Pictodentalium > Pictodentalium vernedei. The sequence continues at coordinate 540,775,501 of CM062293.1, forward strand.
CCTTTCTATTAGGCATCAAAGACAGAAAGAAACGTTTTCGTCCCTTTCTGATAAACTGAGATCTCTGTTTATAGATACGTAGTGCTCTAACAGGACAGAGTAAAGGCCTACGCCCGTCTGAGGACGGAAGAGCCTTAATAACAATAGGTTCCGGATATTTATTAGGAGCCTGATTCTTAGCTAAAAAACCCACATTAGTAGTGAAGGTGATGGTGTTCCCAACACTACGATAATGAGAATCATCCACCGATAGTGCATGAAGCTCACTGACTCTTCTGGCAGAACAGAAAGCTAAGAGAAAAGCTGTCTTATAAGATAAGAATTTGAAATCTACTGTCCCAAGAGGTTCAAATGGCTTTTCCTTCAATTTAAGGAGAACCCAAGCTAAATTCCACTTAGGAATTAATCTAAGAGTTCTGGGTCTATTTATCGAAAAGTTTCTAACCAACTTCGATAAAGAGACATTAGATCCAATTTGTAAACTATCATGATGTGCATAGGTATCAGATAACATAGATCTATAACCCTTTATAGTAACAGGCTGCAGTTTGATTTCGTCAAACAAGTATACTAGAAAGTTTGCAATGTCTGGTATAGAGGGATCAAATATATCTACAGAATGATCCCTACACCAACGACGAAAAACCTTCCACTTAGCCGCATAGTTTAGCGAAGAGGAGGTCCTCCTACAGTTAGAAATCGCGTCCACTGCTCATCCTGTAAAGTGCTTGCCATGCAAGGACCGCACAACGGAAAAACGTGAAGGTTGAGACCTTGCGGGTTGTGATGGAGTTGGCGCGATTTCCCCTGCGAAAGAAGATCCTCTCGTGGAGGAAGCTTCCGCGGTAGGTCCCACAACAGACACCTGAGTAGATTTATCCACGGTCTCTGTGGCGACAGAGATGCTACCAACAGAATCTTGCATTGAGATTGTTTTATCTTTAGCAATACTTGTTGAATTAACGGCGCTGGAGGATACGCATATCCTATCATTCCGTCCCAAGGGATCGACAGAGCGTCTACTGCAAATGCTCTTGGATCCGGACACGGAGACACATACGTCTGCAACTGATTGTTGAGATGTGTCGCAAATAAGTCTATCATTGGCCGTTCCCATTGGTAGCAAATCTGATTGAATACTTGTTTGTTGAGAGTCCACTCCGACGGCAACAAGCGACCCTTTCGTGAAAGGGAGTCTGCTAGCACATTCAGACGACCCGGTATGTGACGGACCGAAAGAAGAACGTGATGTTCTAACGCAAACAGAAGGATTCTTTCCGTTAGATTGAACAACGGAACTGAATGAGTGCCTCCCTGATTCCGTATATACGCCACTACTGTCGTATTGTCGGATAGGATTTGGACATGAGCATCGTGAATAATGTCCATCCAGTGACATAACGCAAGCCAAATTGACATCATTTCCTTGATGTTTATGTGCTTGCACAGGAATTGCGGATCCCAAAGACCCTGGCATCTCGAATCCGTTGGGATTAATGATGCACCCCAACCTGTTTGACTGGCATCCGTCATAATGGTAAAACTCGGATCCGGCAACTGCAGCGGAACTCCTTGAGTTAACCACTGAATGTTTGCCCAAGTCTGAATCTCTTGTTTCACTTGATCTGACAAGAGAACGTCTACATCGAGCGAATGAATTTTCACACTCCAATTCTGAGTCAGGAAAATTTGAAGAGGACGTGTGCGTAGCCGGCCCAATGGAATGAGATCCGCGGCGGCTCCGCACAGACCTATCAGTCTCATAAATTCTCTCGCCGTGACTTTGTCTGCGTGCAGACAATAGCGAGTGTAACAACTGACTAATTTCGCTCTGGTTAACGGCAGACGAACGAGATTGTTGTGCGTCTCGAAGCTCATTCCCAGATGAGTGAATGACTTGGACGGCACCAGATCCGACTTCTCCTCGTTTACTATAAAATCGAGACGTCGGAGCAATAGAAGAAGATTCTGAACATCGTTCTGAAGCGTTAACTCGTTGCCGTACCTCTGAAGAATGTCGTCCAGGTAGGCCGACGTTACCGCAGACGAATGAGCTCGGAAGTAGATCATTACCGAGTTCATTACCCAAGTGAAAGCCCAGGGTGCTAGATTCAATCCGAAGCACATGGCCCGGAACTGATACACCACTCCTAGGACTGCGAAGCGTCGATACTTTCGGAATGTCGGATGTACCATGACGTGAAAGTACGCATCTTTGAGATCTATGCTCGTTGCATAATCGTTCACCCGAATACTCGCTCTGACCGATCGAATCGTCTCCATATAAAACTTCGGAGCGACGATCAGCTTGTTTATCCAGCTCAAATCTATGACTGGACGGAACGAGCCGTCTGGTTTCGGAACCAGAAACAGATGGCTGTAGAATCCCAGAGATTCCTGGTTTTCTACGACCTCTACCGCATTCTTCATTAAAAGAGACTGCACCTCTGATAACAGAGCATCTCTTTTCTGTGGATTTGACGGAAGATGAGTCCACTTTGGACTTCGAGTTAATGGAGGCTTTCGTTTGAAGGATATCTTTAGACCTTCCGAAGTCACTCCTCTCACCCAAGGGTCGTCCGTAATCGACGCCCACTCTTGTGAAAAACTCGACAACCTTCCGCCAACTGGAACGCGATAGAGGTTTAAGCCATCACCTCCTGGACCTGCGAGGCCTGCGGTAGGAGAAACCACGTCTTCCACGACCCACACCTCGCCTCGTCGACCTCGGGGCGTCCGACCGATTGTCCCGGCCTGAAGGACGTCCCGAACGAGAGTCGCTATCCTGACGGTCTCTCGAATAAGACCAAGAGGACGCACCGGAACCTCTATAGGAACCTCTCTTGGGCGCATTAGACCCAGAAGTGCCTGTCTTATTCGTGTCTGCTGTATCCGACTTTTTAGGAGCCGATCTGAACAACAGAGAATCATTAGCTTTCTTTTTAATTTTATCATAAATAGCGGAAAGCTTGCCGTCAAAGAGAAGTTCTCCTGAGACCGAAGCGACTCTAAGAGAGTTCTTCACCTTAGAATCCACTAGTGTGGATGTAGCTAGGGCTGCGTCACGTCTAACCAACTCCAGATTTGCCACTGAAAGGGCGGAGTTACACGTGGAATAAGCTACTGCCCTTGAAAGAAGTCTTAAAGAGGATTGTATATCCTGAAACTCTTCCCCTTGAAGGCGCAGTGATAACGCCTTAGTAAGATGATCTGCGTAAGATAAGGCATCTAAATTGGCTCTGTTAGACGCAATAGCTGTTTCCAACACCGCGGTTGGAATAGAAGCTGACGACGGTAATGATAGCTCTAAGTCTTCCGCCTCGTCGTCCATACGCAGAGGAACTCTCGGTATACCCTGTCCTGCCGTATCGAATTTATTCCTTGCATTAATGAAAGGCAGGTTAAGAGTATTAGCGGACAAGAAACCTGCTTTCCCCGTCCTTGAAGCAAGTTTAAATATAGCGTCGTTCAATAATTCAAATGTTCTTGCAACATTATTGGACTGCGACGGAAACTCGGGAGCGATGTCCCTGAACCACTCAAAAAATTCAGAGTCCAATGACGCTATAATTCTCTTGTCCGGAAGCGCAGCAGTCTGGCCCGACGGAACAACTTGAGGGAGAAAGTGCCCGATGAAGTCCACGGCAGCTTTATGTTGTTCCGAAAGGGATAGCTCCAATTCATCCGTATCCCTTTCACCATCCGGTCGGACCTCCCGATGTTCCCGGTCGTCCGCCCCCGATGCTTCGGCGGAGCGTACCGACCCAGCACCGTCGGATAATTCTCGATCCGACACCGTTTCTGTCGGCTGCTGGGATGCTGCGATAAGCTGTGCTATCTGCACAAGAATGTCCGACGTCGAGACCTGCGGAGGCGCAGTCTTTCGCTGCTTCGCCGAGGGCAGCTCCGTATCAGATGGCTCCCGCATACTTTTCCTATGCGAACGTCCGGAGTCCATCGGTCTCGAATCCCTGGCTGCCGGATGGTGTGACCTGGTCGCCGAAGAATCCTTCATCGGCGAAGCTGGTAAAATATCGGCGGTCACGCAGCCAAGGTGCGGTCGTGTGCGCTGACGAGAAGAGGAAGCCTTAACAGTCTCTGCGGACTGCTTATACAACGGAGCGTCCCGAGCGACGGACGTATGCTCCGCTAAAGACACATTTTGTACCACAACATCTGGTCCCAGATGTTGTTGTACGAGAGAGGGGCCTCTCTCGCTCGCGGCCCGGCTGGACCTGGACGAGCTAGGAACCGGACTAAAAGGCTTCCTCCGTTCTCGCTTACTATCCGCCGTCACTGGGTGTGCATCTATTATGTTTATAGTGCTCGCATCACCCAAAATTTCCTCTTGGACCGCATCGTACGAACCCGGCTGCCGAACCATTCGGTGAATGGACGCTACACCGGGCGAGCTAGCGGACGACATTTGTCTAATCTCCATGAGCACTTTTGCCGCTAGCTCTGAATTCATTTGTGACGACGGACGCACACTTGAAGAAGATAACATGGAAACATCACCCTGTTCTGGTTCCTCTGAAATAGAAACTGAGAGAGTAGAGTGACCTTGTGGAGAAAGAGCCGGCATCGCTCTTTCCCAGAAACAACATATCGTGACACACGTTTCCAATGTTTCTCATCCCAATGTTCACATATAGGACAGGGATTAATGCGAGAACACTGACTACAATTAATACAATGATCATGAAAGTCAGAGGAAGATTTCTTCCTATTACAATTTGAACAATGTCCCTTCATTGTGAAAGAACAACAATAAGTCCTAGTTACTCGCAAAAACCCCTGACACAAAGATACATAATAACATGATCCATTAATAAATGAAAAAACAATTGCAAAACAAAATAATTTTGAAAAAATATTTTTTCAGAGAAGCCCAAGTTGCTGAAAAGTAACGTTGAGCCCCGATGGATCCGATGGCAAAGTGTGGTCAAAAATTTTAAATTTATATAAAATAATTAATGAGACACTTTCGGATAATATAAATGTATCTTATAATGAGATAAACTACCACAAAGGCAAACAGCCCCCCTCAAAAAAGGCTGTTGCCAATGAAAACAAACAGTGTAAACACACTAGAAAACATGACTCCAGGCACTGAAAAAAGTGGCCCGGAATCAGTCATCAATTACACTCTATCTGATGCAAAACAGAGACTCCCAGGGGAGAATCTGTAGAACATCAGATGGAAGATGCAGAACACAAACGTTATACACCCATGGGTGAAAACGTAACTATGGGGAAAATAACAGAAAACATTCTGTAACCAAGCAACTCTCCCAGGAAATTTTAGAAATGAAATTTCTCAAAAATATGCCAAAAGCATGGGAGAATTGCCAGGGGGGACTTTAGAAGGCTAGGGGAGAGGAAACACTGAATAAGCAGTGCAATAATTAGCAAGAATGACAACAAGAGGCCCATGCCTCGAAAATAGGCAACTTAACATAATTTCATCAAAAAATTTTAAGTACAGCCCTGATTATTTTTTGCCACTTCTTTTTCCTCTCCTCCTTCTATCCTCCTTAGAATCACATTTTCTCCAAAAATTACGTGTCTGGCATCCTTTAAACTGAGATTTACAAGCACAAAGATCAGTGAGATGTTGACTGATGAAGGGCCAAACAGAGAATGATAATTGGCGCCAATTTCGGGACGACTGCGTCACTGCGCATGCGCAGTGGAGGCGTACTATGGAGGTCCTTTAGGACATGATTTCTTTTTGTTTTGGATGCAAATTTTGGGGATTGGGGGGCAAAATTTGTGTTTGGCCCTGGTTTTGTTGGAGTTAGCACCAGCTAAGTCTGGGTCATTGGTACAGTATAAAAATATTGTCTGAACAAATATGACCCTGGCTTTTAAAAGTGTCATTAAACACCAATAAACAAATGACAAACATCACTTCACAGGCCTTTAAATTCTTCCCAACTAACGACGGCAAACGCTGTGCCCATATAAGATAATTGCGCCCAAATTATGCGGAGTTTGAAACTTTTTCCAAAGTTTTGGCAATATATAGTTTGGCCAGGTTTCCCTGATGCTTATAATATAGCTTAGAGCTTACCTTCGAATCAAACAATGCAACAGATAAATAACGATTTAAAAAAAAACGCCGAGTTCACCACAAAAAAGCAATCGTCGTCGACAGTGTTATATACGATCCTGTCGACGGCAATTGCTTTTCTGTGGTGAACTCGGCGTTTTTTTTAAATCGTTATTTAAAGCTTGAGATCAATTTATTCATGTTTGTGGCATTTCTCAGTAAATGCAATGCTTAATTTAGCTTACATTCTGATAGGCCGTTGGCTCGACACTGGGAAACTAAGAAGCCTTCTCAGGTTAGTTGAGTAAATGTACTTTATATGGACCTATCATTCTCTACTTACATTCTTATAGCAAAAGGTGTCTGTCCCATCAATACTTTATGTGGACCTATCATTCTCTACTTACATTCTTATAGCAAGGGGTGTCTGTCCCATCAATACTTTATATGGACCTATCATTCTCTACTTAGATTCTTATAGCAAAAGGTGTCTGTCCCATCAATACTTTATGTGGACCTATCATTCTCTACTTACATTCTTATAGCAAGGGGTGTCTGTCCCATCAATACTTTATATGGGCCTATCATTCTCTACTTACTTTCTTATAGCAAGAGGTGTCTGCCCCATCAATACTTTTTGTGAACCTATCATTCTCTACTTACATTCTTATAGCAAGGGGTGTCTGTCCCATCAATACTTTATATGGGCCTATCATTCTCTACATACTTTCTTATAGCAAGAGGTGTCTGCCCCATCAATACTTTATATGGACCTATCATTCTCTACTTACATTCTTATAGCAACAGGTGTCTGTCCCATCAATGCTTTATATGGGCCTATCATTCTCTACTTACTGCCTTATAGCAAGAGGTGTCTACCCCATCAATACTTTATATGGACCTATCATTCTCTACTTACTAAAAGCAAGAGGTGTCTGTCCCATCAATACTTTACATGGACCTACCATTCTCTACTTACATTCTTATAGCAAGAGGTGTCTGTCCCATCAATACTTTACATGGGCCTATCATTCTCTACTTACTGCCTTATAGCAAGGGGTGTCTGTCCCATCAATACTTTATATGGACCTATCATTCTCTACTTACTGCCTTATAGCAAGGGGTGTCTGTCCCATCAATACTTTATATGGACCTATCATTCTCTACTTTGTTAGAGCGAGATTTGTCTGTCCCATAAATACTTTATATGGGCCTATCATTCTCTACTTTCTTATAGCAAGAGGTGTCTGTCCCATCAATACTTTATATGGACCTATCATTCTCTACTTTCTTATAGCAAGAGGTGTCTGTCCCATCAATACTTTATATGGGCCTATCATTCTCTACTTTGTTAGAGCGAGATTTGTCTGTCCCATAAATACTTTATATGGGCCTATCATTCTCTACTTACTGCCTTATAGCAAGGGGTGTCTGTCCCATCAATACTTTATATGGGCCTATCATTCTCTACTTACTGCCTTATAGCAAGGGGTGTCTGTCCCATAAATACTTTATATGGGCCTATCATTCTCTACTTACTGCCTTATAGCAAGGGGTGTCTGTCCCATAAATACTTTATATGGGCCTATCATTCTCTACTTATTGCCTTATAGCAAGGGGTGTCTGTCCCATCAATACTTTATATGGACCTATCATTCTCTACTTACTTTCTTATAGCAAGAGGGGTCTGTCCCATCAATACTTTATATGGGCCTATCATTCTCTACTTACTGCCTTATAGCAAGGGGTGTCTGTCCCATCAATACTTTGTGGACCCATCATTCTCTACTTACTTTCTTATAGCAAGAGGTGTCTATCCCATCATTACTTTATATGGGCCTATCATTCTCGACTTGCTTTCTTACAGTAGGAGGTGTCTGTCCCATCAATACTTTATATGGGCCTATCTTTCTCTACTTACTTTCTTATAGCAAGAGGTGTCTCCCCTGTCAATACTTTAGGTGGACCTATCATTCTCTACTTACTTTCTTGTAGCAAGAGGTGTCTGTCCCATCAATACTTTATATGGACCTATCATTCTTGTTTTACACAAATTCTGTGTGTCTTGTTTTTTCTTCCTACTTTTCACAACAGGAACCTCTATATCTTCCTCGGATTCAGTTGACTGAAAAGTGAGGGAAACAAAATTTAGGCAGTTTCTCAAGTCAGGTTAAAATTAATCAGCGCTACCAATATTTTCAGGGACTAATTTATTTATTTATTTATTGGTGTTTTAAGGCCACATATTTCTGCACAATGGCTAATCATGACATCGACAGTTTTATGGGTGGAGGAAGCCGGAGTACCCGGAGAGAACCACCGAGCAATGGCGAGCTACTGTCAGCTCCCCAACACACTAACTCCACACAAGCAGGGTTAGCATTGGTTGAAGACAGGTGCACCATTGACGTGTAGAATGCCTTGGTACACAGCGTCACTGTGCCCCCTCAGGGATTGAATACTGACTTTGATCTGTTAATTTCACAACTGAAATTTAATTTCAGGCAAACAAAACAAATGACTGTAACCGAGGTGCTTGACATACCTTCACTGGTGCTAAGTTGAAGGATGGGTCTGTGTTTCGATGAACGATATCTTTAACCAAATGGACCCCACCCAGCCACCCAACTGGGGGTGGGGGGGGGGGGGCGGAATTGGTTTTTGCATGAAATCACTAAAAATCCTCATTTTGAGGCAAAAAAAAAAAAAAAATCACTGAATGGACTGACCCTTCACCCTGCAGGGTAAATTTTATTTTTGCATAAAAATATCAAAATCCTTCAAAACGCATTATAAAGGACCTTCCCTCCCTCCCCACTCTGCCTTAATTGTTTTGTTTTTGCATTAAATCACTAAAAATTAACCCCCACCCAAAATACTCAGTATTTTTTTCCTGCGTTGATCTCAGCTATGATGATTTTTCCTTAAAAGATTTCAGAGCTTTAACAATTTACCTAACCTCAGGGTTCTTTCAGTTGTCAGGGAAAAATGTTCCTAAGTTTTTCAACTCATCAGCCCATTTTCCATACCCATTTGGGTACCGCACATTGACAGAAAAAATCTGACTGTGGGAAAATTATTAAAAAAAACACAAGGTAAAATTTTTGTTGTTTCGAAGAACAAGAATGTCATTTCTTCATGCTCACATGGTTCAGGAAAGCAACTTGTTCAAATTGACAAAGACTTATTTTACTAAACATTTTAATGGTGATTTTTATTTATTTGAAGTAATTTAACCCTCTGTGCACTGATATCAAAATACCAATAGTTTAGGCCAAAGTTGATTGTCTGTTTCTCAGGCCATTTTTTCCAAAAAAGCATGCGGGCGGACGGTCTTTTTTTTTTCTTTTTCTTTTCTTCCCGAGAGGTTGTTTATGGTAATTCGACCCCCACCCAAACGCCTGGTGGACCACGCAAAATTTCGCAAATATATTGGTTATTCACCGTAGGGGTGTTGGGTCATAAATGAAGTGGGGTTTGAATGTTTATTTTTTCAGTGAAACGTGAAAATTATGACACAGGACGAAACGCCTCGTGGGTGAAACGTCTCTGGATGAAACATTTCTTGGACAAATCAAATGTCGAAGTGCCAGCTTTCACAGATTTATTTTACCCCCCAAAAACTCCTTTCACAACCTGCCTAATAAAATCGTGAATCGCAATTTTTCCCCATTATATTCAAAATTATCACAACCCATTTGAACGGGCAGTTCATTCATAAATCATATTTTTTGGAAATCTGAAAATGAAATACAAAACGAATGTTTGCGAGTTTTTATTAACCAATTCGACCGCACATACCTGCCTATATGCGATTTATTTTCAACTATGACTGCTACTTTTATATCAAGGAACGGTTACTATTAGTTATCCAATTATCCTGCATCTCAAATGCATTTATTTAAATTAACTGGGAAACTCGTAACGGTTTCAAATAACAGTACACAAATTCCCAATGACGGGCATTTACAATACAAATGTTACTAAAAATAAATGCCAGGAGACTGTGTTCCATTCGACATAGCACCTGACTTTGCAGACTTTCTGAGGGTTGGTGTGAATCAAAAGTGGTGCGAATCGACCATTCCCCTTTGTGACTGTTTGTTGTCAGACTGAAAGACACCTTCCTTCTTGCTGTCATTATGACTTACCTTTTACAGAATAAAACACTTTCTGTCGTGAATATTGCTAAAACCCACTCACTTTATTAAAGTATGATGTAGAAAAAGCTTGAAGTGTGTTAATTTTAAATTTGCGAACGCATCGATATCGAAATGAGCACAATATCTCAAATTTTTTTAAAAGATTTTTTGGTGTCATAAAAAGGTAGCATGTGCAACAAAAATGACCATGCATGTGGGCCTGAGAAACAGAGGTTCTTTTTTTATGGCCTTAATTTACAAATTTTTCTAATAACGCAACTAGAAATTTAACCAATTTGAGCGCTGTCAAACAAAATGGAATTGGTTATATTCCTTGCTGCATTATGGCAAAAATTGACAGGTTGAAAATTCTGATATTTCAACATCATTGTAGAGATGGTTATTTGTTCATAATATTATTTCCATACTTTTTCATTACCCTCAAGGCTTGATTAATGTTTTTTCCATACTTGTCAAGACCTTTTCCAGACTTACACAATTTTATTTTATGCTACAGTTAAAACTAGAAGTCCTGTCATGAACTGTGCGCTTATCTAGGTGTAATCGCGCGTAAGAATTGCGCGCAATTGCCATATCGAATGGCATCCAAAGCACGGCAGGTTCTCCTGGTTACTCAAAGCCAATACAGGCAATGTTTCTGCCAATGGATCTCCGGGGTACCCGGAGGTCCATTGGCTGAAACATTGCATGTGCACAAGCCATATGTACAAAATTTGATAGCCTTACTATGGTCATAATGTGTAGATTAACGTGCATATCGACGTGCTATTTGTGCACATTTCATGACAGGACTTCTAGTTTTAACTGTACAGCACTAGATGCAATCAGGGGAGAACTTGAGTGGATTAGGATCATGGACAAGGCAGACTTAATGAAACTCTGTTATCTTATCTATTTCGTAAATCTGTCTGGCAGCTGATGGTATAAACTGAGGTGCCAGAATATTTGGAATTCAAGTACAAAGAGAGGCTGGATGAACCAAGTGAGGGGGGCTAACCCTTTACCCAACGCAGACGAAATCAAAATTTATTATTTTAAATATCATTTTTTCAAATTTTTCAAAAAATTTCTACAAAACCATATCATGTGACCCCTCACTGGAACGAGCTCAACGAGCACGTTCCAACGAGGGGTCACATGATATGGTTTTGTTGAAATTTTTGGAAAAATATTTTTTCAACTGCTGGATTTGCATATTACGCAGGCAGATGTGGCTGATTCGTTGGGTAAAGGGTTAATAAAGAACTATTCACTGGAGCTCTGAGGCATAGAAGTGGGAACAACCCAGGGTAAAATAATCAGAGAATGAGTCGTGGATGATTGTAATCAGAATTGGTGAAAGAGGGTCAAAGCAAAGAGAACTTTGGGTGTCTTGCATGATAATAAGAAGCCAGGTTCATTTACTAGTCTGGACTAGGAGCCTCCAATCATTATCACCTCCTACCATTTCCCTTCAAGAGAAATGGGTGGAGATAGTTTAGTACAGTCACAGTACACTGGTTGTAATCCACGTGTGGGCAGTGATGTCCACAGGTTGTACCCGGTGCTTCATTAATTCAATTTTTGAAGATTATTCCTGTAATTAGTATTGGAATCTAATATTACTGTCTTCGTGGAAATATTGCTCACCCGTGGAAAGTGACCAGTCCACAGCGACTGTTCTGTAATGACCAGAGGATCCTAGTTAGGACAATACCTTCATGAACTGTCACATATAAAACTATATAGTTATGATTACGCCCTTTGTCGGCATTAATTTTATAAATATTGTAGAGTTTTCAAGGCCTCCTTACCAATTTTCCACAAGTTCAAGGCCTTGAATAATCCTTAGTCAAATTCAAAGATGTTCATTGAATCCATGGCCCACATGGAGACCTGTATCCAGACAAAATCCCCTTAGACAAGATCTCCTTTGAAATAACCCCCTCACTATGATGTTATGAGGTGAACAAAATCCTCTCAGACAAAATCTATAAGGAGAGATGAAGTGGATCAAGCCTGAAATATACACAACCTGTCATTTGCAAAATGGGGTCCCCAGAGGGTGAATTTGATGAAGCAATCAAATACAGTCGGCTAATTTATCCCCTAAGTACATCTTTCTGTTTTGGCTTGAGACCTTGATTCAGACTGAGGTTCACAGAGGGCAAATTTTGTGATGCTGTGCAGGGTAGCATCACCAAATACACCCTCTGGGGACCTCATTTTGCAGATGACAGTCTGCTTATTTTCAGGCTTGAAGTGGATCATCATTTATAAATATATTCTTCATTATTGTACAATGGTATACCAATTACAAAGTTCTGCTTAAAACTTACTCAAGTATTGTTATATAAGTATTCTTCAATGTTATAATAATTACAAGTGAAGTAGATTTGAAATAATCTTCATTTTTGAAGTTAAATATTTCATTAACTGCTTATCTTACAAGACCAGTAGTTAACATTTGCTAAATATCTCCTGAACAAGGCCTAAAAAAGTTAAAAGTTAAAAAATTTATAGTAATTTCTATATTTTTTATACTGTACCAATGACCCAGACATAGCTGGTGCTAACTCTTAAAATATAGGGCCAAACACAAATTTTGCCCCCCAATCCCCAAAATTTGCATCTAAAACCAAAGAAAACATGTCCTGAAAGGCCCTCCACACTTCGCCTCTACTACGCATGCGCAGTGTCAAGGACGTTCCGAAATTGGCGCCATTAATCATTCTAAAAACCAGTGCCTGGTAAGCGCTATGTACTCAGCGGGGAGGCAAGAGTTCCCAACTCCTGGGAGGGCCATCCCCGTCTGGGTCATTGGTAAGTATAAAAAATATAGAAATTACTATAAATTTTTTAACATTTTTATACTGTACCAATGACCCAGACATAGCTGAATAGTAAAAAGGCTGGAGGGCCAAGGACATAGAGCAAAATGGAATACGCTCAATAATATAAAATAGAGTCATCCCCTGTAGGGAAAAAGAAGTAATAGGCCTTACATGTATCTTTCTTATTTATGATAAATTAGAAAGATACAACACCTTCCAAAATTGAGCTTCATACATCCATGTACTCTATTAATATCCAATATAATCCAATACTAATAATTTTTAAAGTAAGCCAATAAATAAAGTAAGTCTAGAGAATAGAGACTCTTATACTCCTAAAAGTGTCTGAGGATTGCATAATCATGTCCGTTGACATATGCAATAATCAAAAGCTATACTTTAAAAACTAAGGCTTGAATGAATTTTAAAAACCTAAACTTCTCACTAAACAACCATCCCAATAACAGCTCAGAATTACTAACTCCGGAGGAGGTATCCCCTTGTTTTCATAGTAAAACAGGTGACCCAAGGGAACACCCCCCCCCCCCTTTTTCTTGCCCTGGGTCAAATAGCCCAGAGCGAAGAGGGCAGCAGAACGGAGACACTGCCGAAACAGACAGCCTACCTAGCTATAGTAGCAACTGTTAAGTGAATGACATTCTGAGCAGTAGATAATAGACCTAACAATAGAGGCCTCCAGAAATGGACTCGATATTTCTGAGATAAAAATTCATGAATGTGGATGGCTGAGTGCAATGAGCAGCCTTCAAAAATCTATAATAACGACACTATTAATGTAAGCCCAAGATGTAGAAGAACTCTTACTTCATGAGCCGAAATCTTAAGCACAACTGCTAAGTCAATGATATACCATAAGCAGTACCGATAGTTAATAGAATCCATTAACAATAGAATGGAGCGTAACGTCCTTCTACTAGGCATCAAAGACAGAAGAAGCTTACGCCCATAGTAATAAACAGATATCTGTTTATAAATACATAAACTCTACCCGGAAAGAGTAAAGGCCTATGCCCGTACGAAGACGGAAGGACCTTAATAACAATAGGTTCCGGATATTAGGAGCCTAACTCTTATGCAAAAATCCAACCTAAATAGTAACGGAATAGTGATTCCAAAACTACGAAAGTGAAAATCATCCATCGATAGTGCATGAAACTCACTGACTCTACAGTAAAAGAGAAACCAACAGAATTACTGTCTAAAAGGTCAGAATTTGAAAACTACTGTTTCCAGAGGCTCAAATGATTACTTAGCTAAATAAGAACCGAAGTTAAAATCCATATAGGAATTTAATCTAAAGATTCTAAGTCTATATATCAAAAAGTTACTAACTGACTTAGATAAAGAGACATAAGACTCAATTGTAAACTATCGTAGAGTGCATAGGTATGAGGTAACATAAACCTATAACCTTACTAATAACAGGATGCAGTAGATCTTGTGAAACAAGTATACTAAAAAATTGCAATGAGTAGTATGGAGGGATCAACAATATGAACATAATGATCCCTACACCAACGACGGAAGAGCCTCCACTTTAGCCGCATAGAATAGCGAAGAAGAGGACCTCCTATAGTAAGAAATCGCGTCCAAAGCTCATCCAGTACAATGCTTACAATGCAATATGGACCACACAACGGAATACATGAAGGTTGAGACCTTGCGGGTTGTGATAAAGATGACACGATTTACCCAGTGAAAAAAGATCCTCACATTGAGGAAGATTTCACGTTAAGACCCACAGTAGACAAGAGAGTAAATTACCCATGATCTCTGTGAAGATAGAGATGCTATCAACAGAAATGTATTGTGGTTGTTTATCTTAGCAATACCTGCTGAAACAACAGTGCCGGAGGATACGCGTATCCTATCATTCCGTCCTATAGATCAATAGAGCGTTAACAACATTAGCTCAGAGATCTGGACAAGCCAACACATACGTCTGCAATTGATTAGCAAGCTGTGTCGTAAATAAATCATCACTGGGCGCTCCCATAGATAGCAAATCTGATTGAATACTTGTTTGTTGAGAGTCCATTCTGACAGCAACAAGCGACCCGTAAGTGAACGGGAGTCCGGTAATACAATCAGACGACCCGGAATATGACGGACCAAAACAGAACTTGGTGTACTATAACCAACAGACGGATTCTTTCCATTAAATTGAATAACGGAAACGAAAGAGTGCCTCCCAGGTTCCAGAGATACGCCACTACTGTCGAATTAACGGACAGGATTTGGGCATGCGTTTCTGAATAATGTTCATGCAATGACATAAAGCAAGCCTAAAAAACATTATTCCGTGGAAGAAAATTGGTTGCTAAGAGACTGCGGAACCCAAAGACCCTGGCATTTCGAATCCGTTGGGATCAGTATTATATCCCAATCTGTTTGACTGGCAACCGTCATAACAGCCACACTCGGGTCGGGCAACTGCGGTGGCACTCTCTGAGTCAACCACCGAATGTTTGCCCCAGTCTGAATCTCTTGTAACACTAGATAGACAACAGAACGTGTAAATCGAGCAATTCATGGATTGCCGAAAAGTTGCCGTCGAAGAGAAGCTCCTCCGAGAACGAAGCGACTCTGAGAGAGTTCTTAACCTTACTATCCACGCGTATGGATGTAGCTAGGGCTGCGTCACGTCTAACCAACTCCAATCAGCCACTGAAGGGCGGAGTTACACGTGAACAAACTACTGCCCTCAAAAGAAATTACATTGAGAATAATATCCCGTAAATCTTTTCTTGAAAACGTAATGATAACGCCTCAGTAAGGCAGATTACGTATGATAAATCGTCTAAGTTAAGTCTACTATACATCATGTCGTTTCCAACATTGAAGTTGGAAAAGACATAAACGGCGAAAAAGAATATTTCCAGTCTTTAACCACACTGTCTAGACGCATATGAACTCTCGGTATGCCCTGCTCTGCCAAATAAACTAATCAAATAAATGATAAAACGGCAGAAATGAGCAACGCGGACAAGAAACTAAACTATCATGCTTGGTAGCAGGCTTGTATGCATATATAGCGTTGAAAAATAAAACACATGTTGTAATAACATTATTGGACTGCGTCGGTAAGTCAGGGACAATGTCCCTGAACCGATCAAAAAATCAGAGTCCAATGACGCTATAAGTCTCTTATCCAAGATCGCAGCAATGAAGTCCGAAATAACAATCACTGGAAGATAATGCCAGAAGATATGAAAGGCAGCTTCCGATACTACTAAAGGGTAACTCGAAATCTTTCGAATCCCTTTCGCCATCCTGTCGGACCCTATAAAGCGTTCGGTCGTCCGTACCTGATGCAACCGCGGACCGCACCGACCCAGCGCCGTCGAATAATTCCTGATTCGACCAAGAAACTGTCAATTGCTGGGATGCTGCAAAACAACTGTGCTAACTCGGATAGCACGTCCGTCACTGAGGCCTGAGGAGAAGTGGTCCTACAATGCATTGCCGCTGGAAGCTCCGTGATCGTTACCTCGTGCATACTACCAATATGTGAGCGAACGGAGTGTATAGGCCTCGTGTCCCTTGGCTACCGGATGGCGCGACCTATTCGCCGTGGAATCACTGAATGATGAAACTGATCGGATACTCGAGGTCACGTAGCCAATGTGCGGTCGTGTGCCCTGCTGTGAGGATGAGGAAGCATTAAGGACAGTCTCTCGGACTGTCAATATAACGGAGCGTCCCGACCGACAGACATATGCTCCGAATGTAAAATAACTGAACCACAACATGCGGTCCCCTATGTTGTTGGACAAGAGAGGGACCTCTCTCGCTCACAGCCCGGACGGACCTGGACAAGCCAGGAACCGGACTAACAGGCTTCCTCCGATCTGTCCTCAATCTGCCGTCACTGGGTGAGTACTAAAGTAATTAAAGTGCTCGCATCACCCAAATCTCCTTCCTAGACCGCAACGGACGAACCCGGCAGCCGAACCATTCGATGAATGTACGCTACACCGGGTGAGCTAGCGACTGTCACTCCGTAGGCGATAGACATATTCCATGAGCACTTATT
The DNA here is from genome assembly GCA_031216915.1 of Pictodentalium vernedei. Taxonomy (NCBI): domain Eukaryota; kingdom Metazoa; phylum Mollusca; class Scaphopoda; order Dentaliida; family Dentaliidae; genus Pictodentalium; species Pictodentalium vernedei. The sequence goes on from CM062293.1 coordinate 540,792,589, forward strand.
GCCGCTAGCTCTTCATTAACTATGACGACAGAGGCACACTTTTGAAAGACATCGCCGTAACTTTGCGAACAAGAAACCAGAAATGCTTGGTTATAGCAAGCATATAATAATATATAGCGTCGTTCAATAATTCGAAAGTTTGCGTGACATTATTGGACTATGTCGGAACTGAGGGACGATGTCCCTGTACCGAACAAAAAATTTCTAAGTCCACCGACGCTATCAGTTTCTTATCCGGCATCGCAGCATTCTGGTCCGATTAAAGAAGCTGTAGAAGACCAAGTCAGATGACATACACAACAGCATATGTTGTTCCGAAAGGGAAAGCTCGAAATCCTCCAAATCCCTTTCGGTATCCCGTCGGACCGGATGAAATTTTCAGACGTCCGTACCCGCTTCCGGGGAGCGTCCCAACCCAGCATCGTCGGATAAAAAAGATGCGACAGATTCAGTTGATGCTGGGATGCTGCGATAAACTGTGCTATTTAGGAAAGCACGTCCGTTCCCGAGGCCTGTGCAGTAGCGGTCTTACGATGCCTTGCCGCCGGAAGCTCCGTGTACGTTGACTCCCACACACTTCCTATGCGAACGTCCGGAGTCTGCAGGCCTCGTGTCCCTGGCTACCGGATGGTGTGACCTGGTCGTCGATGAATCTCTGACTGGCGAAGCTGACTGGATATCCGTGGTCACGTAGCCAAGAACGGTCGTGTGCGCAACTATGAGAATGAGGAAGCCTTATTGACAGTCTACTCCGGACTGACTATATGTCGGAGCGTCCCGAGCGACGGACGTATGCTCCGAAAGCGAAACATTTTGTACCACAACATCTGGGGCCAGATGTTGTGAATGAGAGAGGGGCCTCTCTCGCTTGCCGTCCGGATGGACCGGAACGAGCTATGAACCAGACTAAAAGGCTTCCTCCGTTCTCCCTCCGATCCGCCGTCACTGGGTGTGCATTAGGTTGATTTATAGTGCTCGCATCACCCCAAAATTCCTTCTAGACTGCAACGGACGAACCCGGCTGCCGAACCATTCGGTGAATGGACGCTACACCGGGCGAGCTAGCGGACGTCAAAGGCCGTCGAACCTACTAGGGTCCTCTTAGGCAATTGGCGTATTTACATGAGCACTTTTCCGCTAGCCCTTCATTAATTGTGACGACGGAGGCACACTGTTGGAAGACATCACAGATACATCACCCTAATCTTGATCGTCTGAAATAGAAATTGATAAAGTAGAGTGACCCTGCGGGGAAAGGACCGGAGTGTCCAATTCCCCAATAACATACCGTGACATACGCTTCCCATATTGTCATCGAAATCATACGATACAGAACAGGAGTTAATGCGAGTACACTGACCACATATAGAATGATTATAAAGTCAGAGGAAGACTTCCTCTTATTACAAATGATCAATATCCTTTCAATGTGAAAAGAAAACAAGTCCTGGTACTCGCACTAACCCCTGGCAATCAAAATACATAATAATAATATGATCCATTAATATTGAAAAAATAATTGAAATCAAAATATTTTGAAAAAAATATTTTTTCAGAACAGCCCAAGTTTCTGAAAAGTAACGTTGAGCCCCAATGGATCCCAAGCCTAAGTGTGGACAAAATTTTAAAAATATTTTAAACAATTTATTCAACACTTACGAACAAAAATAATGTATCTAGTTATGATTAAAATAACATCAAGATATTATTTTCCAGAAATCCCCCCCTCACACAGAGGGCTGTTGAAAATGTAAACAATGAGTGTAAAAACACTAAAATAAGACTCCAGGCACCCAGGCCCGAAATCAGTTACCAAAAATACACTAGCTGATGCAAAACAGAGACTTCCAGGGAAGAAACTGCAGAACATCAGATGGTAGATGCAGAACACAACGCCTAACCACCCGTAGGTGAAGACGTAAACATGGGGAAAAGAAACAGAATTCATTCTGTTATTCAGCTAAAACTCCCAAGAAAATTTAGTAATAATAATTAGAAAAACTATGCCAAAGCATGGGAGAATAGCAAGGGGGGACTTAAAGGACAGGGAGAGAGGAAAACACTTAAAAAACAGTGTAACTAATTAATCAGAATGACAACAAAATGGCTGCTGCCTCGAAAATAGGTAACTTAACATAATTTCATTAAAAAATTTTAAGTTACAGCCCTGATAATATTCTGTCACACATTTTTTTCCTCTCCTCCTTCTCTATCCTCCTTAGAATCACCATTTCACTAATATTTATGTGTCTGGCATCATTTAAACTGAGATTTACAAGCACAAAGATCAGTCAGATGTTAACTGATGAAGGGCCAAACTTAGAATGATTAATGGCGCCAATTTCGGAACGTCCTTGACACTGCGCATGCGCAGTAGAGGCGAAGTGTGGAGGGCCTTTCAGGACATGTTTTCTTTGGTTTTAGATGCAAATTTTGGGGATTGGGGGGCAAAATTTGTGTTTGGCCCTATATTTTAAGAGTTAGCACCAGCTATGTCTGGGTCATTGGTACAGTATAAAAATATCTGTTTCTCTGGTCCTTTTCCTCTCTTTTTATAACCAATGCAAACTTAAAATGAAAGTGTCAATGACACTGTAGCTCAACTTGTGTAAAACATGTACATGTATATTACTGTGTAAAAGAAGAACTGAATTAATCAAAGTTCATCTAATTTGCAAAATTTCTGCAAGAGAAAAAAATCTGTATTATATTAGATGTATTCCATATTTCTAAACATTCATAAAAACATTTATTCAAATCAGAACTTTTATACAGAAGTTCTGTACAAAAAACTGATTGCACTAATTTCGGTACAAAATGGCTGCTGGTGCCCATCTTGAATTTTGAACCACACCCAAAAACACTTTTTCTCATTCCACATTGATAACACAGGTACCCAAGAAGTTTCGTAAAGATTGGTTCATAAATACGGCCTCTAGCCCGAGCTGTATTGAATTGCTGAGACAGAGAACAGGCCATGGCATAACCTCAATTTTGCCTAGGTCAAAGTTGAGCTAAAAATAAAAATTAAATGGTTTATGTCTGATATTTTACCCAAGTTAATAAAACTGATAAATTTGTCTCTTGAGTGCAAGAAGACTTTAGCATTGCAAAGATGTCTTGCACTCATGGGACGAAATACACCACCAACCATGCCATTCTGTAGATTATGAGGCCAGAAACATAAAACAAACCAAGAACATGAACTTTTTATGGTAAAGAAATAATAACAAAAATAAAAAACTGCCCGCCCACATGCAATCAAACAAATGAAAGTGTCAATGACACTGTAGCTTAACTTGTCTGTGTGTTGTGTTTGATGAAAAGGATAATGTTCAATGTTTATGAAAGGATTATGAAATAAGACAAGAATTGTGATAATTGGGAATACGTTAATTTCTGTTCCCTGTACGCTATGTTTTTAATAAAAATAATATGAGGTATACACTGTACTAAAGAGCTGAGGGGTGGGTTAATGTGGACCTCACAGTTAATGTATGTGGCCCACACAGTTAACGTATGTCAACGAAAGTTACCACGTTACAGTGAAATTATTCCAAAACAAGTCATCCTATCAAGTTACATTGAAATCCCTTCATAAATATGGCCTGAAGACTGTGCTAAAGGTTTTCGGGCTTCAGGCCTGTGAAGCCATGACGGTTGACCGATTGCAACTAAAAGGGGATGCCCCCATCTTGACATTATACTGAGTCATTCTACCAAGTTACAATGAAATCCCTCCATAAATACGACCTGTGGACAGTGCTAAATGTATTCAGGTTTTGGGCTCGGGCAGTCGTCACGGTTGACAGATCGTGACCAAATGGGGAAGTTCTCATCTAGACATCATATGGAGTCATCCTACCAAGTTACAATGAAATCTCTCCATATTAAATATGACCTTCAGACTTTGCTAAAAGTTTTTGGGTTTCGTGCTTGTGCAGCCATCACGGTTGACAGATCCTGGCCAAAAGGGGACGTTCTTATCTAGGCATTATACAGAGGCATCCTACAATGTTGCAATGAAATCCCTTCATAAATACGACCTGTAGACTGTGCTAATGCGTTTTGGGCTCGGGCTGCCATATACATATCGGGGACGTTCTCATCAAGACATGACCCCAAACCTGCATATGAAATTTCGTGACGATCAGACAAGAACTATAGGGTGTAGCCTGTGCTAAAGTAAAATGTGAACAGACTCACAGACTAACAGACTTCCGCACGCATGATGGCAATAGCTTATCTTGACTTTGTCAAGTTAAGCTAAAAATGGCCTGAGATATATACAATTATGTGGGCACCACCACTGTATTGCTTACCTCAGGACATGGATCACAATTAATAGCTGGATCCTGGGAGTTCTGATGTAACTCATAGACATCTTGAATAGCACATCTAGACATGTGATCCTCAGCTCGACTTGGTCCAATTATCTTGGGATTTTCATGGACATGCAAGACACCACTTTCATCTTTAAAGAAACCCAAATATGTAAAAATTAAAATTTTACACAATGTAGTTTATCAACATCCATATCCCCAACAAACAGTAAAGTTCCGTATCCCCATCAAACATTCAACTTCCATATCTCCATCAAACATTCAACATTCAACTTCCATATCCCCATCAAACATTCAACTTCCATATCCCCATCAAACATTCATGTTCCATATCCACATCAAACATTCAACTTCCATATCCACATTAAACATTCAACTTCCATATCTCCATCAAACATTCAACTTCCATATCCCCATCAAACAGTCAACATCCATATCCCCATCAAACATTCAACTTCCATATCCCCAACAAACATTCAACTTCCATATCCAAACATTCAACTTCCATATCCCCATCAAACATTCAACTTTCATATCCCCATCAAACATTCAACTTCCATATCCCCATCAAACATTCAACTCCCATATCCCCATCAAGCATTCAACTTCCATATCCCCATCAAGCATTCAACTTCCATATCCCCATCAAACATTCAACTTCCATATCCCCATCAAACATTCAACGTCCATATCCCCATCAAGCATTCAACTTCCATATCCCCATCAAACATTCAACTTCCATATCCCCATCAAACATTTAACTTCCATATCCCCATCAAACATTCAACTTCCATATCCCCATCAAACATTCAACTTCCATATCCCCATCAAACATTCAACTTCCATATCCCCATCAAACATTCAACTTCCATATCCCCATCAAACATTCAACGTCCATATCTCCATCAAACATTCAACTTCCATATCCCCATCAAACATTCAACTTCCATATCCCCATCAAACATTCAACTTCCATAACCCCATCAAACATTCAACTTCCATATCCCCATCAAACATATCCAAACATTCAACTTCCATATCACCATCAAACATTCAACTTCCATATCCCCATCAAGCATTCAACTTCCATATCCCCATCAAACATTCAACTTCCATATCCCCATCAAACATTCAACTTCCATATCCCCATCAAACATTCAACTTCCATATCCCCATCAAACATTCAACTTCCATATCTCCATCAAACATTCAACTTCCATATCCCCATCAAACATTCAACTTCCACATCCCCATCAAACATTCAACTTCCATATCCCCAACAAACATTCAACTTCCATATCCACACATTCAACTTCCATATCCCCATCAAACATTCAACTTCCATATCCACACATTCAACTTCCATATCCACATCAAACATTCAACTTCCATATCCCCATCAAACATTCAACTTCCATATCCACATCAAACATTCAACTTCCATATCCCCATCAAACATTCAACTTCCATATCCCCATCAAACATTCAACTTCCATATCCCCATCAAACATTCAACTTCCATATTCCAATCAAACATTAAACTTCCATATCCCCATCAAACATTCAACTTCCATATCCCCATCAAACATTCAACTTCCATATCCCCATCAAACATTCAACTTCCATATCCCCATCAAACATTCAACTTCATTCCAATCAAACATTCAACTTCCATATCCCCATCAAACATTCAACTTCCATATCCCCATCAAACATTCAACTTCCATATCCACACATTCAACTTCCATATCCACATCAAACATTCAACTTCCATATCCCCATCAAACATTCAACTTCCATATCCACATCAAACATTCAACTTCCATATCCACATCAAACATTCAACTTCCATATCCCCATCAAACAGTCAACTTCCATATCCCCATCAAACATTCAACTTCCATATCACCATCAAACATTCAACTTCCATATCCTCATCAAACATTCAACTTCCATATCTCCATCAAGCATTCAACTTCCATATCCCCATCAAACATTCAACTTCCATATCCCCATCAAACATTCAACTTCCATATCCCCATCAAACATTCAACTTCCATATCCCCATCAAACATTCAACTTCCATATCTCCATCAAACATTCAACTTCCATATCCCCATCAAACATTCAACTTCCATATCCCCATCAAACATTCAACTTCCATATCCCCATCAAACATTCAACTTCCATATCACCATCAAACATTCAACTTCCATTCCACACATTCAACTTCCATATCCACAGCAAACATTCAATTTCCATATCCCCATCAAACATTCAACTTCCATATCCACATCAAACATTCAATTTCCATATCCACGTCAAACATTAAACTTCCATATCCACATCAAACATTCAACTTCCATATCCCCAACAAACATTCAACTTCCATATCCCCATCAAACATTCAACTTCCATATCCCCATCAAACATTCAACTTCCATATCACCATCAAACATTCAACTTCCATATCCTCATCAAACATTCAACTTCCATATCTCCATCAAGCATTCAACTTCCATATCCCCATCAAACATTCAACTTCCATATCCCCATCAAACATTCAACTTCCATATCCCCATCAAACATTCAACTTCCATATCCCCATCAAACATTCAACTTCCATATCCCCATCAAACATTCAACTTCCATATCCCCATCAAACATTCAACTTCCATATCACCATCAAACATTCAACTTCCATATCCACACATTCAACTTCCATATCCACATCAAACATTCAATTTCCATATCACCATCAAACATTCAACTTCCATATCCACACATTCAACTTCCATATCCCCATCAAACATTCAACTTCCATATCCCCATTAAACATTCAACTTCCATATCCACATCAAACATTCAACTTCCATATCCCCATCAAACAGTCAACTTCCATATCCACATCAAACATTCAACTTCCATATCCACATCAAACATTCAACTTCCATATCCCCAACAAACATTCAACTTCCATATCCCCATCAAACATTCAACTTCCATATCCCCATCAAACATTCAACTTCCATATCACCATCAAACATTCAACTTCCATATCCTCATCAAACATTCAACTTCCATATCTCCATCAAGCATTCAACTTCCATATCCCCATCAAACATTCAACTTCCATATCCCCATCAAACATTCAACTTCCATATCCCCATCAAACATTCAACTTCCATATCCCCATCAAACATTCAACTTCCATATCTCCATCAAACATTCAACTTCCATATCCCCATCAAACATTCAACTTCCATATCCCCATCAAACATTCAACTTCCATATCCCCGTCAAACATTCAACTTCCATATCACCATTAAACATTCAACTTCCATATCCTCATCAAACATTCAACTTCCATATCTCCATCAAGCATTCAACTTCCATATCCCCATCAAACATTCAACTTCCATATCCCCATCAAACATTCAACTTCCATATCCCCATCAAGCATTCAACTTCCATATCCCCATCAAACATTCAACTTCCATATCCCCATCAAACATTTAACTTCCATATCCCCATCAAACATTCAACTTCCATATCCCCATCAAACATTCAACTTCCATATCCCCATCAAACATTCAACTTCCATATCCCCATCAAACATTCAACTTCCATATCCCCATCAAACATTCAACGTCCATATCTCCATCAAACATTCAACTTCCATATCCCCATCAAACATTCAACTTCCATATCCCCATCAAACATTCAACTTCCATAACCCCATCAAACATTCAACTTCCATATCCCCATCAAACATATCCAAACATTCAACTTCCATATCACCATCAAACATTCAACTTCCATATCCCCATCAAGCATTCAACTTCCATATCCCCATCAAACATTCAACTTCCATATCCCCATCAAACATTCAACTTCCATATCCCCATCAAACATTCAACTTCCATATCCCCATCAAACATTCAACTTCCATATCCCCATCAAACATTCAACTTCCATATCCCCATCAAACATTCAACTTCCATATCCCCATCAAACATTCAACTTCCATATCTCCATCAAACATTCAACTTCCATATCCCCATCAAACATTCAACTTCCACATCCCCATCAAACATTCAACTTCCATATCCCCAACAAACATTCAACTTCCATATCCACACATTCAACTTCCATATCCCCATCAAACATTCAACTTCCATATCCACACATTCAACTTCCATATCCACATCAAACATTCAACTTCCATATCCCCATCAAACATTCAACCTCCATATCCACATCAAACATTCAACTTCCATATCCCCATCAAACATTCAACTTCCATATCCCCATCAAACATTCAACTTCCATATCCCCATCAAACATTCAACTTCCATATTCCAATCAAACATTAAACTTCCATATCCCCATCAAACATTCAACTTCCATATCCCCATCAAACATTCAACTTCCATATCCCCATCAAACATTCAACTTCCATATCCCCATCAAACATTCAACTTCATTCCAATCAAACATTCAACTTCCATATCCCCATCAAACATTCAACTTCCATATCCCCATCAAACATTCAACTTCCATATCCACACATTCAACTTCCATATCCACATCAAACATTCAACTTCCATATCCCCATCAAACATTCAACTTCCATATTCACATCAAACATTCAACTTCCATATCCACATCAAACATTCAACTTCCATATCCCCATCAAACAGTCAACTTCCATATCCCCATCAAACATTCAACTTCCATATCCCCATCAAACATTCAACTTCCATATCCACATCAAACATTCAACTTCCATATCCCCATCAAACATTCAACTTCCATATCCCCATCAAACATTCAACTTCCATATCCCCATCAAACATTCAACTTCCATATTCCAATCAAACATTAAACTTCCATATCCCCATCAAACATTCAACTTCCATATCCCCATCAAACATTCAACTTCCATATCCCCATCAAACATTCAACTTCCATATCCCCATCAAACATTCAACTTCCATATCCCCATCAAACATTTAACTTCCATATCCCCATCAAACATTCAACTTCCATATCCCCATCAAACATTCAACTTCCATATCCCCATCAAACATTCAACTTCCATATCCCCATCAAACATTCAACTTCCATATCCCCATCAAACATTCAACGTCCATATCTCCATCAAACATTCAACTTCCATATCCCCATCAAACATTCAACTTCCATATCCCCATCAAACATTCAACTTCCATAACCCCATCAAACATTCAACTTCCATATCCCCATCAAACATATCCAAACATTCAACTTCCATATCACCATCAAACATTCAACTTCCATATCCCCATCAAGCATTCAACTTCCATATCCCCATCAAACATTCAACTTCCATATCCCCATCAAACATTCAACTTCCATATCCCCATCAAACATTCAACTTCCATATCCCCATCAAACATTCAACTTCCATATCCCCATCAAACATTCAACTTCCATATCCCCATCAAACATTCAACTTCCATATCCCCATCAAACATTCAACTTCCATATCTCCATCAAACATTCAACTTCCATATCCCCATCAAACATTCAACTTCCACATCCCCATCAAACATTCAACTTCCATATCCCCAACAAACATTCAACTTCCATATCCACACATTCAACTTCCATATCCCCATCAAACATTCAACTTCCATATCCACACATTCAACTTCCATATCCACATCAAACATTCAACTTCCATATCCCCATCAAACATTCAACTTCCATATCCACATCAAACATTCAACTTCCATATCCCCATCAAACATTCAACTTCCATATCCCCATCAAACATTCAACTTCCATATCCCCATCAAACATTCAACTTCCATATTCCAATCAAACATTAAACTTCCATATCCCCATCAAACATTCAACTTCCATATCCCCATCAAACATTCAACTTCCATATCCCCATCAAACATTCAACTTCCATATCCCCATCAAACATTCAACTTCATTCCAATCAAACATTCAACTTCCATATCCCCATCAAACATTCAACTTCCATATCCCCATCAAACATTCAACTTCCATATCCACACATTCAACTTCCATATCCACATCAAACATTCAACTTCCATATCCCCATCAAACATTCAACTTCCATATCCACATCAAACATTCAACTTCCATATCCACATCAAACATTCAACTTCCATATCCCCATCAAACAGTCAACTTCCATATCCCCATCAAACATTCAACTTCCATATCCCCATCAAACATTCAACTTCCATATCACCATCAAACATTCAACTTCCATATCCTCATCAAACATTCAACTTCCATATCTCCATCAAGCATTCAACTTCCATATCCCCATCAAACATTCAACTTCCATATCCCCATCAAACATTCAACTTCCATATCCCCATCAAACATTCAACTTCCATATCCCCATCAAACATTCAACTTCCATATCTCCATCAAACATTCAACTTCCATATCCCCATCAAACATTCAACTTCCATATCCCCATCAAACATTCAACTTCCATATCCCCATCAAACATTCAACTTCCATATCACCATCAAACATTCAACTTCCATTCCACACATTCAACTTCCATATCCACATCAAACATTCAATTTCCATATCCCCATCAAACATTCAACTTCCATATCCACATCAAACATTCAATTTCCATATCCACGTCAAACATTAAACTTCCGTATCCACATCAAACATTCAACTTCCATATCCCCAACAAACATTCAACTTCCATATCCCCATCAAACATTCAACTTCCATATCCCCATCAAACATTCAACTTCCATATCACCATCAAACATTCAACTTCCATATCCTCATCAAACATTCAACTTCCATATCTCCATCAAACATTCAACTTCCATATCCCCATCAAACATTCAACTTCCATATCCCCATCAAACATTCAACTTCCATATCCCCATCAAACATTCAACTTCCATATCCCCATCAAACATTCAACTTCCATATCCCCATCAAACATTCAACTTCCATATCACCATCAAACATTCAACTTCCGTATCCACACATTCAACTTCCATATCCACATCAAACATTCAATTTCCATATCACCATCAAACATTCAACTTCCATATCCACACATTCAACTTCCATATCCCCATCAAACATTCAACTTCCATATCCCCATTAAACATTCAACTTCCATATCCACATCAAACATTCAACTTCCATATCCCCATCAAACAGTCAACTTCCATATCCACATCAAACATTCAACTTCCATATCCACATCAAACATTCAACTTCCATATCCCCAACAAACATTCAACTTCCATATCCCCATCAAACATTCAACTTCCATATCCCCATCAAACATTCAACTTCCATATCACCATCAAACATTCAACTTCCATATCCTCATCAAACATTCAACTTCCATATCTCCATCAAGCATTCAACTTCCATATCCCCATCAAACATTCAACTTCCATATCCCCATCAAACATTCAACTTCCATATCCCCATCAAACATTCAACTTCCATATCCCCATCAAACATTCAACTTCCATATCTCCATCAAACATTCAACTTCCATATCCCCATCAAACATTCAACTTCCATATCCCCATCAAACATTCAACTTCCATATCCCCGTCAAACATTCAACTTCCATATCACCATTAAACATTCAACTTCCATATCCTCATCAAACATTCAACTTCCATATCTCCATCAAGCATTCAACTTCCATATCCCCATCAAACATTCAACTTCCATATCCCCATCAAACATTCAACTTCCATATCCCCATCAAACATTCAACTTCCATATCCCCATCAAACATTCAACTTCCATATCTCCATCAAACATTCAACTTCCATATCCCCATCAAACATTCAACTTCCATATCCCCATCAAACATTCAACTTCCATATCCCCATCAAACATTCAACTTCCATATCACCATCAAACATTCAACTTCCATATCCACACATTCAACTTCCATATCCACCTCAAACATTCAATTTCCATATCCTCATCAAACATTCAACTTCCATATCCCCATCAAACATTCAACTTCCATATCCACATCAAACAGTCAACTTCCATATCCCCATCAAACATTCAACTTCCATATCCCCATCAAACATTCAACTTCCATATCCACACATTCAACTTCCATATCCCCATCAAACATTCAACTTCCATATCCAAACATTCAACTTCCATATCCCCATCAAACATTCAACTTCCATATCCCCATCAAACATTCAACTTCCATATCACCATCAAACATTCAACTTCCATATCCACACATTCAACTTCCATATCCCCATCAAACATTCAATTTCCATATCGACATCAAACATTCAACTTCCATATCCACACATTCAACTTCCATATCCACATCAAACATTCAACTTCCCTATCCACATCAAACATTCAACTTCCATATCCCCATCAAACATTCAACTTCCATATCCCCATCAAACATTCAACTTCCATATCCCCATCAAACATTCAACTTCCATATCACCATCAAACATTCAACTTCCATATCCCCATCAAACATTCAACTTCCATATCCCCATCAAACATTCAACTTCCATATCCCCAAAAAACATTCAACTTCCATATCCCCATCAAACATTCAACTTCCATATCCCCATCAAGCATTCAACGTCCATATCCCCATCAAACATTCAACTTCCATATCCCCATCAAACATTCAACTTCCATATCCCCATCAAACATTCAACTTCCATATCTCCATCAAACATTCAACTTCCATATCCCCATCAAACATTCAACTTCCATATCCACATCAAACATTCAACTTCCATATCCCCATCAAACATTCAACTTCCATATCACCATCAAACATTCAACTTCCATATCCCCATCAAACATTCAACTTCCATATCCCCAACAAACATTCAACTTCCATATCCCCATCAAACATTCTTTTCCATATCCCCATCAAGCATTCAACTTCCATATCACCATCAAACATTCAACTTCCATATCCTCATCAAACATTCAACTTCCATATCCCCATCAAACATTCAACTTCCATATCCACACATTCAACTTCCATATCCCCATCAAACATTCAACTTCCATATCCCCATCAAACATATCCAAACAATCAACTTCCATATCCCCATCAAACATTCAACTTCCATATCCCCATCAAACATTCAATTTCCATATCCCCATCAAGCATTCAACTTCCATATCCCCATCAAACATTCAACTTCCATATCCCCATCAAACATTCAACTTCCATATCCCCATCAAACATTCAACTTCCATATCCCCATCAAACATTCAATTTCCATATCCCCATCAAACATTCAACTTCCATATCCCCATCAAACATTCAACTTCCATATCCCCATCAAACATTCAACTTCCATACCACCATCAAACATTCAACTTCCATATCCTCATCAAACATTCAACTTCCATATCCCCAACAAACATTCAACTTCCATATCCCCATCAAACATTCAACTTCCATATCCCCATCAAACATATCCAAACATTCAACTTCCATATCCCCATCAAACATTCAACTTCCATATCACCATCAAGCATTCAACTTCCATATCCCCAACAAACATTCAACTTCCATATCCCCATCAAACATTCAACTTCCATATCGACATCAAACATTCAACTTCCATATCCCCATCAAACATTCAACTTCCATATCCACACATTCAACTTCCATATCGACATCAAACATTCAACTTCCATATCCCCATCAAACATTCAACTTCCATATCCACACATTCAACTTCCATATCCACATCAAACATTCAACTTCCATATCCCCATCAAACATTCAACTTCCATATCCACATCAAACATTCAACTTCCATATCCACATCAAACAATCAACTTCCATATCCACATCAAACATTCAACTTCCATATCCCCAACAAACATTCAACTTCCATATCCCCATCAAACATTCAACTTCCATATCCCCATCAAACATTCAACTTCCATATCCCCAACAAACATTCAACTTCCATATCCCCATCAAACATTCAACTTCCATATCCCCATCAAACATTCAACTTCCATATCTCCATCAAACATTCAACTTCCATATCCCCATCAAACATTCAACATCCATATCGACATCAAACATTCAACTTCCATATCCCCTTCAAACATTCAACTTCCATATCCAAACATTCAACTTCCATATCCTCATCAAACATTCAACTTCCATATCCCCATCAAACATTCAACTTCCATATCCTCATCAAACAGTCAACTTCCATATCCCCATCAAGCATTCAACTTCCATATCCCCATCAAACATTCAACTTCCATATCCCCAACAAACAATCAACTTCCATATCTCCATCAAACATTCAACTTCCATATCCACAACAAACATTCAACTTTCAGGAGGCGAAAATAAGTAGGTGTCACTTTGAGGGTATTAACATATTGAAAATATATTTGGAACATATGAGCATCGGTGTATTTATTTATTGGTGTTTAAGATCACATATTTCTGCATGAATGCTAATCAGGCCTGGCATTCTTTAGGAGTGCTGCACGCCTACTGCATGCCTAGAAAAAATTGAGGAGGGTAATTTTTTGCACCCCTTGATTTTCTGGACCTGTTTGTGACTGCCTTTAAAATCTATTATCAT
The DNA here is from genome assembly GCA_031216915.1 of Pictodentalium vernedei. Taxonomy (NCBI): domain Eukaryota; kingdom Metazoa; phylum Mollusca; class Scaphopoda; order Dentaliida; family Dentaliidae; genus Pictodentalium; species Pictodentalium vernedei. The sequence continues at coordinate 540,807,593 of CM062293.1, forward strand.
TTTGTCCCCTGAGTTTCAATGTGTTCTCTGTGCCTACAGGCACAGAGAACACATTGGAACTCAGGGGACGATTTGTCAATGTTGCATTGATTCGCAATAATTCATGACCCATTCTGTTTTGCATTTTGATACATTTTGAGTGTAGAAGACAAGTCACATAAGAATTGCATGCAACATTTTGAATAATGAGAAGATGTGTGTGCCAATTTTTCCGCTATGTAGCTGAATGTAGTACATTTTTTCAGTCACAATATTAATACCTTGAAGTGAATATAACCAAAATAGCATATAAGTTTTTGCATTGAAAATTTCAGGTGCAATTGCACTCCTAAGCAATCTGAGGAGGGCAACTGTTTTGCACTCCTGGATTTTTTAGATTGCCAAGCCTGGCTAATCGTGACTGCTTTACACTCCTGGATTTTATAGATTGCCAGGCCTGGCTAATCGTGACTGCTTTACACTCCTGGATTTTATAGATTGCCAGGCCTGGCTAATCGTGACTGCTTTACACTCCTGGATTTTATAGATTGCCAGGCCTGGCTAATCGTGACTGCTTTACACTCCTGGATTTTATAGATTGCCAGGCCTGGCTAATTGTGACTGCTTTACACTCATGAATTTTTTAGATTGCCAGGCCTGGCTAATCGTGACTGTTTTACACTCCTGGATTTTATAGATTGCCAGGCCTGGCTAATTGTGACTGCTTTACACTCCTGGATTTTATAGATTGCCAGGCCTGGCTAATCGTGACTGTTTTACACTCCTGGATTTTATAGATTGCCAGGCCTGGCTAATTGTGACTGTTTTACACTCCTGGATTTTATAGATTGCCAGGCCTGGATAATCGTGACTGTTTTACACTCCTGGATTTTATAGATTGCCAGGCCTGGATAATCGTGACTGTTTTACACTCCTGGATTTTATAGATTGCCAGGCCTGGCTAATTGTGACTGTTTTACACTCCTGGATTTTATAGATTGCCAGGCCTGGCTAATTGTGACTACAACATGGATATAAATTCATACGTACGCAAAATATATCAGTTTAGGAATATTAATTTGTTTCATGGTCTTGTTAAATGTTACAGTGTGTTCTACTGATAGAATAAAGGCAGGCTTTTGAGCAACTTTTTTATATAAATAAGGGACATTTCAGGGTCATATTTCACAAAACATAAGAGGTTATTTGAGGAATTTATAGGGCTATTTGGACCAAAAAATAAGGATAATATGACCACTGAGTTGGCTTCTGGCAGAAACCTGAATTTCAGAGAAAATACTAAGACTAGATTTGAAACAGAAAATTTCATTCTTATGTATATATAAGCAGCAAGGCTAACTTTTTTTTTATTTTTAGTTTTACAGATGAGCCTACCCAATGATTTTCCAATCATATTTCAAAATGTGCGACTTTCCTAAAAAAATAAGGGTTTAGGATTTTAAAGCTTTTATAAGGAAAATAAGGGGGTGCTTAAAAAAGGAGGAAAATTAGGAAAAAAAGGGCCATTTTGAAAACTGTAACGGTCAAAATTAATTTGAACAGTTGAAGGTTGAAGTTCGTCACCTGACGTAGTGTCTCACCAAAATAAATTATAATTAATAATAACCTCATTATGGATCAACATCAGAAAATCTCATGATGCTGAACAACAAATCTTTAATTGGTTGAGTTCTAAATTATTTTTGGATGTCACATTTTGTTCTCATGTCTTCTCTATGCTATAATTTATGGGAGTGCCTACAGGCAGCAACCCCCCCCCCCCCCCCCCCCATCTCCTGCTCAGCCTACAGGCACTCTCCCATAAATTGTAGCAAAGTGAATCCTTACACACTAAATAATTTCAACTGAAAAATAATATGCATCACAACCGTGGAATATGAGGCCTTTAAGTCATGGTGCCTGCACTTTAGAACAAATCCCAAATATCGGCTTCCAGCACTCTACAAGTTAATTGACAGTAACCGAAGATAAACTTGCATACCAAATATGATTTCAATCCTCAAAGTCAAGCCAAATGTTTATACCCATGTTGCTATTTTAAAGGATTTCCACCCTGAGCATTGGTGGCTGGGTCCTATTTTACGTGTAAAACAGAGCATGTTTACCACAGTAAACAAGCACAGCTTCAGTTCCCGGAGTTCCCACAAAGAGCGACAGTGTGTGCTTCTTATTAAAAGTTATTATTTCTATCAAGACGAGTGAATTGGGTAATGCAGATTGTAGGAGATTTATTTATTGAGGCTTAATGACCCTTTCAGATAGAGCCATTTATTTATTTATTTATTGGTGTTTAAGGTCACATACTTATGCACAATGGCTAATAGTGACCTTGACAGTTTTAGGGGTGGAGGAAACCGGAGTACCCGGAGAGAACCACCAAGCATCGATGAGCAACTGTCAGCTCCTCAACATTCTAACTGTGTTCAAGCTCCGTTCAAGCAGGGTTACAGCAGTTGAAGACATGTGCACCATCGACGTGCAGTACGTCTTAGTACACGTCGTCATCACGCCCCCATGTAGGCAACTGGGATAAAGTGCCTTTCCCAAGGACACAACTTGGGGCGTCCCGAACAGGGATCAAACTCGGGACCTCTAGCATAGAAGTCCAACAGTCTATCACTGAGCCACCGCGCTTCCAGATAGGGCCACATCCAGGCCTTAAAATTCATCCTGCTTTGCAAGAATGAACTCCAACTGCAAGAATCAACTTTCCCTTTCAATTAATTTAGAACTGGAGAATACTATAATATCCTTGTATGGCTGGCTGGCCTGTGAATGCAACTAGTTCAATATCTCTAGTTAAAAACAAACCTCAGAAATATATACTATATAACTGGAGTTTAATCCAATAGGCCTACAGTTAAAACTAGAAGTCCTGTCATGAAATGTGCACAAATAGCATGTCAATCTGCACGTTAATGTATGGATTATGACCATAGTAAGTAAGGCTATCAAATTCTGTACGTATGGCCTGTGCACAAGCAATGCTTCAGCCAATGGACCTCCGGGTAACCCGGAGGTCCATTGGCAGAAACATTACCTGTGTTTGCTATGAGTAATCAGGAGAATCTGCTGTGCTTTGGATGCCATTCGATATGGCAATTGCACGCAATTCCTACGTGCAATTAAGCCTTGATAAACGCACAGTTTGTGACCAGACTTCTAGTTTTAACTGCAGTTTCAATTCCTGTTAGTTTTTTTTGTTTTTCATGTTCAACAGATGTTCCAACAAACCAGTTTTTGGTAGTCTTGATAATGGCAGTTATAATAGGAACCCCAAGCGGGCCGTAGGCCCGCAAAGGGTTCCACATACCCAGTCAGATAAATGTGTTCCAGAACAGAATTCTCTATAGCCGTCAATGTGATTTTTGAAGTGGACAGTAAATTTCAGTGAAAAAAACACGTAACTTCCGGTGTCGAATTGCCCATGCAATTGCAATTGGCCTGTCCCCCTCTGGGAATCAAATGTTTTTTGTTTCGCCTCAAAGCTTTGCGTGATACATTGGCCTACATATCTACACTTCAGGGGTAACCAGGCCTTCTCAACCGAGAACCGCGACAAATCAGCGGCCGGCCAAAGTGTTACTATTATTACTCGAGTTCTGTCCTTCTGGAGGTTTGTCAATATGCTCAGCTGATGATCTCGTCATTTCAGATCGAACACTCAGTCCAGATTTCGTTGCAACTTGTCTGCCAGTGATAACCTCAATCGAAAAAAACGTACATATAACCGATAATATAACTGATAATTGTTGTTATATTGGTGCGATTGTATACAGATATGCATTGACACGTATCTCGTGAAATATCAAGATGAACAGAAACTCAGTTGTTGAATTATCCGAATGTTAAGGTGTTGTAAAAGTAGGGTCATACTAAACACCGAGGGATACCGAGGGATGCTCTATATCTCGTTCTATAGGGGGTTTCTTGATATAATGTTTTGATATTGCAATTAGTAAAGTCAATATCTACCCTGATGCGAAATCTGAAGTCAGTTGGGTGAATAAAAGTGAAGATATAAACATTTTACAGTCAGTCAACATACTAAACACCGAGGGCTCATCTTTACCGAGCGACAATCTTAATTGGTTTTCACAGTGAGCGTACGCATAGCCAGTACGGCAGTAGTTAATTAATTGATGCAGATATTGTCGCTCGGTGTGTAGTAGCTTTGTTAGCCCTCGGTATGGTAGTCTCAGTTATTTGTAAAGTATATGTGTATGCTTAGTTCAGGAAAACAGTTAAGTATTCCATATCCAGGGCCACCACGAGGAGGGATACACATCAGCCCCATATTATTTTTATTTAATAAAATTCAAAGACTGCATATTTAATGAATTTTAAATTCATTTAATTTATAATTTTATTCTATTTTATTTTATTCAAGAGTTTCATATCCAGGGCCACCACAGGGAGGGATACACATCAGCCCCATATTATTTTTATTTAATAAAATTCAAAGACTGCATAGTGAATTTTAAATTCATTTAATTTATAATTTTATTCTATTTTATTTTATTTTATTCAAGAGTTTCATTCAAAGAGTTTAAAATTTATTTCAATTTATACCAAACGCTGGCGTTTATTAACGGATTTAGTTTTGCATGACTTAACACGTTTTACCTGCCCTGGTTTTTTTTGCGATAGTCGCAGTCTTTGGTATTGTCAATTGTCCGTCCGTTGAAGTCTGAAGCTTCGAACTATCACAAACATGAGATAGCAAGCGCTTCATGCGTCTGTCCTTCTGGTCTGGTGCTAACAAGATCCATGTTTTGTGCTTAACTCTGAGAGCACGTGCATGCTCGGATAGTTGGTAATCACCCGAGCCATACAAGGCGCCCCGCACATCACGCAACTGATCTGTGACGATTTTTTCCAGATTGTCTGCTAAGTCAGTTAATTTTAGAGCTTTCCAGTTATTTTATAATTTGATGATGTTGTTTAAACTTTCACAATTGTTGTTTGTCCAAGATTTTGGGATAGTTTTATTCTGTTTGCGTGCATCGAAAACCTTTGTCCGGAGTTTGAAATACTTGACTGCATACACATTTACTTAACAAGTAACTGAGACTACCATACCGAGGGCTGACAAAGCTACTAAACACCGAGCGCCAATATCTGCATCAATTAAATAAAAATAATATGGGGGCATGCAGGCTTGGCAATTTCAGGAGAGCGATTTTTTAGCTCTCCTTACTGCCCTCCTGAACGAATTAAGGAGAGCGAAAAATTGCCCTCCTAAATATTTTGGTCTGGGATGATTGAGATTACATGTATTATGCTCACATTAAATTTTTGTTGTAAAGCCAAAATGTAATTTAACTTCGAAGTCACATACCGTCACGTAATTTCATTTTGAAAGGGGTTTAGTGGTAAAAAGTAATGGCTGCAACCATACCCAAACACAGTTGCAATCATTTGAAGCAAAATGGGTCACAGCAATATTTTTTTTTCTGTCAGTTTCAAGTTCAACAACTGACATGACAGTTTGAGGGGTAATTATTCAAGGAATATTGACACTATAATATACTACCATTACTACTATCCTGTCACTTGAAGCACTTGCACCAGGATGTGACTGTAGATTCAAGTAGACCTGTTGTCCAAGAAAGTCATACGCCTACCACTACCACCTTGAAGGTGGTAGTGGTAGGCGTATGATTTTCTTGGACAACAGGTCTGGGTACACACACAGGTCTTGTCAAGTGTGTGTTCGGTTGTTGAGTGAGACATCTTGATGTCTAAGAGATTTCGCTTTACCTTAGTAAAGTTAATACAATCACTGATGTGGTCTGTTGGTTTCAGTTTCAATGAGTTCGTTCAACTGGATACTTAAAATGCTGTGTAAAGCTAATTGCTCTCCTAAGCTGATTGAGGAGAGCGATTTTTTGCCCTTCTGCACTTTTCAGAATGCCAGGCCTGGGCATGGGGCCCTGGATATGGAATACTTAACTGTTTTCCTGAACTAAGCATACACATATACTTAACAAATAACTGAGACTACCATACCGAGTGCTGACAAAGCTACTAAACACTGAGCGACAATATCTGCATCAATTAATTAACTACTGGCTGTGTGTACGCTCACTGTGAAAGCCAATTAGGATCGTTGCTCGGTAAAGATTAGCCCTCGGTGTTTAGTGTGTTTACTGAAAAATTGTTATAACTTCACTTTTAATAATTCAATTCACTTAAAATTTGGTATTCAGTATCATATCATCCACATATATAATAATATATATAAAATAAACCACGAAACCCCCTTTAAACCCCCTTTTTGAGCATCCCTCGGTATCCCTCGGTGTTTAGTATGATCGTAAAAGTAAGGAAAAGTTTGCTTGAAAAAAGGGTATATGGACGTTTCGTCTGCAAGCCGAGTCGTCCGCTTGTCAAGGGAAATATTGTCTGCACATTTTCTACATTTTCGAACAAGACACCGACCCCCTACTAACGTGTGACATTTTCCCAGATTAAGCCCAATATTCTCACATATAAAGCCTCCTGATGTTGTATTTATGTTAAGAGTGTGATGTACAACATCATCTTTAAGGTTTGAAGCACAAATGATGTCATATATTGGCTGATATATTGATATGTTTTTAAAAAATTGCACAAGTTGGAAATGCACATTTTTGGTGCACCCAAGAGACTCACCCACCCCTGCAAATTTTTGGCCCCCCCCCCCCCCCCCCCAAGGACCCCCCTCCCCCTGGAATAATTGCAAAATTATAAGATTATGTTACGGAACTTAATATAACAAGTTTTGATGCTTTTCTTAATATAATTATAACACGTTTTGATGCGTTTCTTAATATTATTAATTCCTATAATACATTTGCTAATAATTTTGTGATTATTCATTGTAAAGGGCCGGTGATGCTCTTCCAAGAATAATTGCAAAATTATAAGATTATGTTGCAGAATTTAATAAACCATAAATTTTGATGCGTTTCTTAATATAATTAATTCTTATAATACATTTGCTAATAATTTTGCTATTATTCATTGTAAAGTGACGGTGCGCCTCGATGAATAATTGCAAAATTATAAGATTATGTTGCAGAACTTAATATAACAAATTTTATTGCATTTCTTAATATAATTAATTCTTATAATACTTAGGCTAATAATTTTGCAGTTATTCACTGTAAGGTGCTGGTGGGGCTCTTCAATGAAAAATTGCAAAATTATAAGATTATGTTGTGGAACTTAATATAACGTACATATACTTTTAGAACTTTTACTGTAATAATATAATTTTTATTGGTAACCCTTGAATAAACAGTAATTAAAATTTATTACATGGCTGGATAGTTTATTTTGTTCTGACATTTCTGTATTCAGAATTTCATACACATACAGTTATAACTAGAAGTCCTGTCATGAAATGCGCACAAATAGCTCGCCGGTCTGCGCGTTAATCTACGCGTTATGACCATAGTAAGGCTATAAAATTTTGTACATATGGCCTCTGCACAAGCAATGTTTCAGCCAGTGGACCTCCGGGTAACCCGGAGGTCCATTGGCAGAAACATGGCCTGTATTTGCTATGAGTAATCAGGAGAACCTGCCGTGCTTTGGATGCCATTCGATATGTCAATTGCGCGCAATTCCTACGCGCAATTAAGCCTAGATAAGCGCACAATTCGGGACAGGACTTCTAGTTTTAACTGTATATGAAATTTAATGCAAGGAGGTACATTAAGATATGTTACAATGGAGGTACATTAAGATATATTACAATAGGTAATATACAATAAATTATACAATAAAATTATTATATAAATAAATAAAAAATGATTCAAAATGCAATACTTGAATACTTTCCCCCAGCGAACGAGTTTCGGACGTGTTGGGTATAATTGTAGAGGACGACTTGGGTAAAATTGCAGCGGACGATTTGGTTAGCAGACGAAATGGGTGTGATTCGAAAAAGTGATACTGACAGGTTGCTTTCAGTCCCGTTAGAAACCAAAACAAAGTAATAATGTGTTACTTTTTGGTGCATCTGTATTTCTGAACAGTGCTTCGTAGTTTCAAAAACTAAAAATGGAAAATAATAACCCTTTTGGATATTTACCGCCATTGAAAATGGCATGTCATCTTTTTTCGGGAACTGGGGGAATCTTCAGCCTAGGGAGAACTAGGCCCAGGGAAGAATCATCCAAAAGAAAAGCAGTACACATCTGTTAGGATATTTTAGATACGCTACGATATTCGTTTTAACTCCTGAAAATAATTCTTAAAAGAAATATTAATAGATTGTTCGATATTTATTGAAAAATTATTAATATAATATATCGTCGAGCAATTATCTCTGCAGTAAATTCACATTCAATGTGTTCTGTATTAATTAACGTCTCTCATCTGTTAGAATGATATCCAATCACTTCGGCTCCAAGTCATTTCGTCCTCTGGTCAATTCGACCTCAAAGTCATCTCTGTCCTAGTCACTTTGGTCCCTTGGTCATTTCGGCACCATTTTAAGTGTAGAGATCTATAAAGATCAGTGCATAGTTCATGTTTAGAAATAATGGGTAATTACCTTTATTAAGTAATGTTCAGTTATTTGTATTTACACAGTGTACAGAACAGTTATACATGACATTAAAAATTATCCATGTGTTCAATTTTACATTCATTTAAGATGCTATCTGTATAAGTAAGAGAAATTATTTTACTTTGAAATTTTGCAAAGTACCAGAATATGCAGTCATTCATTCATATTGTTATGCACAATTCCTAGTCACCTTCCAGTTTGAGGTTCACAGGGTTTCTTTTTCTTTTTTTTTCTGAAACAATCACCAAACTGCGATTTTGTTACTACCATAAATATGTCCACATTTTCTAAAATATAGAGCAGAATCTTCGTAGTCATGCGCAATTCCTAGTCCTCTTCCAGTTCGATGTCCATGGGGGTCTGATCCCAGTGCCCCACTTCCAAGGCGTACACTCAAACCAAATAACATTACTTACCCTCGCTTCCGGCTCTCATAGATTCATAAGCAAATAAAATTATTCAGGTCACAAGGGATTTCAAATCCCACATAGTCCATGTGCATCTTTGACGTGCTGAAACTTTTCTTTTATTTATTCATCATGAAAGAAAATCTACTAGACATATATCATGTATACCTGAATATCTAATTGAGAGATATATATGTTGAAAAAAAATTAAATAGAAAAATGTTAAAATTCAAACAATATTTGAAAATATTTGAAGAGGCCGAAATGGCCTAGTATATTGGGGCTGAATTGACCTGAGGCTGTAATGATTGGGGCCAAAATGACTTGGGGCCAAAGTGACTGGAATTCATGAGAATTGCATCCAAACTGTCCTCCAACAATTTGACCCAAACTGGATACTAATCTAACCCAAACCATCCTTTGGCAATTTGCCCCAAACTGTTCTCCAGAATAGGGACACATGATTCTTATTGATTTATTTATTGGGGTTTAATGACACTTCGATAGCCAGGGTCACTTCATGTCGGACAGTTTTACAGGTGGGAAAAGCCAGAGAGAACCACAGAGCAATTACAAACATCTAACGTACAAACAGCACACACGCTGGGTTAGCATTGGTTGAAGACAAGTGTACGATTGACATGCAGTATGCCTTGGTACGCAATGGCACTACGTAGGCAGTGGGAATGAAGTGTATTGCTCAAGGAAACAAAGTGGTTGCCACAGGTGGTATTTGATAGAGGACCCTTTGGCTTGCAGCCTTCACCTCTACAGTTAAAACTAGAAGTCCTGTCATGAAATGCGCCCAAATAGCATGTTGATATGTGCGTTAATGTGTGCGTTATGGCCCAAATAAAGCTGTCAAAATCTGTACATGTCTCCTGTGCACAAGCAATGTTTCAGCCAATGGACCTCCGGGTTACCCGGAGGTCCATTGGCAGAAACATTGCATGTGTTTGCTATGAGTAACCAGGAGAACCTGCCATGCTTTGGATGCCATTCGATATGGCAATTGCGTGCAATTCCAACGTGCAATTAAGCCTAGACAAGCACACTATTCGTGACAGGACTTCTAGTTTTAACTGTAAGTACTGAGCCCTTTAACCTTCAAAACTGTATAGTACCAGCTAAAACATTTTGTAGAATGACCACATGAAAATTTCACAAGTACATAGTTTCATTATTAGTTTGTGATATTTGTTTTTGCTGTACAGTGGAACCCTGTTAATTGAAGAGCCACTTTGCCAATAACATTATTCAATTAGCAGGAGTATTCAATTGACAGGGATTGTGTCACTTTCCTGTATTCCAGAGATAAACTTGGCATTTATTCTATTATATTTTGTTTGACAGAGCTCCTTGAGCTCTGTCATACAAGATATAATAGATTAAATGCCTGTATTGAATGTACTGAGGCCAAATTGGTCTATAACCGAAGGAAAACTGGGAAGAGTCAGGGCAATTTCTCAACATGTTACAAGATTTTTTATTCAATTAACAGGAGATTACTCTATAACCTATATTCAATTACCAGGTCAAATTTGTACTGGAGGTAAATGGTTTTGTGTTGGGAAATTATATTCTATTAACAGGGATATACAATTAAGATATATCCAATTAAGTGGGCACCACTGTATAACCCCCCCCCCCCCTTCTACCCACCCACACACACACACCCCAGTCAAAACCATCATTCAAAGGTCTTGGATTCAGCAAATTTGATTTCTTTATTTATTGGGTCTAACAACAATTTTTACAGCCAGGGCCACCCAACAGTTTTACTGGGGGAGGAACCCAGCCAGAGCACCCGGAGAGAACAACCGAGCAACAATAACAAGCAACTGACAGCTTCTCAACATTGTAACTCCAAGCAAGCAGGGTTAGCATTGGTTGAAGACAAGTGCATCATTGATGTGCAGTATGCCTTATTTCAGTTGCCGCATTTGGGATTCGAGCTGAGAACCTCTCACAGCTTGTTTTGGGAAGGGTTTTTTTTGTTCCAGCTTCATTAAGGTTTGTTTCATATCGCACTTGTAATTTTGTCATAATTAGTAATCATAAATCCTTAACATAAAACAATAGAAAAAATGCATAGAATATTTAAAAAAAAAAAATTCTGTGAGGATTTGACCTCAAGAGGTGATGACATTCGACCACGACTGAGACCGAATATTCTCCGAAAAAGTATGAGGGCTGAATCTTCCTGTGACTGAATCTTCATGAACCCCTTTTTTCAAACTAAATTGCCCATTACTTATAAAGCACCATAACTAAGGCAAAAAGAATACTATGAAATTTCCAAGTCTGAAATTCTATAAATTCCAAATAAATTTACACAAATTATATAGCAAAATGAAGGATGTGGTGTATAGTATGTGTGCATCTCACACACTGACACACAGTCGCCATCAGACATCAGCAGATCCTGAAAGTGTGCTATTGGTACCATATTTGTACCATAATTGATAATAATAAAATAATATTTCATAAGAACAACAAACACAGGAATTCAAAATGCAGCCTCAAGGCAGCATGGTTGTGAATGCCAATGCTGTCCCATTGTCCTTGAAAGGGGGAGTCCTTTACAAAATAGGTTTTTGTTTTGTGATACTCTGGACACTCCCCATTTTTAGCTCAGCTTTGACAAAGTCATATTTAAGGTTGTGTCATAGCCCGTTGTCCATCTGTTTGGGAACAACAATTCAATAGGACTCGGGCTAGAGGCTGGATTTATGAACCGATCTTTTCGATACTTATTGGGTACCTTTGTTATCACCGTGGAACGAGAACGAGTGTTTTTGGGTCCGGTCCAAAATGCAAGATGGCCTCCAGCAGCCATTTTGTACAGAAATTAGTGCAATCAGTTTTTTGTACAGGCCTTCTGTATGAAAGTTCTGATTTGAATAAATTTTTGTATGAATGTTTAGTAACATGGAGTACATCACATATAATACAGGTGTTTTTCTCGTGCTGAAATTATGCAAATTAGATGAACTTTAATTTATTCAGTGCTACTTACATGTATACCCAGTAAGTGCACATGCCAATACGGCTCGGGCTAGGCTGTATTTATGAACTGATCTTCATGAAACTTCTTGGGTACCTTTGCTATCACCTTGGGATGAGAATGAGTGTTTTTGGGTGCGGTCCAAAATTCAATATGGCTACCAGTGGCCATTTTGTACCGAAATTAGGTACAATCAGTTTTTTGTACAGAACTTCTATACAACTTGGGCTAGAGGCCGTAATTATGAATCGATCTTTACAAAATTTCTTGGGTACCTTTGTTATCACCATGGGGTTAGAATGAGTGTTTTAGGGGGGAGTCCAAAATTCTAGATGGCCGCCGGCAGCTATTTTGTACTGAAATTACTGCAATCAGTTTTTTGTACAGAACTTCTGTATGAAAGTTCTGATTTGAATAAATTTGTGTATGATTGTTTAGTAACATGGAATACATCACATAAAATACAGGGGTTTTTTTTGTACAGAAATTATGCAAATTAGACAAACTTTGATTTATTCAGTGCTATTTATACACAGTAAGTACACATGTCAATACGGCTCGGGCTAGGGGCTGTATTTATGAACCGATTTTCACCAAGCTTCTTGGGTACCTTTGTTATTACCTAGGGACGAGAACGAGTGTTTTGGGGTGCGATCCAAAATTCAACATGGCTGCCAGAGGCCATTTTGTACCAAAATTAGATACAATCAGTTTTTTGTACACAACTTCTATACGGCTCAGACTAGAGCGCGTATTTATGAACCAATCTTTACGAAACGTCTTGGGTACCTTTGTTATCACCGTGGGATGAGAGCGAGTGTTTTTGTGTGCAGTTCGAAATTCAAGATGGCCACTAGCAGCCATTTTGTACCAAAATTAGTGCAATCAGTTTTTTGTACAGAACTTCTGTATGAAAGTTCTGATTTGAATAAATTTTTGTATGAATGTTTAGTAACATTGAATACATCACCAAAAATACTGTATAATACAGGTTTTTCTCTCTTGCAGAAATTATGCAAATAAGATGACCTTTAATTTATTCAGTGCTACTTATACACTGTAAGTGCACATGTCAATACGCTAAGGCTGGAGGCTGTATTTATGAATCGATCTTCATGAAACTTTTTGGGTACCTTTGTTATCACCTTGGGATGAGAACGAGTGTTTTTGGGTGCGGTGGCCCGATATTAAAGATGGCTGCCAGTTTTCACACTGTTGCTTACTGAGGTGAAGTCACTTTACCATTACCAAGCTACCTACTAAATACCAAAGGGAAGATTTTTCAGCGCACTCTTATTACTTCAGTGCCCATAATTCTCAAATATGGCATTAAAACCAATCACATACTTGTACTGCTTAAATCTATTTACATAATCAGAATACACCATCAGGGGTGCATTAGCTCAGTAGGTAGAGGTGCAGACTGCAAGCCGAGAGATCCTCGGTTCGAATCCCACCTGCGGCAACAGCTTTGTGTCCTTGGGCAAGACACTTCACCCCCACTACCCATGTGGGGGCAAGGTATGCTGTGTACTAAGGCATACTGCATGTTCTTGGTGCACCTGTCTTCGAACAAGGCTAACCCAGCTTGTGTAGTATGTTGGGGAGCTCACAGTAGCTTGCCATTGCTCAGTGGTTCTCCTGGGGTACTCCAGTTTCCTCCATCCATAAAACTGCCATGGTCACAATAAGCTGTTGTGCAGATAAGTGTGACCTTAAACACCAATAAATAAATAATAAAAAGAACACACCACCTCATACCCATTTAAACTCTCCTGTTTTCATTCACCTTGGTATCCCTCGGTTTGCCTCGGTGTTTAGTATGCCCGCCAGAAAAGGAGTGATTTCTTTTTCTAAAAGAGCAAAACAAGAAACAGTAATTTTTAAGAGGTAGTAACGAAATAATTTTCATGAACCGCACAATTTTATGTTAGTTAATAGCTGAAAAAACACAGGGTGATATTTGCAAATCTTATTTTATTACTGGCACCAGGTACTGGTAATGAAAATTGCTGTTTGTCATCAATACTTGATCAAGTTTCTGACAAAGCACATTATACTATTCCAATATGTTAGCTACTGGACATAAGCGCACAATTTGATGTTGGTTTACCACTATATACTGGTGCTTAGCCAGGAAATCTAAGTTACATGTAGGAGCAAGAGTAATATCTAGTGGGAGTGGGGCCGGGTAATAAAGAATATGATGCACAGAATCACCTGAGCCACATAGCAGTGAGATAGGGGCGATGACAAGAGGGTGTGTGACCCTCTCATCAGTGGACGGGTCGGGTGCACCCCCCCCCTCACACCCTCCCCCCCCCCAAAAAAAAAAAAATTGAAATTCAAGACAGTAAAACACAATTACCTTGACTCTGTGTCCATTTGTGTCCATAATGCGTTGCGAACAAGCATAAATATCTAGATATTAAAATGTCTTTTGGGATGTTCATTATATGGGTTAACAGGAGAGAGGGGTGGGGGCATGAATGAAATTGGGGACCGAATATTCTCAGAAAAAGTATTTGGGCTGAATCTTCCTGTGACTGAATATTCATGAACCCCTTTTTTTCAAAATAAATTGCCCATTACTTATAAAGCACCATAACTAAGGCAAAAACAATACTATGAAATTAACAAGTCTGAAATTCTATAAATTCCAAATAAATTTACACAAATTATATAGCAAAATGAAGGATGTGGTGTATAGAACCCCAAAAGTATGTGTGCACCTCACGCACTGACACACAGTCGACATCAGATATCAGCGGTAACTGAAAGTGTGCTATCGGTACCATATTTGTACCATAACTGATAATAATAAAATAATATTTCATAAGAACAACAAACACAGGAATTCAAAATGCAGCCTCAAGGCAGCATGGTGGTGAATGCCAACACTGCCCCATTGTCCTTGAAAGGAGGAGTCCTTTACAAATAGGTATTTGTTTTTTGATACTCTGGATATTCTCCATTTTTAGCTCAACTTTGACAAAGTCAGATTTAAGATTATGTCATGGCCCATTGTCCGTCTGTTCGGCAACAACAATTCAATACGGCTCGGGCTAGAGGCTGTATTTATGAACCGATCTTTACAAAACTTCTTGAGTACCTTTGTTATCACGTGGGACGAGAACGAGTGTTTTTTGGGTGCGGTCCAAAATTCAAGATGGCCTCCAGCAGCCATTTTGTACAGAAATTAGTGCAATCAGCATTTTTGTACAGAACTTCTGTATGAAAGGTCTGATTTGAATAAATTTTTGTATGAATGTTTAGTAACATGGAGTACATCACATATAATACAGGTTTTTTTCTTGTGAAACTATGCAAATTAGATGAACTTTAATTTATTCACTGCTACTTACATGTATACCCAGTAAGTGCACATGTCAATACGGCTCGGGCTAGGCTGTACAGTATTTATGAACTGATCTTCATGAAACTTCTTGGGTACCTTTGTTATCACCTTGGGATGAGAATGAGTGTTTTTGGGTGCAGTTCAAAATTCAAGATGGCTACCAGTGGCCATTTTGTACTGAAATTAGGTACAATCAGTTTTTTGTACAGAACTTCTATACAACTTGGGCTAGAGGCTGTATTTATGAACCGATCTTTACGATATTTCTTGGGTACCTTTGTTATCACCATGATGTTAGAATGAGTGTTTTTGGGGGGAGTCCAAAATTCTAGATGGCCGCCGGCAGCTATTTTGTACTGAAATTACTGCAATCAGTTTTTTGTACAGAACTTCTGTATGAAAGTTCTGATTTGAATAAATTTGTGCATGATTGTTTAGTAACATGGAATACATCACATAAAATACAGGTTTTTTTCTTGTACAGAAATTATGCAAATTAGACAAACTTTGATTTATTCAGTACTACTAAAACACAGTATGTACACATGTCAATACGGATCGGGCTAGGGGCTGTATTTATGAACCGATCTTCACCAAGCTTCTTGGGTACCTTTGTTATCACCTAGGGACGAGAACGAGTGTTTTGGGGTGCGATCCAAAATTCAACATGGCTGCCAGTGGCCATTTTGTACCAAAATTAGGTCCAATCAGTTTTTTGTACACAACTTCTATACAGCTCAGGCTAGAGGCCATATTTATGAACCGATCATTACGAAACGTCTTGGGTACCTTTGTTATCACTGTGGGATGAGAGCGAGTGTTTTTGGGTGCAGTTCGAAATTCAAGATGGCCACTAGCAGCCAATTTGTACTAAAATTAGTGCACTCAGTTTTTTGTACAGAACTTCTGTATGAAAGTTCTGATTTGAATAGAATTTTTGTATGAATGTTTAGTAACATGGAATACATCACAAAAAATACTGTATAATACAGGTTTTTTTCTCTTGCAGAAATTATGCAAATTAGATGACCTTTAATTTATTCAGTGCTACTTATACACTGTAAGTGCACATGTCAATACGCTAAGGCTGGAGGCTGTATTTATGAATCGATCTTCATGAAACTTTTTGGGTACCTTTGTTATCACCTTGGGATGAGAACGAGTGTTTTTGGGTGCGGTGGCCCGATATTAAAGATGGCTGCCAGCTTTCACACTGTTGCTTACTGAGGTGAAGTCACTTTACCATTACCAAGCTACCTACTAAATACCAAAGGGTAGATTTTTCAGCGCACTCTTATTACTTCAGCACCCATAATTCTCAAATATGGCATTAAAACCAATCACATACTAGTACTGCTTAAATCTATTTACATAATCAGAATACACCATCAGGGGTGCATTAGCTCATTAGGTGGAGGTGCAGACTGCAAGCCAAGAGATCCTCGGTTCGAATCCCACCTGCGGCAACAGCTTTGTGTCCTTGGGCAAGACACTTCACCCCCACTACCCATGTGGGGGCAAGGTATGCTGTGTACTAAGGCATACTGCATGTTCTTGGTGCACCTGTCTTCGAACAAGGCTAACCCAGCTTGTGTAGTATGTTGGGTAGCTCACAGTTGCTTGCCATTGCTCAGTGGTTCTCCTGGGTACTCTAGTTTCCTCCATCCATAAAACTGCCATGGTCACAATAAGCTGTTGTGCAGATAAATGTGACCTTAAACACCAATAAATAAATAATAAAAAGAACACACCACCTCATACCCGTTTCTCTCCTGTTTTCCTTCACCTTGGTATCCCTCGGTTGCCACGGTGTTTAGTATGCCCGCCAGAAAAGGAGTGATTTCTTTTTCTAAAAGAGCAAAACAAGAAACGGTAATTTTTAACAGGCAGTAACAAAATAATTTTCATGAAGCGCACAATTTTATGTTAGTTAATAGCTGAAAAAACGCAGGGTGATATTTGCAAATCTTACTTTTATTACTGGCACCAGGTACTGGTAATGAAAATTGTTGTTTGTCATCAATACTTGATCAAGTTTCTGACAAAGCTCATTATACTATTCCAATATGTTACAGTTAAAACTAGAAGTCCTGTCACGAATAGTGCGCTTATCGAGGCTTAATTGCGCGCAATTGTCATATCGAATGGCATCCAAAGCACGGCAGGTTCTCTTGGTTACTCATAGCAAACACATGCAATGTTTCTGCCAATGAACCTCCGGGTTACCCGGAGGTCCATTGGCTGAAACATTGCTTGTGCACAGGCCATATGTACAGAATTTGATAGCTTTACTTGGGCCTTAACGCGTACAATAACGCGCATATCAACGTGCTATTTGTGCGCATTTCATGACAGGACTTCTAGTTTTAACTGTAGCTACTGTACATAAGCACACAATTTGATGTTAGTTTACCATTATACTAGTGCTTAGCCAGGATATCTAAGTTACATGTACAGTTAAAACTAGAAGTCCTGTCATGAAATGCACACAAATAGCACGTTGATATGCGCGTTAATGTGCGCGTTATGACCCAATTAAAACTATCATATTCTGTACATATGGCCTGTGCACAGGCAATGTTTCAGCCAATGGACCTTCGGGTAACCCGGAGGTCCATTGGCAGAAACATTGCATGTGTTTGCTATGAGCAACCAGGAGAACCTGCCGTGCTTTGGATGCCATTCGATATGGCAATTGCGCGCAATTCCAACGCGCAATTAAGCCTAGATAAGCGCACTATTCGTGACAGGACTTCTAGTTTTAACTGTAGGGGCAAGAGTAATACATGTGTCTGGTGGGAGTCAAAAAGAATATGATGCACAGAATCACCTGAGCCACATAGCAGTGAGATAAGGGTGAGGACAAGAGGATGTGTGACCCTCTCATCAGTGGAGGGTCTGGTGCACCCCCCCCCCCCTCCCCCAAAAAAAAAAAAAAAAAAAAAATTTGAAATTCAAGACAGTAAAACACAATTACCTTGAGTCTGTGCTGCTGTGTACTGGTCACTTTCCGTGGGTGGGCAATATTTCCGCGGATGCAATGATATTAGTTTTCAAACATTGTTTACAGCAATATTCATCAAAAATTTAATTAATGAACCACAGGATACAATTTGGTGCTTCATTAATTAAAATTTTATTGATGATGATTTTCTATTACCTGGAAAAAACATGCATGGACATCATGCACTGCCCATGCAAGGATTATGACCAGCAACTGTACTGTATGTCTGTGTCACTGCTATGAGCAGGGACTAATCTAAATGGGTGGGTGTGTTTACAAATATTCATATTTTTTAACACCTGATAACAAAGTAATATAAGTTTATAAACAACCACACAATTGACTTTTAATTACAATACTCCTAATTCCTATTAAACATATATGAATGTTTATTAATTTTGTGAAATTTTTACACTGTGTATGAAGCTTATTTGGGCCTGTATGTTTGTTAAAATTGCCCTTCCACTACAGAGGACTTTTTGAAATCAGTCTACACTGGATTGTGTGGTATTCCTTTGTGTAAGACAGTGTATTCATTGTAATAATATTCACGCATAAGTTCATGTTCTTGGTTTGTTTTAGGCCTCATAATCTACAGAATAGCTTGGGTGGGGGTGTATTCCATCACTTGAGTGCAAGAAGGCTTTGCAATGCTACATGTATAGCATAAACCTTGTTGCACTCCAGGGACAAATTTATCAATTTTAATAACATGGGTAAAATATCGGACAGGAACCGTTTAATTTTTTTTTTATTAGCTCACTTCGACAAAGTCAAGCAGGGCTTATCTAATCACTCTCCATCCATTGTCCATCCATCTGTCATCCATCAACACCATGTTTTGGTCAATTCAGGTTAAAGTTTGTGTGAGTATTTTTTGTTTAACTCAACATGCCCAGCCCCATAAGGAGGGGGTGGGCCCCGGTGGGGTAAAATTCTCCCAAAATATTTTTAAAATCTTATGAACCAGTGGGTACAGTGACTTTATATTCGTTATGGAACTACCTTTTGAGGTGTAGAATCAAGCTTGTTCAAACGTACTTTGTGAAGCAATATTTGGCTTTGTAATGGCAGTGGTTAGATTTTTGGTACCACCCAAAATTTCTATTTTCCGAACCGATGGTCCGATTTGAATGAAATTCAGTATGTGGTAATATTGGGTCATAAGTCTTACCTCATGCAAAAAACCCCTGCATCCCCATGGGAACCCCAGGAGCAAAAAATAGAAATGTTTCAAACTCCCATGTTTCCCAAACCACTTGGAACAGAGAACTGTTATGTGATGTGAAGCATCCTTAGGACCAGTAGAATTGAATGGTAAAAAAAAATGCCCTCTGTTGTTGTTAGAGAGTTCTGAAGAGGGCATCAGAATAATGTTGGCGCAGCATTTTTGCAAACATTTTAGAAAATCTTTTCTCAAGAACCAATGTTCAGAATCTTTTGATATTTGGTGTACAGCGTCCATAGAGGGGTCAGATACAAGTTTGTTAAAATGAAGCCCATTCGTTCATATTTGGACTCAATGCAGGAGCCCAAATTTTATGGGGAATTTTCTTTAAAAATCTTCTTCAGAACCACGAGTCAGAATTTTTTAATGTTTGGTACCCTCATTGTTATGATGGTCAGATTCAAGATTGTTCAAACCAAGTCCCTATGTTAATATTAGGGCTTCCTTTGGTAGCCCAAATTTAACTTAGGGCTGTATGGGGAAGTTTTTTTTAAAAATCTTCTTCTTCAGATCCACCAGTCAGATGCTTGGTATACAACATCTCTAAGGGGGGAGGGGTGGGGGTGGGGGTGAGATTCAAGTTTGTTCAAATCGGGTCTGTAGGGGGAAGTTTTTTTTAAAAATCTTCTTCTTCAGATCTACCAGTCAGATGCTTGGTATACAACATCTCTAAGGGGGGAGGAAAGGGGTGGGGGTGAGATTCAGGTTTGTTCAAATCGGGTCTGTAGGTTAAAGTTTGGGCTCGCTATGATAGTCCAAATTTTAACTTAGTGCAATATGAGGAAATTTCTTTAAAATTTTGTTCTTCAGATCCACCAGTCAGAATGCTTTCATGTTTGGTAAACAGCATCTCTAAGGAGATCAGATTCAACTTTGTTCAAATCGAGTGCCTGGGTTGATATTTGAGCTCCCTATGGGAGCCAGAATTGGCCAAGTAGCTGAAGAATTAGACATTTTTTATTCAGTACCCTCAAGAGGTGAAGAGTAATCTACATAGGTTGTATCAAGGGGCTTGAGAGGGGAGCTCCACATTTTACATCATAATCAACTAAAGAAAAGGCATGATGCTTGGACTGTTTTTGTCACTCCTGAGGGGCTCAAAGATTTGCAGTGTATCCTATGGAGATGGATTGCTTAATGTAGATTCATTCTTGGGCTCTTATATCGTGTTCTGTTCTCTGTTTATATCGTGTTCTGTTCAAGGTGAGCGCTTCAGGCCCTGTGGGACCTCTTGTTTATTTATTTATTGGGTTTTAACAACACTTTCGAAAGCCAGCAGCTACAAGTTTCTTCTCTCCTTGAACCAAGCATCTCGCCCAACTGCAGCACTCATGGTCCACTGAGTTTTTAGCTCACCTGACTTTCAGTCAGGATGAGGTGTAGTGATCACTTGCCATCTGTCGTCCGTCGTCCGTGAACATGGTGTTTGCGTCTTCTCCTCCAAACCTGCTGAACTGATTAATCATTTAAGTGAAATGTGAGATGCTTGTTTGTGATGACATTGCATTTTGATTTTGCTTAAATCAAGTTGCCCTGCCCCCAGTAGGGCCATGCCCCAAAATTTTGCCTAAATCTTAAAAAAATCTTCTTGTGAACCAGGAGTAGCAAAGATTTGATATGTGGTGTGCTGCTTCCTTTTGAGGTGTAGACTCAGTTTTGTTCAAGAGAAGTTTGTGGGTCTTTATTTGCCTTCATTATTGGAGGGCATGTATTTTTACCCCGCCCAAAATTTCTGTTTTTCGAACCAAGAGGCTGATTTGAACCAAATTTAATTTTTGGTTTTATTTGATCATAAGTAATTAATTTATGCCCCAAAATATTTTCCCATCCCCCCATGGGAACCGCAGGAGCTAAAAATAGAACAAAATTCAAAACACACATATCTCCAAAACTACATGGCACTGAGAATTCTTATTTGGTGTGAAGCTTCCTTGGGACCAACAGAATGGAATGGTCTAAGCAAATTTCTGTCAGGTCAATCATGGGGTACTTTTTCGTGACTTTGAAAAAATGCTTAGTCAGCGTTCTGTAACACTGTGGGTAATGAAGAAAGCATTTAAGACTCTTCTTTACCCAATTCACTCCTCCAAAACCTTTCAGATTTCACATATACCATCTTTGCAAGATTTTTTTACACGTTTATTGAAATCAAATCCCTGGGTCCATATTTGGCCTCTCTGTGGGAGTCCAAATGTTGAAATTAGTGCAGTATGAGGAATATTCTTTAAAAATCTTTTTCTTCAGACCCACCAATCAGAATCTTTTGATATTTGCTATGCACCATCATTAGGCAGGTGAGATTTAAGTTTCTTCAAGCCAAGCCTATATCTTGGCTCACCAGGGTTTTGCAAATTGCGAGAACGGTGATTTCATTCCTGTGATGTTCTTGCAAATGCTTGTTAAGAAGATCCATATTTACCATTCCCCCAAAAATATAAGCATTTTTTCATCAGATAAAATTTAATAAAATTAAATTAATTTTAGAGCTGAAACGATTAAAGGGTTTTCGTAATTGATTAATTGCATGGGTTAACCTTGGTTAACCGATTAATCACTTGCCCCAATAGGTAGCTGAATAATTGCTGTACCGTTGACCATTTATATAAGTAAAACTTTACTCAGCATAATGGACAAAACCGGGCAGTGCCATATACAAACATGTCCATTCAAATTTTATTATATTTTCAATTTTTGTCTCAAAACATAGCTTATGACCCCTCATTGGAACAAGCTCATTGAGCTTGTTCCAATAAGGGGGGGGGGGGGGGGGGTCATAAGCTATGTTTTTGAAACAAACATTGAAAATCTTTAGTAATTCAAGAATTTCTTGTGCAAGTATCGTCTGCTACCTGCATTTGGTGAAGGGGTGAGAATGACCGTCTTCAGCTACTGATACAGTATAATGATCATGCAAGTGAACAAGTATTTTGGCACGTACAGTTAAAACCAGAAGTCCTGTCACGAATAGTGCGCTTATCTAGGCTTAATTGCGCGTTGGAATTGCACGCAATTGCCATATCGAATGGCATCCAAAGCACGGCAGGTTCTCTTGGTTACTCATAGCAAACACATGCAATGTTTCTGCCAAAGGACCTCCGGGTTACCCGGAGGTCCATTGGCTGAAATATTGCTTGTGCACAGGCCATATGTACAGAATTTGATAGCTTTACTTGGGCCATAACGCACATATTAACGCGCATATCAACGTGCTATTTGTGCGCATTTCATGACAGGACTTCTAGTTTTAACTGTAACTGGAATGCATTTCTCTGTCTCATGCAATTGATGTGAGCCAGTGTGACAATGTTTGCCTGTTTTGGAGCAAGTTTGTTCCATAGTTAACCCATACAGGGTATTTTTTGTTTTTAAAAATTTGATTAACAGTTTCCATCTTGGTTTCAAAAAGTGATGATAAATAGTGAATATAAGCTTACCCAATATGAAAGAAAAATGGTTAACAATTGGACATTTTTGTATAGCATTTTGCGATGTGAATCCAGCCATCAAATACCCTGCCATATAGTACCGTACTTCAAAAGTAACGCTTAACCGATCAATTACTGTTTTTTCATCAATCAAGATATTGATCATTGGTTAGTCGATTAATCGGTGTGAGCCAGTGTGAGATTCAAGTTTGTTTATGCCAAGTCCCTGGGTTCATATTTGGGCTCACTGTGGGAGATTCAAGTTTGTTTACGCCAAGTCCCTGGGTTCATATTTGGGCTCACTGTGGGAGCCTGAATTATAACTTAGTTCAAAATGAGGAATATTCTTCAAAAGTATTCTTCACATTCAGCTGTCAGAATGTTTTGATATATACAGTATCCTTAGGGAGGTGAGGTATAAATTTGTTAAAGCCAAGTCCCTGGGTTCATATTTGGGCTTCCTGTAGGAGCCCAAATTGTACCAAAATTTCTATTTTCCAAATTGAGAGGCTGATTTGAAGCAAATTTGATATGATGGGCTTATTGGGTCATAAGTACCTAATTTATGCCAAAACATTTTCCTGTGGCCCTGTGGGAACTGCAGGATCTAAATATAGAAAAAATTAAAAATGCCCATATCTTCAAAACTACATGACACTGAGAATTTTTATTTTGTGTAACGCTTCCTTACGGACAGCCGAAAAGAATGGTAAAAAAAAAATTGCCATCAGTTTTATCATAGGGATGTTTTCCAGGACTTATGCGGAGTCATCATTTTAGTAATGGGAAAAACATTAAAGAATCTTCTTCTCCCATGCCACTGCTCCAAACGCTTTCATATTTTGCATACAACATCTTTGGAAGATTTATTCACATGTTTGTTGAAATCAAATCCCTGGGTCCATATTTGGGCTCTCTATGATTAGATTAGTGCAATATGAGGAATATTTTTAAAAAATCTTCTTCTGATCCACTCTTCAGAATATTTTGATATTTGGGATGCTGCATCCTTAGAGGGGTGAGATTCAAGTTTGTTTGAGCCAAGTCCCTGGGTTCATATTTGGGCTCCCTGTGGGAGTCCAAATTACAACTTAGTTCAATAAGAGGAATATTCTTTAAAATCCAGTAGTCAGAATCTTTTGATATTAGTATATAGAAGCATCCTTAGGGATGTGAGATTCTAATTTGTTCAAGCCAAGTCCTTGGGTTCATATTTGGGCTCTCTGTGGGAGCCTGAATTATAACTTAGTTCAATATGTGGAATATTCTTTAAAAATCCTTTTTTTTTGAGATCCACCGGTCAGAATCTTTGGATATTTTGTATAAGCTTTTCTTATGAGGGGCAGATGCACCCAAGTGTTCAAATAAATTCCCTGGGTTGATATTTAGGCTACCATGTCAGGTGAATGCCATCAGGGCCTCTGGGGGCTCTTGTTTGTTTTCTGTTTGACAACATTGCCCTGGCTCTTCTATCTATATTTTTCATTTTAAGTTAGTCACTACTTTTATTTAGGCTTCCCAAATTTGTTACTGCATGTCTGTCTGTCTGTCCTTCAGATGAAATGTTTCTTTGCTTTTCATTTGCCTGGGTCAACATTTTAAATAATTTGCAGCTATCTTTCACACTCCAACCTCCCCCCCCCCCCCCCCCCCCCCCCCCCCACACACACACACACACAAATACACACACATACAAAAATCTGGGCTGGCAAGTATTAAGTATTTTATCAAAAAAGTGGTACTCGAGTACTACGAGTACTGAGTACTTTGGACCCAGCCTATCACAAATATATTAAACATCAAAGAGTATATTATATACTTGAAACAAATACAGTACAGTGGCAGTGTACTGCTCACTTTCCATGGATGGGCAATATTTCCATGGATACAAATTCATACAATAATATTTGATGCCAAACACTAACTATAAGTATAATCATCCAAAATTTAAATAATGAAGCACCAAGTACAACCCGATGCTTCATCAATTAAAATTTTGTAGATGGTGATTTTTATTGACTGGTAAATGCATGAGTGGACATCACTGCCCATGCGTGTATTACAACCCATCCACGGTGACTGTACTGTAACTGATTTGTCCTCTTTGTGAACATATTTTCTACAATTTCACTCCTTTTGACAGAATTTGTGCCTGTGGGGATTAAAACCAAAATAGTGAAAGTGCAGTTGTGGATATTTGCAGCACAAGCACAGCACTAATGAATCAATATTTGATGATTTTAGGAATTTTAACAGTGTCATGAGACACCACAGTAGCAGGTACTGGTCATTCTGTTGGAAAAAAATCACTGTTTTATGACTCGAGGTGCCTTAACTGAGAAAACTTAGGCTTTTTCTTACAAAGATTGCAGAATATCAAACACAATGTGAAATGTGTTCAGAAGCAAGAATGTGATTAAAAAATAATGGGAAATTCATGTCACCATCAATTTATTTATAAATTAATAAAGTTTTTTAGCTCACCTGAGCAAAGCTCAGTGGGAGCTTTACTGATCACATTCTGTCCGCCGTCCATCCGGTATTAACTTTACATTATTCAAATGTTGGGTAAATGTTTATTACCTAATGCCAATTCAGATTTGTTCAAATGAAGTTGCCCCCTTCTCCTGGGTGGTGCCATGCCCCCAAGGGGCACCAAAATCTTCTTCTCATCAACCAGCAGTAGCAGAGACTTGATATGTGGTATGCAGCTTCCTTTTAAGGTGTAGACTTGGATTTCTTTAAGCGAAGTTTGATGGGCTATATTTGGCGTCGTTATGGGAGGGGCAAAATTTTTGGCCCCGCCCAAAATTTCTATTTTCCGAACCGAGAGGCTGATTTGAATCAAATTTTATGTGAGGGCTTATTGGGTCATAAGTACCTAATTTATGCCAAATTTTCTTTTTCTGTAGCCCCGTGGAAACCGCAGGAGCTAAAAATAGAAAAAAGTAAAACGCCATATCTCCAAAACTGCACGGCACTGAGAATTTTTATTTGGTGTGAAGCTTCCTTATGACCGACAGAAAGGATTGGTCAAAAAAATTGCCATCGGTTTTATCATAGGGTACAGTTTCGGGACTTTGAAAACACTTTTTAACACTGTAGGCAATGGGAAAAACATTAAAAAATCTTCTTCTCTAGATCCAGCAGGCAGAATCTTTCGATATATGGTATGCAACATTGTAGGGTGGATCTGATTCGAGTTTGTTCAAATCGGCCCCTTGGGTTTATATTTGGGCTCAGTATAGGAGCCCGAATTCAAACTTAGTGCATTTCAGGCAAATTTCTTAAAAAATCTTCTTCACCAGATTCAGCTGACAGAATCTTCTGATATTTGGTATGCAACATTGTGGGGTGGATCTTATTCAAGTTTGTTCAAATCGGCCCCCTGGATTCATATTTGGGCTCACTATAGAAGCATTTCAGGCAAATTTCTTCAAAAATATTCTTCTCCAGATCCAGCAGGCAGAATCTTTTGATATTTAGTATGCGACATTGTGGGGTGGATCTGATTCAAGTTTGTTCAAATCAGCCCCCTGGATTCATATTTGGGCTCACTATAGAAGCCCGAATTCGAACTTAGTGCATTTCAGGCAAATTTCTTAAAAAATCTTCTCCAGATCCAGCAGGCAGAATCTTTTGATATTTGATATGCAACATTGTGGGGTGGATCTGATTCAAGTTTGTTCAAATCGGCCCCCCTGGGTTCATATTTGGGCTCAGTATAGGAGCCCAAATTTGAACTTAGTGCATTTCAGGCAAATTTCTTTGAAAAAATCTTCTTCTCAAGATCCAGCAGCAGAATCTTTTGATATTGGGTATGCAGCATGCTTAGGGGGTGAGATTCAAGTTGTTCAAGCCAAGTCCCTGGGTTCATATTTGGGCTCACTGTGGTAACCCGAATTATAACTTAGTTCAAAACGAGGAATTTTCTTTAAAAATCTTCTTCAGATCCAGCAGTCGGAATGTTTCGATATTTGGTATGCAGCATCCTTAGGGGGGTGAGATTCAAGTTTGTTCAAGCTATGTCCCTAGGTCCATATTTGGGCTCACTGTGGGAGCCGGAATGATAACTTAGTTCAAAATAAGGAATTTTCTTTAAAAATCGTCTTCTTCAGATCCAGCAGTCAGAATGTTTTAATATTTGGTATGCAGCATTCTTAGGGGGGTGAGATTCAAGTTTGTTCAAGCCATGTCCCTAGGTCCATATTTGGGCTCACTGTGGGAGCTTGAATTGTAACTTAGTTCGAAATGAGGAATTTTCTTAAAAAATCTTCTTCAGATCCAGCAGATGAATGCTTTTGATATTTTTTATGCAGCATCCTTAGGAGGCAAGATTCAAGTTTGTTCAAGTCATGTCCCTAGGTCCATGTTTGGGCTCACTGTGGGAGCTCGAATTGTAACTAACTTCAAAATGAGGAATTTTCTTTAAAAATCTTCTTCTTCAGATCCAGCAGTTGAAATGTTTTGATATTTGGTGTGCGGCATCCTTAGGGGGGTGAGATTCAAGTTTGTTAAAGCCAAGTCCCTGGGTTCATATATGGGCTCCCTGTGGGAGCCCAAATTATAACTCGGTTCAATATGAGGAATATTCTTTAAAAATCATTTTTTTTAGATCCACTTGTCAGAATCATTGGATATTTGGTATAAGCTTTTCTTAGGAGGAGTAGATGCAACTTGTTGAAATCAATTGTGCGGGTTGATATTTAGGTCACCATGTACAGGTGGGCGCCCTCAGGCCCCCTGGGGTCTCTTGTTTTAGGAAAAAATGCATATTGAGAGCTTGGGGGTGGGGGGGGGGGTTACATCCAGGGCTATAATTTACCTCATCACTAGGTAAAAGAATATTTGACATCATTTGTTGAGATAAAATGGCACTTTCTAGTGATATCGGTGGATTATATAGCCTCAGCCAGGGCTTATAAGAATCTGAGAATCGATTCCCGAAGAGATCCATGCAACAAAACCAGTGAGAAACCATGTAGCTTCTCGTAACATTGCTGCTAGGGTTCACTTGAAAAGAACTGAGTCAGTTTAACCCTTTACGTAACACAAAGGCAGCAAATTAACCAATACAACACTAACATGACCTGAAATATTGTGACACTGGCAATAAAATTTGTACAAATATGGCTGTCATTGGAACCGGCTCTCATCAGCCGGTTCTAGTAACATCCATAATTATTACGCTTGATGAATATTGTTTATTTTTAGCTCACCTGACTGTAAGTCAGGGGGCGCTTAAATGATGACTTTCTGTCTGTCGACCATCAGTCCATCCTGTCCGGCGTGAACTTTACATTACCAACCTCTCCTCATAAACAACTGAGCCGAATTGAACCAAATTTGATATTCATGTTCCTTATCATATATGAATTCCAGTTTGTTCAAATAACATTGCCACACCCACAGGAGGCCCCAAGCATTTCTCTGATAGCATGCATAAATTGTTTTCCAGAATTGAAAAAAAATCTTCTCCAGAACCATGTATAAGAATCTTTTGATACTTGTATACAGCATCTCTAGGGGTGGGTGGGGGGGGGGGGGGGGGGGGGATAGGTTCAGGTTTGTTCAAATCAAGTCCCCGAGTTGATATTTGGGCTGCCTATGGGCACCCAAATATCAACAGTGCAACATGAGGAAATTTCTTTGAAAACCTCCTTCAGATCCACCAGTCAGAATGCTTTCATATTTGGAATGCAACATTTCTAGTGGGGTGGGGGGGGGGGGGGGGGGGGGAGGGGGAAGGGGGGGGGGGTAGATTGAAGTTTGTTTGAATCGGGTCTCTGGGCTAATATTTGGTCTATCTATTGAAGTCCAAAGTTTAACTTAGTGCAGTATGAGGAAATTTCTTTATAACTCGTATTTTTTCAGATCCACCAGTCAGAATCCTTTCGTATTTGGCTTACAGCATCTCTAAGGGGGTCAGATTCATGTTTGTTCAAGCCAAATCTATGGGTTAATATATGGGCTCATTATGGGAGTGCAAATTAACTCAAAGCAACATGTGAAAATTTCTTTAAAAAACTTTTTCTTCAGACCCACCAGTTTAATGCTTTAATATTTGGTGTACAACATCTCTGGGGAGGTCAGATGTAAATTTGTTCCAGTTTGGTTCCTGCCAGTCAGAACCCTTTCTTATTTGGTATCGCAGGAGGAGGGGGGGGGGGCAGATTTGAGTTTGTTCATTTCAGGTCTGTGGCTTAATATTTGGGCAGGGGTGGGTTAGGTTCGAGGTTGTTCATAAATGTTCAAATCCATTCCTTAGAGCTTTTCCATAAAATTTGCCTTTCAAAGTGCAGTGACACAACAACCCTTGGAAGTTTGGCAGTACTTGGAAGACCTATGCTAATAATCATCTGACATGGACAATAGAATTATGAATAATTTCATAACATTATTCCTATGTAGTGTCCATGAACCTTGACTAACTGAATCTGATCCAAAATACTTCTCTGAACCACCTCGTCAGGTGAGCGATTAAGGCCCCCGGGGGGAGGGGGGGGGGGTAAAAATCAGTAGTTGGTGTTGTAAAAATTAAAAAGCTGTATTGGGTAAAGGGTTAACATGTATTATCAGCATGCAACAGGGGTTCAATCATACTGACCTAATAGGATCCTGGCCCATAGCAGGTCTGAATTCTCGGAACGATTTCTGCAAGAATCCAAATGGATTCTCCCAAATTTAGAGGAACTATAAGCCCTGCACAACCCCAATTTTGAAACAAAATTGACATATTGTTTCATGGTGGTGGGGCCCTGTTTATCTTGCTGTATGATTAATTAAAACAAATTTTGTGAAAAGGTTTTGTGTGCTGATGCGGATTTTAGTTTTATTTTGGGATTTGGGTAGTTTCAAAGAAAGCTGTGAATTCTTATCCCTCCCAACTTATTGGGTAACAGAGTAGAAATTCTGTCGGAGGCAATAACAGTTCTTAAGCTTATTTGACGCAGATTGGACAGTTCTCTTCAAAAGAACAAATTTCCCATGCTTTGGACTAGGCAGAAGCCAAAAGTTGAATTCTATTGCAGAAATGAGTCTTTCATCACATAAAAGAGGTAAATGTATCTTTGGTAGGGTTGGGTTTGCTCATAGGTATAACTGTTGTAAATATTTTAATTAGATTTACCTGCCTCGAAAAGTTGCGCTCGGAAATTATGTAATTCCCAAAACTAAGCAGTCTTGGGGAAATATATTGTTTCAATAAACATTTGAAGAAGTCTACTGACATTTTGCATTACTGTTGAATGTTCCAGATGAATAAAGAGGATGATTTGA
This sequence comes from Pictodentalium vernedei, assembly GCA_031216915.1. Taxonomy (NCBI): domain Eukaryota; kingdom Metazoa; phylum Mollusca; class Scaphopoda; order Dentaliida; family Dentaliidae; genus Pictodentalium; species Pictodentalium vernedei. Next base: position 540,837,863 of record CM062293.1, read on the forward strand.
GGACTTTTAGAACCTAAAAAATTGTTTGACTATTGGTGTGTTTTGTTTGGGAATTCCCTGAGAAATATGAACATGTGACCAGCACTTTCCTTTCTGTTAGTTTTTCTTTTATTTGTTGCATGACCCCTGTTTAAAAATCATTAAAAGGTTGTCTGAAGGGCTATACTTGACAAAAAATATTTGAATGCTAAATTTAAAATGATACGACCATATTTTTTTCGCCTGAACGTTATAATGGTCGCCTATGGGAAAATATTTAGTACTGTGAAACGTTTCATGTTTGGCTGAAATTAAACAATTGCAGTAATTCGACTGAATAAACCAAAATGTTTTTGGAGTAATGGTTGCGGAATGAAATATTTCACTATGTTGGATACTTTGGGGGTTCCTTCTTACGCCTTGCGTATTGTCATATTACCTTGGCTTCTATTGAAATCTTGGCTGCCTGTATTGCCTTTGCACACCAATTTGAAGCTTAGAGATCAGCTGCTTATCAGTTATTTATTTCTTGGGATTTAATGACACTTTTAACAGCCATGAGGAAGCCGAAGTACCCAGAGAGAACCAGTGAGCAGTGGTGAGCAACTGCCAGACTATGCAATGTACACTGTAATAGCTATGCACTTGTTTGTTGGTTCAGTAATAGAAAAAATAACAGATTTTTTGTTACAATTTATTGAAGAGTGTTAAGTCCATTCTACTTTAAACTCCACTCAACCAAACTGTAATTTGTTGATTGTGAAAAGTGAATACTAACTAAAGATATCGCTAACTGTGGCCATTGTTTGGTTGCATTCCTTTTCTGAATGTTTGCTCCTCTTTCTGGTACTGGAATTTCTCATTGCTAGCTTTAGAGTTTCTGCTTTTGCTTTAATTTTTGTCAATGCTTTTGAATTTACGGATGGACCAATTACATTCTCAGAGTCAAATTCTGTTGAGACATTTCCAGATGTTGGTGGTTTTTGAACATCGTCATCTTTAAACATATCATCAATTCCTGAAAATAATATACACCTTTATTCAAAACTGTTCCAGATGTTAAGAGTATGGAATGAAGTAAAAGAACCTGATACTGTAAGTATGTATTTTGTTCTCACATATTCCAGTATTTATTTATTTTATTAGGGTTTTAATGACACATTAACATCCAGGGTCATAACATGTCAGTGACAGTTTTATGGGTGGAGGAAGCCGGAGTACCCGGAGAGAACCACCGGGCAATGAGAAGCAGCTGTCAGCTCTCCAACATTGTAACTCAGAACACTGCACATCGGCACAGGCAGGGTTAGATTGGTTGAAGACATGCGCACCATTGACGTGCTGTACGCCTTAGTACACAGCATCATTGTGCCCCCATGTAGGCAATCAGGGTTAAGTGCCTTGCCCAAGGACACAACGCGGGAGCGCAAATCAGTCGCTGAAATGGTCACCCATCCAACTACTAACCACGCTCGACGTTGCTTAACTTCGGTGATCTGACAAGAACTTGTTACCGCGACACCACCGTGTCCCCACATATTCCAGTAAATATGACAGATAGGCTCATGATACAGTACTGCCTATACAAACGAGCACTCATTATATCATACTGTCTGAACAAAGGGGGATTATTTAATTATTTATTTATTGATGTTTAAGGTCACATACTTATACACAATGGCTAATTGTGACCATGACAGTTTTACGGATGGTAGAAGCCGGAGAACCCGGAGAGAACCACCGAGCATCGATGAGCAACTGTCAGCTCCTCAACATTTTAACTCTGTTCAAGCTCCGCTCAAGCAGGGTTACAGTGGTTGAAGACATATGCACCAATGACGTGCAGTACGCCTTAGTAAACAGTGTCATTGTGCCCCCATGTAGGCAATCGGGATAAAGTGCTTTGCCCAAGGACACAACACGGATCGTCCTGGACGTGTATCAAACTCGAGATCTCTAGCACAGAAGTCCAATAGTCTACCACTGAGCCACCGCGCTCCCAAAGGGGGATATAAGCATGTCAGGAAGTAAACAATCTGCCATTTTTAGAATGAGGTCTCCAGAGGGTGAATTTGCTGATGCTATCCCATCTTCCTCTTCAGGCCTGTGACCTTGTTTCAGATTGAAGTTCCAAGAGGGTACATTTAGTGATGCTGCCCTGCCCATAGCATCTCCAAATTCACCCTCTGTGGACCTCATTCTGCAGATGACAATCTGCTTATTTCCAGGCTTGAATACAAGCTCTCAAGCCACCAGTCAAATTCTGAATGGAATGAATTTAACAGTATGATAGAGTGGAATTGGTCTCGTCCTTAAATAGTCCACTGTCTATGTTTAGATTAAATCAGATGGAATGTTTGTGAAAAGCTAGAAATTATTCTGTAGATTAAATGAGAACTCTGTTGAGAAAATTGTCATTGTGCCAATTATTTTTAACTCTTTACCAGGGACCGATCAGGACTATTTAAAATACGCTCTAGCCTCGGAGCCTATTTTTTCAATTCATGCGCCAGATTTCAATTTACGGAGTCCCACTGCTGTTTGTAACACACACTGCAAGTATGTAACAGCTCTCATCATTTTCATTTAGTACACTATAGCAAACATTAATCTTCACTGTGGTTTCTGATCAAGTCTTGGCTGCCTATTTAGGCAGCCAAGACTTCATCAGAAACCACAGTGAAGATTAATGCTTGGTAATTAAGACCTGAAGTATTAACTTAAGCACTCTACAACAATGATAAATGATAATCATATATATAATACATGTAAGAGTGTCTCTCTCGATTATCCATCGAAAGAATATCAAAATATGATCTGAGAAGTTACGCACTGGCGCATGCCCAGGTCGGTCCTTGTCTTTACCGAACATGAAAAGCAGACGACACTTGCAACCACAATGATTGAATAACTATTTTTTCTCAATTTTTGCATCAAAAACATAGCTTATGACATTATGACATCTCATTGGAATGAGCTCAAGCTAGCTTTCTGAAGCAAAAAATGAAATGAAAGTGTCAATGACACTGTAGCTCAATTTGTCAAGACATGTACATGTATAGTATGTAACACAGCAATGACAAACATCAAGGTAATGACCTGATAACAAAGGTACATATAAAGTATTGTAACGGTCTGTACATAAATACTGGCCGTGGACTGTAACAAATGTATAAGTAAAGTATTGTAAAGGTGGGTGACAGTCAGATGCTAAACTAGAAAAGAAATCTTTGAGTCCCAGAGTGGGTCGGACTGAACCCCAAGCACAGTGATAACAAAGGCACCCCAAAAAACACTCATTCCTGTCCCAAGGTGAAAACAAAGGTACCCAAGAAGTTTCGTGAAGATCAGTTCATACGAGCTGTATAGAAGTTGTGACAAAAAACTGATTGGACCTAATTTCGGTACAAAATGGCCACTGGCAGCCATCTTAAATTTTGGACCGCACTCAGAAACACTTGTTCTCGTCCCAAGGTGATAACAAAGGTACCCAAGAAGTTTCGTGAGGATCGGTTGATAAATACAGCCTCTAGCCCGAGCCGTATTGACATGTGTACTTACTGTGTGTAAGTAGCGCTGAAAAAATCAAAGTTCATCTAATTTGCATAATTTCTGCAAGAGAAAAAACCCCGTATTATATGTGATGTATCCCATGGTACTAAACATTCATACAAAAAATTATTCAAATCAGAGCTTTCATGTGGAAGTTCTGTGCAAAAATCTGATTGCCCCTAATTTTGTACAAAATGGCTGCCAGCAGCCATCTTGAATTTCGGACCGGATCCAAAAACACTCGTTCTCGTCCCACTGTGATAACAAAGGTACCCAAGAAGTTTCGTAAAGATCGGTTCATAAATGCGGCCTCTAGCCCGAGCCGTATTGGCATTTGCACTGGCAGTGCTGAAAGTAACACTAAATAAATCAAAGTTAGTCTAATTTGCATATCAAAGTTAGTCTAATTTGCATAATTTAAGCACGAACAAAAACCCTGTATGATATGTGATGTATCTCATGGTACTAAACATTCATACAAAAAATTATATTATTCAAATCAGAGCTTTCATATGGAAGTTCTGTACAAAAAACAGATTTCTGCATCGTTGCTACAAAATGGCGGCTGGCAGCCATCTTGAATTTCAGACCGCACCCAAAAACACTCGTTCTCGTCCCACAGTCATAACAAAGGTACCCAAGAAGTTTCGTAAAGATCGGTTCATAAATACAGCCTCTAGCCTGAGCCGTATCCAATTGCTGATGTACGGACAGACGGACGACGGGCCATCACAAAAGCTCAAATTTGGCTTCGCCAAAGTTGAGCTAAAAATAATGAAAATTGAATGGCAATATTTGTGAATAGCACTGGATGGTTTTGGCCATTACGTTAGGTGAAGGGTTAAACCTCCAGACATTGATGTCAAAATATCCAAATTTCAGGCAGCAAATTTTACTTTTTACAATAATGCAATGAGCTTTGTCAAATGAGACTTAATTGGCTAACCCTTTACCCAAAGAATCTGCCACATCCTTCCATGTAATATAGAAATTCAGCAGCTGAAAAAATACTATTTTTCAAAACATTTCAACAATATAAATATAATAGATTAATGGGGTACGCATCCGGGTCAAAGTTGCAGTTCTACTAGCTACTCACAAGTATCCATACTAGTAGATCTTTCTATCAAAGATTAATGCGCAGAGCACATAGTCAGTGTTGGAGTTAAATGTATTACGGGAGTGACAGGTAGACAGCCAATCTGGCTATGTCATTTCTCAACAGTATAAACTGAATATCATTTTCTAGTTATTTATTACACATCCATTTAAAATTAAGGTTTGTCCACGGCATTCTAGGATGTGTGATAAAAATAAACTTTTATTGCACACATGTGGAATACAGATTTTGGCACTTTTTTAATGTAAGAATGGAACCAGTCATATTTCTGGGGATACAGTACATGGGCCCGTTTCGATGCGATGGGTCATTTATTTTGATGTTGTAAAGTGGATGTTCGCAGTCTATAGTAGTAATGACTGTCCGACCATCAAAGGAAACTTTCTAATTTATTTTCTTAACGTGAACAATACTGACTGACTAAATAACCCGATGGGTTAAAGTATGACATGGAAATGACTCACATACAGTTCAAACTAAAGAACAATGCAAACAGAATATGAAAGAGTCTATGAGTGACGTCATTTCGAATGAATGACGTTGCACGAGCAAGTTTCTAGGTCACCAAATCGAAATCCAAAACAAATTGCCTGTCAATATTCACTTGAAAGTTGAATTCGTATGGATTCTGTACCCCTGTTAAAGGCTATAACACAAACTTTAATACATTATGAGCAGGAATAGTGAACAATAAGATAATTTCTCTTGGACAATAAGGATATAAATGTAATTTACATGGGATGAATTGACAATGGCTACTGTAAATTGTAATCTTGACTAAAATCTTAACTGGTCTGTCAACAAGTCGAGTAACAACAGTCACAGGGAATTTGGAAGTCAGATAAACATGTGAGTTTTTTTTATAATTTCTCATTAATGGATTTTCCAAATTTACACCTATTGTTTTTTGTGAATGTGTGGTAACTTTTTTGGTGGGGATCACATCAACCGTTCAGAATTCGCGCTGTAAAATTGAGGCACAAAAAGACGGTGAACTGTATTTCAGATGAACAGTGTTTCATCGATCGAAGTGGTGACGCATGACAATTTGCAAGTTGAAACTATGAATGAAAGTTCAATCAGTGTATGAAATAACAATAAGACTGGTCTCCTGCTTGTGAAGAATAATTTGGATTTTTGCCTTATTTTATTTCCTTTACTTCTCAGAAGGATAGGTTAATTCTCACTTAGTATTACTGTAAAAGGCCTGTTTTAGAAATTTGCGAAGGTGTGTAAAAAATACAGAACTGCACAAGCGTTTGAATGGGTTAATGTTTATTGCATTCGTTTGGTTTGGCGCAGAATACCACTCGAGGCTTTGCCTCTCGTGGTATTATTGCGCCCAACCAAACTCGTGCGATAAACATTAACCCATTCAAACGCTTGTGCGGTTTTGTCTATTTATTTGTATTTTATAGTCAAATATGTCATTGCCTGTAAACTATACCATTAAATAAAATATCTATATCTACCTATCTACAAAACCATATCATGTGACCCGTCTTTGGAACGAGCTCATTGAGCTCGTTCCAATGAGGGGTCACATAATATGGTTTTGTTGAAATTTTTTTTTAAATTTAAAAAAATGATATTTAAAATAAAAAATATTGATATCGTCTGCATTGGGTAAAGGGTTAAAGTCCTAGTTGTATCATTGAGAAAATTCGATGTTTGAAAAGTTAAAAAATTTATAGTAATTTATATATTTTTTATACTTACCAATGACCCAGACATAGCTGGTGCTAACTCTTAAAATATAGGGCCAAACACAAATTTTGCCCCCCAATCCCCAAAATTTGCATCTAAAACTAAAGAAAACATGTCCTGAAAGGCCCTCCACACTTCGCCCCTACTGCGCATGCGCAGTGTCAAGGACGTTCCGAAATTGGCGCCATTTATCATTCTAATAAACCAGTGCCTGGTAAGCGCTATGTACTCAGCGGGGAGGCAAGAGTTCCCAACTCCTGGGAGGGCCATCCCCGTCTGGGTCATTGGTAAGTATAAAAAATATATAAATTACTATAAATTTTTTAACATTTTTATACTGTACCAATGACCCAGACATAGCTGAATAGTAAAAAGGCTGGAGGGCCAAGGACATAGAGCAAATGGAATACGCACAATAAAATAAAATAGAGTCATCCCCTGTAGGGAAAAGAAGTAATAGGCCTTACATGTATCTTTCTTATTTATGATAAATTAGAAAGATACAACACCTTCCAAAAATTGAGCTTCATACATCCATGTACTCTATTAATATCCAATAATCCTTATACTAATAATTTTTAAAGTAAGCCAATAATAAAGTAAGTCTAGAGAATAGAGACTCTTATACTCCTAAAAGTGTGTGAGAATTGCATAATCATGTCCGTTGACATATGCAATATTCAAAAGCTATACTTTAAAAACTAAGACTTGAATGAATTTTATAAACTTAAACTTCTCACTAAACAACCATCCCAATAACAGCTCAGAATTACTAACTCCGGAGGAGGTATCCCTTTGTTTTCATAGTAAAAAAACAGGTGACCCAAGGGAACACCCTCCCCCCCCCCCTTTTTCTTGCCCTGGGTCAAATAGCCCAGAGCGAAGAGGGCAGCCGAACGGAGACACTGCCGAAACAGACAGCCTACCTAGCTATAGTAGCAACTGTTAAGTGAATGACATTCTGAGCAGTAGAGAATAGACCTAACAATAGAGGCCTCCAGAAATGGACTCGATATTTCTGAGATAAAATTCATGAATGGATGGCTGAGCGCAATGAGCAGCCTTCAAAAATCTATAATAGCAACACTATTAATGTAAGCCCAAGAAGTAGAAGAACTCTTACTTCATGAGCCGAAATCTTAAGCACAACTGCTAAGCCAATGATATACCAAAAGCAGTACGCTAGTTAATAGAATCCATTAACAATAAAATGGAGCGTAACGTCCTTCTACTAGACATCAAAGACAGAAGAAGCTTACGCCCTTGTAATAAACAGATATCTGTTTATAAATACATAAACTGTACCCGGAAAGAGTAAAGGCCTATGCCCATACGAAGACGGAAGGACCTTAAAATAATAGGTTCCGGATAATAGGAGCCTAACTCTTATGCAACAATCCAACCTAAATAGTAACGGAAGTATTGATTCCGAAACTATGAAAGTGAAAATCATCCATCGATAGTGCATGAAACTCACTGACTCTACAGTAAAAGAGAAACCAACAGAATTACTGTCTAAAAGGTCAGAATTTGAAAACTACTGTTTCCAGAGGCTCAAATGATTACTTAGCTAAATAAGAACCGAAGTTAAAATCCGTATAGGAATTTAATCTAAAGATTCTAAGTCTATTTATCAAAAAGTTACTAACTGACTTAGATAAAGAGACAAAAGACTCAAATGTAAACTATCGTAGAGTGCATAGGTATGAGGTAACATAAACCTATAACCTAAATAACAACAGGCTGCAGAAGATCTTGTGAAACAAGTATACTAAAAAATAGCAATGAGTAGTATGGAGGGATCAACCATATGAACATAATGATCCCTACACCACGACGGAAGAGCCTCCACTTTAGTCGCATAGAATAGCGAAGAAGAGGATCTCCTATAGTAAGAAATCGCGTCCAAAGCTCGTCCAGTACAGTGCTTACAATGCAATACGGACCACACAACGGAATACATGAAGGTTGCGACCTTGCTGGTTGTGATAAAAATGACACGATTTACCCAGTGAAAAAAGATCCTCACATAGAGGAAGATTTCACGTTAAGATCCACAGTAGACAAGAGAGTAAATTACTCATGATCTCTGTGAAGATAGAGATGCTATCAACAGAAATGTATTGTGGTTGTTTATCTTAGCAATACCTGCTAAAACAACAGCGCCGGAGGATACGCGTATCCTATCATTCCGTCCTATAGATCAATAGAGCGTTAACAGTATTAGCTCAGAGATCTGGACAAGCCAACACATACGTCTGCAATTGATTAGCAAGCTGTGTCATAAATAAAACATCATTGGGCGCTCCCATAGATAGCAAATCTGATTAAATACTTGTTTGTTGAGAGTCCATTCTGACAGCAACAAGCGACCCGTAAGAGAACGGGAGTGCGATAAAACAATCAGACGACCCAGAATATGACGGACCAAAACTGAACTTGGTGTAGTATAACCAACAGACGGATTCTTTCCATTAAATTGAATAACGGAAACGAAAGAGTGCCTCCCTGGTTCCGGAGATACGCCACTACTGTCGAATTAAAGGACAGGAATTTGGGCATGCGTTTATGAATAATGTTCATGCAATGACATAAAGCAAGCCTAAAAAACATTATTCCGCGGAAGTTAAACTGATAGTTAAAAGACTGCGGAACCCAAAGACCCTGGCACTTCGAATCCGTAGGGATCAGTATATATCCCAATCTGTTTGACTGGCAACCGTCATAACAGCCACACTCGGGTCTGGCAACTGCGGCGGCACTCTCTGAGTCAACCACCGAATGTTTGCCCCAGTCTGAATCTCTTGTAACACTAGATAGACAAGAGAATGTATAAATCAAGCAATTCATGGATTGCCGGAAAGTTGCCGTCGAAGAGAAGCTCCTCCGAGAACGAAGCGACTCTGAGAGAGTTCTTAACCTACTATCCACGCGTGGATGTAGCTAGGGCTGCATCACGTCTAACCAACTCCAATCAGCCACTGAAGGGCGGAGTTATACGTGAACAAACTACTGCCCTCAAAAGAAATTACATTGAGAATAATATCCCGTAAATCTTTTCTTGAAGACGTAATGATAACGCCTTAGTAAGGCGGATTACATATAATAAAGCGTCTAAGTTAAGTCTACTATACATAATGTCGTTCCCAACATTGAAATTGGAAAAGACATAAACGGCGAAAAGAATATATGCAGTCTTTAATCACACCGTCTAGACGCATATGAACTCTCGGTATGCCCTGCTCTGCCAAAATAAACTATATGTAAAAAAGATAAAATGGCAGAAATGAGCCACGCGGACAAGAAACTAAACTATCATGCTTAGTAGCAGGCTTGTATATATATATAAATATATAGCGTCGAAAAATAAAACACATGTTGTAATGACAATATTGGACTGCGTCGGTAAGTCAGGGACAAAGTCCCTGTACCGATCGAAAAATCCGAGTCCAATGACGCTATAAGTCTCTTATCCAAGATCGCAGCAATGAAGTCCGAAAAATAATCACTGGAAGAAATGCCAGAAGATATGAAAGGCATCTTCCGATACTACTAAAGGGAAAACTCGAAATCTTTCGAATCCCTTTCGCCATCCTGTCGGACCCTATAAAGCGTTCGGTCGTCCGTAGCTTGATGCAACCGTGGACCGCACCGACCCAGCGCCGTCGGATAATTCCTGATTCGACCGAGAAACCGTCAAATGCTGGGATGCTGCGAAACAACTGTGCTAACTCGGATAGCACGTCCGTCACTGAGGCCTGAGGAGCAGCGGTCTTACGATGCATTGCCGCAGGAAGCTCCGAGATCGTTACCCCGTGCATACTTCCAATATGCGAGCGAACGGAGTGTATAGGCCTCGTGTCCCTTGGCTACCGGATGGCGCGACCTATTCGCTGTGGAATCACTGAATGCCGAAACTGATCGGATACTCGAGGTCACGTAGCCAATGTGCGGTCGTGTGCCCTGCTGTGAGGATGAGGAAGCATTAAAGACAGTCTCTCGGACTGTCAATATAACGGAGCGTCCCGAGCAACGGACATATGCTCCGAATGTAAAATATCTGAACCACAACATGCGGTCCCCTATGTTGTTGGCTTCCTCCGATCTGTCCTCAATCTGCCGTCACTGGGTGAGTACTAAAGTAATTAAAGTGCTCGCATCACCCAAATCTCCTTCCTAGACCGCAACGGACGAACCCGGCAGCCGAACCATTCGATGAATGTACGCTACACCGGGTGAGCTAGCGAATGTCACTCCGTAAGCGATAGACATATTCCATGAGCACTTATTGCCGCTAACTCTTCATTAACTATGACGACAGAGGCACACTTTTGAAAGACATCTCCATAACTCTTCGAACAAGAAACCAGAAATGCTTGGATAGCAAGCATAAAATAATAATATATATAGCGTCGTTCAATAATTCGAAAGTTAGTGTGACATTATTGGACTATGTCGGAACTGAGGGACAATGTCCCTGAACCGAACCAAAAATTTCTAAGTCCACCGACGCTATCAGTTTCTTATCCGGCATCGCAGCATATGTTGTTCCGAAAGGGAAAGCTTGAAATCCACCGAATCCCTTTCGGTATCCCATCGGACCGGATGAAACTTTCGGACGTCCGTACCCGCTTCCGCGGAGCGTCCCGACCCAGCATCGTCGGATAAAATATATGCGACAGATTCAGTTGATGCTGGGATGCTGCGATAAACTGTGCTATTAAGGAAAGCACGTCCGTTCCCGAGGCCTGTGCAGTAGCGGACTTACGATGCATTGCCGCTGGAAGCTCCGTGTACGTTGACTCCCGCACACTTCCTATGCGAACGTCCGGAGTCTGCAGGCCTCGAGTCCCCGGCTACCGACCCAGCGCTGTCGGATAATTCTCGATCCGACACCGTTTCTGTCGGCTGCTGGGATGCTGCGATAAGCTGTGCTATGTGCACAAGAATGTCCGGCGTCGAGACCTGCGGAGGCGCAGTCTATCGCTGCTTCGCCGAGGGCAGCTCCGCATCAGATGGCTCCCGCATACTTTTCCTATGCGAACGTCCGGAGTCCATCGGTCTCGAATCCCTGGCTGTCGGATGGTGTGACCTGGTCGCCGAAGAATCCTTGATCGGCGAAGCTGGTAATATATCGGCGGTCACGCAGCCAAGGTGCGGTCGTGTGCGCTGACGAGAAGAGGAAGCCTTAGCAGTCTCAGCGGACTGCCTATACAACGGAGCGTCCTGAGCGACGGACGTATGCTCCGCTAACTACACATTTGTACCACAACATCTGGGGCCAGATGTTGTTGAACGAGAGAGGGGCCTCTCTCGCTTGCCGTCCGGATGGACCGGAACGAGCTATGAACCGGACTAAAAGGCTTCCTCCGTTCTCCCTCCGATCCGCCGTCACTGGGTGTGCATTAAGTTAATTTTATAGTGCTCGCATCACCCCAAAATTCCTTCTAGACCGCAACGGACGAACCCGGCTGCCGAACCATTCGGTGAATGGACGCTACACCGGGCGAGCTAGCGGACGTCAAAGGCCGTCGAACCTACTAGGGTCCTCTTAGGCAATTGGCGTATTACATGAGCACTTTACCGCTAGCCCTTCATTAATTGTGATGACGGAGGCACACTGTTGGAAGACATCACAGATACATCACCCTAATCTTGATCGTCTGAAATAGAAATTGATAAAGTAGAGTGACCCTGCGGGGAAAGGACCGGAGTGTCCAAATCCCCAACAACATACCGTGACATACGCTTCCCATATTGTCATCGAAATCATACGATACAGAACAGGAGTTAATGCGAGTACACTGACCACATATAGAATGATAATAAGGTCAGAGGAAGACTTCCTCTTAAAGCAATTGATCAATATCCTTTCAATGTGAAAAGAAAACAAGTCCTGGTACTCGCACTAACCCCTGGCAATCAAAATACATAATAATAATATGATCCATTAATATAGAAAAAATAATTGAAATCAAAATATTTTGAAAAAATATTTTTTCAGAACAGCCCAAGTTTCTGAAAAGTAACATTGAGCCCCAATGGATCCCAAGCCTAAGTGTGGACAAAAATTTTAAAAATATTTTAAACAATTTATTCAACACTTACGAACAATAATAATGTATCTAGTTATGATTAAAATAACATAAAGATATTATTATTTAGAAATCCCCCCCTCACACAGAGGGCTGTTGTAAATGTAAACAATGAGTGTAAAAACACTAAAATAAGACTCCAGGCACCCAGGCCCGAAATCAGTTACCAAAAATACACCATCTGATGCAAAACAGAGACTTCCAGGGAAGAAACTGCAGAACATCAGATGGTAGATGCAGAACACAACGCCTAACCACCCGTAGGTGAAGACGTAAACATGGGGAAAGAACAGAATTCATTCTGTTATACAGCTAAAACTCCCAAGAAATTTTAGTAATAATAATTACAGAAACTATGCCAAAAGCATGGGAGAATAGCAAGGGGGAACTTAAAGGACAGGGAGAGAGGAAAAACACTTGAAAAAACAGTGTAACTAAATAATCAGAATGACAACAAAATGGCTGCTGCCTTGAAAATAGGTAACTTAACATAATTTCATTAAAAAATTTTAAGTTACAGCCCTGATAATATTCTGTCACACATTCTTTTCCTCTCCTCCTTTTCTATCCTCCTTAGAATCACCATTTCACTAATATTTATGTGTCTGGCATCATTTAAACTGAGATTTAAAAGCACAAAGGTCAGTCAGATGTTAACTGATGAAGGGCCAAACTTAGAATGATAAATGGCGCCAATTTCGGAACGTCCTTGACACTGCGCATGCGCAGTAGGGGCGAAGTGTGGAGGGCCTTTCAGGACATGTTTTCTTTAGTTTTAGATGCAAATTTTGGGGATTGGGGGGCAAAATTTGTGTTTGGCCCTATATTTTAAGAGTTAGCACCAGCTATGTCTGGGTCATTGGTACAGTATAAAAATTTCTGTATTTTTACATCAGTGTACAGAGGGTTATTTATTTATTTATTTATTGGGATTTAATGACACTTTCGACAGTCAGGGTCACCTCATGTCAGAACAATTTACAGGTGGAATACCCAGAGGGAACCACCAAGCAATGGTGGGCAACTGCCAGAGTCCCCAAGGTACTAACTCCACACAGGCAGGATTAGAATTGGCTGAAGACAAGTACACCATCGACGTCCTGTACACATTAGTATATCACTCTGAAGATTTCTGGCATTTGGATATGTTAATATAACAATAACATGAGTTTGGAGGGTGTTACGGTTTATTAACAGCCCGAGAGGAATGAATAACAGCCTGAGGGATTATTACCGGCCCGAGACAAAGTTCTCAAGGGCTGTTAATAAACTGAGTCGACAAACAATATCAGGTTATTACTATTATTACCATGACTGGATGTGGGCTGTTAATGAATTGTGTTTTCATTAACACCCAATGCTTGCTTCCGGTTGCATGATGCTGTGAATTACCGAGTTTTACCACCCCGCCAATGTCTGTTAATATTCTACAGAATGCCTGCTAAAGTGGTAATAATTTAAATTAAAACATGTTTTAATTGTAATTAAAACATTCCAATGCATATAATAAAAATTGCAAGATTACACCTAGGCTGTGATGGATGGTAAAAATTAACCCTTTACCCAATGAATCGACCACATCCGCCCATGTAATATGCAAATTCAGCAGCTGATAAAATATTTTTTAACAAATTTCAACAAAACCATATCATGTGACCCCTCTTTGGAACGCGCTTGTTGAGCTCGTTCCAATGAGGGGTGACAAGGTATGATTTTGTTGAAATTGAAAAATAAAAAAAAAATATTTAAATTAGGCCTAAAAAAATAAAAAATCTGTTTCTCAGGCCCTCCCGCATGGCCCTTTTGGCTACCGCATGCTCTCTTTTTATAACCAATTTAAACTTAAAAAAAATAAAAATTAAATGGTTCATGTCTCATATTTTACCCAAGTTAAAAAAATTGATGAATTTGTCCCTTGAGTGCAAGAAGGCTTTGCAATGCTTTAGCATTGCAAAGTCTTCTTGCACTCAAGGGATGAAATACACCACCACCCATGCTATTCTGTTGATTATGAGGCCTAAAACTTGAACCAAGAACATGAACTTTTGATGGCAAAAAAGTAATTACTGAAATGAAAAATAAAATAAAAAAATGCTCGCCCGCATGCAGTTTCACAAATAATGGCCTGAGAAACAGAAGATCTACTTTGTGTGGCCTTGATAAATTTTGATATCGTCTGCGTTGGGTAAAGGTTTAAACATATTTCAAGTAAAATAAGAGCATTAACAAAAATATTCTGAATAACACATGCACTGAACATTGATCTGCACCAGGGACGTACATGGCTAGAGGTTTCCAATTGGGGGGGGGGGGGGGGGGGTAGGGGAGTGAATTTCCACCTGGGGAGGGACCAGAAGGGGAAACTCCCATCCCAGTCCCTCCCCCAAGTAGGAAATTCACTACCGAGAAAGATTTTGAAAACGAAGCCATGAAAGGGGACATAAAATTGATTCTAGTAACTGAAATGCCAACACATTTATGATAGAATTATCAGGTTATTATTATTTGGTATTCTTCTGGGAATTGAATATGTGCTAAACAAATGCTCAAGCTGAGAACTTTGAGCAATTCACACTGTCCTAACATTAAATTATGCAGGAATGATCAATTTGCGATGTTTTGTCATTTTGTAACTGTGAAAGATGGAATTAACTCAGGATAACGCTTTTGCAGGATGTGATTTTTTTGAAGTGCATTTCAAGTATTTTTTTTATGATGACAAGTAAACGTACTATAGAAATCTTGTACCGATTGACATCATGCATACTTATGAAGCTCGATATTGTGTACACTGTAGTTGTAAATAGTAACAGTTAGAATGTCTGCCAATTTGAAACCGAGTTTGAATTTTTGGAAGTAAAGGAGATATCAGAACCACCTAAGAAGCTCTAAAATCCAGATAAATGGAATTTCCAACTACTCATGATTTGCCCTCCAAATTTCCAACTTTTGGAAATTTTGGCCAGGACAGGAGTGGGGGGATGGGGAGGGGGTCACACCCCCATTCACCACATCCCTGATCTAGACCTCAATGAAGCCACTGTTATTTAAAGGTCTGTTTAGTGCCAATTGCTGGGTATTGTTTTTTGTATAAAATAATAGTACATTATGTAAATTATGAGGCTGCTTTACCTTCAAGAGTATAAGTTCGATATGTACAGTACGTGGAGAGTTTATTATCACTAAATCACCTGCAGGGTGGAGATTCCACCCAAGCAATAATTGCAAATTTGTTGCAAAGCATAACCAGCACATGCAAAGTTTCAGCCAATAGACCTCCGGGTTAAACCCGGAGGTGCATTAGCTGAAACATTGCCTGTGTTTTTATCGATATGTACAAAATTTGAAAGTTATAGCTTGGGTGATAACTCCACTCCGTGGGTGATTTAGTTACAATCCACTCTCCATGTACTGTATGCAAAATATATCAGTTTAGGAATATGAATGTGTTTCCTAATTTTGTTAAATGTTACTTGTTCTAATGATAGAATAAAGGTCAAAATTAAATTGAACAGTTGTAGGTTGAAGTTCTTGTCCTGCCATAGGGTCTCACCAAAATAACAGACAATTATTAATAATCATCTCATTAACATGAGAAAATCTCAACTTAATGCTAAACATATCTTTAATTGACAGTGACCTAAGATAAGCCTGTATACCACATATTATTTCAATCCACCAAGTATTTTAAAAGCTATTAAGTTTAAAAATTTGTTGGTTGCAAACCTACTGACAAACATTGCCACATATAAAGCTGTAATTGGCAGCTAAATATAGAATAACCATATAGTGTTTTCAAGTAAAAAAAAATATTCTACGAGTAGGATTCAGAATGAAACCAACGAGTCTCTGAATTCAAGGGGTGATATATTTCATTAGATCAAGCACCTTTTGGCACTCAAGGGTTGATATATTTCATTAGATCAAGCATCTTATTGAACTCAAGGGGTGATATATTTCATTAGATCAAGCACCTTATTGAACTCAGGGTTGATATATTTCATTAGATCAAGTATCTTATTGAACTCAAGGGGTGATATATTTCATTAGATCAAGTATCTTATTGAACTCAGGGTTGATATATTTCATTAGATCAAGTATCTTATTGAACTCAAGGGGTGATATATTTCATTAGATCAAGTATCTTATTGAACTCAAGGGGTGATATATTTCATTAGATCAAGCATCTTATTGAACTCAAGGGGTGATATATTTCATTAGATCAAGCACCTTATTGAACTCAAGGGGTGATATATTTCATTAGATCAAGCACCTTATTGAACTCAAGGGTTGATATATTTCATTAGATCAAGTATCTTATTGAACTCAAGGGGTGATATATTTCATTAGATCAAGTATCTTATTGAACTCAAGGGGTGATATATTTCATTAGATCAAGTATCTTATTGAACTCAAGGGGTGATATATTTCATTAGATCAAGCACCTTATTGAACTCAAGGGTTGATATATTTCATTAGATCAAGCACCTTATTGAACTCAAGGGTTGATATATTTCATTAGATCAAGCACCTTATTGAACTCAAGAGGTGATATATTTCATTAGATCAAGTATCTTATTGAACTGAAGGGGTGATATATTTCATTAGATCAAGTATCTTATTGAACTCAAGGGGTGATATATTTCATTAGATCAAGTATCTTATTGAACTCAAGGGTTGATATATTTCATTAGATCAAGCACCTTATTGAACTCAAGAGGTGATATATTTCATTAGATCAAGTATCTTATTGAACTCAAGGGGTGATATATTTCATTAGATCAAGTATCTTATTGAACTCAAGGGGTGATATATTTCATTAGATCAAGTATCTTATTGAACTCAAGGGTTGATATATTTCATTAGATCAAGCACCTTATTGAACTCAAGAGGTGATATATTTCGTTAGATCAAGTATCTTATTGAACTCAAGGGGTGATATATTTCATTAGATCAAGCATCTTATTGAACTCAAGAGGTGATATATTTCATTAGATCAAGTACTTTATTGAACTCAAGGGGTGATATATTTCATTAGATCAAGTACTTTATTGAACTCAAGGAGTGATGTATTTCATTAGATCAAGTATCTTATTGAACTCAAGGGGTGATATATTTCATTAGATCAAGTACTTTATTGAACTCAAGGGGTGATATATTTCATTAGATCAAGTATCTTATTGAACTCAAGGGGTGATATATTTCATTAGATCAAGTACTTTATTGAACTCAAGGAGTGATATATTTCATTAGATCAAGCACCTTATTTAACTCAAGGGGTGATATATTTCATTAGATCAAGTATCTTATTGAACTCAAGGGTTGATATATTTCATTAGATCAAGTACTTTATTGAACTCAAGGAGTGATATATTTCATTAGATCAAGTATCTTATTGAACTCAAGGGGTGATATATTTGATTAGATCAAGTACTTTATTGAACTCAAGGGGTGATATATTTCATTAGATCAAGTACTTTATTGAACTCAAGGGGTGATATATTTCATTAGATCAAGTATCTTATTGAACTCAAGGGTTGATATATTTCATTAGATCAAGTACTTTATTGAACTCAAGGAGTGATATATTTCATTAGATCAAGTATCTTATTGAACTCAAGGAGTGATATATTTCATTAGATCAAGTATCTTATTGAACTCAAGGGGTGATATATTTCATTAGATCAAGTATCTTATTGAACTCAAGGGGTGATATATTTCATTAGATCAAGTACTTTATTGAACTCAAGGAGTGATATATTTCATTAGATCAAGTATCTTATTGAACTCAAGGGGTGATATATTTCATTAGATCAAGTATCTTATTGAACTCAAGGGGTGATATATTTCATTAGATCAAGTATCTTATTGAACTCAAGGGGTGATATATTTCATTAGATCAAGCACCTTATTGAACACAAGAGGTGATATATTTCGTTAGATCAAGTATCTTATTGAACTCAAGGGGTGATATATTTCATTAGATCAAGCATCTTATTGAACTCAAGAGGTGATATATTTCATTAGATCAAGTACTTTATTGAACTCAAGGGGTGATATATTTCATTAGATCAAGTATCTTATTGAACTCAAGGGTTGATATATTTCATTAGATCAAGTACTTTATTGAACTCAAGGAGTGATATATTTCATTAGATCAAGTATCTTATTGAACTCAAGGGTTGATATATTTCATTAGATCAAGTACTTTATTGAACTCAAGGAGTGATATATTTCATTAGATCAAGTATCTTATTGAACTCAAGGGGTGATATATTTCATTAGATCAAGTATCTTATTGAACTCAAGGGTTGATATATTTCATTAGATCAAGCACCTTATTGAACACAAGAGGTGATATATTTCGTTAGATCAAGTATCTTATTGAACTCAAGGGGTGATATATTTCATTAGATCAAGTATCTTATTGAACTCAAGGGGTGATATATTTCATTAGATCAAGTACTTTATTGAACTCAAGGGGTGATATATTTCATTAGATCAAGTATCTTATTGAACTCAAGGGGTGATATATTTCATTAGATCAAGTACTTTATTGAACTCAAGGGGTGATATATTTCATTAGATCAAGTACTTTATTGAACTCAAGGGTTGATATATTTCATTAGATCAAGCACCTTATTGAACTCAAGAGGTGATATATTTCGTTAGATCAAGTATCTTATTGAACTCAAGGGGTGATATATTTCATTAGATCAAGCATCTTATTGAACTCAAGAGGTGATATATTTCATTAGATCAAGTACTTTACTGAACTCAAGGGGTGATATATTTCATTAGATCAAGTACCTTATTGAACTCAAGGGGTGATATATTTCATTAGATCAAGTATCTTATTGAACTCAAGGGGTGATATATTTCATTAGATCAAGCACCTTATTGAACTCAAGGGGTGATATATTTCATTAGATCAAGTACCTTACTGAAATCAAGGGGTGATATATTTCATTAGATCAAGCACTCTATGGAACTCAAGGGGTGATATATTTCATTAGATCAAGTATCTTATTGAACTCAAGGGGTGATATATTTCATTAGATCAAGCATCTTATTGAACTCAAGGGGTGATATATTTCATTAGATCAAGCACCTTATTGTATTCAAGGGATGATATATTTCATTAGATCAAGCACCTTACTGAACTCAAGGGGTGATATATTTCATTAGATCAAGTACCTTATTGTACTTAAGAGATGATATATTTCATTAGATCAAGCACCTTATTGAACTCAAGGGGCGATATATTTCATTAGATCAAGCACCTTACTGAACTCAAGGGGTGATATATTTCATTAGATCAAGTATCTTATTGAACTCAAGGGGTGATATATTTCATTAGATCAAGCACCTTATTGAACTCAAGGGGTGATATATTTCATTAGATCAAGTACCTTACTGAAATCAAGGGGTGATATATTTCATTAGATCAAGCACTCTATGGAACTCAAGGGGTGATATATTTCATTAGATCAAGTATCTTATTGAACTCAAGGGGTGATATATTTCATTAGATCAAGTATCTTATTGAACTCAGGGTTGATATATTTCATTAGATCAAGTATCTTATTGAACTCAAGGGGTGATATATTTCATTAGATCAAGTATCTTATTGAACTCAAGGGGTGATATATTTCATTAGATGAAGTATCTTATTGAACTCAAGGGGTGATATATTTCATTAGATCAAGTACCTTATTGAACTCAAGGGGTGATACATTTCATTAGATCAAGCACCTTATTGAACTCAAGGGGTGATATATTTCATTAGATCAAGTATCTTATTGAACTCAAGGGGTGATATATTTTATTAGATCAAGCACCTTATTGAACTCAAGGGGTGATATATTTCATTAGATCAAGTATCTTATTGAACTCAAGGGGTGATATATTTTATTAGATCAAGTATCTTATTGTACTCAAGGGTTGATATATTTCATTAGATCAAGTATCTTATTGAACTCAAGGGGTGATATATTTCATTAAATCAAGTATCTTATTGAACTCAAGGGGTGATATATTTCATTAGATCAAGTATCTTATTGGACTCAAGGGGTGATATATTTCATTAGATCAAGTATCTTATTGGACTCAAGGGGTGATATATTTCATTAGATCAAGTATCTTATTGAACTCAAGGGGTGATATATTTCATTAGATCAAGCACCTTATTGAACTCAAGGGGTGATATATTTCATTAGATCAAGTACCTTATTGAACTCAAGGGGTGATATATTTCATTAGATCAAGCACCTTATTGAACTCAAGGGGTGATATATTTCATCAGATCAAGTATCTTATTGAACTCAAGGGGTGATATATTTCATTAGATCAAGCACCTTATTGAACTCAAGGGGTGATATATTTCATTAGATCAAGTACCTTACTGAAATCAAGGGGTGATATATTTCATTAGATCAAGCACTCTATGGAACTCAAGGGGTGATATATTTCATTAGATCAAGTATCTTATTGAACTCAAGGGGTGATATATTTCATTAGATCAAGTATCTTATTGAACTCAGGGTTGATATATTTCATTAGATCAAGTATCTTATTGAACTCAAGGGGTGATATATTTCATTAAATCAAGTATCTTATTGAACTCAAGGGGTGATATATTTCATTAGATCAAGTATCTTATTGGACTCAAGGGGTGATATATTTCATTAGATCAAGCACCTTATTGAACTCAAGGGGTGATATATTTCATTAGATCAAGTACCTTATTGAACTCAAGGGGTGATATATTTCATTAGATCAAGTACCTTATTGAACTCAAGGGGTGATATATTTCATTAGATCAAGTATCTTATTGGACTCAAGGGGTGATATATTTCATTAGATCAAGCATCTTATTGAACTCAAGGGGTGATATATTTCATTAGATCAAGTACCTTATTGAACTCAAGGGGTGATATATTTCATTAGATGAAGTATCTTATTGAACTCAAGGGGTGATATATTTCATTAGATCAAGTACCTTATTGAACTCAAGGGGTGATACATTTCATTAGATCAAGCACCTTATTGAACTCAAGGGGTGATATATTTCATTAGATCAAGTATCTTATTGAACTCAAGGGGTGATATATTTTATTAGATCAAGCACCTTATTGAACTCAAGGGGTGATATATTTCATTAGATCAAGTATCTTATTGAACTCAAGGGGTGATATATTTTATTAGATCAAGTATCTTATTGTACTCAAGGGGTGATATATTTTATTAGATCAAGTATCTTATTGAACTCAAGGGGTGATATATTTTATTAGATCAAGTATCTTATTGAACTCAAGGGGTGATATATTTTATTAGATCAAGCACCTTATTGAACTCAAGGGGTGATATATTTCATTAGATCAAGTATCTTATTGAACTCAAGGGGTGATATATTTCATTAGATCAAGTATCTTATTGAACTCAAGGGTTGATATATTTCATTAGATCAAGTATCTTATTGAACTCAAGGGGTGATATATTTCATTAGATCAAGCACCTTATTGAACTCAAGGGGTGATATATTTCATTAGATCAAGTATCTTATTGAACTCAAGGGGTGATATATTTCATTAGATCAAGTATCTTATTGAACTCAAGGGTTGATATATTTCATTAGATCAAGTATCTTATTGAACTCAAGGAGTGATATATTTCATTAGATCAAGCACCTTATTGAACTCAAGGGGTGATATATTTCATTAGATCAAGTATCTTATTGAACTCAAGGGGTGATATATTTCATTAGATCAAGTATCTTATTGAACTCAAGGGGTGATATATTTCATTAGATCAAGTATCTTATTGAACTGAAGGGGTGATATATTTCATTAGATCAAGTATCTTATTGAACTCAAGGGGTGATATATTTCATTAGATCAAGTATCTTATTGAACTCAAAGGGTGATATATTTCATTAGATCAAGTATCTTATTGGACTCAAGGGGTGATATATTTCATTAGATCAAGTATCTTATTGAACTCAAAGGGTGATATATTTCATTAGATCAAGTATCTTATTGAACTCAAGGGGTGATATATTTCATTAGATCAAGTATCTTATTGAACTCAAGGGGTGATATATTTCATTAGATCAAGTATCTTATTGGACTCAAGGGGTGATATATTTCATTAGATCAAGTATCTTATTGGACTCAAGGGGTGATATATTTCATTAGATCAAGTATCTTATTGAACTCAAAGGGTGATATATTTCATTAGATCAAGTATCTTATTGAACTCAAGGGGTGATATATTTCATTAGATCAAGTATCTTATTGAACTCAAGGGGTTATATATTTCATTAGATCAAGCACCTTATTGAACTCAAGGGGTGATATATTTCATTAGATCAAGTATCTTATTGAACTCAAGGGGTGATATATTTCATTAGATCAAGTATCTTATTGAACTCAAGGGGTGATATATTTCATTAGATCAAGTATCTTATTGAACTCAAGGGGTGATATATTTCATTAGATCAAGTATCTTATTGAACTCAAGGGGTGATATATTTCATTAGATCAAGCATCTTATTGAACTCAAGGGGTGATATATTTCATTAGATCAAGCATCTTATTGAACTCAAGGGGTGATATATTTCATTAGAACAAGCATCTTATTGAACTCAAGGGGTGAAACATTTCATTAGATCAAGTATCTTATTGAACTCAAGGGGGGATATATTTCATTAGATCAAGTACCTTATTGAACTCAAGGGGTGATATATTTCATTAGATCAAGCATCTTATTGAACTCAAGGGGTGATATATTTCATTAGATCAAGTATCTTATTGAACTCAAGGGGTGATATATTTCATTAGATCAAGTACCTTATTGAACTCAAGGGGTGATATATTTCATTAGATCAAGCACCTTACTGAACTCAAGGGGTGATATATTTCATTAGATCAAGTATCTTATTGAACTCAAGGGGCGATATATTTCATTAGATCAAGCATCTTATTGAACTCAAGGGGCGATATATTTCATTAGATCAAGCACCTTACTGAACTCAAGGGGTGATATATTTCATTAGATCAAGTATCTTATTGAACTCAAGGGGTGATATATTTCATTAGATCAAGCACCTTATTGAACTCAAGGGGTGATATATTTCATTAGATCAAGTACCTTACTGAAATCAAGGGGTGATATATTTCATTAGATCAAGCACTCTATGGAACTCAAGGGGTGATATATTTCATTAGATCAAGTATCTTATTGAACTCAAGGGGTGATATATTTCATTAGATCAAGCATCTTATTGAACTCAAGGGGTGATATATTTCATTAGATCAAGCACCTTATTGTATTCAAGGGATGATATATTCCATTAGATCAAGCACCTTACTGAACTCAAGGGGTGGTATATTTCATTAGATCAAGTACCTTATTGTACTTAAGAGATGATATATTTCATTAGATCAAGCACCTTATTGAACTCAAGGGGTGATATATTTCATTAGATCAAGTATCTTATTGAACTCAAGGGGTGATACATTTCATTAGATCAAGCACCTTATTGAACTGAAGGGGTGATATATTTCATAAGATCAAGTACCTTATTGAACTGAAGGGGTGATATATTTCATTAGATCAAGTACCTTATTTAACTCAAGGGGTGATATATTTCATTAGATCAAGTACCTTATTGAACTGAAGGGGTGATATATTTCATTAGATCAAGTACCTTATTTAACTCAAGGGGTGATATATTTCATAAGATCAAGTACCTTATTGAACTGAAGGGGTGATATATTTCATTAGATCAAGTACCTTATTTAACTCAGGGGTGATATATTTCATTAAATCATGTATCTTATTGAACTTAAAGGGTGATATATTTCATTAGATCAAGTATCTTATTGAACTCAAGGGGTGATATATTTCATTAGATCAAGTACCTTATTGAACTGAAGGGGTGATACATTTCATTAGATCAAGCACCTTATTGAACTGAAGGGGTGATATATTTCATAAGATCAAGTACCTTATTGAACTCAAGGGGTGATACATTTCATTAGATCAAGCACCTTATTTAACTCAAGGGGTGATATATTTCATTAGATCAAGTATCTTATTGAACTGAAGGGGTGATATATTTCATTAGATCAAGTATCTTATTGAACTCAAGGGGTGATATATTTCATTAGATCAAGCACCTTATTGAACTCAAGGGGTGATATATTTCATTAGATCAGGTGCCTTACTGAAATTAAGGGGTGATATATTTCATTAGATCAAGCACTCTATGGAACTCAAGGGGTGATATATTTCATTAGATCAAGTATCTTATTGAACTCAAGGGGTGATATATTTCATTAGATCAAGCATCTTATTGAACTCAAGGGGTGATATATTTCATTAGATCAAGCACCTTATTGTATTCAAGGGATGATATATTTCATTAGATCAAGCACCTTACTGAACTCAAGGGGTGATATATTTCATTAGATCAATTACCTTATTGTACTTAAGAGATGATATATTTCATTTGATCAAGCACCTTATTGAACTCAAGGGGTGATATATGTCATAAGATCAAGTATCTTATTGAACTTAAGGGGTGATATATTTCATTAGATCACGTATCTTATTGAACTGAAAGGGTGATATATTTCATTAGATCAAGTATCTTATTGAACTCAAGGGTTGATATATTTCATTAGTTCAAGTACCTTATTGAACTCAAGGGGTGATATATTTCATTAGATCAAGTATCTTATTGAACTCAAGGGTTGATATATTTCATTAGATCAAGCACCTTATTGAACTCAAGAGGTGATATATTTCGTTAGATCAAGTATCTTATTGAACTCAAGGGGTGATATATATCATTAGATCAAGCACCTTATTGAACTCAAGAGGTGATATATTTCGTTAGATCAAGTATCTTATTGAACTCAAGGGGTGATATATTTCATTAGATCAAGCATCTTATTGAACTCAAGGGGTGATATATTTCATTAGATCAAGCACCTTATTGAACTCAAGGGGTGATATATTTCATTAGATCAAGTATCTTATTGAACTCAAGGGGTGATATATTTCATTAGATCAAGTACCTTATTGAACTCAAGGGGTGATATATTTCATTAGCTCAAGCATCTTACTGAACTCAAGGGGTGATATATTTCATTAGATCAAGCACCTTATTGAACTCAAGGGGTGATATATTTCATTAGATCAAGTATCTTATTGAACTCAAGGGGTGATATATTTCATTAGTTCAAGTATCTTATTGAACTCAAGGGGTGATATATTTCATTAGATCAAGCATCTTATTGAACTCAAGGGGTGATATATTTCATTAGATCAAGTATCTTATTGAACTCAAGGGGTGATATATTTCATTAGTTCAAGTATCTTATTGAACTCACGGGGTGATATTTTTCATTAGATCAAGTATCTTATTGAACTCAAGGAGTGATATATTCATTAGATGAAGTATCTTATTGAACTCAAGGGGTGATATATTTCATCAGATCAAGCATCTTATTGAACTCAAGGGGTGATATGTTTCAAAAAAAGAGTTTAAATCTGTTCACTATTGTTCAGGTCATGGCTAGAGATGAAACGGTTTGAGGATTTTCTTGATCGATTAATCACATGGTTTAACCTTGGTTAACCAATTCATCACTTGTCCTAATGGGTAACTGAATAATTGCTGTACCATTGATGATTTATATAATTAAAACTTTACTCAATGTAACAGACAAAACCGGCCAGCGCAATATACAAGAATGTCCATTCAAATTTCATTATGTTTTCAATTTTTGTCCCAAAACATAGCTTATGACCCCATCATTGTAATGAGCTTGTTCCAAATAGGGGTCATAAGATGTGTTTTTGAGACAAACATTGAAAATCTTTAGTAATTCAAGAATTTCTTGTGCAAGTATCATCTGCTACCCACATTTGGAGGATTGAGAATGACCATTTCCAGCTACTAATATAGTACAATGATCATGCAAGTGAACAAGTATGTCAACACGTAACTGGCATGCTTTACTCTGTCACATATAATTGATGTGAGCCAGTGTGACAATGTTTGCCTGTTTTGTTCCTTTGTTGACCCATATAATACCGTAGTTCAAAAGTAATGGTTAACCCTTTACCCAACGAATTACCCGCATCCGCCCACATAATATGCAAATTCAGAAGCTGAAAAAAAAATTTTTTTCGAAAATTTTCAACAAAACCATATCATGTGACCTCTCTTTGGAACGAGCTCGACGAGCTCGTTCCAAAGAGGGGTCACATGATATGGTTTTGTTGAAATTTTTTGAAAAAATTTAAAAAATGATTTTTAAAATAATAAATTTTGAAATCGTCTGCGTTGGGTAAAGGGTTAACCGAACAATTACTTTTTTGATCGATCAAGATGTTGATCATTGGTTAACCAATTAATCAGTTAACCATATCAGCTGTAGTTCGGATGGATGGACAGATGGATGGACAGGCACCGACGATATAACCCCCACATATCTGAAGTGGGAGTATAATATATCAATCATTTACAATCGTCTATTTTGTAACTCACCACTTGACTTGAGTAAATCTTTGTAAGGATCAAAACTATCATTACTCTCTACTGATTGTCCATCAGACTCAACTTCTTCATTATCACTGGAATTATCTGTAGTTTTATCAGTCTCTGGTGAAACATAGTTAGCAATACTGAATCCTTTTAACGCAGTCTCTACTTTCTGGTTCCTCTGTAACAAATAAAGGATCTCTTATGAATCGCGATTTCATACGACATTTTTGTACCGAGTACAGTATGTGGAGCATGGATTGTAACTAAATCACCCGTGGAGTGGAGTTATCACCTAAGTTGTAACTTTAAAATTTTGTACATATCGACAAAAAGCAAAAGCAATGTTTCAGCCAATGGACCTCCGGGTTTGACCCGGAGGTCCATTGGCTGAAACCTTGCTTGTGTTGGTTATGCTTTGCAATAAATTTGCAATTATTGCTTGGGTGGAATCCCCACTCAGAGGGTGATTAAGTGATAATACACTCCCCATGTACTGTGCATTAAATCGACCTGAGTTGAAGTTTACTGAGGCTCAGATTGATTTTAGTAAATGAGGTTCAGAAATCTCTTGTCAATTCATGATGAATTTGAGATTCCTTTTATCACATTATGGTTAATTTTAACTTTTTACCTAACGTAATGTAGGAACAAGAAGGGCTGACCTGCCAAAAAATTTCCAAGTAGACAGAGTGAAAAAAGGCCATAACTGTGGAAAAAATGTGTGGAAGAAACTCACGCTACACAGGTATCGGTCCCCCATGATCCTCTATCACAACACCATATATCATTCAAATTGGAGTAGCTGTGGCTGAGAAAATTTTGGTACAGACGTATGAACAGATGGACGGAGGTCTCCACTAGATACCACTCTGATTTTACAAGCCAGGGGCATAATAAACTGGTCAGTGCAATTCACAAAAATTGCCAACAAACTTTATTATTCTTTCAACATTTGCCTTGAAAACATAGCTTTTGGTCTCTCTTTGGAATGAGCTGGTCAAGTTAAATTATCATATTAGACTGGCATCATTGCCGTATTAGACTGGCATCATTCCTGTACAGGACTGGCATCATTCCTGTACAGGACTGGCATCATTCATGTATTAGACTGGCATCAATCCCGTATTAGACTGGCATCATTCCTGTATTAGACTGGCATCATTCCTGTATTAGACTGGCATCATTCCCGTATTGGACTGGCATCATTCCTGTATTAGACTGGCGTCATTCCCGTATTAGAGTTGCATCATTCCCATATTAGTCTGGCATCATTCCCATATTAGACTGGTATCATTCCCATATTAGACTGGCATTATTCCAATATTAGACAGGCATATTTTTACTGGCGTATTAGACTGGCATCATTCCAATATTAGACTGGCCTCATTCCCATATTAGACTGGCATCATTCCTGTATTAGACTGGCGTCATTCCCGTATTAGACTGGCATCATTCCTGTATCAGACTGGCATCATTCCCGTATTAGACATTCCATATTAGACTGGCCTCATTCCCATATTAGACTGGCATCATTCCTGTATTAGACTGGCGTCATTCCCATATCAGACTGGCATCATTCCCGTATTAGACTGGCATCATTCCCATATTAGACTGGCATCATTCCTATATTTTATTACACACCTGTAACTGTATTTGTCACGATCACATGGATTTTAGGGGCAAGCGGTAATTTTAACCAGAAAGCTCTAGTGCAATCCGATAAAAAGTACCCTTAGCGTGCACAAGTTCTCTCGTTAGACTGGTTGTTTTAGTTTGCAGCGTTCAGAGGAATATAACCAATGAGAACCATCGGCTATATTTATCTGTCGGAATTACCGATTCTCATTACAAAATGTTTGATGCACAACTATGCTTAAAACTGTTGAAAGTCATGAAAGACACATGATCTCTGCCAAGAAATTGAACAGTGAAACTCAACCTTTGCTTTCGTTATTGAAAATCAAGGAAAACTTAATTAATTTTAGTGCAGAAAAGTCCAACTGGGTTCGATATTGCAGCCAGCCACTAGTACAGTTCTAAAAAAACTTTGTTACAATGTTGCTCTCACCGTTGCGTGCTGCCGACGAGTCGATAGGCCTACAAGGTCTACTGTGTAATCCTATTTGATTCAGCCTTATAAAAAAGTACCATGGTAAACCATGGTAAATCCCAAAATACACTGGTAATACCATGGTGGTATTACCAGGGTATTTTGGGATTTACCATGGTTTACCATGGTACTTTTTTATAAGGGCACACTTCGGCAATGAAGCAGCACGTTCAGACGGCGACACGCCGACAGCGTCTGAAGATGTTTGACAGCTAGTACATGCAGTTACTAATTAACTATCTCCAATTCCACCCCCTCCCCCACCCCCGCTAGCTGAATAAAGAAAATAAATTTGGAAGAATGAAAAGCCTGGTGTTATAAGAAAAACTCGGTATTTTACATAATACATTTGTGGAACCAATGTTTTTACATGCTAGTGGGTGTTGGGGCAACAGGTTTATTTTATTTTATTTTTTTTTGTGGGGGCAGGTGGGAAGGGCTTTTTTAGGGGGGGATATAGTATTGCTAAAATATGACTTTCTGGAGTTTGTACTGGGGAAATTTAAAAATGTTACCAGCTACCCACTACAGAAATTCTGAAAAGTCTCGAGTAGGGTGGGAATGAGACCATGAAGGGGGATGGGTGGTAAATACATGTGGTCTGATGAATGCAATATATTGTCAATTTTATAAGATGACTTCCATGAAATTCAAAAATAATTATTAGAATATTTAAAACATAGACAATATGACAATATTTTCCACACACAGATTGATGTGTATTTTTAAATGACTAATTTAGGATTTTTGCTAGTATTTCTGTTTTATACAAGGATATTTATTATTTTGCTTTAATTCTCAGCAACAAAACTTAAATCGAATGCCACCTATGTGACTTAGCTACATGGGTGTATGAGATGGGGATGGGGTTGGGGCACTCTCACCCCCTTCAACAATAAGCAGTTAATTTTGCAGTTTTCACTGAAAGGGACTGGTATTTTCAGAACAGATTGTTCAGAGGGAGGGGGTATTTTTATAATTTTGGCAAATATCAGGGCAGTGGGAAGAGCATTTTCATAGGCAAATTCGAGGCAAGGGCCTGCATTTTGATTTTGAAACAAAAGTTCAGGGCAGTTTGATTGGTCAGCCCCCATCCCCAAGAAAATGTTCTCCAAAAACCTATCATTTTAGCCACATTCTATCAGTCCTCTTTAAAACTACTTACTGAATGCAAATTCAGAATACCAAATTCCAAATTTAAGACTGACAAGATATTGGAGCAGACACATAAACAATTATTTTTGTTTTGAACCAGATACCAAGAAAAAAATATTGACAGAATCGTTCAGATAACAAACTGGTGAAGTATACTAGGGCCTACTAGTACAAAATAATGTAACCATTAATCAATCTTTGAAAATATTATTAACCAAAATAAGTTGGAGCTTACTGGCGGGAACAACCCCCCCCCCCCCCCCCCCCCCCCCCCCCCCCTTCTATTTCTCTTTCAGCCTCTGACTTAGACTGTTGGATACTCATTTCGTGAGCTTTCAAGAAAATGTGTCAGGTTATAGATGGGTGGGGTGGAGGGGGGGATTGTAAAAATGGTGTACAAACTAAATTACTTGTGGAGACAAGACATGACATTTTCTTGCAGTTATCATGCAATATATTTCGCCCTTTGTATATCTGTAATTTATGTGGACAACCTAAAGCTTTTATTTGTAAGTGCAGCCCATTTCAAACAAAGGTTATCAAGACTTGAGGTAAAATAAAAAGAAGGCTAAATTTCAAGTCAGAAACTTTATAATGTTGAAAAATAAAGACTAAAGTGCAAACTTACCAAGACTGCAGAGCTCATTCAGAGTCAGAATGGAATCTCAAACTGCCTCAGGCCCAGTTACTCCAAACGATCGAATGAATGCCCCAGAAGGTTAATTATTGCACAAAATGTCTTTTCTCGTCCAGTGTGTACGTTTGTTACAGTGCAGAACAGAAATGACCGATGTCCACATGCGATAGCCTTGTGGCAGTAGTGCATGTATCATCAAGCCGAGTTCAAACTTATATTTTTAGTTTCAGTTTAAAAAGCACGAAATTTAAACAGAGTGGCCAGTTCGCACCATATTCAAATTAAAACCCTTGTACATTTTCCATCATCCAGATATAATGATGCCTGCACACACAATTTTGAAAACACATTTGAGACCTCTTAATCTGAGACGTCTGATATGATGAACGCAATCATTTGAGTTTTGAG
The DNA here is from genome assembly GCA_031216915.1 of Pictodentalium vernedei. Classification (NCBI taxonomy): domain Eukaryota; kingdom Metazoa; phylum Mollusca; class Scaphopoda; order Dentaliida; family Dentaliidae; genus Pictodentalium; species Pictodentalium vernedei. Next base: position 540,869,186 of record CM062293.1, read on the forward strand.
TGTTCGGATCGACATTTTTTTGTGAATAAAATGAATCAACAGCGATTCTACAGGTGGCAAGGTCAAAGGCTTAAGACTGGTTCTCTGACAAAATTGCCCGTTTCTCTCTAAAATTCTTTCAACCGTTCAAATTGTTGACTATTTAATTAAATTAGCGATAAATTACAGTGAATTCTTTTTCATGGTTGGGTGTGTAATAAATACAGAACCACACTTATGTTTGAATGGGTTAACGATTACTGAACTCGAGCGTGTGGTGCTGGGATAACCACTCGAGCCTACCGGCTCTCGTGGTATCCCTGCGCCACTCGCCCTCGTCCAGTAATCGTTAACCCATTCAAACATAAGTGTGGTTCTGTATATAGACTGGCCTCATTCCCGTATTAGACTGGCATCATTCCCGTATTAGACTGGCATCATTCCCGTATTAGACTGGCATCATTTCCATATTAGACTGGCGTCATTCCGTATTAGACTGGCATCATTCCCATATTAGACTGGTGTCATTCCCATATTAGACTGGCGTCATTCCATATTAGACTGGCATCATTCCCATATTAGACTGGCATCATTCCCATATTAGACAGATGTCATTCCATATTAGACTGGCATCATTCCTGTATTAGACTGGCGTCATTCCCATATTAGACAGGCATCATTGCTGTATTATACTGGCATCATTCCCGTATTAGACTGGAATCATTCCCGTATTAGACTGGCATCATTCCCGTATTAGACTGGCATCATTCCCGTATTAGACTGGCGTCATTCCAGTATTAGACTGTTGTCATTCCCATATTAGACTGGCATCATTCCTATATTATACTGGCATCAGTCCCATATTAGACTGGTGTCAGTCCTGAATTAGACTGGCACCATTTCCGTATTAGACTGGCATCATTCCTGTATTAGACTGGTGCCATTCCCGTATTAGACTGGAGTCATTCCTGTATTAGACTGGCATCATTCCTATATTAGACTGGCATCATTCCTGTATTAGACTGGCATCATTCCCGTATTAGATTGGCATCATTCCCGTATTAGATTGGCATCATTCCTGTATTAGACTGGCGTCATTCCTATATTAGATTGGCATCATTCCTGAATTAGACATGTTGTGAAAGATATTTTTTGTAATGAGCTAATTGATAGTAATTATGTGATAAGAAGAAATTAAAGATAGCAATGAAAGGAAAATTTTAATAATGAAATAAGATGTGATGAAAATAAAATTTAATGGTTACACCTGTGGAAAACATGAGAGCAAGATATTTCATTAAAAATCTGTTGAGAATGATGGTTTTGGAAGAAGTAATTAATTAATACTGGCATTTAGTCTAATTTGTACACAACAGTCAAAATAGGATGGGAATACCTTTACCAAAGATGCCAGAAATCTAGACTAAAACAGTTTCATAAAATGTACTGCAAACACTCACAGTGATTCTTTCAAATTAGGGGTGTGGGGGATGGGTGGGGGTGGCAGTTATTCAGGGAGGGATTGTCTGGATCCCTGCTCTTTCACTGACTGGACATAGGGTTAAAAGAATATTTAACTAAAGAATACCTGAAGAATATCCATTGTGAGGCAAGAGTCTCCAGTCCTCAACTGAAACATATTTTTTACACCAAATAATTCTCCTTTGTTAGCTCGGTCTCCTTGAATTCCATGAAACAGTCTTTTAGCATTCTCGGCTCCAACTGCCACATTGTCAAGTTGCTGAAATGGGGAACTTGACTGATTATATGAAAAATGTTATTTTAACGTTGGAGAGGTTTTGAAACTTTAACACTGCAGGCCAGGGATCATAAAGTACCATCAATACCAGGAAATGCTGTAACTTTGTGTGTGAAGTACAGGATCTGTGGTACTGCTACCAGCCCTATATTCATTAAGATAATGCATAGCGGCTGTTCTTGAAAGGATGTCTGAATTACTGAGAAAAGCTGTGGCCTACTGGCTGAAGCTCAAATACACAAAGAGAAACTTACACCAGCACAAGTTTGGGGATTCAGTTCTGATTTTGTGGCAAACTGGAAAACTGAACTGCAAAAAAAATGCCGAACAGTTTTACAGTGTTTCTGTATAAACTGATCAAATTACTTTACTGGGAGGGAACTGGTCTAGTGGTCCCTATGGATTCTTGTCACTTAGTCTATGTGGCAAAAGGGTGAATATGTCATGTTCTCATTGTCCCATTTTCTCCCTTACTGACTCGTCCAACTGGACGAGTCAGTAAGGGAGAAAATGGGACAATGAGAACACAATATAAATTAATCAGATCAATTTTATTTATTGTTTACCCTTATTTATGTAGGAGAAGTCACTCGAAAGTGCAAGTCATTCCAAATTACCAAATTATTTTATTATGCCTCACGTTTGTAACATCAGCCGTGATTGGTTAATTTGAAACCTTCTAAAAGTCATAGTACTGGAGTTTTGGAGCAAAACACGGGTACTATCAGAATGTTCTTCCCTGGAGACAAGAGAATAAAGAAAACGTAAGCTCCACTTCCATTGATAAGCGTTGATTATGCATGCTCTGATTGGAATTTCTCAACACCAAACGCTGACGCCGTGTCCGTTTAACTTTTTTCGTCACCGATAGACACAAACTTACCAACAAATATGTCCTCTTCAGTGGGTGTGTTTTCAATTTTAATTGCAAACAATGAATTCAAAAGAATCAGAAATATTAAAAACTCACGTGTTGTTCACCACTTCAGTGAATCCTGAATATGAGTTATAACTTCAAGTTCAATCAAGTATATTTCCACAAGTTTAGTACTCCTCGACCTCACTGAGCCTCTGCCTCAAGTTCAAAATAAATTGTTTCACCCCGCTTAATTCTAACAAATGTCGTCGTCCAAGTAACATGAATTTATATTCCATTAATTTATACCACTTATCACACAAGCATTAATAATGAATTATAACATGAACAGCATGATGCAGTTGTAAACACTGGCACTTGGTGATATAGAAACTCCCAAAGCGATGGTACTTGTGACAACTCATTTTCGAATTTGGTGATCTGGAAACTCCTAAAGAGATGTCATTCGTTCGAAATGACGTCATGTTTTTGGATTCGACTACATTGTTACAAGATTGATGGCATGTTGCAGTTAACGCTTAACAATGAAAGTTATTTTTTGTTCGGCATAATAAAATAATTCGAACGTTTCTTTTCATGTTCTATCGGTCGATAGTACCTGAGTTTGTGTGATTTCTGAAATAAAACCTTCAGCAGCTTTGCTGCTTCAAGTTTTATTTCAGAAATCACACACACTCAAGTACTATTGACCGATAGAACATGAAAAGAAACGTTCTAATATTATAATATTCAGTTATCAAATTCATACGGGATCTCCACCTTCGGAGTCCTCTCGCACTTTCGAGTGACTTTTCCTATAGATATCAATTAGACTCTATAAGGTGGACATGGCTTCAGACATACCGGACGGAAGCTCTTTCAGTGACCTCAGCTTGGGTTCAAGCACTAGCAACACTACCATTCTAATGGCCGAAACGACGAAGCGCCCAAATAAGCATCAGACACTGAAAACGCTCATACAACTCGGCTTGAACAGAAAGGATTTTTAGTCACTTTTTAATAACCTTATTTATGTATGTTTTCTGTCTCATTGGAATAAGAATGATGAAAGGGAAGTTTGGCTGAAACCAATGGATATATTTACACACAAGGCTTTATGAGGTGAGAGTTGTCGTACAAACTACTGTTTTTTTTTCAAGTTAACCCTTTACCCAACATAACAGCCAAAACTGGCCAGCTCTATCCACAAAAAATTTAGTTGCCTTAAAAGTGATTAATCCTTTACTTAACGAATTACCCCCATCTACCCGCTTAATATGAAAATTGAGCAGTTGAAAAAAATTAATTTTTTAAAAATATTTCAACAAAACCATATCATGTGACTCCTCATTGGAACGAGCTCATTGAGCTCGTTCCAATGAGGGGTCACATGATATGGTTTTGTTGAAATTTTTTGAAAAAATTGAAGAAATTATATTTAAAATAATAAATTTTGATATCATCTGCATTGGGTAAAGGGTTAAAATCAAAATTAGGCCTTCACAAGATGAAGAAGGATTAAATTTTTTATTTGATTGAGGCTTAAGATTGGAAAATTTTTGGTTTGAATTGGGGAAAATCATGCCAAAATACCACTGTGAAAGGGTCCAAAATTCAGCTCCTGTAGACAATCAAAAGAATCCCTGACTATTGAGGAATTCACAATTGTCATACAAGTTGACAGTGGAATACATCTTTGGAAAGCCTGTAAGCAGTTGTTCATAGCAGTAATTGATCAAAGTATGTGAAATTTAAAGACATTACAGTTAAAACTAGAAGTCCTGTCATGAAATGCGCACAAATAGCATGTTGATATGCACGTTAATTTACGCGTTGTGACTCCAGTAAAGCTGTCAAATTCTGTACATATGGCCTGTGCACAAGCAATGTTTCAGCCAATGGACCTCCGGGTAACCCGGAGGTCCATTGGCAGAAACATTGCTTGTGCTTGTTATGAGTAACCAGGAGAACCTGCCGTGCTTTGGATGCCATTCGATATGGCAATTGCATGCAATTCCAATGCGCAATTAAGCCTAGATAAGCGCACTATTCGTGACAGGACTTCTAGTTTTAACTGTATGGCCTGTGCACAAGCAATGTTTCAGCCAGTGTTCTCCAATTATTGAAGATAAAAATCAAGGAGTTTTCACCCTCTAAACCCTGATGTCAAAATTTCAAGCTGTAAATTCTTCTCTTTATCCAAACTAGGAATTAAAACAATTCAAACTTGTTTAACCCTTTACCTAACATGAAAAGCAGACGACACTTGCAAAAAAAATTCTTGAATAACTAAATTTTTTCATTTTTTGTCTCAAAAACATAGGTTATGACCCCTCGTTGGAACGAGCTCGACGAATGAAAATATTTTGAAAATTAATTGGCGATTTTTGAGAATAGCGCTGGCCGGTTTTGGCCGTTACGTTGGGTAAAGGGTTATCAGAGATCACTGACCTCTACCAAAGAAGACTGAATTATTTACATTGCATTATGTGTAAAATTTTCTGGTTGAAACTGTTTATTCTGGCACACTGTATGAGCCCGCTATCATCCCACATCCTGATATGTTTGTAACCGAAATAATTAGATTTACTTATTCCTAACAGGCCCCACAAAGTAGATCTTCTGTTTTTAAGGCCATTTTTGGTAAAATCGTGGGCAGGCATTTTGTTAAGAATCAACTGAGCAAGCAAAATGTCAATTTGAGAAGCCAACTCAGGTAAATGTTTAAGTTCAAGGTCACTGTGACCTTGACCTTTGGTACAATGATCCTAATATGAATAGGTTTTTCCCCTCATCAAGCCTAACCCACATGCCATGATTGGCATCAGTCGACCAAGTGGAATTTTAATTACAAAGCAGAAACCAACACTGATAGAAATAAAAGTTCAAGGTCACTGTGACCTTGACCTTTGGAACAATAATCCCAAAATAAATAGGGTTCTTCCTCTCATCATGCCTAACCCACATGCCATGTTTGGGTTCAGTCGGCCAAGTGGTATTTTAGTTAGCGAGTGGAAACCAACTCAGTCTATAGATGGACAGCGCCATGGCTATGTACCCCCCCTCCCCAGCCCCCCCCCCTCAGAAAAAAAAAAATTTCGGCGGATAAAAATGTATAAAAATCTCCGGGCCCTTAAGAGTTAAAGAATTTTCCTCATTTTCCACAAAGTTAACGGTAAGGAATGCATGGGGAGTGCAAATATGAACTCTCGGACTTGATGTGAACAAAATTAAATCAGACACTCAAAAGGATGCTGTATTCTAAATATCAAAAGATTTACACTGGTGGTTCTGAAGAAAATTATCAAGGAATATTTCTCATATTGCTCCAGGTTAAATATGAACGGAGACTTGATTTGAACAAATTTAAAACTGTCCTCCCTGAAACTGAACAAGGTTTTTAAAGAATTTTCCTTATACGGCACAGAGTTAAATTCGGGCTTTGATAAAGAGCTATAATATGAACTTACAGACACCATACTAGTACTGTTTGAGACAAACTTGACTCTAACCCCCATAAAGATGCTGTAATACCAAATATCATAACATTCTGAATTATGGATCAAAAGAAGATTTTCAAAAAGTATTCCTCATATTGCACCAAGTTAAAATTTGTACTACCATAGGGCTCCCCTGACAACCCAAGGATGCCGTATAACAAATATCAAGAAATCAGCCCTGCCAATTAGCATCAGGATTTGGCAGTGCGAAGGCAAATGTTAAGAAAAAAAACACTTTCGGCCAAAATATTGCAGATGCAAAAATTAACTGGTAGAGTGCTAAATTATTTCTGGTCATCAAAATTGGTTCACAAGTTTTCCCTTTGTTACAATTTATGGGAGAGTACCCATAGGTACTCTCCCATAAATTGCAGCAAGGCAAATTAATAGAGACTAAATTAGATCACTTCTGAGATAATATGAAGCACATCCACAGAATATGAAGCCTTTAAGTAGTGATACCTACACTTCAGAATAAAGCCCAAATATGGGCTTCCAGCACTCTACCAGTTAAGAAAATTCTCCTCCAAAACGAAATAGCATATTGAAATGCTAACAATCATGGTAGCAATCATTTTTTTGTGAATAAGTTCTCCCCTTGTTTATGATGTGAAGTCTTTCCCACTCACAAATCTAATGTTCAGAAAAATAAAACTCCACAGCTGGGTGGTAGTATCCGCACTGTTAACTTGAAAATACGGAAACCAAACTAAAAAGTCAGTCTTACTTATTAAAATGCGACTTTCAGTTTCAAGTGGCGTGATTTTTATTCTCAATCCTCTTTTTATGATCATGTTGAGTGTTCAGTTGATTTGAAAAAAGTATTCCCCAATAAGCAGTCATTATAGTGAAGACGCATTAAGAAAAATCACTTCAATAAACTTTAAAAATATGGGAAAAAATAACCATTATTTTCTTCCAAATTTTCGTGTATGTCGGTGGAAAAGGGGAATATTTAATCAGCTGAAAATCATTGCATGTCTAATTAGGTAAACAACCAATGAAAAACCAGATAACTTTTGAAACAATGGCCTCATTAACATTAATGGATCCATGTGATGAAAAAGTGCATTCTGTTTGGTCACTTGAGCACAGAATAATGTGATTTGGGAGCCAAAGGTTTCAACTTTATTCAATTGAAAATACAGTGGAGCCCACTTAATTGGATATCTCTTAATTGTATATCCCTGTTAATTGACTATAATTTTCAAACACAAAACCATTTACCATACCCTCAGTACAAATTTGATCTGTTAACTGCATATGGGTTGTAGAGTAAACTCCTGTTAATTGTATATAAATTTTGTAATATGTCGAAAAAATTACTGTGACACGCACCAAATTCCCCTTATTTATCAACCTTTTTTGCCTCACTACATCCAATACAGGCATTTATTCTATTATATCTTGTTTGACAGAGCTCTATGAGCTCTGTCAAACAAGATATAATAGAATAAATGCTCAGTTTACCTCCAGAACACAGGAAACTGATGAAATCCCTGTTAATTGTTTACTCCTGTTAATTGAATAATTTTCACTGGCAAAATGGATATTCAATTAACCCTTTACCTAACGTAACGCCCAAAACCGGCCAGCGCTATTCTCAAAAATCGCCAATTAATTTTCATTATTTTTTTCATTTTTTGTCTCAAAAACATAGGTTATGACCCCTCGTTGGAACGAGCACGTCGAGCTCGTTCCAACGAGGGGTCACAACCTATGTTTTTAAGACAAAAAATGAAAAAAATTAGTCATTCAAGAATTATTTTTGCAAGTGTCGTCTGCTTTTCAGGTTAGGTAAAGGGTTAAGAGGATTCTACTGTATAATTATGTGACGTCACTTTTTAACCTATCAGACTCAGTTTATAGTGACATAAAGCCAATCTGTTCAGAACACTGTCACTTTGGGCTATTAAAATTCTTCTGAAGTAAAATCCCTGGTTTGGTTTTGCAATTAAATCATTTTTTTCTCAATCCAAATATTTATTATCCTCAGTTTGGTTATTTGATACTGAATCAGCTTGATCAATGTTTCCATCAACACTGTCATTATGAACTTTGAACTTATGAATATTAATTAGCTGTTTGATGGCAATGAAGACGTGGGTAAGAACATTTCTGTCACTTTTGGAACCAACCTAAAAATGAAAGTGTCAATGACACTGTAGCTTGACTTGTCTGTGTGTTATGTTTGATGAAAAGGATAATGTTCAATGCTTATGAAAGGATTATGAAATAAGACAAGAAGACAAAATGCATTTTCGCCAACACAATATAAATTTGCCTCAGCCATTTTTTGGCAGAGGCAAATTTACCAAATTGATAGGGCTGAGAAATTTCGGCTGCTGGATCTGAAGATTTTCACACAATATTTCTCATATTGCATATTGATGAAATTCGAGCTCCCGCGGGGAGCTCAAATATGATCCCAGGAACTTGATTTGAACAAATTTAAATCTGCCCTCCCCAACCCCCTTAAGGATGCTACATATCAAAAGATTCTTACTGTTGTATCAGAAGAAGATTATCAAATGTTTTACACTTCACCCCATTTCCCACGTGGGGGCACGGTGACGCTGTGTACTAAGGCGTAGTGCACATCGATGGTGCACCTGTCTTCAACCAATGCGAACCCTGCTTGTGTGGAGTTAGTATGTTGGGGAGCTGACAGTTGCTCGTCGTTGCTCGGTGGTTCTCTCCGGGTACTCCGGCTTCCTTCACCCGTAAAACTGTCATGGTTATGATTAGCCATTGTGCAGAAATATGTGACCTTAAACACCAATAAATAAATAATAAATAAATCAAATGTTTTTACTCCAATTACATTAAGTTGAAATTTAGGCTCTGATAATATGAACCCAAGGACTCAATTTGAACAAACTTGGATGTTACCCATGTTAACTCCCTTCACTCTGATGACAAAACATCCAAATTTCAAGCAGCCATTTTTCCCATAATGCAACTGGGAATTTAACCAATTCAATCTTGTTTGACAGAGCTCAATGAGCTCTGTCAAACAAGATTGAATTGGTTAAATTTCTAGTTGCATTATGGGAGAAATTTGCACCTTGAACTTGAGGGGGTTAAGATGCTGTACATATATCAAATAAGATTCTAAGACTTTGCCTCATATTGCACTTAGTTAAAATTCATCCCCCAACAGGGAGTCCAAATATGAACTGAGGGACTTGATTTGAACAAACTCAAATTTGATCCTCTTTACTATGTTTTATATCAAAACATTATGACTAGCACTTCTGGAGAAGACGGTGACCATTTCAGCGACTGATTCGTGCTCCTGCGTTGTGTCCTTGGGCAAGGCACTTAACCCTGATTGCCTACATGGGGGGGCACGATGACGCTGTGTACTAAGGCATACTGCACATTGCTGGTGTGCATGTCTTCAACCAATCTGACCGTGCCTGTGCCACGGTGCTAAGTTCAGAGTTATGATGTTGGAGAGCTGACAGCTGCTTGTCGTTGCTCGGTGGTTCTCTCCGGGTACTCCGGCTTTCTCCACCCATAAAATTGTCACCGCCATGATATGACCTCGGCTGTTAAGGTGTCGTTAAACTATAATAAATAATAAATAAATAAATAACTGGAGAATATTTTTTTAATTGAACGAGAAAATAAATCAAACATCCTAAAATATTTCTGTATGCCATTTTGTCCAGAGGAGGTAGAAAGCTTGAGTTGACGTGGGTGGGAGGGGAGGTGCATTGTTGATTACTCAAATATACAAAAGAATAGTCAGCATCAATGCAAAGAATTTATTACAGATTTTTATTATAAAAAATTATTTACATCTGTATAGCCCACCGCACAACCACTTTCATCAAACTGTAAGTTGAGTGTGATTTTGTCAAAAATCTACTAAAAATCAAAAGTTGAAAGAAAAGAAAAGTATACTTAGTAATACCTGTTATGTCAAGCAGGAACTCCACAAGGCACAGTCCTAGCACTGCACCACTGGACTGAAAACTGTAAAGTTTTCAAAACCTTATAGTTTTCAATCCAGTGGTGCAGTGCTTGGACTATGCCTGGTGGAGTTCCTGCTTGACATAGGCGATATAAATTAAATTCAAGCGGTTGCATCTTCACACATATTACATTAATTGAGATTCCTGAATTTAAAAGCTGTCACCAAAGACCATCATAGTAATACCTGTTTATATACTTGTCGAAGATATACATTTTCTTCTATTGTACCAGCAGATATCAATCTAAAAACTCTCACATTTCTTCTCTGTCCAATCCTGTATGCTCTAAAATAACAATTCTCACTTTATATTATCCATTATGGCAATTTGTCAGTAAAGTAGAACCTGTCTTGAGAGACCGCCCTTTGGGCCACACAAAAGTGGTCTTTCAAGACAGGTGGTCTCTCATAACAGGTTTCAGGTTTTCTCAAGTCAGTGAATAAACCAACCACAAAATTCAGAAATGGAGAAGAATAGATTTTTGTAATTACTTTGTAGTTGTTGTTTTTTATGAAGTTTTTGTAACAAATTGAAATGGACTGTTATAAATATAACTTAGTGTTGAAAATCTTCATTGAAGATTTTCAACACTAATTTATTTTTATAATTTTTATAACAGTCCATTTCAATTTGTTACAAAAAGATTTTCAACACAAATTTATTTTTATAATCCTATCTGTCACATTTCAGGTATGTATTAAATTGTTTATTCAGCAATAATCCTAATCTTTTCACCGGGGTCTTATAAAAACATCTCAATCATTAATGAGTTAGCAATTGAAACGCAATTAAGAGCTTTTAATACTTTTAATGTTGTTAGTATAACCACAATGGATTTTCCAATTCCAGGACAGGTAAAAAGTTTTTGTCATGGTTTCAGTCTTCAAACAGGCGGTCTCTCAAGACAGGTCCATTATGGCATAAAAATACAAGTTGGTACCAGATCACAGTGGTCTCTCAAGACAGGTGCTCTCCCATAGCAGGTCCATTATGGAGTAAAACCAATCGGTGCCTGGCAGATGTGGTCTCTCAAGACAGGTGGTCTCTCAAGACAGTGGTCTCTCAAGACAGGTTTTACTGTATTGATTTGAATAATTCAACATAACAGACTTAACTTGGAAGAGTGAACCGTTATGTTCACATTATTTGTTCACATTATTGTCATGTTATAACTGATGGGAAAGTGCCTGGAGGCATTATGGCAATTTCTCAGTGTTGATTTAAATACTTCAACATAACAGACTTAACTTGGCAGAGTGCCAAATTATTTTATGGTTGTCAAAATTTGTTCACATTCTTGCCATGTTAGGGAAATAGAGGCAAAACCACACAGTTTCAGTTCAAAGATAACATTACGTGTACAGTACCCATATGAGACTGGTCAATTAAAACCCCAGTTATTGATGCTAAATTTAGATTAGTGCTGTCTATTTATAGAGGAACTATTTATGAGTGGGCGTGTACAATTAATTACTTATCTTCATTGACATCAGAGCAACATTAACAAGAACATTGGCTTTCACATATTTTATTTCATTCAAGTGTTCCAACTTTTAACAAGCGATAAACTAGAAACATAATACACTGCACATAGATATTAACATAAAAAAGTTTGTTTTTTGCACATAGATATTTACATAAATGAGTTGTCTTTTTTTAATCTTTTAACTTCATTTGGTTTCTTATAACTAACATTACAGTATGTTCAACGTGGATTGAAACAAAAACGCCGCCGCGGTGTGTTCTCCATCGTGGAGATTCAGTGGACCGCAGTGTTTGATCAGTGGAAGACAGTTTTCAAAACACTGACCGTGGTCACGAGCGTTAAGGGATTAGCTAAATTGCTTTTGCATGCCAGTTTCTCTGCTGATTAATAAATACTGTCTTGCGACGTCAACTGGCAAAACAACTGCGTTTGTTACTGGCAGTAGATAATTTATTTTAAATTAAAATTGGAATTTGGAGGAGGCAGACGGCGACTATTGTTGTGGTTTGAAATTGTAAATTGGGAATAGAACAGTCAGTTCCATTTGGTCAAGTACAAAGTCCTCGTCACTTTCGAAAGTAAACTGTTGTGTTTGCGCGATCGATTTGATCGAGGAAATAAATAAACCAGACTTGAGAAAAACAACTAATAATCGCGAAGTTCCCAATTTCACATTTTGTTTACATCTGTAGGCCAACACGTGATGAACCGTGTTTTCCTTGGGTGGGAAGTTTAGGCGAAAAAACCTCCTGCGACAAGCCCATCCTCTTTCCCGTCTTACTCTTGTCGAGCTACGCAATTAAAGATTCTTATAAAAAGGATATAGTAAAAAGAAAATATAGTGTTTTTGAATGGATACCAAAAAGTATCTCACTCAGGACTGAAACTAATGATTATTTCATTTGGGGGAGGAGGGGGTGAACGGGAGATATTTGCATACCGCGGAAACAAATATCCTTCATCCAATTCTGTAGGGGTTTGTAAATACTTTTATACTCTTTGCATTTGCAGATTTTTCAAAGTTCCACGACATTGTTTTTATTTGTATTATCAATTGAAATTGCTAAGCCGGGGTGGGGGGGGGGGGGGGGGGGGATGCAGTGGTGTCGAGGTAACCGGTTCTCGTCAGATCACCGAAGTTAAGCAACGTCGAGCGCGGTTAGTAGTTGGATGGGTGACCATTTCAGCGACTGATTCGTGCTCCCGCGTTGTGTCATTGGACAGGACACTTAACCCCGATTGCCTACATGGGGGCAAGATGACGCTGTGTACTAAGGCGTACTGCACGTCGATGCTGTGCATGTCTTCAACCAATCTAACCCTGCATGTGCCGCGGTGCCGAGTTCAGAGTTACGATGTTGGGGAGCTGATAGCTGCTCGTTGGTTCTCTCCGGGTACTCCGGCTTCCTCCACCCGTAAAACTGTCACCGACATGATGTGGCTGTCAATGTGTCCTGTTAATGTGTCGTTAAACCCTAATAAATAACAAAAAATAATAGCTAAGCCTGTGTGTATGTTAAAATACGTGGGTGAATATAAGGGGGATACCGAATTAAAATATCTGCGAATGTGCCATTCTAAGAGAGAGTACACTTCAGTGGGAAAGAGAGAGAGACAGATATACGTGATGGGTGGGGGTGGGGAAGTAAGAAAAAGTGAAAGAAAATTAGTACACGAAAGTATACCCAAGTGCACGTGGGCGTATGTCTGCATATTACTCTGTGTGTGTGGGGGGGGGGGGGGGGGGGAGGCACAAGGGTGTGTGTGTGTGTTGGTGTGCATGCATGTGTTTTGGTTTTTCAGTTTGGGTTTTTTGTTTTTTGGGGGATTTTTTTTTTTGGGGGGGGGTGGGGGAGGGGGGTTCTTTTATGAACTACTGTTAAAAAAGACCTACCTCTGATGAAGATATGTCTCATAAGCCTTCATAGGCTGGATTTCATATAAATATTTTGTAAATACTCTGTATATTATGTATGTGTATTGAAATGTGACACTTAAATAAAATATTCTACTACTACATTAAAGTAGTCGGGATTGATGTGATTAATTAAATATAGTAGATTAAACTACCACTTGCACAAGGTGTGAAATAACATTTGAGTGGCGCAACAAAGCACAGAGCTGTCCTTCAAACCAACATCTGTTTTAACACCTCTGCACATGACAAGCTTGAGAAAAAATAAGAGACAAATCAACATTTTCAATTACTTTTTTTTAATTCAGCAATCATAATTATAACCATATGTAAATAAAATCAATAGAAAGTTAAAAAATTTATAGTAATTTATATATTTTTTATACTTACCAATGACCCAGACTTAGCTGGTGCTAACTCCACAAAAACCAGGGCCAAACACAAATTTTGCCCCCCAATCCCCAAAATTTGCATCCAAAACAAAAAGAAATCATGTCCTAAAGGACCTCCATAGTACGACTCTACTGCGCATGCGCAGTGACGCAGTCATCCCGAAATTGGCGCCAAATATCATTCTTACTGGCAGTGCCTGGTCAGCGCTATGTACTCAGTGGGGAGGCAAGAGTTCCCAACTCAGGGAGGGCCATCCCCGTCTGGGTCATTGGTAAGTATAAAAAATATATAAATTACTATAAATTTTTTAACATTTTTATACTGTACCAATGACCCAGACTTAGCTGAATAGTAAACAGGCTGGAGGGCCTAGGACATAGAGGAAAATCCAATAAGCTCAATTATAAAATAAAGAGGTAACCCCTTAAGGAGAAAAGGAGTATTAGGCTTTACATGTATCTTTCTTATTTAATATTTAAATTAGAAAGATACACTACCCTTAATAATTGAGCACAATAACATTCATGTTCTCTATTAACATCCAGTATAACCTTTATACTAATTATTTTTAAAGCAAGCCAATAAATAAAGTAGTCCAGAGAATTGAGACTCTTTATAATCATTTAAAAGTGTCCGAGTATTGTATATTAAAGCCCGTTTGACACTTGACATATACAAATGCTTCACACCGAGCTACACTTTAAAAATAAGACATGAATGAAATTAAACATTAATATTACACTTTAAAACCATCCCGGAAGCGACTCAGAAGTTAAAAAATTTATAGTAATTTATATATTTTTTATACTTACCAATGACCCAGACTTAGCTGGTGCTAACTCCACAAAAAACCAGGGCCAAACACAAATTTTGCCCCCCAATCCCCAAAATTTGCATCCAAAACAAAAAGAAATCATGTCCTAAAGGACCTCCATAGTACGACTCTACTGCGCATGCGCAGTGACGCAGTCGTCCCGAAATTGGCGCCAAATATCATTCTTACTGGCAGTGCCTGGTCAGCGCTATGTACTCAGCGGGGAGGCAAGAGTTCCCAACTCAGGGAGGGCCATCCCCGTCTGGGTCATTGGTAAGTATAAAAAATATATAAATTACTATAAATTTTTTAACATTTTTATACTGTACCAATGACCCAGACTTAGCTGAATAGTAAACAGGCTGGAGGGCCTAGGACATAGAGGAAAATCCAATAAGCTCAATTATAAAATAAAGAGATAACCCCTTAAGGAGAAAAGGAGTATTAGGCTTTACATGTATCTTTCTTATTTAATATTTAAATTAGAAAGATACACTACCCTTAATAATTGAGCACAATAACATTCATGTTCTCTATTAATATCCAGTATAACCTTTATACTAATTATTATTAAAACAAGCCAATAAATAAAGTAGTCCAGAGAATTGAGACTCTTTATAATCATTTAAAAGTGTCCGAGTATTGTATATTAAAGCCCGTTTGACACTTGACATATACAAATGCTTCACACCGAGCTACACTTTAAAAATAAGACATGAATGAAATTAAACATTAATATTACACTTTAAAACCATCCCGGAAGCGACTCAGAAATACTGTCTTGGAGGAGGCATTCCCTTGCTTTTCACTATAAAGCAGGTGACCTAAGGGAACACCCGCCCCCCCCCTTCCCCTTGCCCTGGGTCAAATAGCCCAGAGCGAAGAGGGCAGCCGGACGGAGTCACTGCCGGAACAGAAAGCCTGCATAACTATAGTTGCAACTGTTTAGTGGACGACATTCTGAGCAACAGATAACGGACCTAAACAATGCAGGTCTCCAGAAATGGACTCAATATTTCTGAGATAAAAATTAGTAAATGTGGATGGCTGAGACCAATAAGCAGCCTTCATTAAATCTGTAATAGCAACACTATTAGCATAAGCCCAGGAAGTAGAAAGAGCTCTTACTTCATGAGCAGAAATCTTAAGCACAGACTGCTGAGAAGAAGATAAATCTTCATACGCAGTACGGATAGTTAACTGAATCCATCTAGCAATAGAATGGACTGAAATGTCCTTTCTATTAGGCATCAAAGACAGAAAGAAACGTTTCCGTCCCTTTCTGATGAACTGAGATCTCTGTTTATAGATACGTAGTGCTCTAACAGGACAGAGTAAAGGCCTACGCCCGTCTGAAGACGGAAGAGCCTTAATAACAATAGGTTCCGGATATTTATTAGGAGCCTGATTCTTAGTTAAAAAACCGACGTTAGTAGTGAAGGTGATAGTGTTCCCAACACTACGATAATGAGAATCATCCACCGATAGTGCATGAAGCTCACTGACTCTTCTGGCAGAAGAGAAAGCTAAGAGAAAAGCTGTCTTATAAGATAAGAATTTGAAATCTACTGTCCCAAGAGGTTCAAATGGCTTTTCCTTCAATTTAAGGAGAACCCAAGCTAAATTCCACTTAGGAATTAATCTAAGAGTTCTTGGTCTATTTATCGAAAAGTTTCTAACCAATTTCGATAAAGAGACATTAGATCCAATTTGTAAACTATCATGATGTGCATAGGTATCAGATAACATAGATCTATAACCCTTTATAGTAACCGGTTGCAGTTTGATTTCGTCAAACAAGTATACTAGAAAGTTAGCAATGTCTGGTATAGAGGGATCAAATATATCAACAGAATGATCCCTACACCAACGACGGAAAACCTTCCACTTAGCCGCATAGTTTAGCGAAGAGGAGGTCCTCCTACAGTTAGAAATCGCGTCCACTGCTCGTCCTGTAAAGTGCTTGCCATGCAAGAAGGACCGCACAACGGAAAAACGTGAAGGTTGAGACCTTGCGGGTTGTGATGCAGTTGGCGCGATTTCCCCTGCCAAAGAAGATCCTCTCGTGGAGGGAGCTTCCGCGGTAGGTCCCACAACAGACACCTGAGTAGATTTATCCACGGTCTCTGTGGCGACAGAGATGCTACCAACAGAATCTTGCATTGAGATTGTTTTATCTTTAGCAATACTTGTTGAATTAACGGCGCTGGAGGATACGCATATCCTATCATTCCGTCCCAAGGGATCGATAGAGCGTCTACAGCAAATGCTCTTGGATCCGGACACGGGGACACATACGTCTGCAACTGATTGTTGAGATGTGTCGCAAATAAGTCTATCATTGGCCGTTCCCATTGGTAGCAAATCTGATTGAATACTTGTTTGTTGAGAGTCCACTCCGACGGCAACAAGCGACCCTTTCGAGAAAGGGAGTCTGCTAGCACATTCAGACGACCCGGTATGTGACGGACCGAAAGAAGAACGTGATGTTCCAACGCAAACAGAAGGATTCTTTCCGTTAGATTGAACAACGGAACTGAATGAGTGCCTCCCTGATTCCGTATATACGCCACTACTGTCGTATTGTCGGATAGGATTTGGACATGAGCATCGTGAATAATGTCCATCCAGTGACGTAACGCAAGCCAAATTGACATCATTTCCTTGATGTTTATGTGCTTGCACAGGAATTGCGGATCCCAAAGACCCTGGCATCTCGAATCCGTTGGGATTAATGATGCACCCCAACCTGTTTGACTGGCATCCGTCATAATGGTAAAACTCGGATCCGGCAACTGCAGCGGAACTCCTTGAGTTAACCACTGAATGTTTGCCCAAGTCTGAATCTCTTGTTTCACTTGATCTGACAAGAGAACGTCTACATCGAGCGAATGAATTTTCACACTCCAATTCTGAGTCAAGAAAATTTGAAGAGGCCGTGTGCGTAGCCGTCCCATCGGAATGAGATCCGCAGCGGCTCCGCACAGACCTATCAGTCTCATAAATTCTCTCGCTGTGACTTTGTCTGTATTTAGACAATAGCGAGCGTAACAACTGACTAATTTCGCTCTGGTTAACGGCAGACGAACGAGATTGTTGTGCGTCTCGAAGCTCATTCCCAGATGAGTGAATGACTTGGACGGCACCAGATCCGACTTCTCCTCGTTTACTATGAAACCGAGACGTCGGAGCAATAGAAGAAGATTCTGAACATCGTTCTGAAGCGTTAACTCGTTGCCGTACCTCTGAAGAATGTCGTCCAGGTAGGCCGACGTTACCGCAGACGAATGAGCTCGGAAGTAAATCATTACCGAGTTCATTACTCGAGTGAAAGCCCAGGGTGCTAGATTCAATCCGAAGCACATGGCCCGGAACTGATACACCACTCCTAGGACTGCGAAGCGTAGATACTTTCGGAATGTCGGATGTACCATGACGTGAAAGTACGCATCTTTGAGATCTATGCTCGTTGCATAATCGTTCACCCGAATACTCGCTCTGACCGATCGAATCGTCTCCATATAAAACTTCGGAGCGATGATCAGCTTGTTTATCCAGCTCAAATCTATGACTGGACGGAACGAGCCGTCTGGTTTCGGAACCAGAAACAGATGGCTGTAGAATCCCAGCGATTCCTGGTTTTCTACGACCTCTACCGCGTTCTTCATTAAAAGAGACTGCACCTCTGATAGCAGAGCGTCTCTTTTCTGAGGGTTTGACGGAAGATGAGTCCACTTTGGACTTCGAGTTAATGGAGGCTTTCGTTTGAAGGATATCTTTAGACCTTCCGAAGTCACTCCTCTCACCCAAGGGTCGTCCGTAATCGACGCCCACTCTTGAGAAAAACTCGACAACCTTCCGCCAACCGGAACGCGATAGAGGTTTGAGCCATCACCTCCTGGATCTGCGAGGCCTGCGGTAGGAGAAACCACGTCTTCCACGACCCGCACCTCGCCTCGTCGACCTCGGGGCGTCCGACCGATTGTCCCGGCCTGAAGGACGTCCCGAACGAGAGTCGCTATCCTGACGGTCTCTCGAATAAGAGCTAGAGGACGCACCGGAACCTCTATAGGAACCTCTCTTGGGCGGATAAGACCCAGAAGTGCCTGCCTTATTCGTGTCTGCTGAATCCGACCTTTTAGGAGCGGATCTAAACAACAGAGAATCACTAGCTTTCTTTTTAATATTATCATAAATAGCGGAAAGCTTGCCGTCAAAGAGAAGATCTCCTGAGACCGAAGCGACTCTAAGAGAGTTCTTCACCTTAGAATCCACTAGTGTGGATGTAGACAGGGCTGCGTCACGTCTAACCAACTCCAGATTAGCCACTGAAAGGGCGGAGTTACACGTGGAATAAGCTACTGCCCTTGAAAGAAGTCTTAAGGAGGATTGTATATCCTGAAACTCTTCCCCTTGAAGACGCAGTGATAACGCCTTCGTAAGGTGATCTGCGTAAGATAAGGCATCTAAATTGGCTCTGTTAGACGCAATAGCTGTTTCCAACACTGCGGTTGGAATAGAAGCTGACGACGGTAATGATAGCTCTAAGTCTTCCGCCTCGTCGTCCATACGCAGAGGAACTCTCGGTATACCCTGACCTGCCGTGTCGAATTTATTCCTTGCATTAATGAAAGGCAGGTTGAGAGTATTTGCGGACAAGAAGCCTGCTTTCCCTGTCCTGGAAGCAAGTTTAAAAATAGCGTCGTTCAATAATTCAAATGTTCTTGCAACATTATTGGACTGCGACGGAAACTCGGGAGCGATGTCCCTGAACCGCTCGAAAAAATCAGAGTCCAATGACGCTATAATTCTCCTGTCCGGAAGCGCAGCAGTCTGGCCCGACGGAACAACTTGAGGAAGAAAGTGCCGGATGAAGTCTACGGCAGCTTTGTGTTGTTCCGAAAGGGATAGCTCCAATTCATCCGTATCCCTTTCACCATCCGGTCGGACCTCCCGATGTTCCCGGTCGTCCGCCCCCGATGCTTCGGCGGAGCGTACCGACCCAGCGCCGTCGGATAATTCTCGATCCGACACCGTCTCTGTCGGCTGCTGGGATGCTGCGATAAGCTGTGCTATCTGCACTAGAATGTCCGACGTCGAGACCTGCGGAGGAGCGGTCTTTCGCTGCTTTGCCGAGGGCAGCTCCGCATCGGATGGCTCCCGCATACTTTTCCTATGCGAACGTCCGGAGTCCATCGGTCTCGAGTCCCTGGCTGCCGGATGGTGTGACCTGGTCGCCGAATAATCCTTCCTCGGCGAAGCTGGCAAGATATCGGAGGTCACGCAGCCAAGGTGCGGTCGTGTGCGCCGGCGAGAAGAGGAAGCCTTAACAGTCTCTGCGGACTGCTTATACAACGGAGCGTCCCGAGCGACGGACGTATGCTCCGCTAAAGACACATTTTGTACCACAACATCTGGTCCCAGATGTTGTTGTACGAGAGAGGGGCCTCTCTCGCTCGCGGCCCGGCTGGACCTGGACGAGCTAGGAACCGGACTAAAAGGCTTCCTCCGTTCTCGTTCACTATCCGCCGTCACTGGGTGTGCATCTATTATTTTTATAGTGCTCGCATCACCCAAAATTTCCTCTTGGACCGCATCGGACGAACCCGGCTGCCGAACCATTCGGTGAATGGACGCTACACCGGGCGAGCTAGCGGACGACATTTGTCTAATCTCCATGAGCACTTTTGCCGCTAGCTCTGTATTTAATTGTGACGACGGACGCACACTTGAAGAAGATAACATGGAAACATCACCCTGTTCTGGTTCCTCTGAAATAGAAACTGAGAGAGTAGAGTGACCTTGTGGAGAAAGAGCCGGCATCGCTCTTTCTCCAGAAACAACATATCGTGACACACGTTTCCAATGTTTCTCATCCCAATGTTCACATACAGGACAGGGATTAATGCGAGAACACTGACTACAATTTATGCAATAATCATGAAAGTCAGAGGAAGATTTCTTCCTATTACAATTTGAACAAGTTCCTTTCATTGTGAAGGAACAACAATAAGTCCTAGTTACTCGCAAAAACCCCTGACACAAAGATACATAATAACATGATCCATTAATAAATGAAAAAACAATTGCAAAACAAAATAATTTTGAAAAAATATTTTTTCAGAGAAGCCCAAGTTGCTGAAAAGTAACGTTGAGCCCCGATGGATCCGATGGCAAAGTGTGGTCAAAAATTTTAAAATTATATAAAATAATTAATGAGACACTTTCGGATAATATAAATGTATCTTATAATGAGATAAACTACCTCAAAGGCAAACAGCCCCCCTCAAAAAAGGCTGTTGCCAATGAAAACAAATAGTGTAAACACAGAAGAAAACATGACTCCAGGCACTGAAAAAACTGGCCCGGAATCAGTCCTCAATTACACTCTATCTGATGCAAAACAGAGACTCCCAGGGGAGAATCTGCAGAACATCAGATGGAAGATGCAGAACACAAACGTTATACACCCATGGGTGAAAACGTAACTATGGGGAAAATAACAGAAAACATTCTGTAACCAAGCAACTCTCCCAGGGAAATTTTAGAAATGAAACTTCTCAAAAATATGCCAAAAGCATGGGAGAATTGCAAGGGGGGACTTTAGAAGGTTAGGGGAGAGGAAACACTGAATAAGCAGTGCAACAATTAGCAAGAATGACAACAAGAGGCGTTTGCCTCGAAAATAGGCAACTTAACATAATTTTAACAAAAAATTTTAAGTACAGCCCTGATTATTTTTTGCCACTTCTTTTTTCCTCTCCTCCTTCTATCCTCCTTAGAATCACATTTTCTCCAAGAATTACGTGTCTGGCATCCTTTAAACTGAGATTTACAAGCACAAAGATCAGTGAGATGTTGACTGATGAAGGGCCAAACAGAGAATGATATTTGGCGCCAATTTCGGGACGACTGCGTCACTGCGCATGCGCAGTAGAGTCGTACTATGGAGGTCCTTTAGGACATGATTTCTTTTTGTTTTGGATGCAAATTTTGGGGATTGGGGGGCAAAATTTGTGTTTGGCCCTGGTTTTTTGTGGAGTTAGCACCAGCTAAGTCTGGGTCATTGGTACAGTATAAAAATATACTGTCTTGGAGGAGGCATTCCCTTGCTTTTCACTATAAAGCAGGTGACCTAAGGGAACACCCGCCCCCCCCCCCCCCTTCCCCTTGCCCTGGGTCAAATAGCCCAGAGCGAAGAGGGCAGCCGGACGGAGTCACTGCCGGAACAGAAAGCCTGCATAACTATAGTTGCAACTGTTTAGTGGACGACATTCTGAGCAACAGATAACGGACCTAAACAATGCAGGTCTCCAGAAATGGACTCAATATTTCTGAGATAAAAATTAGTAAATGTGGATGGCTGAGACCAATAAGCAGCCTTCATTAAATCTGTAATAGCAACACTATTAGCATAAGCCCAGGAAGTAGAAAGAGCTCTTACTTCATGAGCAGAAATCTTAAGCACAGACTGCTGAGAAGAAGATAAATCTTCATACGCAGTACGGATAGTTAACTGAATCCATCTAGCAATAGAATGGACTGAAATGTCCTTTCTATTAGGCATCAAAGACAGAAAGAAACGTTTCCGTCCCTTTCTGATGAACTGAGATCTCTGTTTATAGATACGTAGTGCTCTAACAGGACAGAGTAAAGGCCTACGCCCGTCTGAAGACGGAAGAGCCTTAATAACAATAGGTTCCGGATATTTATTAGGAGCCTGATTCTTAGCTAAAAAACCCACATTAGTAGTGAAGGTGATAGTGTTCCCAACACTACGATAATGAGAATCATCCACCGATAGTGCATGAAGCTCACTGACTCTTCTGGCAGAAGAGAAAGCTAAGAGAAAAGCTGTCTTATAAGATAAGAATTTGAAATCTACTGTCCCAAGAGGTTCAAATGGCTTTTCCTTCAATTTAAGGAGAACCCAAGCTAAATTCCACTTAGGAATTAATCTAAGAGTTCTGGGTCTATTTATCGAAAAGTTTCTAACCAATTTCGATAAAGAGACATTAGATCCAATTTGTAAACTATCATGATGTGCATAGGTATCAGATAACATAGATCTATAACCCTTTATAGTAACAGGTTGCAGTTTGATTTCGTCAAACAAGTATACTAGAAAGTTAGCAATGTCTGGTATAGAGGGATCAAATATATGAACAGAATGATCCCTACACCAACGACGGAAAACCTTCCACTTAGCCGCATAGTTTAGCGAAGAGGAGGTCCTCCTACAGTTAGAAATCGCGTCCACTGCTCGTCCTGTAAAGTGCTTGCCATGCAAGAAGGACCGCACAACGGAAAAACGTGAAGGTTGAGACCTTGCAGGTTGTGATGTAGTTGGCGCGATTTCCCCTGCCAAAGAAGATCCTCTCGTGGAGGGAGCTTCCGCGGTAGGTCCCACAACAGACACCTGAGTAGATTTATCCACGGTCTCTGTGGCGACAGAGATGCTACCAACAGAATCTTGCATTGAGATTGTTTTATCTTTAGCAATACTTGTTGAATTAACGGCGCTGGAGGATACGCATATCCTATCATTCCGTCCCAAGGGATCGATAGAGCGTCTACTGCAAATGCTCTTGGATCCGGACACGGGGACACATACGTCTGCAACTGATTGTTGAGATGTGTCGCAAATAAGTCTATCATTGGCCGTTCCCATTGGTAGCAAATCTGATTGAATACTTGTTTGTTGAGAGTCCACTCCGATGGCAACAAGCGACCCTTTCGTGAAAGGGAGTCTGCTAGCACATTCAGACGACCCGGTATGTGACGGACCGAAAGAAGAACGTGATGTTCCAACGCAAACAGAAGGATTCTTTCCGTTAGATTGAACAACGGAACTGAATGAGTGCCTCCCTGATTCCGTATATACGCCACTACTGTCGTATTGTCGGATAGGATTTGGACATGAGCATCGTGAATAATGTCCATCCAGTGACGTAACGCAAGCCAAATTGACATCATTTCCTTGATGTTTATGTGCTTGCACAGGAATTGCGGATCCCAAAGACCCTGGCATCTCGAATCCGTTGGGATTAATGATGCACCCTAACCTGTTTGACTGGCATCCGTCATAATGGTAAAACTCGGATCCGGCAACTGCAGCGGAACTCCTTGAGTTAACCACTGAATGTTTGCCCAAGTCTGAATCTCTTGTTTCACTTGATCTGACAAGAGAACGTCTACATCGAGCGAATGAATTTTCACACTCCAATTCTGAGTCAGGAAAATTTGAAGAGGCCGTGTGCGTAGCCGTCCCATCGGAATGAGATCCGCGGCGGCTCCGCACAGACCTATCAGTCTCATAAATTCTCTCGCTGTGACTTTGTCTGTATTTAGACAATAGCGAGCGTAACAACTGACTAATTTCGCTCTGGTTAACGGCAGACGAACGAGATTGTTGTGCGTCTCGAAGCTCATTCCCAGATGAGTGAATGACTTGGACGGCACCAGATCCGACTTCTCCTCGTTTACTATGAAACCGAGACGTCGGAGCAATAGAAGAAGATTCTGAACATCGTTCTGAAGCGTTAACTCGTTGCCGTACCTCTGAAGAATGTCGTCCAGGTAGGCCGACGTTACCGCAGACGAATGAGCTCGGAAGTAGATCATTACCGAGTTCATTACCCGAGTGAAAGCCCAGGGTGCTAGATTCAATCCGAAGCACATGGCCCGGAACTGATACACCACTCCTAGGACTGCGAAGCGTAGATACTTTCGGAATGTCGGATGTACCATGACGTGAAAGTACGCATCTTTGAGATCTATGCTCGTTGCATAATCGTTCACCCGAATACTCGCTCTGACCGATCGAATCGTCTCCATATAAAACTTCGGAGCGACGATCAGCTTGTTTATCCAGCTCAAATCTATGACTGGACGGAACGAGCCGTCTGGTTTCGGAACCAGAAACAGATGGCTGTAGAATCCCAGCGATTCCTGGTTTTCTACGACCTCTACCGCGTTCTTCATTAAAAGAGACTGCACCTCTGATAGCAGAGCGTCTCTTTTCTGAGGGTTTGACGGAAGATGAGTCCACTTTGGACTTCGAGTTAATGGAGGCTTTCGTTTGAAGGATATCTTTAGACCTTCCGAAGTCACTCCTCTCACCCACGGGTCGTCCGTAATCGACGCCCACTCTTGAGAAAAACTCGACAACCTTCCGCCAACCGGAACGCGATAGAGGTTTGAGCCATCACCTCCTGGATCTGCGAGGCCTGCGGTAGGAGAAACCACGTCTTCCACGACCCGCACCTCGCCTCGTCGACCTCGGGGCGTCCGACCGATTGTCCCGGCCTGAAGGACGTCCCGAACGAGAGTCGCTATCCTGACGGTCTCTCGAATAAGAGCTAGAGGACGCACCGGAACCTCTATAGGAACCTCTCTTGGGCGGATAAGACCCAGAAGTGCCCGCCTTATTCGTGTCTGCTGTATCCGACCTTTTAGGAGCGGATCTAAACAACAGAGAATCACTAGCTTTCTTTTTAATATTATCATAAATAGCGGAAAGCTTGCCGTCAAAGAGAAGATCTCCTGAGACCGAAGCGACTCTAAGAGAGTTCTTCACCTTAGAATCCACTAGTGTGGATGTAGACAGGGCTGCGTCACGCCTAACCAACTCCAGATTTGCCACTGAAAGGGCGGAGTTACACGTGGAATAAGCTACTGCCCTTGAAAGAAGTCTTAAGGAGGATTGTATATCCTGAAACTCTTCCCCTTGAAGACGCAGTGATAACGCCTTCGTAAGGTGATCTGCGTAAGATAAGGCATCTAAATTGGCTCTGTTAGACGCAATAGCTGTTTCCAACACTGCGGTTGGAATAGAAGCTGACGACGGTAATGATAGCTCTAAGTCTTCCGCCTCGTCGTCCATACGCAGAGGAACTCTCGGTATACCCTGACCTGCCGTGTCGAATTTATTCCTTGCATTAATGAAAGGCAGGTTGAGAGTATTTGCGGACAAGAAGCCTGCTTTCCCCGTCCTGGAAGCAAGTTTAAAAATAGCGTCGTTCAATAATTCAAATGTTCTTGCAACATTATTGGACTGCGACGGAAACTCGGGAGCGATGTCCCTGAACCGCTCGAAAAAATCAGAGTCCAATGACGCTATAATTCTCCTGTCCGGAAGCGCAGCAGTCTGGCCCGACGGAACAACTTGAGGAAGAAAGTGCCGGATGAAGTCCACGGCAGCTTTGTGTTGTTCCGAAAGGGATAGCTCCAATTCATCCGTATCCCTTTCACCATCCGGTCGGACCTCCCGATGTTCCCGGTCGTCCGCCCCCGATGCTTCGGCGGAGCGTACCGACCCAGCGCCGTCGGATAATTCTCGATCCGACACCATCTCTGTCGGCTGCTGGGATGCTGCGATAAGCTGTGCTATCTGCACTAGAATGTCCGACGTCGAGACCTGCGGAGGAGCGGTCTTTCGCTGCTTTGCCGAGGGCAGCTCAGCATCAGATGGCTCCCGCATACTTTTCCTATGCGAACGTCCGGAGTCCATCGGTCTCGAATCCCTGGCTGCCGGATGGTGTGACCTGGTCGCCGAAGAATCCTTCATCGGCGAAGCTGGCAAAATATCGGAGGTCACGCAGCCAAGGTGCGGTCGTGTGTGCCGGCGAGAAGAGGAAGCCTTAACAGTCTCTGCGGACTGCTTATACAACGGAGCGTCCCGAGCGACGGACGTATGCTCCGCTAAAGACACATTTTGTACCACAACATCTGGTCCCAGATGTTGTTGTACGAGAGAGGGGCCTCTCTCGCTCGCGGCCCGGCTGGACCTGGACGAGCTAGGAACCGGACTAAAAGGCTTCCTCCGTTCTCGTTCACTATCCGCCGTCACTGGGTGTGCATCTATTATTTTTATAGTGCTCGCATCACCCAAAATTTCCTCTTGGACCGCATCGGACGAACCCGGCTGCCGAACCATTCGGTGAATGGACGCTACACCGGGCGAGCTAGCGGACGACATTTGTCTAATCTCCATGAGCACTTTTGCCGCTAGCTCTGTATTTAATTGTGACGACGGACGCACACTTGAAGAAGATAACATGGAAACATCACCCTGTTCTGGTTCCTCTGAAATAGAAACTGAGAGAGTAGAGTGACCTTGTGGAGAAAGAGCCGGCATCGCTCTTTCTCCAGAAACAACATATCGTGACACACGTTTCCAATGTTTCTCATCCCAATGTTCACATACAGGACAGGGATTAATGCGAGAACACTGACTACAATTAATGCAATAATCATGAAAGTCAGAGGAAGATTTCTTCCTATTACAATTTGAACAAGTTCCCTTCATTGTGAAAGAACAACAATAAGTCCTAGTTACTCGCAAAAACCCCTGACACAAAGATACATAATAACATGATCCATTAATAAATGAAAAAACAATTGCAAAACAAAATAATTTTGAAAAAATATTTTTTCAGAGAAGCCCAAGTTGCTGAAAAGTAACGTTGAGCCCCGATGGATCCGATGGCAAAGTGTGGTCAAAAATTTTAAATTTATATAAAATAATTAATGAGACACTTTCGGATAATATAAATGTATCTTATAATGAGATAAACTACCTCAAAGGCAAACAGCCCCCCTCAAAAAAGGCTGTTGCCAATGAAAACAAACAGTGTAAACACAGAAGAAAACATGACTCCAGGCACTGAAAAAACTGGCCCGGAATCAGTCATCAATTACACTCTATCTGATGCAAAACAGAGACTCCCAGGGGAGAATCTGCAGAACATCAGATGGAAGATGCAGAACACAAACGTTATACACCCATGGGTGAAAACGTAACTATGGGGAAAATAACAGAAAACATTCTGTAACCAAGCAACTCTCCCAGGGAATTTTTAGAAATGAAACTTCTCAAAAATATGCCAAAAGCATGGGAGAATTGCAAGGGGGGACTTTAGAAGGTTAGGGGAGAGGAAACACTGAATAAGCAGTGCAACAATTAGCAAGAATGACAACAAGAGGCGTTTGCCTCGAAAATAGGCAACTTAACATAATTTCAACAAAAAATTTTAAGTACAGCCCTGATTATTTTTTGCCACTTCTTTTTTCCTCTCCTCCTTCTATCCTCCTTAGAATCACATTTTCTCCAAGAATTACGTGTCTGGCATCCTTTAAACTGAGATTTACAAGCACAAAGATCAGTGAGATGTTGACTGATGAAGGGCCAAACAGAGAATGATATTTGGCGCCAATTTCGGGACGACTGCGTCACTGCGCATGCGCAGTAGAGTCGTACTATGGAGGTCCTTTAGGACATGATTTCTTTTTGTTTTGGATGCAAATTTTGGGGATTGGGGGGCAAAATTTGTGTTTGGCCCTGGTTTTTGTGGAGTTAGCACCAGCTAAGTCTGGATCATTGGTACAGTATAAAAATATCATATTTTTTTTATTTTTCAATAATGACATGCCGATCGACAAGCCAGACTACCACACGTCATAACCCTAGCTCAAACATGCCCCGAAATTTCGTATTATAATTTTTTGGGTTTGTCCCCCCACACGTGTCTTGAAACCCCAAAAATTAAAATAGGTCTTTCAGGCAGGAGATTTTAGTTCCTTTATCGGAGATTTTCTGGCGCTACCCCCTGATTTTTACGTGCAGCCAGCACATCAAAAATTTCAGTGTCTTGGCAGTGTAAGATTCATTCATCCATACCACTCCTAAATGGTGAAGTAAATAGTCCCCCCCCCCCCCCCCCCCTCCCCGAAACGAGGCAATTTGACTCCAGACTCCCATAAACCCACACGTACAAATAGGCCTATATCATCGATTGCTTGCCCATCTGCACCCCCCCCCCCCCCCCCCCCCCACCCGCAATCTTGGCCAGTTTTCCTTGTTAGTGCATGCAGGTGCTTCAATATATGGATTCCGGAGCGTGTTGGGCTGAAACGTCCCAGGGCCACCACAAGCATTCCTTTTTCGTTAATGTAGTTTATTTATGTTAATTCCACTCTCAACATGTACATTTTAACATTCCACTCTGGACTTAATATTTAAAATCTTAAATCGGATTCCCTTCCTACCCAACCCACAATTTATTAAAAATTCAGTACCGGTAACATGATTCTTCTCCGTCAATAGCTACAGTTAGGTAAAAGACCGTCGGGGGAATGTCCAGATATTGTGCTGGTCAAGTTATAATTTTTTTAACTCACATCCATGATTTCAGTACGGTATAATATTTATTTTTTCGTAATTCCTAGAGTTCTGAATCGATTTTGATGAACAACATTCGGAATCGCAATAGCTTTTAATAACTTTTTCAAATATTGAACTATCTTTTTAATATTTCAAGTAAAAGTAAAGGTAATTTTTCACTGACTGTGAAAAAAATTGATCTTATTAAGAGCCGGCGACTGAGAGATCAAAAGATAAACCGACGTCATCCAAACATCCCATCACACAGTTTGACATATTCATGCGAGATTAAAACACGATTCAAACTCCATATTTTGATCGTTTTTTCTGCCATATTAATGCGTTTTATTATCAAAAAACATGTATGGAGTATACGTATTCAATTTATTCTTAAGTGCAATACCTAACAATCACTAAACAACAATGAACTGAAACTATTTTTGGTGGATGAATAAACCTGATTACCGCACTTGCAAAAAACACAAGTTAATTATAGACAAATTGAAGTCACGTGGTGGGGTTTTGAGACCCCACCTTGTAGTGTAATTAGTGGGGTCTCAATTTCTGTGTTCATATGGGCAGTGTACACGACATGATATGAAGCTTATCCACAGAAGATCAAGTCTTTAATTTGTAGTGCCTATACTTCAGAACAATATGGGCTCCAAGTAATCTATGAGGGGGCCCCTCCCTCCTATCCCCCTCTCAACTCAACCCTTGGCCAAGGATCTGTTTCTACCAGTTAATAAAATGATTTATAAATTACCTAAACATTTCAGCTCCATAGTCAATTAACTTATCATTCACAATCAGAAAACCTTTTTAATTACAGTGGAACTCTGTTAATTGAATAGCCACTTTGCCAATGAAAATTATTCAATTAACAGGAGTATTCAATTAACAGGGATTGTGTCACTTTCCTGTATGTTAGAGATAAATTTTGCATTTATTCTATTAGATCTTGTTTGACAGAGCTCTATAGAATATAATAGATTAAATGCCTGTATTGGATGTACTGAGGCGAAATAGGTCTCTAAAAACAAAGGAAAGCTGGGGAGAGTCAGGGTAATTTCTCAACAGGTTGCAAGATTTTTTATTTAATTAACAGGAGTTTGCTCTATAACCAATATTCGATTAACAGGTCAAATTTGTACTGGAGGTATGGTAAATGGTTTTGTGTTGGGAAATTATATTCAATTAACAGGGTTATTCAGTTAAAGAGATATACAATGAAGTGGGCTCCACAATACCAGAATCCTTCCTATATGAAACTGCCTACAGTAACAGCACTTTCACATGAGAATTGTTAACGACAACTTGGATTTCCGATAAATAGGATTTAAATTTTCTTACCTGTCTTGTGCCTGCAGGTCATGACAAGGATTCCAGTTTGGATCAAAGATAATAACAACATTGGCACCAGTCATATTAAGGCCCAAACCTCCAGCCCTGTAATAATTAATATAATAACAACATTGGCACCAGTCATATTAAGGTCCAAACCTCCAGCCCTGTAATAATTAATATAATAACAACATTGGCACCAGTCATATTAAGGCCCAAACCTCCAGCCCTGTAATAATTAATATAATAACAACATTGGCACCAGTCATATTAAGGTCCAAACTTCCAGCCCTTTAATAATTAATTTAATAACAGCATTGGCACCAGTCATATTAAGGCCCAAACCTCCAGCCCTGTAATAATTAATATAATAACAACATTGGCACCAGTCATATTAAGGTCCAAACTTCCAGCCCTGTAATAATTAATTTAATAACAGCATTGGCACCAGTCACATTAAGGCCCAAACCTCCAGCCCTGTAATAATTAATATAACACCAACATTGGCACCAGTCATATTAAGGCCCAAACCTCCAGCCCTGTAATAATTAATATAATAACAACATTGGCACCAGTCATATTAAGGCCCAAACCTCCAGCCCTGTAATAATTAATATAATAACAACATTGGCACCAGTCATATTAAGGCCCAAACCTCCAGCCCTGTAATAATTAATATAATAACAACATTGGCACCAGTCATATTAAGGTCCAAACCTCCAGCCCTGTAATAATTAATATAATAACAACATTGGCACCAGTCATATTAAGGCCCAAACCTACAGCCCTGTAATAATTAATATAATAACATTGGCACCAGTCATATTAAGACCAAAACCTCCAGCCCTGTAATAATTAATATAATAACAACATTGGCACCAGTCATATTAAGGCCCAAACTTCCAGCCCTGTAATAATTAATATAATAACATTGGCACCAGTCATATTAAGGCCAAAACCTCCAGCCCTGTAATAATTAATATAATAACAACATTGGCACCAGTCATATTAAGGCCCAAACCTCCAGCCCTGTAATAATTAATATAATAACAACATTGGCACCAGTCATATTAAGGCCCTAACCTCCAGCCCTGTAATAATTAATATAATAACAACATTGGCACCAGTCATATTAAGGTCCAAACTTCCAGCCCTGTAATAATTAATTTAATAACAGCATTAGCACCAGTCATATTAAGGCCCAAACCTCCAGCCCTGTAATAATTAATATAATAACAACATTGGCACCAGTCATATTAAGGTCCAAACCTCCAGCCCTGTAATAATTAATATAATAACAACATTGGCACCAGTCATATTAAGGTCCAAACCTCCAGCCCTGTAATAATTAATATAATAACAACATTGGCACCAGTCATATTAAGGCCCAAACTTCCAGCCCTGTAATAATTAATATAACAGCATTGGCACCAGTCATATTAAGGCCCAAACCTCCAGCCCTGTAATAATTAATATAACACCAACATTGGCCCCAGTCATATTAAGGCCCAAACCTCCAGCCCTGTAATAATTAATATAATAACAACATTGGCACCAGTCATATTAAGGCCCAAACCTCCAGCCCTGTAATAATTAATATAATAACAACATTGGCACCAGTCATATTAAGGCCCAAACCTCCAGCCCTGTAATAATTAATATAATAACATTGGCACCAGTCATATTAAGACCAAAACCTCCAGCCCTGTAATAATTAATATAATAACAACATTGGCACCAGTCAAATTAAGGCCCAAACCTCCAGCCCTGTAATAATTAATATAATAACAACATTGGCACCAGTCATATTAAGGCCCAAACCTCCAGCCCTGTAATAATTAATATAATAGCAGCATTGGCACCAGTCATATTAAGGCCCAAACCTCCAGCCCTGTAATAATTAATATAACACCAATAAGGGCACCAGTCATATTAAGGCCCAAACCTCCAGCCCTGTAATAATTAATATAATAACAACATTGGCACCAGTCATATTAAGGCCCAAACCTCCAGCCTTGTAATAATTAATATAATAACAACATTGGCACCAGTCATATTAAGGCCCAAACCTCCAGCCCTGTAATAATTAATATAATAACAACATTGGCCCCAGTCATATTAAGGCCCAAACCTCCAGCCCTGTAATAATTAATATAATAACAACATTGGCACCAGTCATATTAAGGCCCAAACCTCCAGCCCTGTAATAATTAATATAATAACAACATTGGCACCAGTCATATTACGGCCCAAACCTACAGCCCTGTAATAATTAAGATAACAAGCCAAGACCAATACCGGGTCTGGACCTGCGTCGCTGCATGCAATTGAATCGGCAAACTGGAAGTGGCCGCATGGCAGATCTGAAAATTGCATACACGATTCAACTGATCATTATCAGGCTCCAGATGAAATACAAAATCAATCCCTTGCATAGAAGCCGAGAAAAGTTTGACGAAAAATTTCAGTGTTCAGTGGGTACAGTAAAATTTCAAAGTATCGGCAAACAGGAAGTGGCTGCATGGCAGATCTGAAAATTGCTTACACGATACAACTCATCATTATGAAGCAGCAGACCAAATATAAAATCAATCCCTTTCATAGAAGCCGAGAAAACCTTGACGGAAAATTTCAATGTTCAGTGGGTACAGAAAAATTTCAAAGTATCGGCAAACAGGAAGTGGCTGCATGGCAGATCTGAAAATTGCTTATACGATACAACTCATCATTATGAAGCAGCAGACCAAATCTAAAATCATTCCCTTTCATAGAAGCCAAGAAAACTTTGACGGAAAAAGTGTTTTGGACGGACTGATGGATGGATGGACAGACTGACGGACGGACGGACTGACGGACGGAGTCGAGCAGTTACTAGACCTGCTCTGCCACTGGCGATGCAGGTAATAATAACAACATTGGCACCAGTCATATTAAGGCCCAAACCTCCAGCCCTGTAATAATTAATATAACAACAACATTGGCTCCAGTCACATTTGAGGGTTCTCCAGCTCGCGGTAGGGCTGCACGGTATTCGGATTTGAGTACCGGTATTGAAAACAATACTGCGGTATACCGTGAAACAGTTCAGATTGAAGGCAAAATAAAACTGAAATACCCTACTTTTCCGTAGCCCTTGATAAATGTGATGTACACAGTCCCACCATCCCAGATGAAAAACAACTCATGAAATTTGGTACATTCAGAGTGTTGAGTTTACTTTGGATGTAAAAGAATTTTCATGTTCATTAATTCGTTGTTTGTCGACAAGCTGACAAAAATTGTTTCAAATTACGCTGATTGCGAAATTTGCAACAATTTTTGTCAATTTGCTGACAGACATGTGAAGCCATCACTGCTGTTTCACTGGGAAAACATTGTCAGCTAGTGATTGACACCAGACTATCATGAAACTGAATGGTAAGCACATCGTGGAGGTGTACTCCAAGATTGGACAATTTGTTCCTGGTAATTTTAGTACCTGGTCAGATAATAATCGCAGAAGACGGGTGTAATTCAGCCAATATTTATTTATTTCTAAGGAGAACACCAAGACTAATAAATGATAAATGTATAAGAATGAATAAAAAAATATTTACAATGAGCACACTTGTTATCATAATTGCAATTGACACAGTGCTGGTAACAATTACAGGGACCGATCAGGACTATTTAAAATACGCTCTAGCCTCGGATCCTATTTTTTCAATTCATGTGCCAGATTTCAATTTACGGAGTCACACTGCTGTTTGTAACACACACTGCAAGTATGTAATAGCTATCATCATTTTCATTTAGTACACTATAGCAAACATCAATCTTCACTGTGGTTTCTGATCAAGTCTTGGCTGCCTATTTAGGCAGCCAAGACTTGATCAGAAACCACAGTAAAGATTAATGCTTGGTAATTAAGACTTGAAGTATTAACTTAAGCCCTCTACAACAATGATAAATGATAATCATATATTTAATACATGTGAGAGTGTCTCTCTCGATTATCCATCGAAAGAATATCAAAATATGATCTGAGAAGTTACGCGTCAAGTGAGAAGCCTATTTCTGAGATTTAAGAGCCAGGTCCTGATGTTTCAGAACCAAATACGCACTGGCACATGCCCAGGTCAGTCCCTGAATTATAGCCTGGCTCAATAATTAAACGCTTATCGAGACAAGAGAGGTAGACCTTGTTTTTACACGAGTTGAACTGCAAAGACTAATTTACTTGTATCTGAGTTTCTATCGGATGAAAGCGAGCAAACCGACTAATAATTTTATGGCTTATTTTCGTAACAATAGGTCCATTCAAATCACTCATTTCCCCAGTGCAGTAAGTAATACTTCTATCAATAACTCCAAAAATATTTTATTATTGATGATATCCCATACATCTAATATGTGTTTTCCCTGTTTTCGCGCATTATATATATTTTTATTTCAAGAAAAAGCTAATTTCAAATCATAATACCGGGCCCCAAAATTGAATACCATCCATTACTCATGGTATACCAGTACTAATTTTTGATGGACGGTTTTTAACCAGAGACGATTTTAATACCAGTACCAACCAGTATACCGTAATATAGTGCAGCCCTAGCTCGCGGTCTGCTCCAGACCTCATCGAGCATTCCGTTAGAAACTTGTAGGCATCTATCCCTTATCGTGCATATCCATGGAAGAAGAGGAAGCCGTAAAAACAGCCGACCCAGCTGA
The DNA here is from genome assembly GCA_031216915.1 of Pictodentalium vernedei. Lineage (NCBI taxonomy): Eukaryota > Metazoa > Mollusca > Scaphopoda > Dentaliida > Dentaliidae > Pictodentalium > Pictodentalium vernedei. The sequence continues at coordinate 540,904,086 of CM062293.1, forward strand.
TGTGCGCAAGAAGCATCCAGACTCGTCACATAGCATGGATGCTCGTACTCACTGAAGTTTCTTACAACACAAAACAGTCGACCTCGACTGTTAACGGGAAGAAAAATGCTCTGCACTCGCGATCTGTTCCCAGGTCTCACCGAGTATCCTGCTTAGAAACTTCAAGGCTAATCCCCTTTCGTGCGCTTCCATGTAAGTAGAAGAAGCCATAACTGTCGCCAGCCCTAGGTGCAGTGTTGAAGGAACGTTCAATGCGTGTTCCGACTCGATATGGTTTCTCACAATGGACACAGTCGACCCCTGTTAACGGGACGGAGAGAGTTCTCCAATCGGTGATCGAACCCCAGATCTAGCCGAGCATCCCGTAGAGAAACTTTTGGCTTCCTCTACATGCACAATTGACCGGACCGACCCAGCACCATCTGACAGCTCACTACTGTTCTGATGACGAGTGCTCCTTGGTGGGTTTTTAAGCTGTGATAAGCTGCGCAAATTGCGACAGCAAGTCCATTACAGAGGCTTGTGGAGCAGCGGCTTATTTTCCGCCACATGTTGCTCCCGGGACGGAGATCTGGCCGCCAATCTCTTCATCGAACATTCCAATGAATCAAGCCTCGAATCACTAGCTACTGGATGGGCCAACTTTCTTTTCCTTCTTCATCTTCTTTCTTTGAAGGTAAAGACTGGAGCATCTAACATATAATCATACAATATAAGGATACATGACGAAGACAAACAAAAATAATTTCGAAATAAATTAAAACAAATTTTTCTTAAAATTTTTTTGAAAACGCCTAAGTTCCCAAAGGGAACCACACAAGCCCAAGGATATCCTGATAGAGCCTAAGTGTGGACAACACCAAAATATTAAAGCTACACTAGCAAAATATTAATAAATGTATCCTAATATAATTGTGATGATATAAAACCTGAATATTACCTGTAAAGTGCATTGTTAAAAGTAAATAACTCAGGACAGAAAAAACGGAAATTAGACAAAAGGCAGACCAAAGACCGAAGTCAGTAAATAATTAACTGATACCTGATGCAAAGCTAGATCTTTATGTGAAGAAAAAACAATGCATCTGGTAGGAGATGCAAGACAAAAACTGACCTAACACCCCTAGGGTGAGGATTTAACAGTGGGGATAAACAGAATAAACATTCTGTATGACATGTTAAACTCCCGAAAAATTTAACAAAAAATTTCAATAAAAAAACAGCCAGAAAGCTTAGGAGTTTAACTGGAGGGTTTATAGAAGGATAGGGAAGGAATACATAATCAACAGTAGGTAAATCATTAGCAAACTAATGATGTCAAGGTGTATATCCCGAAATTGGGTAAAATGAAATAATTTTCATATTATTTAAAAGTTATAGCCCTGAACGTCTCAAACCACCGTTGTTCACTTCCATCATCCATTTACTGCCTTGAATCCACCACATACTTCATTGATTTGTGCCTGGCATCCACCAAAAGAGAGATTTAAAGCACAGATGTCAGTTGAGATGTTTACAGACTTTGGGCCAAACAAAAAATGATATTTGTGCGGATATTCCGGTCTCTTCTTAGTCTCTTCAACATTTCAAAATAAAACCCCTAGGAGCCTTTTGCTACAAACCGACTGTCTAATGACAAAAGTGCCACGAAGGAAGCCATATGGGGCTGGATAAAAAATTCAAAACCTTTATTCACATCTGGAGAGCCTACCTGAACATATGAACACACTTTAGGTGTTTTGATTTAAAACCCCCAGGAGCATTTTGCTGAAAACTGATTCTCTAATGACATAAGTGGTGCTATCGGCACCACATAGGGTCGAATCAAAAACTTTATGCACATCTAGAGACCCTACCTGAACACATGAACACACTTTCAGCATTTCGAATTAAAACCCCCAGGAGCTTTCAGCAGAAACAGATTCTCTGACCACAAAAGTGACTACAGGCACCCTATGGAGCTGAATTAAAAATCCCAAACCTTTATGCACATTTGAACATCCTACTAGAACGTATAATCATACTTCAAAAGTTTTGAATTAAAACCCCTCCAAGCCTTTCACCACAAACTGATTCTCTAACAACAAAAGTGGCGCTACGAGTGTCCCACGAGGTCGAATAAAAAATCTGAAACCTTCATGCACATCTAGAGACCCTACTGGAACATATGAGCACACTTTCAACACTTCGAGTTAAAACCCCCGAGAAGCTTTTAACCAGAAACCAATTCTCTAATTACAAAAGTGACACTACGGGTGGCACATAGGGCCGAATCAAAAATCTGAAACCTTTATGCACATCTGAAGACCCTACCTGAACATATTAACACACTTTCAGCATTTTGAATTAAAACCCCTAGGAGCATTTTGCTGGAAACCAATTCTCTATCGACAAAAGTGGCGCTTCAAGTGCCACTTGGGCTGAATTAAAATTCTGAAACCTTTATCACATCTGGAGAACCTACCGGTACATATGAACACACTTTCAATGTTTCAAATTTTAATGCCGTGGAGCTTTTGCCAGAAAACTGATTCTCTAATGACAAAAGTGGCACTATGGGCACCACTTGGGTCTGAATTAAAAATCCAAAACCTTTACGCACATCTAGACATACCACTGGGAAGTAGGAACAAACTTTCAACATTTCGAATTAAAACCCCTAGGAGTTTTTCGCCACAAACTAATTCTCTAACAACAAAACTGGCACTACGGGTGCCCCACAGGGCTGAATAAAAAATCCAAAACCTTTATGCATATCTAGAAACCACACTGTAACATATTAACACACTTTCAATAAAACCCCTAGGAGTCCTCCATCAGAAACCGAGTTCTCTAATTACATAATTGGTGCTACATGTACCACACGGGGCAGAATCAGAAATCTGAAACCTTTATGTACATCTAGAGACCCTACTGGAACATATGAACACACTTTTAACATTTCGAATTAAAACCCCTTGGAGCCATTTGACACAAACCGATTCTCTAATGACAAAAGTGTGCTATGTGTGCCGCACAGGGCCGAATCAAAAATCAAAACCTTTATGCACGTCTAGAGACCCTACTGGAACATATTAACACACTTTCAAAGTTTTGAATTAAAACCCCTCTGAGCCTTTCACCACAAACCGATTCTCTAACAACAAAAGTGGCACTACGAGTGCCCCATGGGGTCAAATGAAATATCAAAAACCTTCATGCACATCTAGAGAACCTACTGGAACATATGAGCACACTTTCAGCACTGCGAATTAAAACCCTGAGAAGCCTTTAACCAGAAACCAATTCTCTAATGACAAAAGTGGCACTACAGGATGCCACTTAGAGCCGAATCAAAAATCTGAATTTTTTTTTGCATATCTGAAGTCCCTACCTGAACATACATAAAACACACTTTTAACATTTCGAATTAAAACCCCTAGGAGCCTTTTGCCAGAAACTGATTCTCTAACGACAAAATTCACGCTACAGGTGCCATGTGGGCGGAATCAAAAATCCAAAACATTTATGTACATCTAGAGACCCTACTGGAACATATTAACACATTTTCAACATTTTGAATTAAAACCCCTAGAAGCCTTCCACTGTAAACTGATTTTCTAACAATAACAACAAAAATGGCTGAATCAAAATTTCTAAACCTTTATGCACATCGACAGATGCTACCTGAACACCTCAGCATAGTTTAAATGTTTCGAATTACATACTCTTGGTGATATGACATACGGATGGGATGGACAGAGATCACCACAAAATCCCAGCTTTTTTTAAAAAATGCAGGAATAATTAATGAAGCATGGTGGATGTATTGACTTGAGTAAAGTGATTTCACCGATTCAGTTTAACCCTTTACCCAACGAATTGCCCGCATCCACCTGCGCAATATGCAAAATCAGCAGCTGAAAAAATATTATTTTTCGAAAAAAGTCAACAAAACAATATGATGTGACCCCTCTTTGGAACAAGCTCAACGAGCTTGTTCCAAAGAGGGGTCACATGATATGGTTTTGTTGACATTTTTAAAAAAAAATTAAAAAATGATATTTAAAATAATATATTTTGAAATCATCTGCGTTGGGTAAAGGGTTAACAGGTGCTGTAATTAAAGAGTATGACATTTTATATATTCCATACCTTGTGGACACAAGACAAATAAAAATACTAGAATCTCTATTAATCTCCTGTACAATATCTAGTCTCTTCTTGTTACTAGTATTACCGTCAATTCTTCTATATTCATATCTTGTTGTCATTATATATTGCTCAATTATATCTAAAAGCTGTAATAATAAAAAAAATAGAGCTGAAACAAATAGCACATTTTAGGTCAAATAAAACAAGAGGCCCCACGGAGCCTGAAGCGCCCATCTTGAACAGATCACAATATAAACAAAGTCCAAGAATGAATCTACATAGGCTACACTGTCAATCCTTGAGTCCCTCTGGAGTGACTAAAATAATCCGGGCATCATGCCTTTTCTTCAGTTGATCATAATGTAAAATGTAGAGTTCCCCTATGAAGCCCCTGAAGTACTGAATACAAAATTTTTATATCTTCAGCAAAATGGCCAATTCCGGCAACCCATATGGAGCCCAAATATTAACCCAGGCTCTCAATTTGAACACAGTTGAATCTGACCTCCCTAGAGATGTTGTGTACCAAATATGAAAGCATTCTGACTGTTGGATCTGAAGAAGAGAAATTTTAAAGAAATTTCTTCATATTGCACTAAGTTAAAATTTGGGCTACCATAGCGAGCCCAAATATTACCCTATGGATCTGATTTGAACAAACTTGAATCTGCCCACCCCCCACCCCCCCCCCCCCCCCCTCCCCCAAAGATGTTGTATACCAAATATGAGAGCATTCTGACTAGTGGATCTGAAGAAGAGGATTTTTGAAGAAATTCCCTCATATTGTACTAAGTTAAATTTCAGGTTCCATGGAGCCCAAATATTAACCCAGGCTCGCTCTTGAATTGAACAACTGGAATCTGACTCCCCTAGAGATGTTGTATACCAAATATGAAAGCATTCCGACTGGTGGATCTGAAGAAGAAGATTTTTAAAGAAATTTCCTCATATCGCACTGAGTAAAAATTTGTCTACCATAGCGAGCCCAAATATATACCTAGGGATCTGATTTGAACAAACTTGAATCTGACCCCCCTGCCCTAAAGATGTTGCATACCAAATATGAAAGCATTCTGCCTGCTGGATCTGAAGAAGGAGATTTTTAAAAATTATCCCCCATATTGAACAAAGTTAAAATTTGGGCTTACGTAAGAAGCCCAAATATTAACCTAGGGACTTGGTTTGAACAATCTTGAATCTGACCATCATACCAATGATGTATATCAAACATTAAAAGATTCTGACTGGTGGTTCTGAAGAAGAAGATTTTTAAAGAATATTCCCCATATTACCCTATGTTAAAACTTCGGGCTCCTGTAGAGAGCCCAAATATGAACCAATGAGCTTTATTTCAACAAACTTTTATCTGACCCCCCTATGAATGCTGTATACCAAATATCAAAAGATTCTGATGATTGGTTCTGGAGAAAATTTTTTTAAAAATTTTTGCAAATATGCTGACTCAGCATTTTTTCGATGCCCATTACAGAACACCCTAACATAACCGATGGCAATTTTGTTTTACCATTCAATTCTACTGGTCATAAGGATACTTCATACCAAATAACAGCTCTCTGTTACGTGTGGTTTTGGAAATATGGGCGTTTGAAAATATTTCTATTTTTAGCTCCCAGGGTTCCCATGGGGATGTGGGAATTTTTTTTTTTTTGCATGTGTCAAGTACTTATGACCCAATAATACCACATACCAAATTTGGTTCAAACTGGACCATCGGTTCAGAAAATAGAAATTTTGGGCCTGGCCAAAAATCTTACCCCTCCCATTACAAAGCCAAATATTGCTTCACGAACTTCGTTTGAACAAACTTGATTCTACATCTCAAAAGGAAGCTCCATAGCAAATATCAAGTCATTGTACACATTGGTTCATGAGAAGAAGAGTTTTAAAAATATTTTTGGAGCATTTTTCCCCCACTCCTCCCTATGGGGCTGAGCATGTTGAGTTGAACAAAAATGCAATGCCCCTTCGGGACCATCACTCACACAAACTTTCAATTGAATTGGCCCAGTGGCTTTGGAGGAGAAGACCAAAACATGGTGTTGACAGACGACGGATGGAGAGTGATAAGATTAGCTCAGCTTGACTTTGTCAAGATGAGCTAAAAATCTTTGGAACTCCCTGCTACAAACTGCAGTCTTGAGAGGGTTAAATTAAAAACATCCACACAGGAATCAGATAAATGTTTTCCAGCATAGAAAGGGTTCATTCAACATGATATCAGTACAGAAAGAGTCCATCATGAGAGAAAAAAATCTTTGGAAAAAACACACTGAAGTCATGAGAGGGTTAAATTAAAGATATTCAGATAGGAATCAGATCAATTTTTTTCCAAGGAACCAGAAAAAACAGTATTGAAAGGGTTTTTTGTTTGTTCATGGCATCATTAAAAAATCTTTGAAACCCACACTGCAGCCTTGAGAGGGTTAAATTGAAGACATGCATACAGGTATCAGATGTTTTCCAGCATTGAAATGGTTCATCAAACATAAATAAAAATCTTTCTAAAACAAACAAAAGTCCCCCCACAGATTTGACAGATTGTAATAACAAGATTAAATGTTCATAACAGAATCTTTATTAAATTAAGAACACAAAATGTCAATAAAAAATTTCTGTGAATGAAATCCTCCAGGGATAAAACTCCTGTGACTCATCATTTTTTCAATACCCTCTACCAGGCACCCTGATTGAACTGGTTGCAATTTTTTTTTAACAAAACCCTCCTTCTGGTCCTAAGGATGTTTCATACCAAATACCAGTTCTTTGTTCCTTCTGGTTTGGGATATATGGGCATTTTAATTTTTTTCTGTTTTTAGCCCCTGGGGTTGTCGCAGGGCTGTGAAAAAATTTTTTGTAGGCATCAATCAATCACTTAGGACCCACTTAAACTACATGCCAAATTTGGTTGAAGTTTGCCCACCGCTTCTTGAAATAGAAATTTTGGGTGGGGGCCAATAATCTTACCCCTCCCCTCCCATTACAAAGCCAAATATTCCTTCGTAAACTTTGTTTGAACAAACTTGATTCTACACCTCAAAAGGGAGCTCCATAGCAAATATCAAGTCATTGTACACACTGGTTCATGAGAAGAAGATTTTAAAAATATTTTGGAGCATTTTCCCCCACTCCCTCCCTATGGGGCTGAGCATGCCAAGTTGAACAAAAATGCAATGCCCCTCCGGTGCCATCACTCCCATAAACTTTCACTTAAATTGGCCCAGTGGCTTTGGAGGAGAAGACCAAAACATGGTGTTGACGGATGACGGACGGAAAGCGATGAGATTAGCTCAGCCTGACTTTGTCAAGATGAGCTAAAAATACATTTGATTCTCAAGCAATTCATTTTTCAAAGCAATGAGGGAGGGTGGGTGGCATTTATTTTCATTTTTTATGTTTGATAACTTGTAGAAGGCTAAATTATTTTTGGTCGGAAAATTTGTTCACATGTTCATGTAATTTAAGGGAACGTGCCTCTCGCATGAATTGTAAGAAAGTAAATCCATGGGTCTACAGGCTAAATAATTTCACTTCATAGACATTATGAAGCACATGCGGAAAAAGCTCAAATTTGGCCTTTCAGCAGTTAACCCTTTGAACCCTGGTGGTATCTTCCATGTCATTTCCATGGTAGCAATAGGAAGAGTCTATATTTATTATTTGGGGGTAGACCAATTAATATTTTCAATGTGCAGCCTTAGCGCACATTGAAAATATTGATCGGTCCGCACCACACATTTACCTTGCAGTCATCCCCCTTAACAGGTAGAGTGCTGAATTATTTTTGGTCATCAAAATTTGTTCACATATCTTTGCCTTGCTACAATTTATGGGAGAGTGCCAAAAGGCACTCTCCCATAAATTGTAACAAGGCAAATCCTCACAGACTAAATAATTTCACTTCAAAGGTGATATGTAGAACATCCACTGAATATGAAGCCTTTAAGTTGAGGTACCAACACTTCTGAATAAAGCCCAAATATGTGCTTCCAGCACTCTACCAGTTAATGACATTATGACGTAGTTTGTGACCCAGACGGAAAAACGGCCTCTGGAGTCCAAAGAGTTAAAAGTGAAATATGAAATACATCTGTTTTCAATTAAAGTTATGAATGCAATTAGTTTGGAAAATATATACCATCCAGAGACATTTTCCGACAGAGAAGAGCAAACTGGATGTTTACAAAACAAATATAATTAATACACACTGTATTTTAATCATGATTTGTTGAAAACATGTTCAACTGAATATATATCAATTAGAAAAGTTAAAATTTAGTCTCACAGTGTCCTATAAATTTTAGAAGACACTGCAAGCCCAACACTGCAAGCCCATAATAATGTTTGAGGAGGTTCAATTTCAGTGAGGGAGGTGTCTGACAACCAAAACCTTTTTGTTTGGCCTTAGGCTTTGAATATTTGTTCTAAGTATTCAAATTGTATTCAAATATGTGGAAAGGATGAAAGTGTATGTCAAAGGTCATTAGTTTTTTAATCTGTATTATTTACTTATTTAGGTCACATATTTCTGCTAATCATGACTAGATAGAATGTATAGTCTGCTCAATCGTTTATACCAATATTGCCTACTTTACCAGGAAGACAGAGCTTGTTCACCGCAGTAAACAAGCACTGCTTCACTTCCTAGGGTTCCCACGGGGAACTGTGATTATAAATTTCTTGTTGTGAGTTGGACTTGGCTGGGTCAAGACATGAGCACCACTCAGTAGCCATGCTGGCATTTGTTCTGGGAGAGTAGGTGGGGTGGGATAAGAGGGTAAAAAGTTTTTATTACATGCCTATTGTACGAAATTTCCATCAATAGCAACACTAAACCATGCAGAAAATGAAAATTTGTTCTGCACATATGTGCCAAACGGAAATTGTTGACAGACTGTTTTTAAACACAAGCAAAATTACAATTTGCTAGTGATAGCTAAACATAGTAACACATGTTCCCCTTGCAAATTTGGTTGGCGATAAAATGAATTCTTTTTGTTCATAGTTCATCCTCTGAGTTCCAATGTGTCAGTAGGCACATAGAACACATTGGAACTCAGGGGATGAATTGCAGAGTGTCTGTCAGATAAATGCTTTCATATACGTGAAGGCATGTAATAAACACAGAATGACACACACATGTGCAGCCTCTCATTTTATTCTTACACGCTGGCACTCATGACATATCATTCACATGCGTCTGTCATTCTGTTTATGATACTTGTTTCTATTGTCTATCTGTATCCACTCTGGTGTGATTGCATGTGCATGTTTGTAGCCATTCTTGAGTCGATGTATGTATTGTTATTTTACAGTGTGATTCTTGTGAGTCGGACAGGACAGCAGGGTCAAGCCATGAGCAGCATCCAGCAGCCATCTGTTTTGGTGTGGCTGCATGTGTGTGTTTGTAGCTCTTCAGGAGTTAATGATGATGGTGAGTTTGCGGATGTGGTGAGATTTTGCAGTGTGACTCTCATAATAATAATAATAATACTAATAATAATAATTTTATAGCATTAAATCCACACATGGAACACTATGGATGTACAAAATTGCAAAATGCCTTATAGAAAAGGGATGTTTTTATACCCAACTTGCATAACTCAATAGAATCCATAACTTTTTGACGATTTGGAAGAGAATTTCATTGCTTTGGCCTGGCAAATGCAAATGCCCTATTGCCAGCAGGGTTGAACCAGATTAAATTTATATGATGACCGAAGAGACCCTTGTGACTGATCAGCAAATTAGACAGGTGGTGGTGCAGATACTTTGAAATTTTTCAAGATTAGAAAGAAATTGAACTGAATTCTCTGCTGAATCGGTACCTAGTGAAGATAAAAAAAGGACAGGTGTAATGCAGCAGTAGTTTCGAGACCTTTCAAGACTTTTCGTCGGATGACAAGTACTACATAATTTTGGATATGCTGTGGCTTTTCAAGAGTGAAGTGTTTAGAACCTGATCAAGAAAGAGTTACAAAGGTCATGGAGATTAGTAACAAAGCCTTGAACAAGCTGCACTGATGTGTGGGGATAGGGTGGCACAAAAGGTTGGCCCCAAGCAGCAATCTATGCTTGTCCACCACATTGAACTTGTTCCAATGAGGGTCATAAACATTGTTTTTGAGGTAAAAAACATTAATGTTTAGTTAGGCTGAAAAAATTAAAAATCAGTTTCTCAGACCCTCCCACATTGTTGTTTTGGCTGCTGCATTCTCTTTTTTTATAACCAATGCAAACTTAAAAAAATAAAAATTAAATGGTTTATGTCTGATATTTTACCCAAGTTAATAAAATTGATAAATTTGTCTCTTGAGTGCAACTTGGCTTTGCAATGCTTTAGCATTGTAAAGCCTCCTTGCACTCAAGGGACGAAATACACCACCACTCATGCTATTCTGTAAATTATGAGGCATAAAACATAAAACAAACCAAGAACATGAACTTCTGATGGCAAAGAAATAATTACTAAAATAGAAACTAAAATAAAAAAATCCCCGCCAAAATGCATTTTACAAACAGAGAAACAGATTTACTTTGCGGGACCATATCTATGAATCTTTTTGCAAGCATTATTTTCTGTTCACGTTACGTAAAGAACATTATTACATGCCCATGCAGTCTCTCTTATGCAATACGGCGTGCAATACGGCTGTGCAATACGGAATTCCGTATTGCACACCAACCTGTTCCAACCGGGACTTTTTTTATGCAATGCGACTGCATAAAGTGCATGGTGTTTACCACCGTTGATAGAAAAGAAAATTAGGTCAGTAGGTGCTTGGGTCATGTAATAAATACAAAACCACATGTATGTTTCAATGAGTTGTTTTGTATTCAATTCGTCAGATGTGCGTAGAAAGAAAACGTCTCGACCTTCGGTCTCGACATTTTCTTCCTACGCACATCTGACTCATTGAATACAAAACAACTCATTGAAACATACATGTAGTTTTGTCTATGTCTCTATTAACGATTATAAATAATGCCTATAGGCCTACCATCTATCACCAGGCTTCAAAATGGGCTTGAAGATAAAACTAAATGACCTACCCTTGTAGAATATGAAAACAGAAGAACAGTACTATGTTTTTCATGGAATACTGAGAGTGAAGATAAAACTAAATGACCTACCCTTGTAGAATATGAAAACAGAAGAACAGTACTATGTTTTTCATAAAATACTGAGAGTAAACCTTGAAGAACCTGAAATGAGAAAATTTTTATCCTTGAGTGTTGGCGGCGTGAGAAAGGAAAATCTCATCTGAGGGGAAAATTATTTGACAGAGACTTAAGGATTTTCATACATTTTCCCAAGGGTCAGATTTCCCCATCTCAACCCATACCACGTGAGGAAGATTTTTCTCCCAACATAAACCCACATGATGTCAATGATATCAGAATACTGTTTGTGTGACAAACATTTAGTGTTCTACACATTGATCAGAGAGAAAACTGAATTGCAAATTTGGAAAGAACATTGGAAAGTTACATGTATTATCGAGCCAAGCAAAGCGTCGAGATTCAATTTTATGTCAAATCTCAAGTTGCGATTCGATTCAAAATCAGCTGCCTGATTCGTTTCTTTTTGAATCTTCTCACAGGATTATAACAGTGGCGGCAGAACGATTTTCAAAGGGGGGGGGGGTCGATCGTGCGATGTATGGTCGTCGGAATGAAAAATTTAAATTCCAGGGTTCCAAAACCCCCATTTCTATACATCTGAGTGGATATTTTGGGATTTTTCAGATGTATTTGAAAGATTTAACACTTTGAGAGCCATTAAAAACGTCGGTAAAGCATACAGGTGAGGTCTATTTATCAGCTTTAGTCATAACGACCAAATCTGACAAATAGACCTCACCTGTATCCTTTACCAGGCATTTACAGCAATTATACTGTCTGTGGATTATTTTGTCATCAGAGGGTGGATTTGGTACTTGTATGTCTGTAAGATTATGATCTACTTCAGTTAACCGATTTTTTAACAGATTGCATACATTTTAGCATTTGCTGCCATACTGCAAAATATGATCCATCGAAACTGAACCAGTACAAGAGAAACATAGCTGGTGAAAATAAGGGGGAGGCTCTGGATCCGCCCCTTGTTTCACCAGTCATTGACTGTGTTAAAATATATGCACACAAAAAATTATGGCCCGGCAAAAAAATCTAAATTTTATAGTAAATTTCCTTTCTTATTATACCTACCACAATTGTTTACTACAGGCTTGCACTACAGTGGAAGTCCCTAACTCGGATAAAATACTCTCTATTTTTGTCTTTCCCAAGCAAGTTGGGAAAGAAAAGTGGTGCAAAAGCACCAATAAAAATAAGCCAAAACTGGGTCGAGTGCAACCGGCGCAGACCCAGTACGGGACGCTCTCTCCCAAGTACAACTCCACGACTTCCGTTGCCAGTGCGCATATACCGTCTCTAAAGACTCATTCTTTTTGAATCCGTAAACGTTAGAGTTATGTGATCAGCGGGGAGGAAAGATTCTTTACCCGTAAAGAAGACGGGAGGGCCTCCATGTAAACAATTGTGGTAGGTATAATAAGAAAGGAAATTTACTATAAAATTTAGATTTCTTATCAACCTACTCACAATTGTTTACTACAGGCTGAATAGACAAAAGGCTGGAGGGAATCGCATAACCAACCCCCACATAACCCTAGTGCACTGGAACCGTGAAGCAGAAGGAAGAGGTCCCGAGGCTTATCAACCATAATGTCGCAATCATTGGTAAAGGACAATGAAAAGAGACATATGAGCCTGTGTGACACACAGACAGAAAAAAGGGCAGTAACAGCACAAGGCTGAAACTGACCTTCAAGAAGCCTAATGGCTATGGCAGACAACAGCCTGAGCAGAAGAAAGAGGACCCAAGGCAAAAAGGTCCTCCGACTGCTCCTGCAACTGGCGTAAATAAAAGGTGGAGAAAGCAGAAGCATTTCTCCAGTAGGCTGCCTGCATAACATCCGACAACTTGACGGAGTTAGAATAAGCCCAAGAGGTAGGCAGTGCCCGCACCTCGTGGGCAGAAATACGATTGGTAATACAATCGCCAGCTGCTAAACGACTATAAGCCGTACAAATAGCAAGACAAATCCATCGAGAAATGGATTGAGGAGAGATCTTCTGTCGACCCGGAATGAGAGACAGAAAAAAACGTTTTCTGGCCTTCCGTATGAAGCGTGTCCGATCAAGATAAATGCGAATAGCACGGACCGGACAGAGCAAAGGGCGAGTACCCTCAACAGAGGGAAGAGCCCTGATACAGATAGGAGGGGGAGTAGTATCTGGTAACTGATTCTTAGCCAAAAAGGAGCAATCAGTGGTAAAAGTAACACTGTTGGGAGAACTCCTAAAAAAGGCCGGGTCAACCAAGAGGGCGTGAAGCTCACTAACCCGTCTGGCCGAAGCAAAAGCCATCAGAAAAGCCGTCTTGTATGTGAGAAATTGCATATCCACCTGGGATAAAGGTTCGAACGGCGCCCCCCCCCCCCCCCCCCCCCCCAAGCAAAGCAGCACCCACGAAAGATTCCATCGTGGAGTAAGCTGCAAAGTCCGAGGCCTTTTCAAAGAAAAGTGCCGAACAAGCTTGGAGAGGTAAGGATTAGTGCCGATACGACGCTTCCCCACATAAGAAAAAGTCTCTGAAAGCATAGACCTGTAACCCTTGATGGTAACAGGCTGGAGACCCCGAGAATCAAACAGATATACCAGAAACTCCGCAATCTGTGAAATCGAAGGATTGGCATAATCAACAGAGTGATCAGCACACCATCGACAGAAGACCTTCCATTTAGCTGCATAAGCTAAACCAGTGGAGTGCCTCCTTGAAGAAGAAATGCACTCCACTGCTCGTCTCGACAAACCTCTACGGAGGAGACAGGACCTGACAAAAGATATGCGTGAAGGCACAATGAAGTCGGGTCGACGTGAAACCTCCTCGGGCGACCTTGACAAAGAAGGTCGCGACGTAGCGGGAGACGTGCTGGAACCGCCGCCATCAGCGAGCGGAGCTGATTGATCCACACCCGCTGAGGCGACAGGGGAGCGATCAGAATGATTCGACAACTGCAGGTTCGAATTTTGGCGAGAACCTGAGGAAGAATCGGAACCGGCGGGAAGGCGTAGCCGACTAGACTGTTCCAATCGAGTGACAGAGCGTCCACGGCAAAAGCCAGAGGATCTGGACACGGGGACACGAAAGTGTCCACCTGATGGTTCCAACGAGTTGCAAAGAGATCGATGTGGGGACGTCCCTAGAGATCGCAAAGCGACTGGAACACTGCCCTGTGAAGCATCCACTCGGTGGAAATAACCCTGCCCTGTCGGGACAGGGAGTCGGCTAGGACGTTCAGACGACCGGGAATGTGACGAACAACCACTCCGGCGTGAACCTCCTGAGCGAGCAGTAAAAGATCCCGAGCTAACTCGTACATCGGAAGCGAGTGCGTGCCGCCCTGGTTCCGAATGTAAGCAACCACTGTCGAATTGTCGGATAGTAGAAGGACCTGGCGATTCGACAGGTGAGGGATCCACTGCCTGAAACTCAGAAGAAGAGCAAGAAGCTCCTTCTGGTTGATGTGTAGAGCTGCTTGATCCTGGTCCCACATCCCGTGTAGGGAAAGACCGAGAGGATCCAACGTCGCACCCCATCCGAGATCGCTGGCATCTGCCGTCAGAACGCGATCGGACGTGGGTAAGTCCAGCGGAACACCCTGCGTAATCCACTGAACATCTGTCCAGGGAAGAAGGTGAGGATACAGAGAGTCCGGAAACGGAAGCACCTGATCCAGAGAATCTACATTCGGTCTCCAACGACTGAGCAGAAAGTGTTGGAGAGGTCTGACACGCAGCCGACCTAGAGGAATGAGATCCGTCACCGAACCGCAGAGACCGATCAGCCGGAGAAAACTCCGAGCGGTCGCGGACCTGGACTGGGACAGAGTCAGAGCAAAAGCTGAGAGAATCACAGCCTTGGCCTGGGGAACAGCCACCAAATTGAATTTGGTTTGGAAAGACATCCCCAGATGACAAAACGACTGAGAAGGGACCAGGTCCGACTTCTCCTCGTTGACTCTGAATCCTAGCGACGTGAGCAAGCTCAACAGAGTGGCGACATCCGATTCCAGTAAGGCAGCATTGGAATGCCTCTGGAGGATATCGTCCAGATATGCCGAAGTAGTCACCCTGGACTGTGTGCGATGGAACGCTATCACATGCGACATCAGTCTGGTGAACGCCCAAGGAGCCAGGTTGAGGCCGAAAGGCATGGCCTTGAACTGGTAAACTCGCCCCAGAAAAGCGAACCTGAGATACTTCCGTGACGCCCGATGCATCGAAACGTGGAAGTAAGCGTCTCGCAGGTCGATGCTGGCTGCGAAATCTCCCTGGTGAATTGATTGGCGGACTGACCTGAAAGTCTCCATGCTGAACTTGGGAGCAATGATAGACTGGTTCAGGATGCTCAGATCGATAACCGGTCGGAGTCGGCCGTCCTTCTTCGGCACCAAGAACAGGCGGGAATAGAAACCCACTGACTGAACGTTCTTGACGACCTCGATCGCCCCCTTTGCCAGGAGATTGGCAATCTCCGTGGACAAAAGTTCCCGACGTAAAAAGTCTGAAGGAACTGTGGTTGGAAGAGGCACCCTTGACAGAGTGGGGTGCCGTCGGAAGGATATGTGCAGCCCGGACCGAACAACATCTAACACCCATGGATTGGATGTGATGGTGGTCCAATGGTCTGCGAACTCTGCTATCCTTCCTCCAACCTGGGACGAGTCGAGGTGAGGACCTTCATTTCGAGCCCCGACGAGGCCCGCGAGAGGAGAAACCACCTCCTCTGCTAAATGAAGAATCCTGAGACTTCCCTCGATTCTGCCGACCCCTACCTTTACCCCGTGAGTAAGAAGTAGAGGCGGCGGCAGAAGGACCAGCCTTTTGCTTCACAGAGGAAGCAGAAGGGTACTTGTTAGGCTTAGAACGGCCCTTGCCTCCCCGAGAAGGCTGATCAAGCTGACGAAACAGCAGCTGATCTTTGGAATGACGTAGGACGTCATCCCGGACCGTCGACACGGAACCATGGAAAAGTTGCGGACCTGCCAAAGAAGCAGATCGAAGAGTAGCACGCTGCTCCTCGGGAAGGGGTCGTCCTGTGTCCAGCACAGCGTCCCTTCGAACTAATTCCAAATTGGCCGTGTTACAGGCATGGGTGTGAGTAAGGTGCATAAGCGCCTTGGACAGCACACGCAAAGGAGCCTGTACCTCGTCAAACTTATCTGGAGGCAGATAAGCAGCCAAAGCTGAGACGACGTGATCTGAGAGAGAAAGCATGCCAAGCATCTCTCTAGATAAGCCCAACGTGGACTCCAGAGTCGTCATTGGAATGACGGCAGACTTGGGCTTGGAAAGCCCGAGGGAAGTGGAGTCCTGATCCAGAACCGTCAAAGTCTGGCAGACTGACGGATTGGCGGAATCGTAGGAACGATAACGCACAGGAGGCAAAAAGGTGTCAACCCTGGTGAAGAACGAAGTCTTCAAAGCCTTGGAATTCAGCTTGGCATCCAATGCTGAAAAAGCCTCAACCACCTGTACCGACTGGCATGGTCGAAGGCGCCCAGAAGCAGGTTGCTCCATAGGCTGTTGGCGCGCGACCGATGATCGCGGCCAGGCTGACACTGTCGGCTGGTTAGCAGGTTTGAGCTCAGGCAGAAACCCAAACACAAAGTCAAGAGCCGCCCCCAAGTCCGAAGACTGCTGGCCCTCGACCTCAAGCATGTCGGACTCCTCCCCAGAGTCGGAAGACACATAGCCCATCGTGGGCAAACCAGCCGACGCCTCCCATGGTGTCGGGACACCAGAGGAATCGGAAACCGGCCTGTTTCCAATCCCGGGAGGCGGCGCCATAGGAGGCGCCTGGAAACCACCCATAGCCTCGCTGGAAGCAACAGGAAGGCTCTTTGAGAGAACCTGAGTGAGTAAGGAGAGGGCCTCCCTAAGCTCACTGCCTGTACCGACCGGTTCGACAGGGGAGCGAACCGGCAAAGTGGCTTCACTTCTGACCCTCTTAACCAGCGAAGGGTCACGATCCTCCAAAACACCCGACGCGGGACGACGGGCGGCAGCCGAAACATCTGAAGGCAGACGTGTATAGGGGTACGATGCACCCCGAGGATCAATATTGCGAGAACTCATGAGAGTCACCGCGGACCTCTGCGGGGCAGAAGGTCCAGGCTGCACAAAAGGCGTTGGTCCCCCAAAACTGGTCGTGTGACCAGAGTGAGTGGACGGAAACGCCAAGGAGTTCATAGTGTTTCCACTACAAACATCCGAATCCAAAGACACAACTGTGGTACTCGACGGCGACGAGACCACAGCGATGGGCTCGGCCGGCAGCCCCTTCCGACTTCGCCGAGTTGAAGTCAGGGAAGGCTGGGGCCGATATCCCACGTCTACAGTATCGGACAGTTCTGCAGTCCCCTGCAGCGAAAAGCCGAGGCCGGCTGAAACAGACAACGAAGCAGACGGACCAGCAGCAGTAGTAGATACGTCGAGAGTCGTTGAGGCTGGTGAAATAGTGGAGAGAGCACACCGGCTCGGCTCCGAAGGAGGAGTCACAACCCTACTGACAGCCTCAGATGTCGACTGGAGGGGGACCGTAGTCCCGGAACCAGGCATCTCTACACCAGAACACTCAACGGCTCCCGCAGTATCCACCACAGGAAAAGACTGCACATCCCCCACGGAGGAGGAATAACTCTCACCAGACAAAGTCGGCTCGGGAGGCCCCGAACGACCACGTTCTCCTTTCCCACGGGAGCGGGAGGCACGGCCACGAGAACGAACGACACGATTTACTGACGCCCAAAAGGTGGAAGACCATGTTCCACAGACACCACACGGCCGCTCGGCCGAACACCCATTACAGGAGGAACACGACGAATGTACATCGTCCACATGCTTAGGCAGCAGACACTGCCCACAAGGAATTGTCCTAGGCATGAAAGAGGTGAGAGGAGCAGAGAAGGTGAGATCAGAAAGTTAAAAAATTTATAGTAATTTATATATTTTTTATACTTACCAATGACCCAGACTTAGCTGGTGCTAACTCCACAAAAAACCAGGGCCAAACACAAATTTTGCCCCCCAATCCCCAAAATTTGCATCCAAAACAAAAAGAAATCATGTCCTAAAGGACCTCCATAGTACGACTCTACTGCGCATGCGCAGTGACGCAGTCGTCCCGAAATTGGCGCCAAATATCATTCTTACTGGCAGTGCCTGGTCAGCGCTATGTACTCAGCGGGGAGGCAAGAGTTCCCAACTCAGGGAGGGCCATCCCCGTCTGGGTCATTGGTAAGTATAAAAAATATATAAATTACTATAAATTTTTTAACATTTTTATACTGTACCAATGACCCAGACTTAGCTGAATAGTAAACAGGCTGGAGGGCCTAGGACATAGAGGAAAATCCAATAAGCTCAATTATAAAATAAAGAGGTAACCCCTTAAGGAGAAAAGGAGTATTAGGCTTTACATGTATCTTTCTTATTTAATATTTAAATTAGAAAGATACACTACCCTTAATAATTGAGCACAATAACATTCATGTTCTCTATTAACATCCAGTATAACCTTTATACTAATTATTTTTAAAGCAAGCCAATAAATAAAGTAGTCCAGAGAATTGAGACTCTTTATAATCATTTAAAAGTGTCCGAGTATTGTATATTAAAGCCCGTTTGACACTTGACATATACAAAAATGAAATTAAACATTAATATTACACTTTAAAACCATCCCGGAAGCGACTCAGAAATACTGTCTTGGAGGAGGCATTCCCTTGCTTTTCACTATAAAGCAGGTGACCTAAGGGAACACCCGCCCCCCCCCCCCCCCCCCCTTCCCCTTGCCCTGGGTCAAATAGCCCAGAGCGAAGAGGGCAGCCGGACGGAGTCACTGCCGGAACAGAAAGCCTGCATAACTATAGTTGCAACTGTTTAGTGGACGACATTCTGAGCAACAGATAACGGACCTAAACAATGCAGGTCTCCAGAAATGGACTCAATATTTCTGAGATAAAAATTAGTAAATGTGGATGGCTGAGACCAATAAGCAGCCTTCATTAAATCTGTAATAGCAACACTATTAGCATAAGCCCAGGAAGTAGAAAGAGCTCTTACTTCATGAGCAGAAATCTTAAGCACAGACTGCTGAGAAGAAGATAAATCTTCATACGCAGTACGGATAGTTAACTGAATCCATCTAGCAATAGAATGGACTGAAATGTCCTTTCTATTAGGCATCAAAGACAGAAAGAAACGTTTCCGTCCCTTTCTGATGAACTGAGATCTCTGTTTATAGATACGTAGTGCTCTAACAGGACAGAGTAAAGGCCTACGCCCGTCTGAAGACGGAAGAGCCTTAATAACAATAGGTTCCGGATATTTATTAGGAGCCTGATTCTTAGCTAAAAAACCCACATTAGTAGTGAAGGTGATAGTGTTCCCAACACTACGATAATGAGAATCATCCACCGATAGTGCATGAAGCTCACTGACTCTTCTGGCAGAAGAGAAAGCTAAGAGAAAAGCTGTCTTATAAGATAAGAATTTGAAATCTACTGTCCCAAGAGGTTCAAATGGCTTTTCCTTCAATTTAAGGAGAACCCAAGCTAAATTCCACTTAGGAATTAATCTAAGAGTTCTGGGTCTATTTATCGAAAAGTTTCTAACCAATTTCGATAAAGAGACATTAGATCCAATTTGTAAACTATCATGATGTGCATAGGTATCAGATAACATAGATCTATAACCCTTTATAGTAACAGGTTGCAGTTTGATTTCGTCAAACAAGTATACTAGAAAGTTAGCAATGTCTGGTATAGAGGGATCAAATATATCAACAGAATGATCCCTACACCAACGACGGAAAACCTTCCACTTAGCCGCATAGTTTAGCGAAGAGGAGGTCCTCCTACAGTTAGAAATCGCGTCCACTGCTCGTCCTGTAAAGTGCTTGCCATGCAAGAAGGACCGCACAACGGAAAAACGTGAAGGTTGAGACCTTGCGGGTTGTGATGTAGTTGGCGCGATTTCCCCTGCCAAAGAAGATCCTCTCGTGGAGGGAGCTTCCGCGGTAGGTCCCACAACAGACACCTGAGTAGATTTATCCACGGTCTCTGTGGCGACAGAGATGCTACCAATAGAATCTTGCATTGAGATTGTTTTATCTTTAGCAATACTTGTTGAATTAACGGCGCTGGAGGATACGCATATCCTATCATTCCGTCCCAAGGGATCGATAGAGCGTCTACTGCAAATGCTCTTGGATCCGGACTCGGGGACACATACGTCTGCAACTGATTGTTGAGATGTGTCGCAAATAAGTCTATCATTGGCCGTTCCCATTGGTAGCAAATCTGATTGAATACTTGTTTGTTGAGAGTCCACTCCGACGGCAACAAGCGACCCTTTCGTGAAAGGGAGTCTGCTAGCACATTCAGACGACCCGGTATGTGACGGACCGAAAGAAGAACGTGATGTTCTAACGCAAACAGAAGGATTCTTTCCGTTAGATTGAACAACGGAACTGAATGAGTGCCTCCCTGATTCCGTATATACGCCACTACTGCCGTATTGTCGGATAGGATTTGGACATGAGCATCGTGAATAATGTCCATCCAGTGACGTAACGCAAGCCAAATTGACATCATTTCCTTGATGTTTATGTGCTTGCACAGGAATTGCGGATCCCAAAGACCCTGGCATCTCGAATCCGTTGGGATTAATGATGCACCCCAACCTGTTTGACTGGCATCCGTCATAATGGTAAAACTCGGATCCGGCAACTGCAGCGGAACTCCTTGAGTTAACCACTGAATGTTTGCCCAAGTCTGAATCTCTTGTTTCACTTGATCTGACAAGAGAACGTCTACATCGAGCGAATGAATTTTCACACTCCAATTCTGAGTCAGGAAAATTTGAAGAGGCCGTGTGCGTAGCCGTCCCATCGGAATGAGATCCGCGGCGGCTCCGCACAGACCTATCAGTCTCATAAATTCTCTCGCAGTGACTTTGTCTGTATTCAGACAATAGCGAGCGTAACCACTGACTAATTTCGCTCTGGTTAACGGCAGACGAACGAGATTGTTGTGCGTCTCGAAGCTCATTCCCAGATGAGTGAATGACTTGGACGGCACCAGATCCGACTTCTCCTCGTTTACTATGAAACCGAGACGTCGGAGCAATAGAAGAAGATTCTGAACATCGTTCTGAAGCGTTAACTCGTTGCCGTACCTCTGAAGAATGTCGTCCAGGTAGGCCGACGTTACCGCAGACGAATGAGCTCGGAAGTAGATCATTACCGAGTTCATTACCCGAGTGAAAGCCCAGGGTGCTAGATTCAATCCGAAGCACATGGCCCGGAACTGATACACCACTCCTAGGACTGCGAAGCGTAGATACTTTCGGAATGTCGGATGTACCATGACGTGAAAGTACGCATCTTTGAGATCTATGCTCGTTGCATAATCGTTCACCCAAATACTCGCTCTGACCGATCGAATCGTCTCCATATAAAACTTCGGAGCGACGATCAGCTTGTTTATCCAGCTCAAATCTATGACTGGACGGAACGAGCCATCTGGTTTCGGAACCAGAAACAGATGGCTGTAGAATCCCAGCGATTCCTGGTTTTCTACGACCTCTACCGCGTTCTTCATTAAAAGAGACTGCACCTCTGATAGCAGAGCGTCTCTTTTCTGAGGGTTTGACGGAAGATGAGTCCACTTTGGACTTCGAGTTAATGGAGGCTTTCGTTTGAAGGATATCTTTAGACCTTCCGAAGTCACTCCTCTCACCCACGGGTCGTCCGTAATCGACGCCCACTCTTGAGAAAAACTCGACAACCTTCCGCCAACCGGAACGCGATAGAGGTTTGAGCCATCACCTCCTGGATCTGCGAGGCCTGCGGTAGGAGAAACCACGTCTTCCACGACCCGCACCTCGCCTCGTCGACCTCGGGGCGTCCGACCGATTGTCCCGGCCTGAAGGACGTCCCGAACGAGAGTCGCTATCCTGACGGTCTCTCGAATAAGAGCTAGAGGACGCACCGGAACCTCTATAGGAACCTCTCTTGGGCGGATAAGACCCAGAAGTGCCCACCTTATTCGTGTCTGCTGTATCCGACCTTTTAGGAGCGGATCTAAACAACAGAGAATCACTAGCTTTCTTTTTAATATTATCATAAATAGCGGAAAGCTTGCCGTCAAAGAGAAGATCTCCTGAGACCGAAGCGACTCTAAGAGAGTTCTTCACCTTAGAATCCACTAGTGTGGATGTAGACAGGGCTGCGTCACGTCTAACCAACTCCAGATTTGCCACTGAAAGGGCGGAGTTACACGTGGAATAAGCTACTGCCCTTGAAAGAAGTCTTAAGGAGGATTGTATATCCTGAAACTCTTCCCCTCGAAGACGCAGTGATAACGCCTTCGTAAGGTGATCTGCGTAAGATAAGGCATCTAAATTGGCTCTGTTAGACGCAATAGCTGTTTCCAACACTGCGGTTGGAATAGAAGCTGACGACGGTAATGATAGCTCTAAGTCTTCCGCCTCGTCGTCCATACGCAGAGGAACTCTCGGTATACCCTGACCTGCCGTGTCGAATTTATTCCTTGCATTAATGAAAGGCAGGTTGAGAGTATTTGCGGACAAGAAGCCTGCTTTCCCCGTCCTGGAAGCAAGTTTAAAAATAGCGTCGTTCAATAATTCAAATGTTCTTGCAACATTATTGGACTGCGACGGAAACTCGGGAGTGATGTCCCTGAACCGCTCGAAAAAATCAGAGTCCAATGACGCTATAATTCTCCTGTCCGGAAGCGCAGCAGTCTGGCCCGACGGAACAACTTGAGGAAGAAAGTGCCGGATGAAGTCCACGGCAGCTTTGTGTTGTTCCGAAAGGGATAGCTCCAATTCATCCGTATCCCTTTCACCATCCGGTCGGACCTCCCGATGTTCCCGGTCGTCCGCCCCCGATGCTTCGGCGGAGCGTACCGACCCAGCGCCGTCGGATAATTCTCGATCCGACACCGTCTCTGTCGGCTGCTGGGATGCTGCGATAAGCTGTGCTATCTGCACTAGAATGTCCGACGTCGAGACCTGCGGAGGAGCGGTCTTTCGCTGCTTTGCCGAGGGCAGCTCCGCATCAGATGGCTCCCGCATACTTTTCCTATGCGAACGTCCGGAGTCCATCGGTCTCGAATCCCTGGCTGCCGGATGGTGTGACCTGGTCGCCGAAGAATCCTTCATCGGCGAAGCTGGCAAAATATCGGAGGTCACGCAGCCAAGGTGCGGTCGTGTGCGCCGGCGAGAAGAGGAAGCCTTAACAGTCTCTGCGGACTGCTTATACAACGGAGCGTCCCGAGCGACGGACGTATGCTCCGCTAAAGACACATTTTGTACCACAACATCTGGTCCCAGATGTTGTTGTACGAGAGAGGGGCCTCTCTCGCTCGCGGCCCGGCTGGACCTGGACGAGCTAGGAACCGGACTAAAAGGCTTCCTCCGTTCTCGTTCACTATCCGCCGTCACTGGGTGTGCATCTATTATTTTTATAGTGCTCGCATCACCCAAAATTTCCTCTTGGACCGCATCGGACGAACCCGGCTGCCGAACCATTCGGTGAATGGACGCTACACCGGGCGAGCTAGCGGACGACATTTGTCTAATCTCCATGAGCACTTTTGCCGCTAGCTCTGTATTTATTTGTGACGACGGACGCACACTTGAAGAAGATAACATGGAAACATCACCCTGTTCTGGTTCCTCTGAAATAGAAACTGAGAGAGTAGAGTGACCTTGTGGAGAAAGAGCCGGCATTGCTCTTTCTCCAGAAACAACATATCGTGACACACGTTTCCAATGTTTCTCATCCCAATGTTCACATACAGGACAGGGATTAATGCGAGAACACTGACTACAATTAATGCAATAATCATGAAAGTCAGAGGAAGATTTCTTCCTATTACAATTTGAACAAGTTCCCTTCATTGTGAAAGAACAACAATAAGTCCTAGTTACTCGCAAAAACCCCTGACACAAAGATACATAATAACATGATCCATTAATAAATGAAAAAACAATTGCAAAACAAAATAATTTTGAAAAAATATTTTTTCAGAGAAGCCCAAGTTGCTGAAAAGTAACGTTGAGCCCCGATGGATCCGATGGCAAAGTGTGGTCAAAAATTTTAAAATTATATAAAATAATTAATGAGACACTTTCGGATAATATAAATGTATCTTATAATGAGATAAACTACCTCAAAGGCAAACAGCCCCCCTCAAAAAAGGCTGTTGCCAATGAAAACAAACAGTGTAAACACAGAAGAAAACATGACTCCAGGCACTGAAAAAACTGGCCCGGAATCAGTCATCAATTACACTCTATCTGATGCAAAACAGAGACTCCCAGGGGAGAATCTGCAGAACATCAGATGGAAGATGCAGAACACAAACGTTATACACCCATGGGTGAAAACGTAACTATGGGGAAAATAACAGAAAACATTCTGTAACCAAGCAACTCTCCCAGGGAATTTTTAGAAATGAAACTTCTCAAAAATATGCCAAAAGCATGGGAGAATTGCAAGGGGGGACTTTAGAAGGTTAGGGGAGAGGAAACACTGAATAAGCAGTGCAACAATTAGCAAGAATGACAACAAGAGGCGTTTGCCTCGAAAGTTAAAAAATTTATAGTAATTTATATATTTTTTATACTTACCAATGACCCAGACATAGCTGGTGCTAACTCTTAAAATATAGGGCCAAACACAAATTTTGCCCCCCAATCCCCAAAATTTGCATCTAAAACTAAAGAAAACATGTCCTGAAAGGCCCTCCACACCTCGCCCCCACTGCGCATGCGCAGTGTCAAGGACGTTCCGAAATTGGCGCCATTTATCATTCTAATAACCAGTGCCTGGTAAGCGCTATGTACTCAGCGGGGAGGCAAGAGTTCCCAACTCCTGGGAGGGCCATCCCCGTCTGGGTCATTGGTAAGTATAAAAAATATATAAATTACTATAAATTTTTTAACATTTTTATACTGTACCAATGACCCAGACATAGCTGAATAGTAAAAAGGCTGGAGGGCCAAGGACATAGAGCAAAATGGAATACGCTCAATAAAATAAAATAGAGTCATCCCCTGTAGGGAAAAGAAGTAATAGGCCTTACATGTATCTTTCTTATTTATGATAAATTAGAAAGATACAACACCTTCCAAAAATTGAGCTTCATACATCCATGTACTCTATTAATATCCAATAATCCTTATACTAATAATTTTTAAAGTAAGCCAATAATAAAGTAAGTCTAGAGAATAGAGACTCTTATACTCTTAAAAGTGTGTGAGAATTGCATAATCATGTCCGTTGACAAATGCAATATTCAAAAGCTATACTTTAAAAACTAAGACTTGAATGAATTTTATAAACTTAAACTTCTCACTAAACAACCATCCCAATAACAGCTCAGAATTACTAACTCCGGAGGAGGTATCCCCTTGTTTTCATAGTAAAAACAGGTGACCCAAGGGAACACCCTCCCCCCCCCCCTTTTTTTCTTGCCCTGGGTCAAATAGCCCAGAGCGAAGAGGGCAGCCGAACGGAGATACTGCCGAAACAGACAGCCTACCTAGCTATAGTAGCAACTGTTAAGTGAATGACATTCTGAGCAGTAGATAATAGACCTAACAATAGAGGCCTCCAGAAATGGACTCGATATTTCTGAGATAAAATTCATGAATGGATGGCTGAGCGCAATGAGCAGCCTTCAAAAATCTATAATAGCAACACTATTAATGTAAGCCCAAGAAGTAGAAGAACTCTTACTTCATGAGCCGAAATCTTAAGCACAACTGCTAAGCCAATGATATACCATAAGCAGTACGCTAGTTAATAGAATCCATTAACAAAAAAAAAATGGAGCGTAACGTCCTTCTACTAGACATCAAAGACAGAAGAAGCTTACGCCCTTGTAATAAACAGATATCTGTTTATAAATACATAAACTGTACCCGGAAAGAGTAAAGGCCTATGCCCATACGAAGACGGAAGGACCTTAAAATAATAGGTTCCGGATAATAGGAGCCTAACTCTTATGCAACAATCCAACCTAAATAGTAACGGAAGTATTGATTCCGAAACTATGAAAGTGAAAATCATCCATCGATAGTGCATGAAACTCACTGACTCTACAGTAAAAGAGAAACCAACAGAATTACTGTCTAAAAGGTCAGAATTTGAAAACTACTGTTTCCAGAGGCTCAAATGATTACTTAGCTAAATAAGAACCGAAGTTAAAATCCGTATAGGAATTTAATCTAAAGATTCTAAGTCTATTTATCAAAAAGTTACTAACTGACTTAGATAAAGAGACAAAAGACTCAATTGTAAACTATCGTAGAGTGCATAGGTATGAGGTAACATAAACCTATAACCTAAATAACAACAGGCTGCAGTAGATCTTGTGAAACAAGTAAACTAAAAACTAGCAATGCGTAGTATGGAGGGATCAACCATATGAACATAATGATCCCTACACCACGACGGAAGAGCCTCCACTTTAGTCGCATAGAATAGCGAAGAAGAGGATCTCCTATAGTAAGAAATCGCGTCCAAAGCTCGTCCAGTACAGTGCTTACAATGCAATACGGACCACACAACGGAATACATGAAGGTTGCGACCTTGCTGGTTGTGATAAAGATGACACGATTTACCCAGTGAAAAAAGATCCTCACATAGAGGAAGATTTCACGTTAAGATCCACAGTAGACAAGAGAGTAAATTACTCATGATCTCTGTGAAGATAGAGATGCTATCAACAGAAATGTATTGTGGTTGTTTATCTTAGCAATACCTGCTAAAACAACAGCGCCGCAGGATACGCGTATCCTATCATTCCGTCCTATAGATCAATAGAGCGTTAACAGTATTAGCTCAGAGATCTGGACAAGCCAACACATACGTCTGCAATTTATTAGCAAGCTGTGTCATAAATAAAACATCATTGGGCGCTCCCATAGATAGCAAATCTGATTAAATACTTGTTTGTTGAGAGTCCATTCTGACAGCAACAAGCGACCCGTAAGAGAACGGGAGTGCGATAAAACAATCAGACGACCCAGAATATGACGGACCAAAACTGAACTTGGTGTACTATAACCAACAGACGGATTCTTTCCATTAAATTGAATAACGGAAACGAAAGAGTGCCTCCCTGGTTCCGGAGATACGCCACTACTGTCGAATTAAAGGACAGGAATTTGGGCATGCGTTTCTGAATAATGTTCATGCAATGACAAAAAGCAAGCCTAAAAAACATTATTCCGCGGAAGTTAAACTGATAGCTAAAAGACTGCGGAACCCAAAGACCCTGGCACTTCGAATCCGTAGGGATCAGTATATATCCCAATCTGTTTGACTGGCAACCGTCATAACAGTCACACTAGGGTCCGGCAACTGCGGCGGCACTCTCTGAGTCAACCACCGAATGTTTGCCCCAGTCTGAATCTCTTGTAACACTAGATAGACAAGAGAATGTATAAATCAAGCAATTCATGGATTGCCGGAAAGTTGCCGTCGAAGAGAAGCTCCTCCGAGAACGAAGCGACTCTGAGAGAGTTCTTAACTTACTATCCACGCGTGGATGTAGCTAGGGCTGCATCACGTCTAACCAACTCCAATCAGCCACTGAAGGGCGGAGTTATACGTGAACAAACTACTGCCCTCAAAAGAAATTACATTGAAAATAATATCCCGTAAATCTTATCTTGAAGACGTAATGATAACGCCTCAGTAAGGCGGATTACGTATAATAAAGCGTCTAAGTTAAGTCTACTATACATAATGTCGTTCCCAACATTGAAATTGGAAAAGACATAAACGGCGAAAAAGAATATATGCAGTCTTTAATCACACCGTCTAGACGCATATGAACTCTCGGTATGCCCTGCTCTGCCAAAATAAACTATATGTAAAAAAGATAAAATGGCAGACATGAGCCACGCGGACAAGAAACTAAACTATCATGCTTAGTAGCAGGCTTGTATAATATATAGCGTCGAAAAATAAAACACATGTTGTAATGACAATATTGGACTGCGTCGGTAAGTCAGAGACAAAGTCCCTGTACCGATCGAAAAATCCGAGTCCAATGACGCTATAAGTCTCTTATCCAAGATCGCAGCAATGAAGTCCGAAAAAATAATCACTGGAAGAAATGCCAGAAGATATGAAAGGCATCTTCCGATACTACTAAAGGGAAAACTCGAAATCTTTCGAATCCCTTTCGCCATCCTGTCGGACCCTATAAAGCGTTCGGTCGTCCGTAGCTTGATGCAACCGCGGACCGCACCGACCCAGCGCCGTCGGATAATTCCTGATTCGACCGAGAAACCGTCAATTGCTGGGATGCTGCGAAACAACTGTGCTAACTCGGATAGCACGTCCGTCACTGAGGCCTGAGGAGCAGCGGTCTTACGATGCATTGCCGCAGGAAGCTCCGAGATCGTTACCCCCGTGCATACTTCCAATATGCGAGCGAACGGAGTGTATAGGCCTCGTGTCCCTTGGCTACCGGATGGCGCGACCTATTCGCTGTGGAATCACTGAATGCCGAAACTGATCGGATACTCGAGGTCACGTAGCCAATGTGCGGTCGTGTGCCCTGCTGTGAGGATGAGGAAGCATTAAAGACAGTCTCTCGGACTGTCAATATAACGGAGCGCGCCGAGCAACGGACATATGCTCCGAATGCAAAATATCTGAACCACAACATGCGGTCCCCTATGTTGTTGGCTTCCTCCGATCTGTCCTCAATCTGCCGTCACTGGGTGAGTACTAAAGTAATTAAAGTGCTCGCATCACCCAAATCTCCTTCCTAGACCGCAACGGACGAACCCGGCAGCCGAACCATTCGATGAATGTACGCTACACCGGGTGAGCTAGCGAATGTCACTCCGTAAGCGATAGACATATTCCATGAGCACTTATTGCCGCTAACTCTTCATTAACTATGACGACAGAGGCACACTTTTGAAAGACATCTCCATAACTCTTCGAACAAGAAACCAGAAATGCTTGGATAGCAAGCATAAAATAATAATATATATAGCGTCGTTCAATAATTCGATAGTTTGTGTGACATTATTGGACTATGTCGGAACTGAGGGACGATGTCCCTGAACCGAACCAAAAATTTCTAAGTCCACCGACGCTATCAGTTTCTTATCCGGCATCGCAGCATATGTTGTTCCGAAAGGGAAAGCTTGAACTCCACCGAATCCCTTTCGGTATCCCGTCGGACCGGATGAAACTTTCGGACGTCCGTACCCGCTTCCGCGGAGCGTCCCGACCCAGCATCGTCGGATAAAATATATGCGACAGATTCAGTTGATGCTGGGATGCTGCGATAAACTGTGCTATTAAGGAAAGCACGTCCGTTCCCGAGGCCTGTGCAGTAGCGGACTTACGATGCATTGCCGCTGGAAGCTCCGTGTACGTTGACTCCCGCACATATTATGCGAACGTCCGGAGTCTGCAGGCCTCGAGTCCCCGGCTACCGACCCAGCGCTGTCGGATAATTCTCGATCCGACACCGTTTCTGTCGGCTGCTGGGATGCTGCTGCGATAAGCTGTGCTATGTGCACAAGAATGTCCGGCGTCGAGACCTGCGGAGGCGCAGTCTATCGGTGCTTCGCCGAGGGCAGCTCCGCATCAGATGGCTCCCGCATACTTCCTATGCGAACGTCCGGAGTCCATCGGTCTCGAATCCCTGGCTGCCGGATGGTGTGACCTGGTCGCCGAAGAATCCTTGATCGGCGAAGCTGGTAATATATCGGCGGTCACGCAGCCAAGGTGCGGTCGTGTGCGCTGACGAGAAGAGGAAGCCTTAGCAGTCTCAGCGGACTGCCTATACAACGGAGCGTCCCGAGCGACGGACGTATGCTCCGCTAACGACACATTGTACCACAACATCTGGGGCCAGATGTTGTTGAACGAGAGAGGGGCCTCTCTCGCTTGCCGTCCGGATGGACCGGAACGAGCTATGAACCGGACTAAAGGCTTCCTCCGTTCTCCCTCCGATCCGCCGTCACTGGGTGTGCATTAAGTTAATTTTATAGTGCTCGCATCACCCCAAAATTCCTTCTAGACCGCAACGGACGAACCCGGCTGCCGAACCATTCGGTGAATGGACGCTACACCGGGCGAGCTAGCGGACGTCAAAGGCCGTCGAACCTACTAGGGTCCTCTTAGGCAATTGGCGTATTACATGAGCACTTTTCCGCTAGCCCTTCATTAATTGTGACGACGGAGGCACACTGTTGGAAGACATCACAGAAACATCACCCTAATCTTGATCGTCTGAAATAGAAATTGATAAAGTAGAGTGACCCTGCGGGGAAAGGACCGGAGTGTCCAAATCCCCAACAACATACCGTGACATACGCTTCCCATATTGTCATCGAAATCATACGATACAGAACAGGAGTTAATGCGAGTACACTGACCACATATAGAATGATAATAAGGTCAGAGGAAGACTTCCTCTTAAAACAATTGATCAATATCCTTTCAATGTGAAAAGAAAACAAGTCCTGGTACTCGCACTAACCCCTGGCAATCAAAATACATAATAATAATATGATCCATTAATATAGAAAAAATAATTGAAATCAAAATATTTTGAAAAAATATTTTTTCAGAACAGCCCAAGTTTCTGAAAAGTAACGTTGAGCCCCAATGGATCCCAAGCCTAAGTGTGGACAAAAATTTTAAAAATATTTTAAACAATTTATTCAACACTTACGAACAATAATAATGTATCTAGTTATGATTAAAATAACATAAAGATATTATTATTTAGAAATCCCCCCCTCACACAGAGGGCTGTTGTAAATGTAAACAATGAGTGTAAAAACACTAAAATAAGACTCCAGGCACCAGGCCCGAAATCAGTTACCAAAAATACACCATCTGATGCAAAACAGAGACTTCCAGGGAAGAAACTGCAGAACATCAGATGGTAGATGCAGAACACAACGCCTAACCACCCGTAGGTGAAGACGTAAACATGGGGAAAGAACAGAATTCATTCTGTTATTAAGCTAAAACTCCCAAGAAATTTTAGTAATAATAATTACAGAAACTATGCCAAAAGCATGGGAGAATAGCAAGGGGGAACTTAAAGGACAGGGAGAGAGGAAAAACACTTGAAAAAACAGTGTAACTAAATAATCAGAATGACAACAAAATGGCTGCTGCCTTGAAAATAGGTAACTTAACATAATTTCATTAAAAAATTTTAAGTTACAGCCCTGATAATATTCTGTCACACATTCTTTTCCTCTCCTCCTTTTCTATCCTCCTTAGAATCACCATTTCACTAATATTTATGTGTCTGGCATCATTTAAACTGAGATTTAAAAGCACAAAGATCAGTCAGATGTTAACTGATGAAGGGCCAAACTTAGAATGATAAATGGCGCCAATTTCGGAACGTCCTTGACACTGCGCATGCGCAGTGGGGGCGAGGTGTGGAGGGCCTTTCAGGACATGTTTTCTTTAGTTTTAGATGCAAATTTTGGGGATTGGGGGGCAAAATTTGTGTTTGGCCCTATATTTTAAGAGTTAGCACCAGCTATGTCTGGGTCATTGGTACAGTATAAAAATATAGGCAACTTAACATAATTTCAACAAAAAATTTTAAGTACAGCCCTGATTATTTTTTGCCACTTCTTTTTTCCTCTCCTCCTTCTATCCTCCTTAGAATCACATTTTCTCCAAGAATTACGTGTCTGGCATCCTTTAAACTGAGATTTACAAGCACAAAGATCAGTGAGATGTTGACTGATGAAGGGCCAAACAGAGAATGATATTTGGCGCCAATTTCGGGACGACTGCGTCACTGCGCATGCGCAGTAGAGTCGTACTATGGAGGTCCTTTAGGACATGATTTCTTTTTGTTTTGGATGCAAATTTTGGGGATTGGGGGGCAAAATTTGTGTTTGGCCCTGGTTTTTTGTGGAGTTAGCACCAGCTAAGTCTGGGTCATTGGTACAGTATAAAAATACAGAACACCCCCAAAGAGAGAAAGGTGACAGAAACAAAGACCCCAGACGGTCGACCGGGAACCACCCAACAGGAAGACTACTCTCAACAGAAAGAAGAAACACTGTAGGAGTGGTACCCCGCTGACACCTAACTCTAACACAATTAGAAGAATTTGCAAAAAAAGCATGAACAATAATTGTGAAAATCTAAGTCCGAACCGCGTGGCCCGCGAAAATCGCGCGCGACCCGAGAGAGAGCAAATAAATATACATTATGGACATATAATATAAAAAAGAGAATATAAAACACTGTTCCTGATAATACAAAGGATACACTGTGGTATAATGAATCAGGAATCATCAAACATCGAGCTGGTGGAACACTGATAAGCGTGCAAAAACATCTCGACACGAAGCGGATTTTAAAAAGAATGAGTCTTTAGAGACGGTATATGCGCACTGGCAACGGAAGTCGTGGAGTTGTACTTGGGAGAGAGCGTCCCGTACTGGGTCTGCGCCGGTTGCACTCGACCCAGTTTTGGCTTATTTTTATTGGTGCTTTTGCACCACTTTTCTTTCCCAACTTGCTTGGGAAAGACAAAAATGGAGAGTATTTTATCCGAGTTAGGGACTTCCACTGTAGTGCAAGCCTGTAGTAAACAATTGTGAGTAGGTTGATAAGAAAGTGGAGGGGCTGAAGCCACCCTGCCCCCGCGGTTCCGTCACCCCTGTATAACTTCATATCAGGCATTTACTTCGTCTCGCAAATCGTCAAGTTCAGATGGAAATTGTACATGAATAATGTTGAAAAAAAGACTGTGTTTAATTTCCGCCTTATTAACAAAAATAGCATAAGTATCCCTGCCACTGCTCATTGCCTGTCAACTATCACCACTGAAAGCAATTTAAAGATCCCAAACAATGTCAATGATGAACTTCTTCTCCTTATTGCCATCGTCACTGGGTGAGCTTTATACTATAAAGTGCTCACTCTACCCACATTATACTACTCGACCGCAACAGACCTACCTGGCGTCTCGGCTCCCTAAAAAGGGACCACCACTGCACAGGTCAAGCTAGCTACATGCAGAGAATTAAGCTACTCCGGCTTTAATCCTGTTCATATTCATGAGCACCTTGGCAGCTAGCTCTATTTTACTCATCAGAGCGGGGCTCATCAGAGTGCGACAACAGCAGCATGTAACGGACAGGTGTCAGACTACCATCACCATGTTCTTGTTCCTCTGACAAAGAGACTGAAAGACTAGTATTTTGCAGCAGTGAAAGCTCCCATCAGAACTTCACTGCCCACCACACAGGTTGACACCCGTTTCCAATGTATGCATCCCATACTATCGGCAAACAACAAGCCTTTATTCCGAGGCTTCCTGAACTTACACTATGTACCAGTTATTATAATGGCAACAATAATAATGAAGCCAAAAACATAAGTCCGCTGTACTCTCAAAAATAAACATCACAACGATACATAACATAGACAATAAGAAAAATTTTCAAATAAAATTTTTAAAAAAAATTTTGAAAATTTTTGAATGAAGCCTAAGCACCCCAAGGGAACTTCATGAACCCAAGGGTGTGCTGATAGAGCCTAAGTGTGGACAACCACTAACTAATTAAAGCTAAACTACCGGAATAAGAGATACTATGTATCCTAATAGAAAAACAGTAACAGAATACCTAGTCTGTTTACAAGTTAAACTCCCAAGAATTTAATAAAAAAATTCTTCAATAAAAAAGCCGAAAGAGCTTGGGAGTATAACAGGAGGGTTCAGGATAGGGAAGGGAAGTAATACTAACAAAACAACAGTGGAGTCATATTATAATGACAACGTTCAGAAGCATATCCCCAAATTGGGGAACATGAATAATTTTACATAAAAATTATAAAGTTACATACAGCCCTGAACATCCGAAACCACCATTATTCACTTCCAGTATCCTGTTACACTGTTGATTCCATGAAAACCATCATTGACTTGTGTCTGGCATCTTCAAAAATGAGAATTTAAAGGAGGGCCAGATAGGTCTTTTAATTTTCGGTACAGTATGCAAATTTTGGGGATTGGGGGGGGGGTTCAAAATTTGTGTTTGGACCTTAAAAATATTGAGGTTGCACCAGCTAAGTCTGGGCCATTGGTTTTAGTTTAAAAATTTCAGGTTTTATTTTGAAATCCATTAATTTTCCATTCCATTATCACAGGTGAATACCAAGCAAAGCAAAATTTCATCCTAGTGGGCTTTCGATTGCTTGCGTGAAGTGATGGTCTTCGATGCTAAAGTTATTGTTAACTGGTAGAGTGCTGAATTATTTTTGGCCATCAAAATTTGTTCACATGTCTTTGCCTTGTTACAATTTATGGGAGAGTGCCTACAGGCACTCTCCCATAAATTGTAACAAGACAAGTTCCTACAGACTAAATAATATTACTTCAAAGATAATACGAAGCACATCCATTGAGTATGAAGCCTTCAAGTTGCAGTACCTTCACCTCAGAGTAAAGCCCAAATATGGGCTTCCAGCACTCTACCAGTTAAGAACAGTTTCAATCATTTTCACCACTCATTCAGTCAGACAGAGCGGTTTATTTTGTGAGCCTACATGCCAGTAGAAGTGCAACTGCTGCCCTGAACTGGGTAGTCATAAGGCCTCAGAAAACCAATGCCTTACGACCACCAAGTTCAGGACACATATTAAAAATTAAATTTTAATTGCTTGCCTAACAAAGTCCCTAAATTCAAAGACAAATGACAAGATCTTTAGTAGTATGAAAATAATTTAACTGGTTGAGTGCTGGAAGCCCATATTTGGGATTTATTCCTAAGTGCAGGTACCATAAGTTAAAGGTTCATAATCTGTGGATGTCTTTCAATTTATCTTTGAATTAAAATTATTTCATCTGTGTGGATTTACCATGTTAGAATTTATGGGAGTGTGCCTCTGGGCACTCTCCCATAAATTGTAACAAGGCAAAAATATGTGAACAAATTTTGAAGACAAAATAATTTAGCACTCTGCCAGTTAATAGAGACTACGGAGACTGTGTGAACATGATTGCATGGGACTGTTTCTTACAAGACTTACTTGTAGTAAACATGCAGTTGCTCAGGTATTGGTCTTAGTTTTCTCTGTTCAATTCGATTGTGAAATTTTTTAGTCTTTGTATGTTTTTTTCCCCTCAAAAACAAATTCCCAATTGGAGCCCCCATGACGCAAATTTTCCCAATGGCATGGGCACTGGACTCTTTTCCAAAGAAACAATAATCCCTGTATCAGTCAATCTTTTCCCTCATTGGGATTAACTTAAGTCTTTTAATCAAAAGCAAATGCTCAGCCTTGTTCAGATGTTATGATGAGAGGTCAGTTATTATGCCATCTCTCGCTCTCTATCCATCTTTTTCAATGTGTTTGTAATTTCCACTGGTGTTCCAGCACTAATTACAAGCTATTAATTAAAAATACATGTTTTAATTTATAGAATTCACGTTAAAAATTTCCACAAGTATATTCATTATTTCATTGAATCCTGCATCCTGCGTAACAACTAACCCTGTGCATTTTTTTACAGCTTTAGTCAGTGTATATTTTCATATATAAAGGATATGGAATAAGTGTTTTTCTCATATAATATTTATGAAACGAGTCAAAGAATTTTCCATTTTGGCTCGCAAGAGGCTCGCCAAAAGGGAAAATTTGGACAAGTTTCACAAATATTATATGAGAAAAACACTCATTTCATATTCTATTTATCATATGACACACACACACACAAATTAGCCAGTTAGTATGACTTTTTAACCCATCACCTAACTTGAGTTGCAGACGGCACTTGGAAAAAACATCCTCGTATTACTAAATATTTTCAACTTTTGCTTCCAAAACATAGGTTATGACCACTCATTGGAACGAGCTCGTTGTGCTCGTTCCAATGAGTGGTCATAACCTATGTTTTGGAAGCAAAAGGTGAAAATATAAAAAAAAAAAAAATAAATGGTGTTTTTCTTGTAGGTAAAAGATTAATACAATATAACCCACCCTAAATAGGAAAGATAACGTAAATTCTCCCTACTGAAATTATGCAAATGTCACCCAGTTGTATTTTGTTTAGCCAATCAAAATGTCCAGTTTTGAAATTGACCAACAAAAGCTCCCAACTCTAATTATGCAAATTATGAAAATGTGTCCCAGTTTTATTTTGTTCAGCCAATCAAATTGTCTAGTTTGGAAATTGACCAATAAAATTGACGGAAGGCTTTATTTATCACTGATTATTAAGTGAACAAAATGGACGAGTCATATGATAAAGAATGTTATCTGGCAGCCTATCAAACAATCCTGTGCAATGTCTATGGCCAGCCAGTGTATGTTAGCTTACAAACTAACTCGGTCCAATGCACACGGATAGTCACTCTTGTCTTTCTGGTTATAAATAATAACACGTCTGTTATACGCCTAACCCTCAGCATGCCCAGCCTAATTGAGTGTACATTTTCATGCAGTGTGTGATATGGTAGTTACCAATTTTTTATAACCAGGAAGTGTGACTAACCCTGT
This sequence comes from Pictodentalium vernedei, assembly GCA_031216915.1. Lineage (NCBI taxonomy): Eukaryota > Metazoa > Mollusca > Scaphopoda > Dentaliida > Dentaliidae > Pictodentalium > Pictodentalium vernedei. The sequence continues at coordinate 540,940,940 of CM062293.1, forward strand.
GCACTGCACAGGGTTAGTCACTCCTTGTGGTTATGAAACATTTCTTTTATTATCTGAGTAACTAACCCTGTTCACTGTACAGCCTTAGTGGAAACCTCATCAATATCAACTCTTTACCCAAAGTAATGGCCAAAATCAGCCAGTAATAATCCCAAGAAGAATTTCAGTTCTGTGTATGCCCCTTCCCCCACCCCCCCACCCCCTCCCAATCACTGGAATGGATTGTGGAAAGGTTTCTTTTACTGAATTCCAAAAATGAAAACACATTCTATTTTTAATTACTTGCTTATTTAATCTCTTTTTTTACTGTTTTTTTTGGTATTCTCCGTTTTCTAGAACCCAACAGATGAGCACTATGGAGAAGTATAAGAAGCTTACATATGAGCTGGGAGCGCGGTGGCTCAGTAGGCAGAGGTGCAGGCTGCAAGCCGAGAGGTCCTCGGTTTGAATCCCACCTGCGGCAATCACGTTGTGTCCTTGCGCAAGACACTTCACCCCCATTGCCCACGTGGGGGCATGATGACGCTGTGTACTAAGGCATACTGCATGTCGATGGTGCACCTGTCTTCAACCAATGCTAACCCTGCTTGTGTGGAGTTAGTATATTGGGGAGCCGTTGCTCGGTGGTTCTCTCCGGGTACTCCGGCTTCCTCCACCCGTAAAACTGTCGTGGTCATGATTAGCCATTGTGCAGAAATATGTGACCTTAAACACCAATAAATAAATAAATAATACATATGAGCTGTAATATTTTATTCAACTGTTATCTACCTACCTTCATTTTGCCACAGTACTGAGGATCAGACAGAGTTCGGAAGGATGTTTCTTTCGTTTGCACTAGAAACTGTTATCTACCTACCTTCATTCTGCCACAGTACTGAGGATCAGACAGAGTTCAGAAGGATGCTTCTTTCGTTTGCACTAGAAACTGTTATCTACCTGCCTTCATTTTGCCACAGTACTGAGGATCAGACAAGAGTTCGGAAGGATGCTTCTTTTGTTTGCACTAGAAACTGTTATCTACCTGCCTTCATTTTGCCACAGTACTGAGGATCAGACAGAGTTCGGAAGGATGTTTCTTTCGTTTGCACTAGAAACTGTTATCTACCTACCTTCATTTTGCCACAGTACTGAGGATCAGACAGAGTTCGGAAGGATGCTTCTTTCGTTTGCACTAGAAACTGTTATCTACCTGCCTTCATTTTGCCACAGTACTGAGGATCAGACAGAGTTCGGAAGGATGTTTCTTTCGTTTGCACTAGAAACTGTTATCTACCTACCTTCATTTTGCCACAGTACTGAGGATCAGACAGAGTTCGGAAGGATGCTTCTTTCGTTTGCACTAGAAACTGTTATCTACCTGCCTTCATTTTGCCACAGTACTGAGGATCAGACAGAGTTCGGAAGGATGCTTCTTTCGTTTTCACTAGAAACTGTTATCTACCTACCTTCATTTTGCCACAGTACTGAGGATCAGACAGAGTTCGGAAGGATGCTTCTTTCGTTTGCACTAGAAACTGCGGAAAATCCACAAAAGCAATTTCACACACTTCCTTAGCTCTCTTTATCTGCATGTCACTAGTATTCTTGCTTGGAATCAGTAATGCTGCATGGTTAGAAGTTTTCAGTAACAACTGGAGGTAAGAAAACATCAAACTCTTCACCGAATCTCCATTTCCATTGGCCTAAAATACAATCAGAATTGTCACATATCTTTGCTGATCTGCAAATAATAAAACCTATTATCTTATACTGTGATAATAACTCAAGACAAGATGCCCGAGGTGCTCACCTGAGAACAATGTTTGATGAACGATTTCAGTTCACATACAGCATCTATGACTCGTCAACAGAACATCACAGAGGAACGAGGTAATTAAATTATTTATAACTCAGTTATCCATATCAGGTGATGTATGAACTTACAGAATGGTTAAATGACATGGGGTGGAGGGGGAGTGGATGAGCCAGTTGCGTGCATTTGGACATAAAATCACACAAAATCCTTCAAAATTCATTTTAAAGCAAACAAGACAGTCTAACTACAACCATAACCCCACCGACTTTTATGTTATGATAGGAATAATCTCACTATCAACCTGGACATGTATTCATACTCAATATTGTCACTCACCAAATATCATTTAATTTCTTTAATCACGACTGAAGATATCTTCTCCAAACCTTCTATTTATGGTAAATTCTTTTTTTTTTCCAATTGTTTATTTGGTGATATTTTACAATCTCACGTGGCTAGGAGATGCAACAGGGCATACAAAATATTACATATTATGGTATCAAATCTGTCACAGCGAGATACTCTTACAATTGGAAAAAATGTGTATGTATGTGTAAGTATGTACAATAGGGTGTATGTGGGGTGGGGGGGGGGGTGCATGTGTCTGTGTGTGCATGTGTTTATGAAGGTGTATTTGAGTGTGTTGTGGTGGAGGTGGGGTGAGCTTGGTGGGTTAGATTGAGACTGCTTCTATGAAAAAGACGATAAAAGGAGTAATTTGAGATGACTTGCTGAGACAATTCGTTATTTGTATATGCAGCCATATTTTGTCGATTAGCTCAGTTTTCACTTGTTTGAAGGCAGACATCCTAGTGACTGGATTCGGTGTTCCCGGGAACTTTGCGGATGAAGAGGAAATAAGTAAGATGCAATGGTCTCAGGTCTCTAGTCCCCTCACAAAGTTTAGTGTCCCCAAGTTCCAGAAAAGAATGTCCAAAATCACACTTAAAGTAACTTACCACTCATTGCAGGCTATTTATGGTAAATTCAAAGTAGACAAGGGATAAAACTCTGGTAAAGTTATCTGAAACAAAACTTCCTGTTTCTATTACATTAACCCTTTCATGACACAGCCAATTAGCCCCCCCCCCCCCCCCCCCACAAGACTTGGGATACTGGGGTTAATTTCATGATCATCTCGTCCGTTAGATAAAGGTATAAAAAATTCCATTCATTTGGATTGTCAGGTAAGCCAAGATTTATCTTCCCAGCTTCAGAACATGGGATATCTAGTGGAACAAAATCTGTGCATTTTTCCCATTGAAAAATTGGACCAATTCCACAACCACGCCAGCTCCCTCATATTCTGCCGTGTCCCTCACCAGCACTTCTTTTTTTGCCGCATCCCCTCCCACTGGTCAGTCCTATTCTAGACGTTGAAGGACTCTCTCCGTCTACTGGATTATTACTGGCAACATCATTTGAACATCCAGCACTCATAGTAGTGTCATGTGTGTCAGCTTGATTAGAGCCAGACTGTACCACAGAATCCTGTTCCTCGTTGCTATCATTAGTCATATTCGTCCGTGGAATTACTGTGATTCTGGTGCAATATGCACTGAAACTGTAGCCAATCAACTAAAGGGAAACAACTCTAAATTCATTCAGGCATGAAATTACTTCTGTGGACTGATAGAGATAGCACACGTGGACTGAAGTAAGAGTAGAAGCATTACTATGCCATCAGTGTGCAGCGCGCCGACGGGTTTGTACTATCAGTTTACCACTGGTACGGCGTGTGCCGATGAGGCACGAGGGTTAAGTAAAGGGTTTAATTACATATTATGTGATAAAAGCAATCTCCAATTCATCAACATTTGATATGAAATTTATGAACTCCTTCACCAAAATCGATCTTTGTCTTGGTAAACCTTAGGATCAGATCAGTTTTAGTTAGCACAATTCAGAAATTTCTTATCAAACCGGGACTCAGAGATCATCCAAATATATTTAACTTTCTATGTCCAAGACAAGGGTACTTGGTTAATCCAGTCCTGTAAATCAACCATTTTCACATCAAATCAAATTGTTTCTATTATTCGAATCTGAATTGAATCCTGAATCGAATCAGGGGCATCTTGAATGTGACCGACTGGGGTGGAGGGGTGGGGGGGGGTGCTGTAAACCTGATTTGTTCTGACAGTGATGGCTCCAGTCCCGACTGATAAAATATTTCAACTACATCACCAAGGAATGCCTTCGTTGAAGGCATGCCTTGGTGATGTATTTGAAATATTACCCAGTAAGGATTATGGTTCAATGAAAGTGTCAATAACACAGCAGCTTAACTTGTTGGCATAGTGTTTGATGAAAAGGATAATGTTCAATGTTTATGAAAGGATTATGAAATAAGACAAGAATTGTGATAATTGAGAATATGTTAAGTTCTATACCCCATATGTTATTCAACAAAAATAATTTGAGGTGTAGACTGTACTAAAGAATTGAGGCTTGGGTTGATGTGGCCCTCACAATTAACGTATGTCAACCAAAGTTACCATGTTACAGTAAAATCATTTCAAAACTAGGTCACGTGCCCAAGCGGCAGTAACAACTGAACGACTGTGACCAAAGACGAATATGATTGCTGCCAAGTTTTATTTAAGCGAAAAGATTTGAACGGAAAAAAGCCAATCTAAATTGAACAGAATGACAACTTTAGATTTGAAATCACATCTAATCTCAAAGCTTCTCAGTGTTAAACTCATCACAGACTGAGGATACATAAATCTCATATAAAAATCTCTGTTAAATCTTCTAAGTTCAAGAGGAGATAATCTGGTAAATTTATTTATTTATTGATGTTTAAGGTCACATATTTATGCACAATGGCTAATCATGACCGTGACAGTTTTACGGGTGGAGGAAGCCGGAGGACCTGGAGAGAACCACCGAGCAACGACGAGCAGCTGCCAGCTCACCAACATCGTAACTCCGCACTGCAGCACAGGCAGGGTTAGATTGGTTGAAGACATGCGTACCATCAACGTGCAGTACGCCTTAGTACACAGCGTCATCGTGCCCCCACGCGGGCAATGGAGATGAAGTGTCTTGCCCAAGGACACAACGCGGTTGCCGCAGGTGGGATTTGAACCGAGGACCTCTCGGCATGCAGCCTGATAATCTGGTAAAACATTACATATTAAAAATTTACAACTAAGTACAGGGTCATGTTTGAGGAGTATCATCAAAATTGTACATAAAAGTAGGAGTTCCGTTCACAAGGATCATATTGATATATTGATATATTGATATATTAAATCTTCTTAAGTTCAAGGAGTTGAAACGTGGTTAAAATCATCACAGACTGAAAATTTTGGAGCATTATGTGTTCATTTCTTGATGGTCAGGTTCGAAAAGTTTCATCAAAAATTGGTTCATACATGTACGAGTTGAACACACAAAAATCTCATTTTAGGGATCTGTATTAAATGTTCTTTGTTCAAGAGCACATATTCACTTGTTTAGTGGACATGTTAGAGAAGTTTCATCAACAATGATTCATGAATGTAGGAGTTGTGCACACATGTATCTCATTTAGAAAAAAATCAGAGTTCACCAGAATATAACTTGTTAAACTCTTCTGGAGCTCAATAATCTCAGAAACAGAATTCTTAGCGCCTAATATTCATCAGGAATTTTACAAAAAGTATAGGTTGCATTATTATTTTTAAAGATGTTCTAATGATCTCATTGACAGTTTTTCAAATGATTTCCTGTATATATTTAAATGGCACCTTTATACTTTCAAGGGACGATATCATTGTTCATGGAAAGGACAATGAAAGTGTCAATGACACTGTAGCTCAACTTGTCAAGACAAAGACATGTACATGTATAGTATGTGACACAGCAATGACAAACATCTAGGTAATGACCTGATAACAAAGGTACATATAAAGTACTGACCGTTGCCTGTAACAAATGTATAAGTAAAGTATTGTAAAGGTGGGTGACAGTCAGATGCTGAACTAGAAAAAATCTTTGAGTCCCAGAGTGGGTCTGACTGAACCCTAAAATATTTGTTCTCATAGCACAGTGATAACAAAGGCACCCCAAAACACACTCGCTCCTGTCCCAAGGTGAAAACAAAGGTACCCAAGAAATTTTGTGAAGATCAGTTCATAAATATGAGCTGTATAGAACTTGTGACAAAAAACTGATTGGACCTAATTTTGGTACAAAATGGCCACTGGCAGCCATCTTGAATTTTGGACCGCACCCAGAAACACTCATTCTCGTCCCAAGGTGATAACAAAGGTACCCATGAAGTTTTGTGAAGACCGCTTCATAAATACAGCCTCTGTCTTGAGCCGTATTGACATGTGTGCTTACATTGTGAAAGTAGCACTGAATAAATCAAAGTTCATCAAATTTGCATAATTTCTGCACGAAAAAAAACCCCTTACAATATGTGATGTATTCCATGTTACTAAACATTCATACAAAAATTTATTCAAATCAGAACTTTCATACAGAAGTTCTGTACAAAAGACTGATTGCACTAATTTTGGTACAAAATGGCTGCTGGTGGCCATCTTGAATTTTGGACCACACCAAAAACACTCGCTCTCATCCCACAGTGATAACAAAGGTGCCCAAGAAGTTTCGTAAAGATTGCTTCATAAATATGGCCTCTAGTCTGAGCCGTATAGAACTTGTGTACAAAAAATTGATTAGACCTAATTTCGGTACAAAATGGCCACTGGCAGCCATCTTGAATTTTAGACCGCACCCAGAAACACTCGTTCTCGTCCCAAGGTGATAACAAAGGTACCCAAGACATTTCGTGAAGATCAGTTCATAAATACAGACTCTAGCCCGAGCCGTATTAACATGTGTACTTACTGTGTGTAAGTCGCACTGAAAAAATCAAAGTTCATCTAATTTGCATAATTTCGGCACGAGAAAAAAACCTGTATTATATGTGATGTATCCCATGGTACTAAACATTCACACAAAAAATTATTCAAATCAGCGCTTTCATATGGAAGTTCTGTGCAAAAATCTGAGTGCACCTAATTTTGTACAAAATGGCTGCCATCGGCCATCTTGAATTTCGGACCGGACCCCAAAACATTCGTTCTCATCCCACGGTGATACCAAAGGTACCCAAGAAGTTTCGTAAAGATCAGTTCATAAATACGGCCTCTAGCCCGAGCCGTATTGGCATTTGCACTTACAGTGCTGAAAGTAACACCAAAAAACATCAAAATTAGTCTAATTTGCACAATTTACGCACAAGAAAAAAAACCTGTATTATATGTGATTATATCCCATAGTACTAAACATTCATACAAAAAATTATTCAAATCAGAGCTTTCATATGGAAGTTCTGTACAAAAAACAGACTTCTGCATCGTCGGTACAAAATGGCGGCTGGCAGCCATCTTGAATTTCGAACCGCACCCCAAAACACTCGTTCTCGTCCCACGGTCATAACAAAGGTACCCAAGAAGTTTCGTAAAGATCGGTTCATAAATTTGGCCTCTAGCCCGAGCCGTATCCAATTGTTGATGTACGGACAGACGGATGGATGGACAGACAGACGCTGCAACATTTCGGGTTTATGGGCTACCAAAAAAACATTTTGTATGTCCAAAACCTTATTTTACCCAGAACCCCACCCCCTCCACCCCAGAACTTATATTTAACCCTAACCCCACCCCTCCACCCAAAAACCACACCCTAACCCTACCCCACCCTGACCCTAAACCCTAAAAGCCCACCCTAGACCCTAACCCCCACCCACCCCCGGGACCTAACCCCCCAACAATAAGCCCTACTCTGGGGATACCCCTAATCCTAAACCCACCCCTGACCCAACCCCACCCTAGCCAAACCAATAGGATTAGGAGCTATTTTTCGGTTTAGGGGCTACTAAAACTAAAACCCCACGCCTGACCCCAACCCTACCCCCCCCCCCCACTCCCCCAGGACCTAACCCTCCCCAACCTTAAGTCCTACTCAGGGGCTACCCCTAACCCTAACCCCACCCCACTCCTAACCCTAACACTACCTTAAACCCGAAATGTTGGCTCTGTACAGACAGACGACGGGCCATGACAAAAGCTCAAATTTGGCTTCGCCAAAGTTGAGCTAAAAATGGTGCATGAAACATAGGAATATGTATGTTTGTTCAACCCTTTAAGCAATGAATTGGCCGCACCCCCCCCCCCTCCCCCTCCCCACCCACACGTAATATGCAACTTCAGCAGTTGAAAAAATATTATTTTTCAAGCTCGTCAAGCTCGTTCCTTCGAGGGGTCAGATGATATGGTTTTGTTGTAATTTTTTGAAAAATTTGAAAAAATGATATTTAAAATAATAAATTTTGATATCGTCTGTGTTGGGTAAAGGGTTAAAAGCACTTGGAAATGGACACACACAGTTGGCTAAAATGACTACTGCAGTGCCTTTCCGCAGACTGCCATCTGTCGACTTTAGCCTGTCACACCAAAAGGGTTAAAATCGTCGCAGAAAACTTTGGAGTATGCACATGTCCAGTTGTTGGAGGTACAGTACAGCTGCCATGAAATGGTCAGAATACAAGGGAATTGTTACCAACAGGTACTTTACTCAATCAATAATCAGTAATTTTCAACAAATATTCAATGAAAGAAGCACTGGGTGTATCTCCACCCCCTCCCTAGGAGGGAAGTTGATTTGAACATAATCAAAACAAACAATCCCCTACAATTTCATTGAAATTGGTTCGGCAATTTTGAAGAAGTAGCAAACATGATGGATGACGGACAGAGAGAGTAATTATCACATCTCACCCTTATCTATCAGTCAGGTGAGCTAAAAATGGCAAAAACTCTGAAAGAAATAATCTGTTTATGTTTATCCGCTAACCATTTAAACAAGAGGCCCCAGGGGGCCTTAGGGCGCCCACCTGACATAGTAGTCTAAATATCAAACCAGGGACTTGACTTGAATAAGCTGCATATGCCCCTCCTAAGAAAAGCATACACCAACTAGATGAAGCGATTGTGCCCACACAATACACAGGATTTTCCTTCTATTTTCAGTTCCTGCACTTTTACGTCCCAAAATTGAGATGAACGCATAAAAACAGATTTTTTTTTATTTCTGTTTGGAAATTTTCGAAGTCCCAAACAAAATTTTTTCAGACTAAAATTTTTTTTTCTTCTTCTTAAAATGGACCAAAATGCATAAAAAACCAAAAACTAATTTCCGAATTTTGGTCCAAAATTTCTAAGTCTGGACCAGGACCCCAAATTTTCAGCCCAAATAGGAACCCAGGGATTTGGCTTGAACAAACTTGAATCTCACCTCCCTAAGCATACTGCATACCAAATATCAAAAGATTCCTATTGGCAGATCTGAAGAAGAAGATTTTTAAAGAATATTCCTCATACTGCACTAATTTAAACATTTGGGCTCCCATAGAGAGCCCAAATATGGACCCAGGGAATTGATTTCAATAAACATGTGAAACAATCTTCCAAAGATGTTATATGTGAAATTTGAAAGCTTTTGGAGCAGTGGTTTTGGGGGAAAAGTAGTGTTAAATGTTTTTCCCATTACCCACAGTGTTAAAAAATGCTGACTCAGAACTTTTTCAAAGTCCCCAAAACGTACCCCATGATGAAACCGATAGCAATTATTTTTACCATTCCATTCTGTTGGTCCTAAGGAAGCTTCACACCAAATAAGAATTCTCAGTGCCATGTTGTTTTGGAGATATAGGCATTTTAATTTTTTTCTATTTTTAGCTCCTGCAGTTCTCATGGGGCGACGGGAAAAAAGAAAAAAAATTTGGGCATAAATTAAGTACTTATGACCCAATATGCCCAATATCAAATTTGGTTCAAATCTACCTCTCGGTTTGGAAAATAGAAATTTTGGGCTTGGCGAAAATTCTTGCCCCTCCCATAACGAAGGCAAATATAGCTCCTCAAACTTCTCTTAAACAAATCTGAGTCTACACCTCAAAAGGAAGCTGCACACCAAATATCAAGTCTCATCTACTGCTGGTTCATGTGAAGAATTTTTTAAGATTTAAGCACACTTTTTGGGCATGGCCCTACCGAGGGGTGGGTCAACTTGATTTGAACAAACTTGAATTGACATATGATAGGAACATGCAAAGCAAATTTTGTTGAATTTGGTCCAGCAGTTCGTAGGAAGAAGTGAATAATGTAAAGTTAACGACAGACGGATGACGGAAAGCGATCAGTTAAGCTCCCCTTGAGCTTTGCTCAGGTGTGCTAAAAATTAGTAGACAGGCTAAGTTGTTAAGGCCTATTAAAAAAAAAATTCTTGGTTCTTAAGAAAGTTTCACTTTTTTCAATTTTATGATGAGGGAAGTCAGAAAGAGATCTTTTTTTCTTTTGTAACCCACAAAAAAGTCGTGAAAATATACTATTAAAAAAAAAGTAGGGGATATTTGATAAAAGTGAGATATATGAAAATATATTTATATTTTCATCAAAAATACTATTGAGGCATTGCACTATACATCTGGTGAATGATTTTCAGTGGTAGTTGGGCGTCTGACAAGCACAAATTTCACGCACTGAGCTGTATAAGACATGGACATTCTGTCAGAGACTTTACCACATTCAGTCCCAACACCTCCTTACCTTGTAAATCCTCCTCGGTTCGCAAGACAAAGGTGGATCCGTTGTGGCATACTCCTCACCAAACATCCAATATCAGCTTGACGTCATTTTTCCTACAGTGCAGCGGCGGGTTCCTGAACATTGGTAGGGGGCTGTTTGGCCATGTCATAGGTGCCTGCAAGCACATCCCAGACATGCTCGATTGGTGAAAGGTATGGACTTAGTGCTAGCCAAGACAGTGTAGTGATATTCGGTTCCTGGAGGAACTCTGTAGCGACACAGGCCCTGTGTGCTCTTGATTTGTCAACTTGGAAAATGAATAGACGGTCGCGAAAATTATAAATTTTAAGTAATTTGTATATTTTTTATACTCACCAATGGCCGAGACTAAGCTGGTGCAAACTCAATATTATTAAGGGCCAAAAACAAATTTTGAACCCCCAATCCCCAAAATATGCATACAATACCGAAAATTAAAAGTTCTATCTGTTCCTCCATACTTTTGTGTACTGCACATGCGCGGTAACCAGGAAGGTACTGAAATTGGCGCCAAGCATCATTCTTTCTAACTGTGCCTGCTAAATGTTATAAATCAGTGGGGAGGTATGAGTGACCACTCATGGGAGGGCCATCCCCATCTGGGCCATTGGTAAGTATAAAAAATATACAAATTACTTTAAATTTATCATATTTTTATACTAAAACCAATGGCCCAGACTTAGTTGAATTGTAAAAAGGCAGAGGGCCTAGGACTTAGATGAAATGAAATATTTCTATTACTCCACATTAAAGAATAGTTCCTACAGGAGAATAGGAGAAGACAGAGGAATTACATATGTCTTTCTCTTAATAAAAAAAGAGAATGACATAACACCCATCATATATAGGAGAAATACACAATAATTTCTCCATTTAATGCCAGCATAACCCGTTATGCTAATTCGGTGAAGGAAACCAATTATAAAGCTAGTACAAAGAATGAGATGCTTTATACTCATTTAAAAGTGTATGAGGATTGTATATTTATGCTCGTTAAGACACGTAACATATACAAATGCTTCACAATGAGCTACACTTTTAAAAACAATACATAAATGAGACATAATTATTGCTTCACACCGAGCTACACATTAAAACTACCCAGCACCGACGCTGGACTACTGTCTTTGGAGAAGGTATTCACTTGCTTTTCACTATAAAGCCGGATGATATTAAGGGAAAAACCGTCCCACCCCCTTCCCCTTGTTCTGAAGGAAGAATACTCAGAACAAAGAGGGCAGCAGAATGGCGTCAGTGCTCGAGCAGACTGCCTTAGACATCTTCTAGATGTAATATTAATTGACGACATTCTGTGCGACAGGGAGGACCCAAGGATCTAAGGTCACCAGAGATAGACTCTAAATTTCTAAGATAGAACTTAGTAAATGAGGACGGTTGCGTCCAGTAGGCTGCCTTCATTAAATCAGTAATGACAATACTATTTGAATAAGCTCAAGAAGAAGACAGTGCTCTAACCTCATGCGCTGAAATCTTATTGACAGAACGTTGATCTGAAGATAGATTCTCGTAGGCAATTCATATTGTCAAGTGAATCCATCTAGCGACTGAATGAACAGAAATATTCCTTCTGTTAGACATAAGAGAAAGGAAAAACCTTTTTCTTCCTTTTCAAATAAAGCTAGATCAACATTTATAAATGCACATCACTCTCACTGGACACAACACTGGTCTGCGGTAGTTCGAGGATGGTAAGGCCTTAATGACAATAGGTGCCGACCACTTATCCGGAAATCTGATTCTTAGCCAAGAATCCCACTACCATAGTAAGAGTAATAGTATTACCCACACTACAGAAATGGGAATCTTCAACAGATAATGCATAGAGTTCACTAACTCTTCTGGCAGAAGCGAAGGCTAAGAGAAATGCTGATTTGTAGGTTAGAAATTTAAATTCTACAGCCTCTAATGGCTCAAAAGGAGCTTCTTGAAGCTTCAAGAGAACCCAAGCCAAATTCCATTCAGGAATTAATCTGAGGGTTCTAGGTCTATTGATAGAGAAATTTCTAACTAGCTTGGATAAAGAAGGATCTGATCCAACAGCCAAGTTATCATGATGAGTATATGTGTCTGATAACATAGACATATAGCCCTTAATAGTAACGGGCTGTAGTTTTAATATGTCAAACAGGTAGACCAGAAAATTGGCAATCTGAGGAATATATGGATTATAAATATCCACTGACTGATCTGTACACAAACAAAAGAAAACTTTCCACTTCATTGCATAATTCAATGAAGAGGAGGTCCTCCTACAGTTAGAAATTGTATCCACTGCTTGTCCTGAAAAATGTTTTCCATGCAAGAAGGACCGCACAACGGAAATACATGAAGGTTGAGACCTTCCGGGTTGTGATGCAGTGCACGGAACTTCTCCTGATAAAGAAGATCCTCTCATGGAGAAAGCTTCCAGGGAAGTGTCCCATAACAGACACCTGAGAAGATTTATCCAGGGTTTCTGTGGCGACAGAGGTGCTACCAGTAAGATTTTGCAGTGAGACTGTTTGATTTTTAGCAGAAGCTGCAGAATCAGCGGAGTTGGAGGAAATGCATATCCTACTATTCCATTCCATGAGATCAAGAGAGCGTCTACTGTGTGCACTCGGTGATCCTGATGTGGCAACACAAACATCACAGTCCTTCGCGTGAGACGGGCGCTATTGCACTTGCAAGCGCCCGTAATTTAAAAAAGATGAGCGCAAAAAATAGCGCCTGTCAACGAACAGTTCAACTTCACTAAAATTGCACTCAACTCACAAGCACTGCCACGCTTCAAGTCAGAATGGACATCTATTTTGTTGTTGTCCATTGGTTAATGGTAAAACAAAATTAAAACTGATGTTATATGCCCCTCCCTCCCCCCCCCCCCCTCCACCTTCATATCACCATCCACTCCGCAAGAGGTCCGAATCAATATTGTCAGTGAAAACTGAAACATTTCCAGTTTCCTTTGTTCACTGCGCATGTCATTATACATCCCCATTCATCCAGTAAATGAAACCGAAAGTACAATGCTAATTTAATAAGAATTTGCTTTAAAAATTCTCATAATTATCTTGTGCATACGTTTCATTTTCCGATTTCGGGTTTTAATTCTCAATTTAATGAATAAAACAAACAGAAAACCATGCGGTGTCGTTTTCATTTTTTGTACAGGTTACTCTCGAAGCTAGAAATGGATGTAACTTCGCAAGTTAAGTATGTCAATCAACACTACAAACCACCCCTTGAAAACAGACAAACATAGTCTGTTTAAAAATAGCTGTTTTTTTTTTAAATATGTACATTTATTACGAATAAACAAAATATAGTTTCACACAAAATCAATAAAAAAAATCATAATATGAAGACCAGATAAAATTTAGACAGCGGAATATGAATAACAAAATAGTTGCCTCCCTTGGCAAAATTAAAAAAATTGATTTTACACTGAAAGTCATAACTTCACATGTTGCAGAGCATGATGAAATGATAAATGAGCATGTTTTATTAAACCAATAAGTCATACATCATATCGTTGGTTAAATTGTTATGTAATTCTCAAATACCAGAGTTGTAATTATTTTTTATTTTTAATTACCACTTTCTCATTAATTTCTGAACACCCGTTTTCACAGTGAGTTGTGCATGCTCGAAAGTGGCAGTGTTCTTTCACAATGAGTTGTGCACAGCTCGTAAGTGGCAGTGTTCAATCAGTATCTTGTGATGATGTTCAACCACTGTGAAAACCATATGTTATGGGCGTGTTTCAGACAACTATTGACAGCAGTCTGCACACTTACTTGAAACAAGTCACAGCTGCCAAAACGAGGTCGACAAAAAAATAAACAAGTCAATTTTGCTTGGGATATATAAATTTTTAATAAAGACTTATTACACTGAACACAGACATAATGTATTACACAAAAGACGAATTTAACAACACAAAAATCTCAACTCCCAAAATATACATAATACAGTATTACAGTTCTATTTGATACCGGGGTAAGTACAGTGTTGCAACAAGTCACCTGTTTTTCCATTTGATGCCTGTAAATTTAACGTCTCAAACAACTTTCGTCCAATTTGAAACTTGGGGGGGGGTTTGACTTGAGTAGGGCACCCTGGTTCATAAATCTGAAAAGGCGAGAGGTGGGCTTAATCACGAATATGGGTGAGTACAGTAGCTGTGTTTAAACACATTTGTCTCAAACATGCATAGTTGTGAAACTTTGGGGAATTTTGGGAGTGCGATTTGCACAAAATCGCACTCGCAACACAATTTGCGAGTGCACTTTTTCACACCCGTAAAATTTACTCACACGAAGGACTGACATCAGAAGCTGATTGTTTAGGTTCGTGGCAAAGAGATCTATCATGGGACGATCCCACTGGTAGCAAATCTGCCTGTATACTTGTTTGTTGACAGTCCACTACGATGGCAACTGGCGACGTTCAGACAACCCAGAATATGGACTGAGAGATGAACATGATGACTCAGAGCAAATAGAATTTTCTCCATCAATTCGAATAGAGGAATTGAATGAGTGCTGCCCTGGTTCTTGAGATAAGCCACTACTATGGCATTGTCCAACAGAATCTGCACATGGACGTTCGCTACGTGAGCAATCTAGTGTTTGAGTGCAAGCAAAATAAACATCATCTCTTTGATGTTTATGTGCATTTCCAGAAACCAAGGGGCCCAAAGACCCTGACACTTCAGGTCTGCAGGAATCAGGGATGCCCCAACCCGTCAGACTCGCGTCTACCATAATAGTGAAAACCCAATCCAGTACTTGAAGTGGGACTCCCTGAGTCAACCACTCAAGATCCGCCCAAACCTGAACCTTTTGTTTTATCAGATCTGTTAAAACAATCTGGATTTCAAGCAAATCTGTCTTGACCATCCAGTTCTGAGTGAAGAAAATCTGGAGAGAATGCATGCTGAATTGACCAAGCCGAATCAAGTCCGCTGCTGCTCTGCACAGTCCCATCAGTTGCATAAACTCCCTCTTTGATACTGTAAGAGAGTTTAGATGAAAGCGGGTATAGCAACTGACTAACTTTGCTCTGGTTATCAGAAGGCGAACCAGATTACTGTGAGTCTTGAAGCTCATTCCCAAGTGAATGAAGGACTTGGACGGAGCTAAATCCGACTTTTTTCCGTTTATGATGAATCCGAGACGTCGGAATAATTGAAGCAGACTCTGCACATCGTTCTGAAGTGCGTCTTTGTTGCCATATCTCTGAAGAATTTCGTCCAAGTAAGCCGCCGGTACTACCAATGAATAAGCTCGGAATTATGACACTACTGAGTTCATCATCCGAGTGAACGCCCAAGGTGCCAGGTTCAGACCGAAACCTTCCCTTGAACAGCAAAGTGCAGATACTTTCTGAAAGCCGGATGGACCATGATGGGAAAGTATGCGTCCATTAGGTCTATGCTTGCCGCAAAATCGTCCCCTCAAATGCTTGCTATTACAGACCCAGGCTTGGCAATTTCAGGAGAGCGATTTTTTAGCTCACCTTACTACCCTCCTGAAAGAATTAAGGAGAGCGAAAAATTGCCCTCCTAAATATTTTTGTCTGGGTTGATTGAGATTACATGTATTATGCTCACATTAAATTTTTGTTGTAAAGCAAAAATGTAATTTAACTTCGAAGTCACATAACATCACGTAATTTCATTTTGAAAGTGGTTTAGTGGTAAAAGGTAATGGCTGCAACCATACCCAAACACAGTTGCAATCATCTGAAGCAAAATGGGTCACAGCAATATTTTTTTTTTCTGTCAGTTTCAAGTTCAACAACTGACATCACAGTTTGAGGGGTAATTATTCAAGGAATATTGACACTATAATATACTACCATTACTACTATCCTGTCACTTGAAGCACTTGCACCAGGATGTGACTGTAGATTCCAGCAGACCTGTTGTCCAAGAAAGTCATAAGCCTACCACTACCACCTTCAACCCCCTTGGGGGGTTGAAGGTGGTAGTGGTAGGCGTATGACTTTCTTGGACAACAGGTCTGGGTACACACACAGGTCTTGTCAAGTGTGTGTTCGGTTGTTGAGTGAGACATCTAGATGTCTAAGAGATTCTGCTTTACCTTAGTAAAGTTAAAAAAATCACTGATGTAGTCTGTTGGTTTCAGTTTCAATGAGTTCGTTCAACTGGATACTTAAACTGCTGTGTAAAGCTAACTGCTCTCCTAAGCTGATTGAGGAGAGCAATTTTTTGCCCTCCTGCATTTTTCAGAATGCCAGGCCTGCAGACCGAATTGTTTCCATACAGAACTTTGGAGCTATAATCTATTTATTTAGCACAAGAAACAGTTGACTGTAAAATCTTGGTGAATTGGGATTTTCTATGACCTCTATTGCTTCCTTTACTAGGAGGGAGTGAACTTCTGCAAGAAGATACTCCCTTTTTGGACACCTGCTTCCAACGTTTGGCATACCAAACTACACAAGTAGCACATGTATCAGTAGGAGTACAGTGACTACAAGCAAGACAACAAACATGTAAATCCGAAGCAGACTTCCTCGACTTACACTTTGAGTTAAAAGATTTCATAATAATATTTAAGCCAGATACAAAATTCACTGCACTCCTATAACTACAAAAATAATTTATACATAAGGATACAACAATACGGCAATCAAAATCACTTTGAAAGAAATCAAAATTGAAAATTTTTTTTGAAAAAATTTTGAAAACGCCTAAGTTTCCAAAGGGAAACTCATGAGCCCAAGGGCATCCCGATAGAGCCTAAGTGTGGACAAACACTAAATAATTAAAGCTACACTAGCGGAATTATTTAAGACGTGTATCCTAGTATAAATACAATAACTGTGCTATACTATAATACTTGAATAAAAAATATAAAAGTGTTGTTAAACTAAAAACGTTAAGAGGAAAAAGCGGAAACTAAACAAAAGGCATACAATAAGCCCAAAGTCAGTAACCAATCAATCACTACCCAATGCAAAGCCAGATCTTCATAGAAAGAAAAAACAACGTATCTGGTAGAAGATGCAAAACTACAAACGTCCTAACACCCCTAGGATGAGGACGTGACCATGGAGATAACTGCAATAAACATTCCGTAGATCACGATAAACTCCCAAGAAATTTAATAAAGAATTTCTGTAAAAAGCCAAAAGAGGTTGAGAGTTTACCAGGTTCATGGGAGGAGAGGGAAGGAACATTTAACAAACAGTAGGTTTAATCTTTAGCAAGAATGATGACATTCAGCCCACATCCCAAATTTGTGAAACACGAACAATTTTACATAATTATTTTAAAGTTTCAGCCCTGAACGTCTAAAACGATCATTGTTCACTTCCAGCATCCTTTCACATCCTTGAATCCACCATAACCATCATTTATTTGTGTCTCGCATCTTCAAAAAAGAGATTTAAAGCACAAATGTCAGTTCAGATGTTTACTGACATGGGCCAAACAAAACAATGATGCTTGGTGCCAACTTTGGTACTTCCTGGTTACCACACATGTGCAGTACACAAAAGTATTGAAGACCAGATAGGACTTTTAATTTTCTGTATGTATGCAAATTTTGAGGATTGAGGGGGGGTTCAAAATGTGTGTTTGGCCCTAGATAAAGAGTTTGCACCAGCTGAGTCTGAGCCATTGGTTTTAATATAAAAATATGGCACCACAAGTGCTGCTAACATGTTGTCACAGTAGTACTGCCCTGTGACACGCCCTTGGATGATATGTAATGCTGTTCTGCTTGTCATGGTTATGCCTCCCCACACCATAACCGATCCACCACCAAAACGATTGAGCTGCCCAATGGTTACATCATAGTATTGTTCGTTCTGCCACTGCCACACTCTGTTTTGCCTGTCGTGGAAGTCGAGAGTTAACCTTGATTCATCGGAAAACATGACGTTGCTCCACCGATGATTGTCCCAGTGCTGTCATGCTCCACACCATGTGTGTGCTGTTCAGTCAAACGTGGAATTATTCAAGTTCATCGAGCATACAAATTCCAGCTGTGTAGGCGATTTTGGATAGTCCGACCACTTACTCGCACATCTGTTGCTCGGTGCAGTTGCAGTCCAATTTCTGAGGCACTTTAATGGTGATTACATAATGCTGTGGTTAGGATGAAACAATCTTGGTTAGCAGTTGTCGTCCTTGGACGACCAGACCAACGTCTGTCATCAACATTGCATGTCTGCCGGTAGTGTGATCACAACCTGCTAATCACCAATTGAGTAACGTTAAGAATTTAGGCCACAGTAGTCTGTCTGTTGCCAGCTTCCAACAAGCCAATGGCACGTAAACGTTCGTCACGTGTCAGTTTTTGCATATCTCAAAAGATACGTTTTGACCAGAAACTATTGATGAACGAGTTTATACCAAGAAAAGAACGATGAAATCTCCGAAAAAGCCTGTTCAGTACAAATGAAAATTTCAAAACGTACCCTACAGTTAAAACTAGAAGTCCTGTCACGAATAGTGCGCTTATCTAGGCTTAATTGCGCGTTGGAATTGCGCGCAATTGCCATATCGAATGGCATCCAAAGCACAGCCGGTTCTTTTGGTTACTCATAGCAAACACATGCAATGTTTCTGCCAATTGACCTCCGGGTTACCCGGAGGTCCATTGGCTGAAACATTGCTCGTGCACAGGCCATATGTACAGAATTTGATAGCTTTACTTGGGCCATAACACATACATTAACGCGCATATCAACGTGCTATTTGTGCGCATTTCATGACAGGACTTCTAGTTTTAACTGTACAAACATTAACGTGGCACTCGTGCGAAAATCCTGTACAAAGTTTTTGTGGGTCGGCGACATTCATGATCAACACTAAACTTGTTAACATATTGATGTGTCCAATCACACGTATCCAATACCATTTTCGGAAAATATCAGCATCAGTTTGGATAGCCCATACTTTTTTTTAATAGTATAGTTGGAATTATTTACTTGACTACTTACACTATTAGGTGGAAAAACAAATCTTTTCAGCAGCAAAATTTGTTCAAAATGTAGTTGCAAATTTTATCAGCTATGTCTTGTTTGACACAGCTCAGTGAGCTCTGTCAAACAAAATACAGATGGTTCACTTTTTGTCCTAGAAGATTAACCCTTTACCCAACGAATCGCCCGCATCCGCCCGCGTAATATGCGAATTCAGCTGTTGAAAAAATATTATTTTTCAAAAATTTCAACAAAACCATATCATGTGACCCCTCGTTGGAACGAGCTCGTCGAGCTCGTTCCAACGAGGGGTCACATGATATGGTTTTGTTGAATTTTTTTGAAAAATTTGAAAAAATGATATTTAAAATAATAAATTTTGATATCATCTGTGTTGGGTAAAGGGTTAAGTGCAGGATATTACCATTAAGAGATTTCAAGGTTAAGAAGTGATAAGGCAGGTTTTTAATGACAAGGAGGTGCCTAAGAAACAAGTATTTTTTGTAATCGAGTAAGTATGAAATTTGAAAATGATTCATTGAGCATTTCTCCTTACAGTGGGATGATAAGAGAGGAGGGACATATATGAGATATATCTACATGTGTATGGAAAGTTGGATTGAACCTATTCTTTTATTTCACCATCCATTACGTGGTGGAGCACAAGGCCCCGCAAAGTAGATCTTCTGTTTCTTAGGCAATTTTTTTTGTAAAACTGCATGTGGGTGGGCATTTTTTTTTTCTTTTTGATTTTTGTAATAATTTCTTGGCCAACAAAAATTCATGTACGTTTGTTTTAGGTGTCTGGCCTCATAATCTACTGAAGAGCATGGATGGCAGTGTATTTCGGCCCATGACTGCAAGAAAGATTTGCAGTGCATTTGCTGCATTCAAGGGAAACATTTATCAATTTTATTAACCTGGGTAAAATATCAGA
Source organism: Pictodentalium vernedei (assembly GCA_031216915.1). NCBI lineage: Eukaryota > Metazoa > Mollusca > Scaphopoda > Dentaliida > Dentaliidae > Pictodentalium > Pictodentalium vernedei. The sequence goes on from CM062293.1 coordinate 540,961,269, forward strand.
CATAAACTATTTAATTTTTTTCTTTTTTAAGTTTGCATTGGTTATAAAAAAACAAGCCAAGACCAATACCGGGTCTGGACCCGCATCGCTGCATGCAATTGATTACTGAGATGAACAGACTTCAAAGTATCGGCAAACAGGAAGTGGCTGCACGGCAGATCTGAAAATTAGATACACGATACAACTCATCATTATGAAGCTGCAGACCAAATATAAAATCATTCCCTTTCATAGAAGCCAAGAAAACTTTGACGGAAGAAGTGTTTCGGATGGACAGACGGACTGATGGACGGAGTCGAGCGGTTACTAGACCTGCTCTGCCACTGGTGACGCAGGTAAAAAGAGTACACGGCAGCCAAGAGGACCATGCGGGAGGGCCGGAGAAACAGATTTTTAACTTCTTTTGACCTGATATTGCAAACTTACCCTTCCACAGCACTTTCTACTGTTGTAACCACTTCCACACTCGCATGGTTCATCCATTTTCACTACAAGTTGCACATCTGGGTGATTCAGTATTGCTTTGTAAACACTAACTTGTAGATTTGATAATTTACAAAATACAACATTGTCTTCTGAAAAAAATACAGAGTACTCAACTTGTAGAATGACTGATGCATAAATTTGGGCTCCATTTGGAAATGCTGGTACCAAGGAGTTATGAAGTTTCATTTTCCACAAATTTTCTTCATTAGATATTTATTTGGGTTTAACGACAATTTTGACAACCAGGGTCATCTTGTGTTGGACAGTTTTACAGGTGGAGGAAGCTGAGAGAACACAGGGAGAACCACTAAGAAGTGACAAGCAACTGTCCAACTCTGTAACATACTAACTCCACACAATCAGGGTTAGCACTGGTTGAAGACAAGTGCAGCATTGACGTGAAGTATGCCTTAGTACACAGTGTTACCATGGCTGCTACATGGGCAATCAGGAAGAAGTACCTTGCACAAGGACGTAGTGCAGTTACTTCTGGTGGGGAATGAACTATGGACCTTTTGATTTGAGGTACAAGCCATAACCATTGAGCCAGCTTCAGCACTTTTGTATTGACCTCCCACAAGAAGGGGCATGACAAGAATTCATAAAAATCAAAGGCCAATTAATTTTGATAGTCCATGTACAATTTTTTTTAGTTATTTGGTATTTTAAAGGAGAAAGCTCATCATAGATGGTCAGTACTTTAAACAAATGAGTTATCTGAGTTTGTACTTCACAGAGAGAGAGAACAAAATCCAGAACTTTTAGGAATTTGGACGGGAATTTTCATGCACTTTTCCTGACCACAACCCAAATTTAATCATATGATGTTAGTTTGTGTGTATTCATTATTTTCTGAGCGAAATCCCAGTAAAATTTAAGTTCTTTTGAATTGCAAACTGTACTTTGTACAAATTAGTGGCTACAGGAAATAACCATGCAATAAATAGTCTTCTAACCATGACTGCCAGAAAATGCACTTTCTACATGCTAACAGCATGATTCCCTTGTTATTATTACCTGAATTGTGTCTGTTTGTTTCATTATGAACACAGATTTCATATTTTTAAGGAAACAGAAATAGTGTTGTATGAAATGTGCCCAGTTTGCAGCTGGCACTTCAAAAATAATTTCTGATTTTCCAGGACTTTAGAGCTGCTTAAAAAGCACAGCACTTTCTCTAGTTTTTAGGACCTGGAAGTAAATACGTTCATTTTTTAATCTTTTCCAGTTTCCAGGACTGGTATAATCACATAAATTAGCATACATAAACATTTACCCAAGGCACAGGATATCATAATTTATTATTTCATCGATTCGTTTTAAAAAACTTTTTCCAACACTTTCAACAAAACCATATCATGTGACTCATTCCAATGAGGGGGTCACATGATATTGTTTTGTTTCAACTGCTTTATTTGAAAATTACACAGGCAGCTGTGAATGATTTGTTAGGTAAGGGCTTAACAATTCCTATACATGTATTCAAGATAAATATTACCTGTACCTGTTTCAGTTAATAAATTTAACGCAAGAACATAGAGGATCTCTAGTGTTTTTAAGTGGATACCGAAAATTATCTCATGAGTGACCGAGACAAATGTTTATTTTTTGCCGTGGTTTGCGGAGCGAAAATGACCATTTTTCTCAGTCACAAGTGAGATAATTTTTGGTATCCACTCAAAAACACTAGATTTTCTTTTTATTATACGCTTTTTATGAGAATCTGATCTGATAAATCCACTTTACTTTTCATTGTACGGTTTTAGAACAAATTGATCATTTCCAGTGATAATTTTATTCACCTTGAAGTGATGCTTTGAAAGCCACCATTTTGATTAATACCGTGAAAGTGAAAATTTCTATATCTTCACAGTGGGGGATACGATTTCTATCTTTCCCACAATTTCTTCTATAATCTATCGTTTAACGTATAATAAATAATACCTGTACCTGTTTCAGCTAATAAAAGCTGAAATTTACATAACTAATATCATCATTTAATACAAGTACAGATTTTTATACTATGATAAGCAGTTAGCAAAACAAGTTTACAAGGATTTTCTAAGAGTGACCTATTTTCAGGACTTCTCAATGGAAGGCAATTTAAGTTTAAAATTCAAGTGCATTTAGGCACTTTGCTCCAGCACCTCCCTTGAACACTGTTTAAGGTAGAAGTCTGTGATCTGAATATTCCTTTTTCTATCATCGTCAACCAAAAGCAGCATTTGATTGAAACAATCTTAACAAGATTGGTCTTCAAAACTTATTTCATAACAAATGCAATGTAAATAGAATTGATGGCAAATCCCCTATCATCTAAGTCCAACAAGGGAAATAACTCTCAAATAAATACTTGGACACACATTAGTTGGTTTGCAATCACCTCCATGATATCATCATCAAAAGGTAATGAGGAAAAAACAGTTTTCTTTGAAATGTCATGAGATAATGTGATTAAAAGATAATTTTAATCCAACAAGGGCAATAAGTCTTGAAAGAAATATCTGAACACACCTGGTTCGCAACCCCATTCATAAATCTGGACAACGTATTTTGAATAGTTTTCTTTAAAATGTGATGACACAAAATGGGGCAGGATGGACAGATGGATGGAAGAATAAATGGACAGCTGGATGGACAGATGCATGGACAGTCAGAAGCAATTCCTAAATCTCCCCATCCACTACTTGGGAGATGATATGTAGAGCAAAAATTGGTCACAGTGATTTCTATTGTCTGGTATTATTTGATAGAAAAATAATTCATATCATATAATTTAATGATGAGATTAATAAACCTACCTTTCTTGGGTAGTTGTTCACCAATAAGCTTCTTCGTTCTTCTGATCATCATTTGGTTTCGCAGAATAGCAAACTTGTCCTTCTCTACAGAAAATGTTATAAAATAACTCATTTATTAGTGTTTAAGGTCACATACTTCTGCACAATGGCTAATCATAACCACAAAATAGAGATAAAGTCAAGTTCAGTCAATCGTTTGTACTCATGTTGCCCATTTTAGAAGGCTTCCACCCTAAGCATTGGTGAATGGGTTCTATTTTACTAATAAATAGATATCATAAAATAAAAAAAAGAATTATCAAACCTGAGACTAGCTAGAGTGAAACAAATATTTAAAAAAAAGAGGCCCCCACAGAGCCTAATGCACTCACATTGAAGAGAAGCTGATATAAACAGAGTCCAAGAATGAATCTACATGAAGCAATCAGTCTCCAAAGGATACATTGTCAATCCTTGAGCCCCTCAGCGGTGACTAAAATAGTCTGAGCATCATGCCTTTTCTTCAGTTGACCATAATCTAAAAAGTGGAACTCCCCTATGGAGCTCCTTGGTACAGCCTAGTGGATTAAGCTTAGTTACAAACCTCTAGAGGGTATTTAATAACAAATTTCTAATTCTTCAGCTACACAGCCAATTCCAGCCCAATTCTTGAACAAATTTGAATCTGACTCCCCTTGAGATGATGTCATCCAAAAAGATTCTGACTGGTGAATCTGAAGAGATTTTTGAAGAAATTCCCTCGTATTTTGACTGGTGAATCTGAAGAGATTTTTGAAGAAATTCCCTCATATTACACTAAGTTAAAATTTGGGTTGGGTTCCCATAGATAGCCCAAATATTAACCCAGGCACTCAAACTGAACAAAGTTGAATCTGCCCCCCCCCCCCCCCCCCCCTACAGATGTTGTATACATATGTGAAAGCATTCTGACTGGTGAATCTGAAGAAAATTCTTAAAGAAATTTCCACATATTGCACAAAGTTAAAATTTGGGCTACCATAGTGAGCCCAAATATTAACCTAGCTAGGGACCCAATTTGAACAAACTTGAATCTGATCCCCCTAGAGATGTTGTATAACAAATATGAAAGCATAAGGTACCCAAATATTAACCTAGGAACTTGGTTTGAACAAACTTGAATCTGCCCCTCATAAAAATGACACATACCAAATATGAAAAGATTCTGACTGGTGGTTCTGAAGAAGATTTTTTAAAGATTACTCCCAATATTGCCCTAAGTAAAAAATTTGGGCTCCTGTATTGAACCCAAATATGAACCAAGGGGCTTCATTTTTGGAAATTGGTAACTGCCTCCCCCCACCCCCACCCTGGATGCTGTATACAAAATATTAAAATATTCTGATGACTGGTTCTCTGGTTCTGGTGAAAAGTTTTGCAAATATGCTGACTCAACAGTTTTTCGATGCCCCCCCCTCCCCCCCTCCCAGCAATTTTTTTTACCATTCAGTCCTATTGGTCCTAAGGATAAGGATACTACTTCATACCAAATAACAGTTCTCTGTTCTGTGTGGTTTGGGAAATATGGGCGTTTGAAAACATTTCCATTTTTAGCTACTGGGGTTCCCTCGGGGACATGGGAAATTTTATTTTTAGCATGAATCAAGTACTTATGACCCAATAATACCACACACCAAATTTTGTTCAAATCGGACCATCTGTTCAAAAAATAGAAATTTTGGGCTGGGCCAAAAATCTTGCCCCTCCTATTACAAAGGCAAATATTGCTTCACGAACTTTGTTTGAACAAATTTGAGGGTTGCATCACAAAATTTACCCTCTGGGTACCTCAGTCTGAATCAAGGTCTCAAGCTAAAACACAAAGATGCACCTAGAGGATAAATTGGCCCACTGTATGGGATAGCAGCAGCAAATTCACCCTCTGGTGAGCTCATTTTGCAAATGATAGGTTGCTTATATTCAGGCTTGGTCACAGACACGATATGACCTTGGCTGTTAAAGTGTTATTAAACCATAATAAATAAATAAATAATATTGAATCGTCTGGTAGACAAGTCAATAAGAATAAAAATGTGACAAGGAGAACACAACATATTCGCTCTTTTCTGCTGAGACTAAATGCTGTTACTCTATAGGGGTCACTAGTCCAGTTTTCTCCCAGTAAGGTAGTTTGACCAGTTTATGTAGATACACAATAATTTGGCAGCTTTTCGGCTGGGTCTTGTGGTTTTGTTTTCCATAAAAACCAGAACCTAACCAGAAAATCAAAAAAACATCCAGCTAAAAAAAATTCTCTCTTTATATTCGATCACTTATACAGTAAAACCTGTCTTGAGAGACCACTGTCTTGAGAGACCACCTGTCTTGAGAGACCACATCTGCCAGGCACCGACTGGTTTTACTCTATAATGGACCTGCTATGGGAGACCACCTGTCTTGTGAGACCACCTGTCCTGAGAGACCACTGTGACCTGGTACCAACTTGTATTTTTATACCATAATGGACCTGTCTTGAGAGACCGCCCCTTTGAAGACTGAAACCATGACAAAAGCTTTTTACCTGTTCTGGAATTGGAAAATCCATTGTTGTTATATTATTAACATAATTAAAAGTATTAAAAGATCTTAATTGGGTTTCAATTGCTAACTCATTAAAGTTTGAGATGTTCTGTGAAAAGATTAGGATTATTGCTGAATAAACTATTTCATACATACCTGAAATGTGACAGATAGGAATAAAAATAAATTTGTGTTGAAAATCTTTTTGTAACAAACTGAAATGGACTGTTATAAAAATTATAAAAATAAATTAGTGTTGAAAATCTTCAATGAAGATTTTCAACACTAATTTATTTTTATAATTTTTATAACAGTCCATTTCAATTTTTTACAAAAACTTCATAAAAAAGAACAACTACAAAGTAATTACAGAAATCCATTCTTCTCTATTTCTGAATATTGTGGTTGGTTATTCACTGACTTGAGAAAACCTGAAACCTGTTATGAGAGACCACCTGTCTTGAGAGACCACTTTTGTGTGGCCCAAAGGGCGGTCTCTCAAGACAGGTTCTACTGTACAAGAAAAACCCTTGAACAGCACCGTGAGAAATTAAGAATAAAAAACTGGACAGAGAACCGTTAGCTCTCACCCAGATCTCATCAAGCATAGGTTGCAACTCCTGTCCTACATACATGGCTTCCTGCAAATGTGCAACAAAATGCAATCAATCTTCAGTTCCAATTATTCGGTCATTGTGATAATATGTGATATGTGCAACAAAATGCAATCAAACCTCAGTTCCAATTATTCTGTCATTGTGATGAAAAGTGATTAGCGGGGAGGAAGTGTAGTAATAAAATTAACACTAAGGCTGTAAAAATGCACAGGATTAATTAGTTATAAGTTACATTGAATGCAAGATACAAGGAACTACTGTATTGACCCGGAGATAAACCCAGGGGATGCATGAAGTAACAGAGGGTAGAAGTATATGGGTGGACTTATTTTTGAAAGGCCAAGCCTGTAGGAGAAATTGGATGCAAAGTTGAGACGAGTTAGGCAAGTCAGTCAATCCCATAAACAAAGATACATTAGGCCACACAAAGGAATTATTTTTTGCCATCAAAAGTTCATGTTCTTGGTTTACGTTTAAGGCCTCATAATCTATGGAATAGCATGGGTGGTGTGTATTTCGCCCCTTGAGTGCAAGAAGGCTTTGCTATGCCAAAGCATTGCAAAGCCCTCTTGCACTCAAGGGACAAATCTATCAATTTTCTTAGCTTGGGTAAAATATCAGACACAAACCATTCAATTTTTTTTTTAAGTTCATATTGGTTATAAAAAGAGAGCATGCGGCAATAAAAAGAGAGCATGCAGCAGGAAGGCCTGATAAACAGATTTTTTATTTGTTTAGGCCTTAACACTTTACCCTAAGAATTAGATGCATGCACTTGCGTAAATTACAAATTGAACTGTTGAGATAAAAAAGGAAAACAACTTCAACAAAACCATATCATGTGATCCCTTACTGGAATGCGCTCATTCCAATGATGGATCACATAGGTTTTGGTGCAATTTTTTTTAAATATTTGAAAAAGAAATACTAAAAATAAATTTTGATATCATGTTCATTTTCAATGTACCAGCATGTTGGTAAGGGATATTGTTTGAAGCTTATTTACATGGGAAAATTTGTTTTCAGCATGAATCAAGAACTTATGACCCAGTAATGCCATATACCAAATGTGGTTCAAATAGGACCATCGGTTCAGAAAGTTAAAAAATTTATAGTAATTTATATATTTTTTATACTTACCAATGACCCAGACTTAGCTGGTGCTAACTCTAACAAAACCAGGGCCAAACACAAATTTTGCCCCCCAATCCCCAAAATTTGCATCCAAAACAAAAAGAAATCATGTCCTAAAGGACCTCCATACTACGCCTCTACTGCGCATGCGCAGTGACGCAGACGTCCCGAAATTGGCGCCAATTATCATTCTTACTGGCAGTGCCTGGTCAGCACTATGTACTCAGCGGGGAGGCAAGAGTTCCCAACTCCAGGGAGGGCCATCCCCGTCTGGGTCATTGGTAAGTATAAAAAATATATAAATTACTATAAATTTTTTAACATTTTTATACTGTACCAATGACCCAGACTTAGCTGAATAGTAAACAGGCTGGAGGGCCTAGGACATAGAGGAAAATCCAATAAGCTCAACTATATAGTAAAGAGGTAACCCCTTAAGGAGAAAAGGAGTATTAGGCTTTACATGTATCTTTCTTATTTAATATTAAATTAGAAAGATACACTACCCTTAATAATTGAGCACAATAACATTCATGTTCTCTATTAACATCCAGTATATCCCTTATACTAATTATTTTTAAAGTAAGCCAATAAATAAAGTAGTCCAGAGAATTGAGACTCTTTATAGTCATTTAAAAGTGTCCGAGTATTGTATATTAAAGCCCGTTTGACACTTGACATATACAAATGCTTCACACCGAGCTACACTTTAAAAATAAGACATTAATGAATTTTAACATTAATATTACACTTTAAAACCATCCCGGAAGCGACTCAGAAATACTGACTTGGAGGAGGCATTCCCTTGCTTTTCACTATAAAGCAGGTGACCTAAGGGAACACCCACCCCCCCCCCCCCCTTCCCCTTGCCCTGGGTCAAATAGCCCAGAGCGAAGAGGGCAGCCGGACGGAGTCACTGCCGGAACAGAAAGCCTGCATAACTATAGTTGCAACTGTTTAGTGGACGACATTCTGAGCAACAGATAACGGACCTAAACAATGCAGGTCTCCAGAAATGGACTCAATATTTCTGAGATAAAAATTCGTAAATGTGGATGGCTGAGACCAATAAGCAGCCTTCATTAAAACTGTAATAGCAACACTATTAGCATAAGCCCAGGAAGTAGAAAGAGCTCTAACTTCATGAGCGGAAATCTTAAGCACAGACTGCTGAGAAGAAGATAAACTCTCATAAGCAGTATGGATAGTTAATTGAATCCATCTAGCAATAGAATGGACCGAAATGTCCTTTCTATTAGGCATCAAAGACAGAAAGAAACGTTTCCGTCCCTTTCTGATAAACTGAGATCTCTGTTTATAGATACATAACACTCTAACAGGACAGAGTAAAGGCCTACGCCCGTCTGAAGACGGAAGAGCCTTAATAACAATAGGTTCCGGATATTTATTAGGAGCCTGATTCTTAGCTAAAAAACCCACATTAGTAGTGAAGGTGATAGTGTTCCCGACACTACGATAGTGAGAATCATCCACCGACAGTGCATGAAGCTCACTGACTCTTCTAGCAGAAGAGAAAGCTAAGACAAAAGCTGTCTTATAAGATAAGAATTTGAAATCTACTGTCCCAAGAGGTTCAAATGGCTTTTCCTTCAATTTAAGAAGAACCCAAGCTAAATTCCACTTAGGAATTAATCTAAGAGTTCTGGGTCTATTTATCGAAAAGTTTCTAACCAACTTAGATAAAGAGACATTAGATCCAATTTGTAAACTATCATGATGTGCATAGGTATCAGATAACATAGACCTATAACCCTTTATAGTAACAGGCTGCAGTTTGATTTCGTCAAACAAGTATACTAGAAAGTTTGCAATGTCTGGTATAGAGGGATCGAATAAATCTACAGAATGATCCCTACACCAACGACAAAAAACCTTCCACTTAGCCGCATAGTATAGCGAAGAGGAGGTCCTCCTACAGTTAGAAATCGCGTCCACTGCTCGTCCTGTAAAGTGTTTGCCATGCAAGAAGGACCGCACAACGGAAAAACGTGAAGGTTGAGACCTTGCAGGTTGTGATGGAGTTGGCGCGATTTCCCCTGCGAAAGAAGATCCTCCCGTGGAGGAAGCTTTCGCGGTAGGTCCCACAACAGACACCTAAGTAGATTTATCCACGGTCTCTGTGGCGACAGAGATGCTACCAACAGAATCTTGCATTGAGATTGTTTTATCTTTAGCAATACTTGTTGAATTAACAGCGCTGGAGGATACGCATATCCTATCATTCCGTCCCAAGGGATCGACAGAGCGTCTACTGCAAATGCTCTTGGATCCGGACACGGAGACACATACGTCTGCAACTGATTGTTGAGATGTGTCGCAAATAAGTCTATCATTGGCCTTTCCCATTGGTAGCAAATCTGATTGAATACTTGTTTGTTGAGAGTCCATTCCGACGGCAACAAGCGACCCTTTCGTGAAAGGGAGTCTGCTAGCACATTCAGACGACCCGGTATGTGACGGACCGAAAGAAGAACGTGATGTTCTAGCGCAAACAGAAGGATTCTTTCCGTTAGATTGAACAACGGAACTGAATGAGTGCCTCCCTGATTCCGTATATACGCCACTACTGTCGTATTGTCGGATAGGATTTGGACATGAGCATTGTGAATAATGTCCATCCAGTGACATAACGCAAGCCAAATTGACATCATTCCTTGAATGTTATGTGCTTGCACAGGAATTGCGGATCCCAAAGACCCTGGCATCTCGAATCCGTTGGGATTAATGATGCACCCCAACCTGTTTGACTGGCATCCGTCATAATGGTAAAACTCGGATCCGGCAACTGCAGCGGAACTCCCTGAGTTAACCACTGAATGTTTGCCCAAGTCTGAATCTCTTGTTTCACTTGATCTGACAAGAGAACGTCTACGTCGAGCGAATGAATTTTCACACTCCAATTCTGAGTCAAGAAAATTTGAAGAGGACGTGTGCGTAACCGCCCCATCGGAATGAGATCCGCAGCGGCTCCGCACAGACCTATCAGTCTCATAAATTCTCTCGCTGTGACTTTGTCTGCGTGCAGACAATAGCGAGCGTAACAACTGACTAATTTCGCTCTGGTTAACGGCAGACGAACGAGATTGTTGTGTGTCTCGAAGCTCATTCCGAGATGAGTGAATGACTTGGACGGCACCAGATCCGACTTCTCCTCGTTTACTATAAAACCGAGACGTCGGAGCAATAGAAGAAGATTCTGAACATCGTTCTGAAGCGTTAACTCGTTGCCATACCTCTGAAGAATGTCGTCCAGGTAGGCCGACGTTACCGCAGACGAATGAGCTCGGAAATAGATCATTACCGAGTTCATTACCCGAGTGAAAGCCCAGGGTGCTAGATTCAATCCGAAGCACATCGCCCGGAATTGATACACCACTCCTAGGACTGCGAAGCGTAGGTACTTTCGGAATGTTGGATGTACCATGACGTGAAAGTACGCATCTTTGAGATCTATGCTTGATGCATAATCGTTCACCCGAATACTCGCTCTGACCGACCGAATCGTCTCCATATAAAACTTCGGAGCGACGATCAGCTTGTTTATCCAGCTCAAATCTATGACTGGACGGAACGAGCCGTCTGGTTTCGGAACCAGAAACAGATGGCTGTAGAATCCCGGAGATTCATGGTTTTCTACGACCTCTACCACGTTCTTCATTAAAAGAGACTGCACCTCTGATAACATAGCGTCTCTTTTCCGCGGATTTGACGGAAGATGAGTCCACTTTGGACTTCGAGTTAATGGAGGCTTTCGTTTGAAGGATATCTTTAGACCTTCCGAAGTCACTCCTCTCACCCAAGGGTCGTCCGTAATCGACGCCCATTCTTGTGAAAAGCTTGACAACCTTCCGCCAACCGGTATGCGATAGAGGTTTAAGCCATCACCTCCTGGACCTGTGAGGCCTGCGGTAGGAGAAACCACATCCTCCACGACCCGCACCTCGCCCCGTCGACCTCGGGGCGTCCGACCAATTGTCCCGGCCCGAAGGACGTCCCGAACGAGAGTCGCTACCCTGACGGTCTCTCGAATAAGACCAAGAGGATGCACCGGAACCTCTCTTGGGCGCATTAGACCCAGAAGTGCCTGTCTTATTCTTGTCTGCTGTATCCGACTTCTTAGAAGCAGATTTGAACAACAGAGAATCCGAAGCTTTCTTTGTAATTTTATCATAAATAGCAGAAAGCTTGCCGTCAAAGAGAAGTTCTCCGGAGACCGAAGCGACTCTAAGTAGAGTTCTTCACCTTAGTATCCACTAGTGTGGATGTAGCTAGGGCTGCGTCACGTCTAACCAACTCCAGATTTGCCACTGAAAGGGCGGAGTTACACGTGGAATAAGCTACTGCCCTTGAAAGAAGTCTTAAAGAGGATTGTATATCCTGAAACTCTTTCCCTTGAAGGCGCAGTGATAACGCCTTAGTAAGGTGATCTGCGTAAGATAAGGCATCTAAATTGGCTCTGTTAGACGCAATAGCTGTTTCCAACACCGCGGTTGGAATAGAAGCCGACGACGGTAATGATAGCTCTAAGTCTTCCGCCTCGTCGTCCATACGCAGAGGAACTCTCGGGATACCCTGTCCTGCCGTATCGAATTTATTCCTTGCATTAATGAAAGGCAGGTTGAGAGTATTAGCGGACAAGAAACCTGCTTTCCCCGTCTTGGAAGCAAGTTTAAATATAGCGTCGTTCAATAATTCAAATGTTCTTGCAACATTATTGGACTGCGACGGAAACTCGGGAGCGATGTCCCTGAACCGCTCAAAAAATTCAGAGTCCAATGACGCTATACTCCTCTTGTCAGGAACCGCAGCAGTCTGGCCCGACGGAACAACTTGAGGGAGAAAGTGCCGGATGAAGTCCACAGCAGCTTTATGCTGTTCCGAAAGGGATAGCTCCAAATCATCCGTATCCCTTTCACCATCCGGTCGGACCTCATGATGTTCCCGGTCGTCCGCCCCCGATGCTTCGGCGGAGCCTACCGACCCAGCGCCGTCGGATAATTCTCGATCCGACACCGTTTCTGTCGGCTGCTGGGATGCTGCGATAAGCTGTGTTATCTGCACAAGAATGTCCGGCGTCGAGACCTGCGGAGGCGCAGTCTTTCGCTGCTTCGCCGAGGGCAGCTCCGCATCAGATGGCTCCCGCATACTTTTCCTATGCGAAAGTCCGGAGTCCATCGGTCTCGAATCCCTGGCTGCCGGATGGTGTGACCTGGTCGCCGAAGAATCCTTGATCGGCGAAGCTGGTAATATATCGGCGGTCACGCAGCCAAGGTGCGGTCGTGTGCGCTGACGAGAAGAGGAAGCCTTAGCAGTCTCCGCGGACTGCCTATACAACGGAGCGTCCCGAGCGACGGACGTATGCTCCGCTAGCGACACATTTTGTACCACAACATCTGGTCCCAGATGTTGTTGTACGAGAGAGGGGCCTCTCTCGCTCGTGGCCCGGCTGGACCTGGACGAGCTAGGAACCGGACTCAAAGGCTTCCCCCGTTCTCGCTTACTATCCGCCGTCACTGGGTGTGCATCTATTATGTTTATAGTGCTCGCATCACCCAAAATTTCCTCCTGGACCGCATCGGACGAACCCGGCTGCCGAACCATTCGGTGAATGGACGCTACACCGGGAGAGCTAGCGGACGACATTTGTCTAATCTCCATGAGCACTTTTGCCGCTAGCTCTGAATTCATTTGTGACGACGGACGCACACTTGTAGAAGATAACATGGAAACATCACCCTGTTCTTGTTCCTCTGAAATAGAAACTGAGAGAGTAGAGTGACCTTGCGGAGAAAGAGCCGGCATAGCCCTTTCTCCAGAAACAACATATCGTGACACACGTTTCCAATGTTTCTCATCCCAATATTCACATATAGGACAGGGATTAATGCGAGAACACTGACTACAATTAATACAATGATCATGAAAGTCAGAGGAAGATTTCTTCCTATTACAATTTGAACAATGTCCCTTCATTGTGAAAGGACAACAACAAGTCCTAGTTACTCGCAAAAACCCCTGACACAAAGATACATAATAACATGATCCATTAATAAATGAAAAAACAATTGCAAATCAAAATAATTTTGAAAAAATATTTTTTCAGCGAAGCCCAAGTTGCTGAAAAGTAACGTTGAGCCCCGATGGATCCGATGGCAAAGTGTGGTCAAAAATTTTAAATTTATATTAAATAATTAATGAGACACTTACGGATAATATAAATGTATCTTATAGTGAGATAAAATACAGCAAAGGCAAACAGCCCCCCTCAAAAAAGGCTGTTGCCAATGTAAACAAACAGTGTAAAACACCAGAAAACATGACTCCAGGTACTGAAAAAACTGGCCCGGAATCAGTCATCAAAATTACACTCTATCTGATGCAAAACAGAGACTCCCAGGGGAGAATCTGCAGAACATCAGATGGAAGATGCAGAACACAACGTTATACACCCATGGGTGAAAACGTAACTATGGGGAAAATAACAGAAAACATTCTGTAACCAAGCAACTCTCCCAGGAAATTTTAGAAATGAACTTTCTCAAAAATATGCCAAAAGCATGGGAGAATTGCAAGGGGGGACTTTAGAAGGCTAGGGGAGAGGAAACACTGAATAAGCAGTGCAACATTTAGCAAGAATGACAACAAGAGGCCCATGCCTCGAAAATAGGCAACTTAACATAATTTCATCAAAAAATTTTAAGTACAGCCCTGATTATTTTTTGTCACTTCTTTTTCCTCTCCTCCTTCTATCCTCCTTAGAATCACATTTTCTCCAAACATTACGTGTCTGGCATCCTTTAAACTGAGATTTACAAGCACAAAGATCAGTGAGATGTTGACTGATGAAGGGCCAAACAGAGAATGATAATTGGCACCAATTTCGGGATGTCTGCGTCACTGCGCATGCGCAGTAGAGGCGTAGTATGGAGGTCCTTTAGGACATGATTTCTTTTTGTTTTGGATGCAAATTTTGGGGATTGGGGGGCAAAATTTGTGTTTGGCCCTGGTTTTGTTGGAGTTAGCACTGTCTGGGTCATTGGTACAGTATAAAAATACAGAAATTTTGGGAAGGGTAAAAAATCTTTCCCCTCCCTTTACAAAGGCAAATATTGCTTCACGAACATCATTTGATTCTACACCTCAAAAGGAAACTCAATACCAAATATCAAGTCATTGTACTAACTGGTTCATGAGAAGATTTTAAAAATATTTTGGAGAATTTTCCCCCACCCATTTCCAATGGAGCTGGGCATGTTGATTAGAATAAAAATGCAATGCCCCATTGGGGCCATCACTCACACAACTTTCACTTGAATTGGCCAGTGGTTTTGGAGGATAAGACCAAAACATGGTGTAGATCAACAACAGATGGATGGACGATGGACAGACAATGGACAGAGAGCAATGAGATTAGCTCAGCTTAACTTTGTCAAAGTGAGCTAAAAAAAAAATAAAACAACTTCAACAAAACAATATCATGTGGTTAGTCATTGGAATGAGCTCATTCCAATGACGGATCACATAATATGGCTTTGGTGAAATTTTTTTAAATATTTGAAAAAGAAATAACAAAAATAACAACTTTTGATATCATGTACGCTTGTTAATGGGTTCTTTTTCATTGTACCAGCATGGCGGTTAGGGATATTGTTTATGGCTTATTGACATGGGAAAAATCTTTTTTAGCATGAATCAAATACTTATGATCCAATAATACCATATACCAAATTTGGTTCAAATTGGACCATCAGTTCAGAAAAGAGAAATGTTGGCCCCTCCCCTTACAGCCCAATATTGCTTCACGAACTCTGTTTGAACAAATTTGATTCTACACCTCAACAGGAAGCTCCATACCAAATATCAAGTCATTGTACCAACTGGTTCATGAGAAGATTTTAAAAATATTTTGGAGCATTTTCCCCCATCTCCTCCCAATGGAGCTGGGCATGTTGAGTTGAACAAAAATGCAATGCCCCTTTGGGGCCATCACTCACACAAACTTTCACTTGAATTGATAAGTGGTTTTGAAGGAGAAGACCAAAACATGGTATTGATGGATGACTGACGGTGGGATTATTTTTGATTTATGGAATTATACCTGGCTCAGTACAGTAATGGCAATACTTATATACTGGATTGTGGACATTTTTTTAAAGTGAATTCCAATGAAAGTGTTAATGACACTGTAGCTCAACTTGTTTAAGACATGTACATGTATAGTATGTGACACAGCAATGACAAACAACTAGGTAATGACCTGTTAACAAAGGTACATGTAAAGTATTGTACCGGTCTGTACATAAATACTGACTGTAGCCTGTAACAAATATATAGATAAAGTACTGTAAAAGTGGGGTGACAGTTAGATGCTAAACTAGAAAAGAAATCTTTGCGTCCCAGAGTGGGTCTGACTGAACCCAAAAATATTTGTTCTCATAGCACAGTGGTAACAAAGGCACCCCAAAACATCCGTTCATATCACAAGGTGATAACAAAGGTACCCCAAGAAGTTTCGTGAAGATCAGTTCATAAATACAGACTCTAGCCTGAGCCGTATTGACATGTGCACTAACGGTGTATAAGTAGCACTGAACAAATCAAAGTTCATCTAATTTGTATAATTTCTGCACGAGAAAAAAACCTGTATTATATGTGATGTATTCCATGTTACTAAACATTCTTGCAAAAGTGTATTCAAATCAGAACTTTCATACAGAAGTTCTGTACAAAAAACTGATTGCACTAATTTTGGTACAAAAAGGCTGCTGGCGGCCATCTTGAATTTTGGACTGCACCCAAAAACACTCGTTCTTATCCCATGGTGATAACAAAGGTACCCCAAGAAGTTTTGTAAAGATTGGTTCATAAATACGGCCTCTAGCCTGAGCCGTATAAAAGTTGGGTACAAAAAACTGACTGGACCTAATTTTGGTACAAAATGGCAACTGGCAGCCATTTTGAATTTTGGACCGCACTCAGAAACACTTGTTCTCATCCCAAGGTGATAACAAAGGTACCCAAGAAGTTCTGTGAAGATCGGTTCATAAATACAGCCTCCAGCCCGAGCTGTATTGACACATGCACTAACTGTTTATAAGTAGCACTGAATAAATCAAAGTTCATCTAATTTGCATAATTTCTGCTCGAGAAAAAACCCCATATTATATGTGATGTATTCCATGTTACTAAACATTCATACAGAAATTTATTCAAATCAGAACTTTCATGCAGAAGTTCTGTACAAAAAACTGATTGCACTAATTTTGGTACATGGCTGCTGACGGCCATCTTGAATTTTGGACTGCACCCCAAAACACTCGTTCTCATTCCACGATGATAACAAAGGTATCCAAGAAGTTTTGTAAAGAGCGGTTCATAAATACAGCCTCTAGCCTGAGCCGTATAGAAGTTGTATACAAAAATCTGATTGGACCTAATTTCTGTACAAAATGGCCATTGACAGCCATCTCGAATTTTAGACCGCATCCAGAAACACTCGTTGTCATCCCAAGGTGATAACAAAAGTACCCAAGAAGTTTCGTGAAGATCGGTTCATAAATACAGACTCTAGCCCGAGCCGTATTGACATGTGCACTTACTGTGTATAAGTAGTACTGAATAAATCAAAGTTCATCTAATTTGCATAACTTTTGCACGAGAAAAAACCTGTATTATATGTGATGTATTCCATGTTACTAAACATTCATACAAAAATTTATTCAAATCAGAACTTTCATACAGAATTTTTTTACAAAAAAACTGATTGCACTAACTAAAGTACAAAATGGATCCTGGTGGCCATCTTGAATTTCGGCCCGCACCCAAAACCACTCGTTCTTGTCCCACGGTGATAACAAAGGTACCTAAGAAGTTTCGTAAAGATCGGTTTATAAATACAGCCTCTAGCCCGAGTCGTGTATTCGGCGCGATAGATGGACGACGGGCCATAGCAATACCTCAAATTGAAAAAAGAATATGTTTTCATTTTTAGCTCAACTTTGGCAAAGCCAAATTTGAGCTAAAAATGAAAACATATTCTTTTTTCGATTTATAGCTTGTCATGTATATTTGATTAGATACAACCAATTTTGATTCTGTGGAGTTACTTACTCCAGATAAAGTCAAAAAGAAATATTTGGTATGGAAAGAAAAGAAGCATTTTGAAATCAACACAAAGTTTTACAATAGTGAAGAAAGGTTATTACTTTTTCTTGCTTCTGCTAATTCTCTTTTTGTTGATCCAAGTCTTTGACCTTTCTCTATAGGTGCAACAAATTCTTCATGGTAGGAACTTAGACATCCTAAACAACCTGGTTGTGCCCTTAATGAATTAAGAGAAAAAAGCAGAATAGAACATCAAATGAAAGTGTCAATGACACTGTAGCTCAACTTGTCAAGACAAAGACATGCACATGTATAGTATGTGACACAGCAATGACAAACATCTAGGTAATGACCTGTTAACAAAGGTACATATAAAGTATTGTAATGGTCTGTACATAAATACTGACCGTTGCCTGTAACAAATGTATAGGTAAAGTATTGTAAAGGTGGGTGACAGTCAGATGCTAAACTAGAAAAGAAAACTTTGAGTCCCAGAGTGGGTCTGACTGAACCCCAAAATATTTGTTCTCATAGCACAGTGATAACAAAGGCACCCTAAAACACACTCGTTCCTGTCCCAAGGTGAAAACAAAGGTACCCAAGAAGTTTTGTGAAGATCAATTCATGTGACAAAAAACTGATTGGACCTAATTTTGGTACAAAATGGCCACTGGCAGCCATCTTGAATTTTGGACCGTACCCAGAAACACTCATTCTCGTCCCAAGGTGATAACAAAGGTACCCAAGAAGTTTTGTGAAGATCGGTTCATAAATACAGCCTCTACCCTGAGCCGTATTGACATGTGTGCTCACATTGTGCAAGTAGCACTGAATAAGTCAAAGTTCATCTAATTTGCATAATTTCTGCACGAAAAAAAACCCCTTAGAATATGTGATGTATTCCATGTTACTAAACATTCATACAAAAATTTATTCAAATCAGAACTTTCATACAGAAGTTCTGTACAAAAGACTGATTGCACTAATTTTGGTACAAAATGGCTGCTGGTGGCCATCTTGAATTTCGGACCACACCCAAAAACACTCGCTCTCATCCCACGGTGATAACAAAGGTACCCAACAAGGTTCGTAAAGATTGGTTCTTAAATATGGCCTCCAGTCTGAGCTGTATAGAAGTTGTGTACAAAAAACTGATTGGACCTAATTTTGGTACAAAATGGCCACTGGCAGCCATCTTGAATTTTAGACTGCACCCAGAAACACTCGTTCTCGTCCCAAGGTGATAACAAAGGTACCCAAGACATTTCGTGAAGATCAGTTCATAAATAGTGACTCAAGTCTGAGCCGTATTGACATGTGTACTTAATGTGTGTAAGTCGCACTGAAATATCAAAGTTCATCTAATTTGCATAATTTCTGCACGAGAAAAAAACCTGTATTATATGTGATGTATCCCATGGTACTAAACATTCACACAAAAAATTATTCAAATCAGCGCTTTCATATGGAAGTTCTGTGCAAAAATCTGATTGCACCTAATTTTGTACAAAATGGCTGCCATCGGCCATCTTGAATTTCGGACCGGACCCAAAAACACTTGTTCTCGTCCCACGGTGATACCAAAGGTACCCAAGAAGTTTCGTAAAGATCGGTTCATAAATACGGCCTCCAGCCCGAGCCGTATTGGCATTTTCACTTACAGTGCTGAAATTAACACCAAAAAACATCAAAATTAGTCTAATTTGCACAATTTACGCACAAGAAAAAAACCTGTATTATATGTGATGTACGCCATGGTACTAAACATTCATACAAAAAATTATTCAAATTAGAGCTTTCATATGGAAGTTCTGTACAAAAAACAGATTTCTGCATCATCGGTACAAAATGGCGGCTGGCAGCCATCTTGAATTTTGGACCGCACCCAAAAACACTCGTTCTCGTCCCACGGTCATAACAAAGGTACCCAAGAAGTTTCGTAAAGATCGGTTCATAAATACGACCTCTAGCCCGAGCCATAGCCAATTGTTGACGTACGTACGGACACACGGACGGATGGACAGACGGACAGACGGACGACGGGCCATGACAATAGCTCAAATTTGACTTCGTCAAGTGGCTCAGTTGGTAGAGGTGCAGGCTGCAAGCCGAGAGGTCCTCGGTTCGAATCCCACCTGCGGCAACCGCGTTGTGTCCTTGGGCAAGACACTTCACCCCAATTGCCTTCATGGGGGCACGATGACGCTGTGTACTGAGGCGTACTGCATGTCGATGGTGCGCATGTCTTCAACCAATCTAACCCTGCCTGTGCTGCGGTGCAGAGTTCAGAGTTACGATGTTGGAGAGCTGACAGCTGCTCGTCGTTGCTCGGTGGTTCTCCCCGGGTACTCCGGCTTCCTCCACCCGTAAAACTGTCACGGTCACGATTAGCCATTGTGCATAAGTATGTGACCTTAAACACCAATAAATAAATAAATAAATATTGACTTCGTCAAAGTTGAGCTAAAAATTGAACATAAACTTGTGATTGACAAATATAACAGGAAAATACATTTAACCAAATTTTGGGTTTTATTCCCTAAATTTGGCAGTAAAAAAAATATTGTTTCTCAAGAAGCGCCCTCGCCTGCAAAAATGCTCCTTCATAAAGAAAATTCTGCAAGAAAAAGTTTTTTACCCATTTTATTTTTACATTTCAAAATATTTTCAGAAGATATAAGCAACAAAAAAGACACCCTCTCTGGTCAAACACTTTAGGATAAATTTGCCTAAGAAACAAGAAATGGTTTTTAATAGCGTAATGGTGATTAATTTAGGACTATCATGATGGCTGGTATGTGTCAGGCTGGTGTATGGGTCAGAAGAAGTTTTTAAAGAATATTCCTCATTTTACAATACTTTAAATATATTTCAAGCTCGAATTTAAGAAAACAATTACTGAAAGATTCCTGAATCAGTATAACTCACATATAACCGAATGTAACAACCCAGAATGCCCCGACTGCACTTAACGCTATTCTCAACGTCTGTTCAACCTTTTCTCAACATAACACCACAAACCAGCTCTCGTAGTAAAGAAAGAAAAAAAAAAGAAAAGAAAAACATTTCTGGGAGTCGTTGGCTGTGTTTTGGGGGGCAGAAGGTGGAAGGGAAGAAATAGTAATTCAAATATGTTTTTGTAGGCTTCGTCAGGAATCCGTGTTGGGCAGGGGTACCCCCCCCCCTCCCCACCTCACCAAAAATAGAGGAAAAAAGGGGGAAAAAAGGGAAGGGAAGGGAGGACAAAAAAAGACCCCCCCCCCCCTCAAAAAAAACAAACAAGAAAACGAATCAATCAATCCTGCATTAATAACTAAAAACTTAACAAGCGTTGGTGGTTTCTGAAACTTCTATATCTCCTTGGTGTCAACTTTATTCACTTTTGTTTGTTTGTTTAAAGATGGAAGCCTCCCCCCCTCCCCCCTCCACCCCCCCTCCCCCTATAATTTAGATAACGATAATAAGTATGCCTATGCTGGTAACCTTGGGGATGTGTTGCATGGAAAAGCAAACGAACAGGAATAACAACTCGCCATTTAACTTTCATGATTTTTCTCTTCCTTGTTTCTTTGTCTCAGAGACATAGCCTGTGACCCCTACATGTATGGCCTCCATTAAATTTTTAATTTATCTCGACCGAAAATAACTTGAAGACAGTTCTATCATTCCTCCTACAATAAGAACACAGATTGAAGGGAAATCTATAAACTCTGCTGTCTTGAAAACCCATGTGTTGCTTTTTTGTTGTTGTTTGTGGGGAGTGACAGGAAGACAGCCACTAGGGCTATGCCACTTCCCGAAGTATACTATCTTTTTGTTTATCACCGATCAGTATTACTGTTTATGCTTTGTATACTACAAAATAAAATTTCATTTCATTTCATTTCAGCTCCCACAGGGAGCCCAAATGACTCCAGGGACTTGATTTGAACAAACTTCAAGCTGAACCCCCTAAAGATGCAGTATACCAAATATCAAGAGATTTTGATTGGTAGATCTAAAGAACATTTGTGTAAATAAATTTCCTCATATTGCACCAAATTAAAATCTTCGCTCCCATTGGCAGCACATGGAACCTGGGACTTGAGATGAACAAACCTGAACCTAAACCTATAAGGATGCTGCATATCAAAATAATCAGACTGTTAGAACTGAAGAAGATTTTTAAATAATTATAAATCATATTGCACTATGATAAAGTTAGAGTTCCTTAAGGGAACCCAAATATGCCCCCAAGGACTTGATTTGAACAAACCTGAATCTGACACTCCCTTTCCCCCCCCCCCCCCCTAAAGGATCCTCAATATCAATCATCAAACAATTCTGACAGATGAGTCTGAAAAAGAAGATTATCCCCAAAATTGTCATGTTGGACTGAGTTAAAATTCAGGTTCCCATCATGAGCCCAAATATGAACAAAAAAGAAAAATATTATCAACCAAAAAGTTATGTCTGAAATTCGATAATCGGTTCCCTGTACAGTGTGATGGTAACAAGTGAGTTAATTCGGTAATTGGTTCTCCGTACAGTGTGATGGTAACAAGTGAGTTAATTCGGTAATTGGTTCCCCCTACAGTGTGATGGTAACAAGTGAGTTAATTTAATTCGGTAATTGGTTCCCCCTACAGTGTGATGCTAACAAGTGAGTTAATTTAATTTGGTAATTGGTTCCCCTTACAGTGTGATGCTAACAAGTGAGTTAATTTAATTCAGTAATTGGTTCCCCTTACAGTGTGATGCTAACAAGTGAGTTAATTTAATTTGGCAATTGGTTCCCCTTACAGTGTGATGCTAACAAGTCAGTTAATTTAATTTGGTAATTGCTTCAACTTATAGTGTGATGCTAAGGCCATACAAAGTTGACTGTCTGTTTCTCAGGCCATTTTTTCCAAAAAAGCATGCGGGCGGGCGTTCTTTTTTTTTTTTTTTTTTTTCTCCCCGAGAGGTTGTTTGTGGTAATTCAACCCCCACCCAAATGCCTGGTGGACCACGCAAAATTTCGCAAATATATTGGTTATTCACCATAGCGGTGTTGGGTCATAAATGAAGTGGGGTTTGAACGTTTGTTTTTTCACTGAAACGTGAAAATTATGACACAGGATGAAACGCCTCGTGGGTGAAACGTCTCGGGATGAAACGTCTCTGGGACAAATCAAATGTCGAAGTGTCAACTTTCACAGATTTATTTTACCAAAAAAAAAAAAATCCTTTCACAACCTGCCTAATAAAATCGTGAATTGCAATTTTACCCCATTATATTAAAAATTATCACAACCCATTTGAAAGCGCAGTTCATCCATAAATCATATTTTTCAGAAATCTGAAAATGAAATACAAAACGAATGTTTGCGTGTTTTTATTAACCAATTCGACCGCACATACCTGCCTATATGCAATTTATTTTCAACTATGACTGTTACTTTTATATCAAGCAACGGCTACTATTAGTTATCCAATTACCCTGCATCTCCAATGCATTTATTTAAATTAACTGGGAAACTTGTAACGGTTTCAAATAACAGTACACAAATTCCCAATGACGGCCATTTACAATACAAATGTTACTAAAAATAAATGCCAGGAGACTGTGTTCCATTCAACATAGCACCTGACTTTGCATCCTTTCTGAGGGTTGGTGCGAATTAAACGTGGTGCAAATCGACCATTCCCTTTTGTGACTGTTTGTTGTCAGACTGAAAGACACCTTCCTTCTTGCTGTCATTATGACTTACCTTTTACAGAATAAAACACTTTCTGTCATGAATATTGATAAAACCCACCCACTTTATTAAAGTATGATGTAGAAAAAGCTTGAAGTGTGTTAATTTAAAATTCGCGAGAGCATCGATATTGATTTACCGAAATGAGTACAATATCTCAAATTTTTTAAAGATTTTTTGGTGTCATAAAAAGGTTGCATGCGCTGCAAAAATGACCATGCACGCAGGCCTGAGAAACAGAGGTTCTTTTTTTATGGCCTAACAAGTGAGTTAATTTATTTCAGCAATTGGCTCCCCTTACAATGTGATGCCAATAAGTGAGTTAATTTAATTTGGTAATTGGTTCCCCTTACATCGTAATGTTAATGAGGTGTCACATAAGGTTTTGTTGAAATTTTTGGCAATAATTTTTTTATCAACTCCTCAATTTGTAAATTACACAGGCGGATACAGGTGATTTGTTAGGTAAAGGGTTAACTGGTAGAGGTTGGAAGCCCATATCTGGGTTTTACATTAACGTGCATGTGCCCTAGCTTGTTAGGTAAAGAGTTAACTGGTAGAGGCTGGAGCCCATATCTGGGTTTTACATTAACGTGCATGTGCCCTAGCTTGTTAGGTAAAGGGTTAACTGGTAGATGCTGGAAGCCCATATCTGGGTTTTACATTAACGTGCATGGGACCTAGCTTGTTAGGTAAAGGGTTAACTGGTAGAGGCTGGAAGCCCATATCTCGGTTTTACATTAACGTGCATGTGCCCTAGCTTGTTAGGTAAAGAGTTAACTGGTAGAGGCTGGAGCCCATATCTGGGTTTTACATTAACGTGCATGTGCCCTAGCTTGTTAGGTAAAGGGTTAACTGGTAGATGCTGGAAGCCCATATCTGGGTTTTACATTAACGTGCATGTGCCCTAAATTGTTAGGTAAAGGGTTAACTGGTAGAGGCTGGAAGCCCATATCTCGGTTTTACATTAACGTGCATGTGCCCTAGCTTGTTAGGTAAAGAGTTAACTGGTAGAGGCTGGAGCCCATATCTGGGTTTTACATTAACGTGCATGTGCCCTAGCTTGTTAGGTAAAGGGTTAACTGGTAGATGCTGGAAGCCCATATCTGGGTTTTACATTAACGTGCATGTGCCCTAAATTGTTAGGTAAAGGGTTAACTGGTAGAGGCTGGAAGCCCATATCTGGGTTTTACATTAACGTGCATGTGTCCTAACTTGTTAGGTAAAGAGTTAACTGGTAGAGGCTGGAAGCCCATATCTGGGTTTTACATTAACGTGCATGTGCCCTAACTTGTTAGGTAAAGGGTTAACTGGTAGAGGCTGGAAGCCCATATCTGGGTTTTACATTAACGTGCATGTGCCCTAGCTTGTTAGGTAAAGAGTTAACTGGTAGAGGCTGGAGCCCATATCTGGGTTTTACATTAACGTGCATGTGCCCTAGCTTGTTAGGTAAAGGGTTAACTGGTAGAGGCTGGAAGCCCATATCCGGATTTTACATTAACGTGCATGTGCCCTAGCTTGTTAGGTAAAGGGTTAACTGGTAGAGGCTGGAAGCCCATATCTGGGTTTTACAAAGTGCATGTGCCCTAGCTTGTTAGGTAAAGGATTAACTGGTAGAGGCTGGAAGCCCATATCTGGGTTTTACAATGTGCATGTGCCCTAGCTTGTTATGTAAAGGGTTAACTGGTAGAGGCTGGAAGCCCATATCTGAGTTTTACATTAACGTGCATGGGACCTAGCTTGTTAGGTAAAGGGTTAACTGGTAGAGGCTGGAAGCCAATATCTGGGTTTTACATTAACATGCATGTGCCCTAGCTTGGTAGGTAAAGGGTTAACTGGTAGAGGCTGGAAGCTCATATCTGGGTTTTACATTAACGTGCATGGGACCTAGCTTGTTAGGTAAAGAGTTAACTGGTAGAGGCTGGAGCCCATATCTGGGTTTTACATTAACGTGCATGTGCCCTAGCTTGTTATGTAAAGGGTTAACTGGTAGAGGCTGGAAGCCCATATCTGGGTTTTACATTAACGTGCATGTGCCCTAGCTTGTTATGTAAAGGGTTAACTGGTAGAGGCTGGAAGCCCATATCTGGGTTTTACATTAACGTGCATGTGCCCTAGCTTGTTATGTAAAGGGTTAACTGGTAGAGGCTGGAAGCCCATATCTGGGTTTTACATTAACATGCATGTGCCCTAGCTTGTTAGGTAAAAGTTAACTGGTAGAGGCTGGAGCCCATATCTGGGTTTTACATTAACATGCATGTGCCCTAGCTTGTTATGTAAAGGGTTAACTGGTAGAGGCTGGAAGCCCATATCTGGGTTTTACATTAACGTGCATGTGCCCTAGCTTGTTATGTAAAGGGTTAACTGGTAGAGGCTGGAAGCCCATATCTGGGTTTTACATTAACGTGCATGTGCCCTAGCTTGTTAGGTAAAGGGTTAACTGGTAGAGGCTGGAAGACCACATCCGGGTTTTACATTAACGTGCATGTGCCCTAGCTTGTTAGGTAAGGGTTAACTGGTAGAGGCTGGAAGCCCATATCTGGGTTTTACATTAACGTGCATGTGCCCTAGCTTGTTAGGTAAAGAGTTAACTGGTAGAGGCTGGAAGCCCATATCTAGGTTTTAGATTAACGTGCATGTGCCCTAGCTTGTTAGGTAAGGGTTAACTGGTAGAGGCTGGAAGCCCATATCTGGGTTTTACATTAACGTGCATGTGCCCTAGCTTGTTAGGTAAAGGGTTAACTGGTAGTGGCTGGAAGCCCATATCTGGGTTTTACAACGTGCATGTGCCCTAGCTTGTTAGGTAAAGGGTTAACTGGTAGAGGCTGGAAGCCCATATCTGGGTGTTACATTAACCTGCATAGGCCCCAGCTTGTTAGGTAAAGGGTTAACTGGTAGAGGCTGGAAGCCCATATCTGGGTTTTACATTAACGTGCATATGCCCCAGCTTCTTAGGAAAAGGATTAACTGGTAGAGGCTGGAAGCCCATATCTGGGTTTTATATTAACGTGCATGTGCCCTAGCTTGTTAGGTAAAGGGTTAACTGGTAGAGGCTGGAAGACCATATCTAGGTTTTACATTAACATGCATGTGCCTAGCCTGTTAGGTAAAGGGTTAACTGGTCGAGGCTGGAAGCCCATATCTGGGTTTTACATTAACGTGCATGTGCCCTAGCTTGTTAGGTAAAGAGTTAACTGGTAGAGGCTGGAAGACCACATCCGGGTTTTACATTAACATGCATATGCCCCAGATTGTTAGGTAAGGGTTAACTGGTAGGCTGGAAGCCCATATTTGGGCTTTACAATAATAAGCAGGTGCCCCAGTTTGAAAGCTTCATATTCACTGTATGTGTATGATATTATCTTTGAAATAAAATTATTTACTCTGTATTTATTTGCCTTGTTACAGTTTATGGGAGAGCGTCTACAGGCACTCTCTTTGCCTTGTTACAGTTTATGGGAGAGTGCCTGTAGGCACTCTCCCATAAATTGTAACTAGGCAAAGACATGTGAACAAATTTTGACAGCAAAATAATTTAGCACTGTAGCAGTTAACAGCAACATTATGGGTGGAAACAATATATATTTTCTTTACCAGTCGAGAATGCTCCATAATTCTGTCATATTATTCTGTAATGCTGTGCCTGTTAAACCATATCTTCTTTTTGTTTTAATTGTTCTTAATGCTTGTGTTGTTTGAGAATTCAATCCCTGTAATGAATTTTTAAAATATGGAATGCAATTCTGTTACATAAACAAGTCAATCAAAAGTTACTTGATATATGAAGAGTAATTCACACACCCACAATCTTGAAAACATTCGTTATTTTTGTCAGAAAACATTTCCGTGATGGAATGAAAAGAGAATTACAGTAATGTCATATCAAAAGCAGGCCTCACATTTTTGAAACATGGAATTGAACCTTTTTTCTACATACACATCAATACTTCATACTGGAATTTCACACCAAATTTTCATAAAAATCTGACAAGAAATGTGGGAGGAGATAAGTGTGGGAGGAGTTAAGTGGATGTGCATTTGTGATGCTATGATGGATGAACACAATGACAAATTCAAGAGGGGGAAAAATATACTTGTTTAGTGATATGTTGAATATCACTGATTCAGACAAAACTAACGGTGACGGCCTTGCCATGGATGCCCCAAACTATGGCCAAATGGCCTGTAATACTGGAATGAAAAGTTTTGTGTTGAATATGGTGCTCACTATAGTCCATAAGGTTTCAAATTTAATGAAATAAATCTGAAAATAGCAGCCAAAAGCTGTATTGACATTATTGTCATAAGGCCGATACGGCCACTTATACCTTGGAACTTTCTCACTAGAACAATGCACACATGGATGTCACTTCAATTGGCATACAGTACAAGCCAAAATAAAGTTGTAGGATAACCACTATAAACTATGTATCTTTCTCTTCCAACACTGATAAAACCAGAAACTAACATCATATTCTGGAAGGCTCTCACAGAAAGCTTTCCAGAAAATGATGTCAGATTCTGTTCTAATCAGTGCACAAGCAGCAGTATACTTAGTCTATTGCAGTTATGTTACAACTTATTCTGACTTGTACTGTAATGTGCAAGTTCTGACATCGATATCAGAATGCTTTTATTGGTAAATAGAGAGAAAATTTTCCACTATGAGTTTATGTTTTTTAACCCTTTACCTAACAAATCGGCCGCATCCGCCCACGTAATATGCAAATTCAGCAGTTGAAAAAGTATTATTTTTCAAAAAATCTCAACAAAACCATATCATGTGACCCCTCGTTGGAACGAGCTCGTTCCAATGAGGGGTCACACGATATGGTTTTGTTGAAATTTTTTTAAAATTTGAAAAAATGATATTTAAAATCATAAATTTTGATATCATCTGCATTGTGTAAAGGGTTAAAATAACTTTGATGGATAAAGAGTTAACTGATATAGATTAACCTGTTAAACAATGAAACTCTGCATACAGGGATTGTAAATGACAAAAGTGTGTAAGCAGACGACAACTCTGCCAGCCATGCATTGTAGTATTATGGCACTGGATGGACAAATACAATCTGTGAGAGAATTAAGTTTTCCCATTCCTGTGATCTTGATCTTTGTTACACAAGCCATGGTGTTGGTGTGTTGATCTTTGTCACACAAGCCATGGTGTTGGTGTGTTGATCTTTGTCACACAAGCAATGGTGTTGGTGTGTTGATCTGTCACACAAGCCATGGTGTTGGTGTGTTGATCTGCCAAACAAACCATGGTGTTGGTGTGTTGATCTGTCACACAAGCCATGGTGTTGGTGTGTTGATCTGTCACACAAGTCATGGTGTTGGTGTGTTGACCTGTCACACAAGCCATGGTGTTGGTGTGTAGATCTTTGTCACACAAGCCATGGTGTTGGTGTGTTGATCTTTGTTACACTAGTCATGGTGTTGGTGTGTTGATCTTTGTTACACAAGCCATGGTGTTGGTGTGTTGATCTTTGTCACACAAGCCATGGTGTTGGTGTGTTGATCTTTGTCACACAAGCCATGGTGTTGGTGTGTTGATCTTTGTTACACTAGCCATGGTGTTGGTGTGTTGATCTTTGTTACACTAGCCAAGGTGTTGGTGTGTTGATCGGTCACACAAGCCATGGTGTTGGTGTGTTGATCTTTGTCACACAAGCGATGGTGTTGGTGTGTTGATCTTTGTTACACTAGCCATGGTGTTGGTGTGTTGATCTTTGTCACACATGCCATGGTGTTGGTGTGTTGATCTTTGTTACACTAGGCATGGTGTTGGTGTGTTGATCTTTGTTACACAAGTCATGGTGTTGGTGTGTTGTTCTTTGTGACACTAGCTATGGTGTTGGTGTGTTGATCTTTGTCACACAAGCTATGGTGTTGGTGTGTTGATCTTTGTTACACTAGCCATGGTGTTGGTGTGTCGATCTTTGTTACACTAGCTATAATGTTGGTGTGTTGATGTTTGTTACACAAGTCATGGTGTTGGTGTGTTGTTCTTTGTCACACTAGCTATGGTGTTGGTGTGTTGATCATTGTCACACAAGCTATGGTGTTGGTGTGTTGATCTTTGTTACACTAGCCATGGTGTTGGTGTGTTGATCTTTGTTACACTAGCTATGGTGTTGGTGTGTTGATCTTTGTTACACTAGTCATGATGTTGGTGTGTTGATCTTTGTCACACAAGCCATGGTGTTGGTGTGTTGATCTTTGTCACACAAGCCATGGTGTTGGTGTGTTGATCTTTGTCACACAAGCCATGGTGTTGGTGTGTTGATCTTTGTTACACTAGCCATGGTGTTGGTGTGTTGATCTTTGTTATACTAGCCAAGGTGTTGGTGTGTTGAGCTGTCACACAAGCCATGGTGTTGGTGTGTTGATCTTTGTCACACAAGCCATGGTGTTGGTGTGTTGATCTTTGTCACACTAGTCATGGTGTGTTGATCTTTGTCGCACAAGCCATGGTGTTGGTGTGTCGATCTTTGTCACACAAGCCATGGTGTTGGTGTGTTGACCTTTGTCACACAAACCATGGTGTTGGTGTGTTGATCTTTGTTACACTAGCCATGGTGTTGGTGTGTTGATCTTTGTTACACTAGCCAAGGTGTTGGTGTGTTGATCTTTGTCACACAAGTGACGGTGCTGGTGTGTTGATCTTTGTTACACTAGCCATGGTGTTGGTGTGTTGATCTTTGTTACACTAGCCATGGTGTTGGTGTGTTGATCTTTGTCACACAAGTGACGGTGCTGGTGTGTTGATCTTTGTTACACTAGCCATGGTGTTGGTGTGTTGATCTTTGTTACACAAGTCATGGTGTTGGTGTGTTGTTCTTTGTCACACTAGCTATGGTGTTGGTGTGTTGATCTTTGTCACACAAGCTTTGGTGTTGGTGTGTTGATCTTTGTTACACTAGCCATGGTGTTGGTGTGTTGATCTTTATTACACTAGCCATAGTGTGGTGTGTTGAACTTTGTTACACAAGTCATGGTGTTGGTGTGTTGATCTTTGTTACACAAGTCATGGTGTTGGTGTGTTGTTTTTTGTCACACAAGCCATGCCGTTGGTGTGTTGATCTCTGTTACACTAGCCATGGTGTTGGTGTGTTGATCTTTGTTACACAAGTTATGGTGTTGGTGTGTTGATCTTTGTCACACAAGTCATGATGTTGGTGTGTTGTTCTTCGTTACACTAGACATGGTGTTGGTGTGTTGATCTTTGTCACACATGCCATGGTGTTGGTGTGTTGATCTTTGTTACACTAGCTATGGTGTTGGTGTGTTGATCTTTGTCACAATAGCCATGGTGTTTGTGTGTTGTTCTTTGCTACTCTGGCAATAGTGTTGGCGTGTTGATCTTTCTTACACTAGCCATGGTGTTAGTGTGTTGTTCTTTGTTACACTAGCCATAGTGTTGGTGTGTCGATCTTTTCTACATTAGCCATGGTGTGCTGATCTTTGTTACACTAGCCATGGTGTTAGTGTGTTGATCTTTGTCACACAAGCCATGGTGTTGGTGCGTTGTTCTTTGTTACACTTGCCATGGTGTTGGTGTGTTAATCTTTGTCACACAAGCCATGGTGTTGGTGTGTTGTTCTTTGTTACACTACCCATGGTGTTGGTGTGTTGATCTTTGTCACACATGCCATGGTGTTGGTGTGTTGATCTTTGTTACACTAGCTATGGTGTTGGTGTGTTGATCTTTGTCACATTAGCCATGGTGTTTGTGTGTTGTTCTTTGCTACTCTGGTCGTAGTGTTGGTGTGATCTTTTTTACACTAGCCATGGTGTTTGTGTGTTGTTCTTTGTTACTCTGGCCATAGTGTTGGTGTGTTGATCTTTTTTACACTAGTCATGGTGTTGGTGTGTTGTTCTTTGTTACACTAGCCATAGTGTTGGTGTGTTGATCTTTTCTACACTAGCCATGGTGTGTTGATCTTTGTTACACTAGCCATGGTGTTGGTGTGTTGATCTTTGTTACACTAGCTATGGTGTTGGTGTGTTGATCTTCGTTACACTGGCCATGGTGTTGGTGTGTTGATCTTTGTCACACAAGCCATGGTGTTGGTGTGTTGATCTTTGTTATACTAGCCATGGTATTGGTGAGTTGATCTTTGTTACACTAGCCGTGGTGTTGGTGTGTTGATCTTTGTTACACTACCCATGGTGTTGGTGTGTTGATCTTTGTTACACTATTTATTTATTGGTGTTTAAGGTCACATACTTATGCACATTGGCTAATCGTGACCGTGACAGTTTTACAGGTGGAGGAAGCCAGAGTACCCGGAGAGAACCACTGAGCATCGATGAGCAACTGTCAGCTCTAACTCGGTTCAAGCTCTGCTCAAGCAGGGTTACAGCGGTTGAAGACATGTGCACCATTGACGTACTGTACGCCTTAGTACACAGCATCATTGTGCCCCCATGTAGGCAACCGGGATAAAGTGCCTTGCCCAAGGACACAATGCGGGTCGTGCCGGACGGGGATACAAACTTGGGACCTCTAGCATAGAAGTCCAACAGTCTACCACTGAGCCACCATGCTCCCTTTTTTGTTACACTAGCCATGGTGTTGGTGTTTTGATAATTGTTACACTAGCCATGGTGTTGGTGTGTTGACCTTTTTTACACTAGCCATGGTGTTGGTCTGTTGATCTTGTTACACTAGCCATGGTGTTGGTGTGTTGATCTGTCACACTAGCCATGGTGTTGGTGTGTTGATCTTTGTCACACTAGCCATGGTGTTGGTGTGTTGTTATTTGTTACACTAGCCATGGTGTTGGTGTGTTGATCTTTTTCATACTAGCCATGGTGTGTTCTTTGTTACACTAGCCATAGTGATGTGTTGATCTTTGTTACACTAGCCATGGTGTTTGTGTGTTGATCTGTCACACTAGCCATGGTGTTGGTGTGTTGATCTTTGTTACACTAGCCATGGTGCTGGTGTGTTGATCTTTGTCACATTAGCCATGGTGTTAGTGTGTTGATCTTTGTTACACTAGCCATGGTGTTGGTCTGTTGATCTTTGTTACACTAGCCATGGTGTTGGTGTGCTGATCCTTGTCACACTAGCCATGGTGTTGGTGTGTTGATCTGTCACACTAGCCGTGGTGTTGGTGTGTTGATCTTTGTCACATTAGCCATGGTGTTAGTGTGTTGATCTTTGTTACACTAGCCATGGTGTTGGTGTGTTGATCTGTCACACTAGCCATGGTGTTGGTGTGTTGATCTTTGTTACACTAGCCATGGTGTTGGTGTGTTAATCTTTGTTACACTAGCCATGGTGTTGGTCTGTTGATCCTTGTTACACTAGCCATGGTGTTGGTGTGTTGATCTGTCACACTAGCCATGGTGTTGGTGTGTTGATCTTTGTCACACTAGCCATGGTGTTGGTGTGTTGTTATTTGTTGCACTAGCCATGGTGTTGGTGTGTTGATCTTTTTCATACTAGCCATGGTGTGTTCTTTGTTACACTAGCCATGGTGTTGATGTTTTGATCTTTGTTACACTAGCCATGGTGTTTGTGTGTTGATCTGTCACACTAGCCATGGTGTTGGTGTGTTGATCTTTGTTACACTAGCCATGGTGTTGGTGTGTTGATCTTTGTCACATTAGCCATGGTGTTAGTGTGTTGATCTTTGTTACACTAGCCATGGTGTTGGTCTGTTGATCTTTGTTACACTAGCCCTGGCGTTGGTGTGTTGATCTTTGTCACACTAGCCATGGTGTTGGTGTGTTGATCTGTCACACTAGCCATGGTGTTGGTGTGTTGATCTTTGCCACATTAGCCATGGTGTTAGTGTGTTGATCTTTGTTACACTAGCCATGGTGTTGGTGTGTTGATCTGTCACACTAGCCATGGTGTTGGTGTGTTGATCTTTGTTACACTAGCTATGGGGTTGGTGTGTTGATCTTTGTTACACTAGCCATGGTGTTGGTGTGTTGATCTGTCACACTAGCCATGGGGTTGGTGTGTTGATCTTTGTTACACAAGCCATGGTGTTGGTGTGCAAAAGACCTTCAACTGGTAATTGTCCTTCTGTAGAGTTTCATGGAAATCCACCGAAGCATTATAGACTTATGGCTCAGGATGGACGGACTGATGGATGAATGGATGGATGGACAGATGAATGCACAGTTGGACAACCCGGATTTAAGATGCCTACCTGTTGGAGACAAAAAAAGTAAAAAAAAAACTGATGATCCATCATAATCCAATTTGAGTCACATAAAGGAAAACATACAGTTTTTTTTTAGGTATAACATTTAGTTTGTGAAGACATTAAATTTTTGGAAGAAAAGATCAACTTACTTTTATTCTGTGTACTTCATCTACTATTACTGCTTCCCAAGGAATTTTGTTCAGCTCTCTCTGAAAATTAAACATAAAGATTATAGCAGACACTGCCTATCCCTTGAAAAATGTGGTTGACATGATATATACTATAACTCTATTGGCAAGCAGCGAGATCATATAGTATCAGTTACACAACAGTCATAAAATGGCTTGTCATTACAGAGAACAGCATAATCTTCTGCTGTTAGTTATTTATTTATGGGTGTTTAAGGTCACATATTTCTGCACAATGGCTAATCATGACCACGACAGTTTTATGGGTGGAGGAAGCCTGAGTACCCTGAGAAAACCACTGAGCAACTGTCAGCTCCCCCAACATATTAACTCCACACAAGCAGGGTTAGCATTGGTTGAAGACAGGAGCACCAGCGGCATGCAGTACGCCTTAGTACACAAGACCACAGTGCCCCCATGTGGGCAATGGGAATGAAGTACCTTGCCCAAGGACACAATGCAGTTGCGGCAGGTGGAATTTGAATCGAGGACCTCTCGGCTTACAGTCTGCACCTCTACCTACTGAGCCACCGTGCCCCTCTGCTGTTAGTTGTATTGCAGGTAAAGTAGAAGCGGCCAAAAACAACCACTATTTTACTGCTTTATGCATAACTCAAAAATTTGAATCAGACCCCTGTAAGGATGCTGTATACCAAATACCAGAAAATTCTGATTGGTGATTCTGAAAAATAAGATTTTACGATAATATTCCATATATTGCACAAAGTTAAAATTCTAGATAAATTGGGAGCCTGAATATTAACCGAGAGACTTGATTTCAACAAACTTGATTCCATGGTTCGTACACCATATTTAGTTTGAAATTCAAGAACGTTTCCAGGACTTTCAAGGACCTCAATAACAAATTTCCATGTCCTACATTTGATTCTTTAAAGCTGAATACATGTAGTACATACATGTCATTTTTGATTTATTTTTTTTATTTATATATTGATTTATTTTAATGGTGTTTAACCTCAACCTCCCCCCCCCCCCCCCTTCCCCCCACAAACTAATGTCAAGATACAAAAAGTTCAGGTAGCCATATTTCCCCCAAATGCAACTTGGAATTTAACCTTTTACTCTTTACCCAGCGAATCGGCCACATCTGCAGTGTAGTATTATAAATTCAGCAGTTGAAAAACATTATTTAAAAAGAAATTTCAACAAAACCATATCATTTGACACCCTCATTGGAACGAGCTCAATGAGCTCGTTCCAATCAGAGGGTCACATGATATGGTTTTGTTGAAATGTTTTAAGAAAAATGAAAAAATAAAGTTTAAAGCAATAAATTTTGATATCATCTGCATTGGGTAAAGGGTTAAGGGCCTAGAGATTGTCACATATTTTTACTACACTTTAACAGTCTACATCCTGTGACTTTGCTGCTGTATTTTGGCAACTCTTGGCCACCTATACAGGTAACCAAGACTTGCCTAAAAACAACTAGCAAGGTGCTTCCAATGTAACTTGTGATTTAACCCAAAACCTACATGATGGGGCACCTGTTCTATTGCAAAAACTGTGATCAAAGTCGGAAATGAGCCATTAAGGGTTAACCAATTCAGTTTTGTTTGACAGAGTTCATTGAACAAGGCTGAATTGGTTAAATTTCTAGTTGCATCATGAGAAAAATTTACAATCTGAAATTTAGATATTGTGAAACCAGTGTGTAGAGGGTTAAAGTCACATATTTCTGCACAATTGTTAATCTTAAGCATAACATGGATTTAATGTCCACACATTCGTTTATACGTATTATGCCAATTTTTGAACGCTTCCACTGCAGTCATTGGTGGCCAGGTCCTATTTCATTAGAAAAACAGAGCTTGTGTACCACAGTAAGTAAGTTCTGCTTCAATTCTTGGAGTTCCCACATTGAGTTCTTTTTTAATATTAGTCCATTTTTTATTTGAAAGGTAAGTGATGTGGGTTGTTATGGTTAAGTGAGGATGTTCTGAACAATGCCTGGTGCCTGGGATGTTTTGAGACATGAATGCCATTTTAGCGAACGAGGGACGATGTTTTTACTAAAAATGGGAACATTAGGCCAACCACTCAAGGAGAAGTTTCTAAGCAGGACTCTGTTGACCAGCACCGAGGGTATTCAGTGTCCAAATAAATTCTGATGCTAAACAATTGGTTGTGTTCAAGTTGACAGTCAGAGTGTTCTGATGTCATGAAGCAAGTCAGAGTGTTCTGATGTCATGAAGCAGAAATACAGTCACTGACCGGTATCAGACTCTGCTTGAATCGTTGTTACATGTACATTGCCAGTGGTCAAACCACATTGAACATGCTGACCTATAGAAAATTTGTTAAGCCAATGTCTGTTCATCCTCGTAAATGTTTCTTGAGTACAGATTCTTCCATAACATGTATTTCCAATAATGTTATTATTATTATTAATGGCAATATCGACAGACATGACATAATTTGCTCGATGTCCATGTTTGCAATCATGTTTGAGCCACTCAAAACACTTTTTCATGAGTCACTTTTTTTTATCTTACAAAACACATTTACCTGGCATTTTGTATATTCTATATATGTAAATCATAAACACTGTTATTTACCAAATATCAAAAGATTCTGACTTGTGGTCTGGAGGAGATATTTTATGAATATTTCTCATATTGTACCAAGTTAACATTTGGGTCACTGTATAGAATCCAAATATGAAATGAGGGGCTTATTTGAACAAACTTGTATCTGACCACCTATGGTTTTATGCTGTATATCAAATAGCAAAATGCAGATAGCTGTTTCTTGAGAAGAGTTATTTAAATTTGAAAATATGCTGACTCAGCATTTTTGAGATTCCCTCTATGATACACAATGATACAAACAATGGCAATTTTTTTTTTTTTTTTTTTTTTTTGCCATTTGATTCTACTGGTCCTGGGACTGCTGCATACCAAATAACAGTTCTCTGTGCTATGCAGTTTTGGAAATATGAGCGTTTGAATATATTTCTGTTTTTAGCTCCTAGGGTTCCTTCAGAGTTGCATGAAAATTTGTATTTGCATGAATCAAGTACTTATGATGCAAAAATACCACATACCAAATTTGGTTCAAATTAATGCATCAGTTGAAAAAAATAGTAATTTTAGGCGAGGTAAAATATCTTGCCCCTCCTATTACAAAAGCAAATATTGACCTATGAACTTCATTTGAATAAACCTTACTCTGCACCTAAAAAGAAAGCCCAGTACCAATTATGAAGTCATTGTTTCAAGCGGTTCATTTTTTAAATTTTGCAACATTTTCCCCCTCTTCCTCCATGTGGCATAAGACAACTTAATTTCAACAAATTCAAAATGCGATGTCCCACCAAACAATCACCTCAAATTTCAATGAAATTGGTTCAGTGGTTTTGAAGGAGAGGACGCGAACACTATGTTCATGGATGATAGATGGACAAATGATGGACTGGGATCGAATCACCAAAAGCTCACTATGACTTTCAGTCAGGTGAGCTAAAAATTTGTTGGAGCAGTTAAAATCACAGACACTTTACCCTTATTATTCACCTCTAGGAAATTAAGTTCATACATCTTGAGTGTTATAGACATTCTACCCTTATTATTCACCTCTAGGAAATTAAGTTCTTACATCTTGAGTGTTACAACTTGATATCTTACCACATTATCTCGGAATGTTTCATATGTTGTCACTATTATCTCATATTTTCCCTTTTTAATATTTCTCAGACACTCCAGTTTATCTGATCCATGGTATTTACTGCAATAATAAAGAAATAGTGCATCTGAAATTTATAAAAACTAACAAGTTACTGTGAATTATTGTTGGTTCCTTACTAATCAAGTCTCTTGGAGTCAAAATATTTTTTTGCATGTAATACCTGACAATCTGACTCCCTTAGAGATGTTGTAAACCATATATGAAAGGAATCTAACTGGTGAATCTGAAGAAGATTTTTGAATAAATTCCCTCATATTGCACTAAGTTAAAATCTGGGTTCCCACAGGGAGCCCAAATATTAACCCAGGCACTCGAATTGTACAAAGTTGAATTTGACTCCCCTAGAAATTTTGTATACCAAATATGAAAACATTCTGACTGGTGGATCTGAAGAAGAAAATTTTTAAAGAAATTTCCTCATATCACACAAAGTTAAAATCTGGGCTACCATGGCGGGCCAAAATATCAACCTATGGACCTGACTTGAACAAACTTGAATCTGACACCCCCTAGAGATGTTGTGTAACAAATATGAAAGCATTCTGTCAGGTGATCTGAAGAAGATTTTTAAAAATTATTCCACAGGAAGACCAAATATTAACCTATGGACTTGGTTTGAACAATCTTGAATCTGACCCTCATAACAATAATGTATACCAAACATTAAAAGATTCTGACCAGTGGTTCTGAAAAAGATTTTTAAAGACTATTCTCCATATTGCCCTAAGTTAAAAATTTGGGCTCCTGTATTGAGACCAAATATGAACCAATGGGGTCTATTTTAACAAACTTGTAACAGACCCCTCTATGGGTGCTGTATACCAAAGATCAAAAGATTCTGACCATTGGTTCTGGAGAAAAGATTTTTAAAAATTTTTGCAAATATGCTGACTCAGCATTTTTTTATGCCTCCTGCAGAACGCCCTAACATAACCGATGGCAATTTTTTTTATCATTCAATTCTACTGGTCTTAAGGACACTTCCTACCAAATAACAGTTCTCTGTTCCATGTAATTTAGGAAATATGGGCGTTTGAAAATGTATCTATTTTTAGCTCCTGGGGTTCCCACAGGGTTGTAGGAATTTTTTTGGGGGCACGAGTCAAGTATTTATGACCCAATAATACCACATACCAAATTTGGTTCAAATCGTACTATCGCTTCAGAAAATAGAAATTTTGGGCGGGGTCAAAAAATCTTACCCCTCCCTTTACAAAGCCAAATATTGCTTCATGAATTTCGTATGAACAAACTTGATTCTACACCTCAAAAGGAAGCTCCAAAACAGAAATCAAGTCATTGTACCCACTGGTTCATGAGAAGATCTTTTAAAATATTATGGAGCATTTTTACCCACCCTCTCCCTATGGGGCTGGGCATGTTGAGTTGAACAAAAATGCAATGCCTCTTCAGGACCATCACTAATACAAATTTTGCCTTAAATTGGCCTAGTGATTTTGGAGGAGAAGACCAAAACATGGTGTTGATGGACAATGGGCGGACGGATGACAAACGGAGAGCATTTAGATAATCTCAGCTTGACTTTGTCAAGGTGAGCTAAAAAAAAAATACAAATTGTGTGGAAGAACAAAGGTAACAGTGAACAGTAAACCTGTATTAAAAGCTCCCTGGGAAGGAGATTAAATTGGCTTTTCACCCTGGTTAATTAGGGTGAATGTATAAGCTAGTTTGATTATACATGTATGCCCTGGGCATTTAAAATGATACCACTAGAAATGTTTTATGACTTTACCATTTTGCCACATTTCAAGGGGAATAACTCAGGAACAGTAAATGCTATAATGGTGAAAACCAAAGTTGACCCACATTAATTTTCCCGCTAAGTAATTTTCATGGTAGGTAGTAATGTTGCCAAATTATAGGGTCGTACATCAGAGCAAACCAGACTTATCCAGAAACCATTGATTTTACCATTTTGTTATTTTTCAAGGGGCATAACTCTGGAAGGGTAAATGCCATGATGGAGAAAATCGAACTTGACATGCATTTCATGGCAGGTGGTAACGTTACAAAATTATAATGTCCTACATCAAAGCAAACTGGAGTTATCATCTGGAAACCATTATTTTACCATTTTGTGACATTCTAAGGGGCATAACTCTGGAACGGTAAATGCCACAATGTTGAAAAATCAATGATGACCTGCATTTCACGGTAGGTAGTAATGTTGCTAAATTATAAGGTCATACACCAAAGCAAACAAGAGTTATCATCTGGAAACCATTTATTTTGGATGGTCAGATGGACAGGTCGGTGACTATATATAATTTTGTGACATTCTATGGGGCATAACTCTGGAACTGTAAATGCCACAATGTTGCTAAATTATAAGGTCATACACCAAGAGCAAATGAGAGTTATCATGCGGAAACCATTTATTTTGGATAGACAGATGGACAGGTCGGTGACTATATATATATATGTTCCTCCAAAAAGATTTCGGGGAGCACAAAAATGTTTATGATCTCTCACTGGAACAAGGTCATGAAGCTCATTTCAATAATGGCTAATAAACGATGTTTTCATGGAAAAAGTAAAAAAGAAATGAAATTTGAAAGGCAGTTTTGGGGAATATAAACGGGGATATCGACGGGAAAAATCAGTTGAAAAAAAATTATTTCTCCAAATATCTCTCAGAAATAGATAAAACAAGAGACCCCAGGGGGCCTGAGGGCACTCACCTGACAAGGTAGGCTAAATATCAAACCAGGGAATTGATTTCAACAAGTTGCATCTGCCCCTCCTAAGAAAAGCTTACACCAAATATCCAAAGATTCTGACTGGTGGATCTAAAAAAAAAAGATTTTTAAAGAATATTCCTCATATTGGACTAAGTTATAATTCGGGCTCCCACAGGGAGCCCAAATATGAACCCAGGGACTTGGCTTTAACAAACTTGAATCGCCCCCCCCCCCCCTCCCCACCTCCCCCAAGGATGCTGCACACCAAATATCAAAACATTCCGACTGCTGGATCTGAAGA
Organism: Pictodentalium vernedei; assembly: GCA_031216915.1. Taxonomy (NCBI): domain Eukaryota; kingdom Metazoa; phylum Mollusca; class Scaphopoda; order Dentaliida; family Dentaliidae; genus Pictodentalium; species Pictodentalium vernedei. The sequence continues at coordinate 541,001,764 of CM062293.1, forward strand.
TGATTTTTTAAGAAAATTCCTCATTTTGAACTAAGTTACAATTTGAGCGAAAATTCCTCAGTTTGAACAAAGTTATAATTCGGGCTCCCACAGTGAGCCCAAATATTGACCTAGGGACATGGCTTGAACAAACTTGAATCTTACCACGCTAAGGACGCTGCATACCAAATATCAAAAGCATTCTGACTGCTGGATCTGAAGAAGAAGATTTTTAAAGAAAATTCCTCATTTTGAACTAAGTTATAATTTGGGTTTCCACAAGGAGCCCAAATATGAACCCAGGGACTTGGCTTGGGACAAACTTGCCCCCCCCCCCCCCCCCCCCCCCCCACAAGGATGCTGCACACCAAATATCAAAACATTCTGACTGCTGGATCTGAAGAAGATTTTTTAAGAAAATTCCTCATTTTGAACTAAGTTACAATTTGAGCGAAACTTCCTCAGTTTGAACAAAGTTATAATTCGGGCTCCCACAGTGAGCCCAAATATGAACCCAGGGACTTGGCTTGAACAAACTTGAATCTCCCCCCCCCCCCCCCCCCCCCCTCCCCTAAGCATGCTACATACCCAATATCAAAAGATTCTGCCTGCTGGATCTTGAGAAGAAGATTTTTAAAGAAATTTGCCTGAAATGCATTAAGTTCAAATTCGGGCTCCTATACTGAGCCCAAATATGAACTCAGGGGGCCAACTTGAATCAGATCCATCCCACAATGTTGCATACCAAATATCAAAGGATTCTGCCTGCTGGATCTGGAGAAGATTTTTTAAGAAATTTGCCTGAAATGCACTAAGTTCAATTCGGGCTTCTATAGTGAGCCCAAACATGAATCCAGGGGGGGGCGATTTGAACAAACTTGAATCTGACCCTCCCCCCCCCTCCCCCCCCCCCTCCCCCCCCCCCCTCCCAGAGATGATGTATACCAAATAGGAAAGAATTCTGCCTGGTGGATCTGAAGAAGATTTTTTTTAATTTTGGAAAGAAATTCATGGGTGCTATTAGAGTTATGCCCCTTGTGGTGCCCCCTGTGGGTGCGGCAAGTTTATTTGTATAAGTTTGAATTGACATATGATGGGGAACATGCACACCAAATTTGGTTCAATTTGATCCAGTATGTTGAGAGGAGTAGTCGTTAATGTAAAGTTCACGACGGAAGACAGACAGCAAGTGATAAGTTAAGCTCCCTTTGGTGAGCTAAAAAAATCAGAGATGAGAATAGTTCTCCGGGAAATTTTCAGAAATTACCTGAAACTCTCCCAATTGTGGTGGAAACAAATTAGAAAAATCATCTTTCTTCAAAAAGCTAAAAGGACATTCAGTACGTGGAGAGTGGATTGTAACTAAATCACCTGTGGAGTGGAGTTATCACCCAAGGTATAACTTTCAAATTTGGTATATATCGACCAAATACACAAGCAATGTTTCAGCCAATGGACCTCCAGGTTTAACCTAGAGGTCCATTGGCTGAAACTTTGTTTGTGCTTGTTATGCTTTGCAACAAATTTGCAATTATTGTTTGGGTGGAATCTCCAGTCTGTGGGTGATTTTGTGATAATACACTCTCCAGGTATTGTAGTTAAATGCTAGCCAACAGATATTTTATTCCTATAAATTCAAGCAAGAAAATTATCTATAAAACCATTTTCATATAAATTTATTCACAAGAGTGATGTCTCGCATAGAGCCCGACTGTCCCAGCAATGACAATGCTTAGACACAAAATACTCTCTGCTATTTTTTGTTAACTGTTTACTTAATGAATCTGCCATATCTGCACTTGTGATATACAAAAATTGCTATTGAAATTTTATTTTTTTATTTCTCTACCCCAAAACATACCTCATGACACATTAATGGAACAAGCTTGATGAGCGTGTTCCAATAAGGACAAATAAGCATTGGTTAGAAGTGAAAAATGAAAAAATCTGATATTTCAGAAAAATAATTTGTACTGTAATCTTCAACTTGTGTTAGGTAAAGGGTTAAGGATGTAGTACATAAAACATTCTCTTTCTAAAATCTTCTATTATAACACAACTGAAAAATAATTTTGGTAAAAAGTGAGGCGAAAAATGTTCTGCTTTTTTCATCTGTTTTAAAGAAAGTATAAAATTATGTTTCTTCTGAAAATGTCAACAAAATGTGTAGTTAGATCATCAGCTGCATAGCTCTGTTAATTAGGAAATATAACCGCCGTCAATATAAGTTGGAATTTCAACTTAAAATTTATGGTTTAAATTTTAAAAGACTATACTTCAAATCTGAAGTGCACCTGTGTTTTCTTGTTGAAAAAAGTAATATCAAATTTAAAGAGAATCGTACAATTTGAACTGGATTTATCTTCTGGATAGCATGTGGAGTAGGAGGGGTGGATTGATTCTACCCATCTCCTCTGAAGGTTTGGAGACAATATCAATGTCCCTCACTCCCATTTCCTTCCCATCTGTATTGCTTTTTGTAAAACAACAGAAGTATGCTGCAGAAGGCATCTCTTTATATTTCAAAAAGTGAAACTCAGGTAATGAAGAAAAAGCTGAATACAAGTAAGAGAAATCGTGTCTGTAAATGCAATTATTAAAGTTGTATTATCATGGAAGAACACCACGAGGCCTGCAATGCCAAGTGCTGCTACTCCCCTCCCCCCCCCCCCCCATTGTACCCTCCAATTAGGAGGGAGAGAATAGGTGGGTTTTTTCCCCACATAAAATCACTCTAAATCCGGCCAAACCCATCTTGGAGAAAAAAGAAGTTTTTTGGGGCCTAACTGACCGGACAGGGGGAGGGAGTTGGGTGGTGGGTGGGGGGATTTGTGGGGAGGGGGATCGGTCAGGGCAATAACTGAAACAATTTTCATTGGATAACGGTGGTCATCGAAGTTGAGGTAGACATTGTTCCCAAAGAGTTATATACCAAAAAAAATTGATATTTGGTTACTTGACGTAGACATTGTTGTAGACATATACCAAATAGAATTGAAATCTGTTAACTATTGTTCAAGTTATGCCATAAACAAAGTTTGGACGGATGGATAGACAGACAGACAGACGGACAGAACTCTATACTATATCCCTCCCTTGTGGGGGGATAAAAAGTAACAAAGTATGTGGTAGAAGCTTAATTTCAAATTTAAAGAAAGTAAGTTGGAAAACCTTTTTGAAAAGGGTTAAATTAATGCCAATATTATTTGTAATCAATGTGTACAGGTTCTGTAAACCTTGGGATCTGCGAATCACAAATTTCTTTTCGAATCGAATCTCAAATTGAATCATGTCTCTGATATCGACATCGAATCGAATCCTGAAAGTTATTTCATATTGCATCAAACGGAAATTACGGAACACTGTGATGACCCTTACGCGACGGAGTGAACACCTTAAACACCAATAACTAAATATTCTCTGTAGCACTGTCACTGAAACAGCTAGGCCTATTGTCCATAGTTTTAGTTTTTGAAGGCCTAACTTGTTACTATTCACGTTCTTAAGAACGTGAATAGTAACAAGTTAGGCCTTCAAAAACTAAAACTATGGATAATGTTCTGGGCCAAATTCACAACTTACCTAACAATTAAACATTGTCAATTACTCAAATAAATAGAAATTGAGCCTACATGAATGAATTTTCTATTGACAGTTTTATCCTATTTTTGTTGGAAATGTAACAAATTGAAGTTAGTACGAGAGATTCGAAAAAATCGAATCCTGAGACTGATTCGGGATCGATCTCGAAGCATACGTATGGTATCGATATCGAATCGAATCTCGAATATTTGCAGGACCCTATGTAGACCTTGCCCCAAATGAAAAATATAGATGTTGTAACACAGTGTTTGAAGAATGAAAGGTACAACCTTGAAAAGCAAAACTTTAATCCGAAACTTTAAGCAGGGAATACTAAGTAAAATTGACTACAGAAAAAGGTTAAATATTTCCTAAAATCGATAAAAGAAATATTCATGTAAATGAAATCATTAATATGTATTGAGCATGCAAGAACTGAAGCAACAAAGTATGTGGTAAAAGCTTAATTTCAAATACAAAGAAACTAAGTCTGAAAACATGTTTAAAAGGAGTTAAAATCATGTCAATATTAATTCAAGTCAATGTTGAAAGCATCAGTAGACAGTAGACATTGTCACAATTGATAAACAGTGACACTGCACTAAACTGTTTGAAGAATTAAAGGTGTAACTTTTTAAACAAAAAACTTCAACCAAAAACTTTAACCTGGAAGTTCAAAGTTGACTGCAAAAAGGCTTAAATATTTCCCAAAATAACATGAAACGTAATGAGAATGATACAATCAATAGTAATCAATATTAATTAAAAAGAAAAAAAAACTTTAAACTTCAGTAAAAAACTTTAACCCAAACTTTAGCCAAAACTCTAAATGTTAACGGATAGACAGACTGATGGACAGACGGATGGACGAAAATCATGACTATAGCCCTGACTGTAAACCATCAGACTAAAAATGAAAAATTTTAGCATTCTCAATATCAATTAACTATTATTAACCTGATGAGTTTTTTCAAGATATTTTCCATCAAATCTAGTCATGGCTGCTGCAAAGCAGCCAAGACTAAATTTAATGAAAAATTCATCCAAATTTAACTTGAGAAATCATTGGTGAAAGAATCCATTCAATTTACTCGAGGAAAATTTGATTAACCCTTCACCCAACATAACAGCCAAAACCGGCCAGCGCTATTTTAAAAAATCGCCAATTAATTTTCATTATTTTTTTCATTTTTTGTCTCAAAAACATAGGTTATGACCTATGTCGAGCTTGTTCCAATGAAGGGTCATAAGCTATGTTTTTGAAACAAAAAATGAAAAAATTGAGTTATTCAAGAATTTTTTTTCCAAAGTGTCGTCTGCTTTTCATGTTAGGTAAAGGGTTAAATGAGTCCAAATTATCTTTATTTCAGTGGCAAGAGAAATACTGTCCTGGGCCGTAATATCTGCTAGCAGCAGGTACACAGTTAACTGAAATTGGCAAATTTATTGAAATTTCTCATTCCTAAATAATAGACATGGAATAAAACTATAAATTATTCATGATTACCTTGCTGCAAAATGCCCCCAAGTTTTCAGTTCATCAAGCCAGTTGTACAAGACACTACCAGGACCAATTATCAGAAAGGGTCCACTCAATCTTCTCTCTAAATCGGTGTTATCTGATAACTGTAATGGGTACAAAACAACAAAAGTAAAACTGAATGCTAACATTATTTCTTTATTTATTTGGGGTTTAACCCTTTACCCAAAATAACGTCCAAAACCAGTCCAGCGCTATTCTAAAAAATCGCCAATTAATTTTCATTATTTTTCTATTTTTTGTCTCAAAAACATAGGTTATGACCCCTCATAGGAACGAGCTCATCGAGCTCGTTCCAATGAGGGGGTCATAACCTATGTTTTTGAGACAAAAAATGAAAAACATTAGTTATACAAGAATTTTTTTGGCAAGTGTCATCTGCTTTTCGTTAGTTAATATAAGGTGGACTTTGAGCATATTTGGCTTCATGATGGCAGCAACACAAGTATAAAATCAAGCTTAGCGAAAATTTATTAATTGGGGGTTTAACTATACTTACGACAGCCAGAGTCACCTCGTATCGGACAGTTTTAAGGGTGGAGGAAGCCGGAGTATCCGGAGAACCACCGAGCATTGACAAGCAATTGTCAGATTCCCCAACGTACTGACTTCGTACAAGCAGGGTTAGCACTGGTTGAAGACAAGTGCACCATCGGCTTACAGTACGCCTTAGTTCATAGCACCACCAAGACCCCACGTGGGCAATCTGGATGAAGTGCCATGCCCAAGGACACAGCACAGTTATCCCAGTGGGAATCAAACCATGGACCTTTTGGTTTGAAGTTCAATGCCATAACCACTGAGCCACCACGCTCCCAGTTTAGCCAATCATTTCTAATCATGCTGCCCACTTTTGAGGACTCTTACACAAGGTACTATTATTATAAAGAGGCTCTAAATTAAAAATAGAATTTGTTTTAATTTTGGGAATTCAGTGAAAAAAAAATTGCGACATTGACGCCGTAGCTGCGACAAGTGGTGCAATCTCACAAAATTCTAAGTTCATCAAGGGCCATAACTCCAAGAAAAATATTTGGAACAACACATGCATTGCAATTGAACAGTGGCTAGACATCAATAAGATACACTTACATGCCAAATATAAAGTAATTCCACCAAGTATTTCAAAAGTTATTGAGTTTTGAAACTCGCTGGTCACAGACAAACTCGTTGGTCACAGACAGACCGACCGACCAACAGACAGACCGACAGACAGACCGACATTGCCACTTATAGAGCTGCTAGTCGCAGCTAAAAATCGTGACATCGACTCCGTAGCTGCGACGGGTGGTGCAATCTGCAAGTCCAAAAATATTCTCAGGGGCAATTTACAGGTGATAGTGAAAAAAAACAAGAAAAATATTTGGAACATTTGCATCGGACATGGGCTGGACATGAATGAGATACACTTGCATATCAAATATGAAGTCATTCCACCAGGTAGTTTGAAAGTTATTCTTTTAGAAACTCGTTAGTCACAAAATTCCAAGTTCATCAAGGGCCATAACTCCAAGAAAAATATTTTGAACAACACATGAATTGAACACTGGCTAGCCATCAATAAGATACACTTACATGCCAAATATAAGGTCATTTCATGAAGTATTTCAAAAGTTATTGAGACAGACCGAAAGACCGACATTGCCACTTATAGAGCTGCTAGTCGCAGCTAAAAAAAACCTTTCCCATAGGGAGGCCAAATATCAACCCAGGGACTTGACTGGAACAAACTTGAATCTGATCCTTCTAAGGTGCTGCATATCAAATATCAAAAGATTCTAACTGGTGGATCAGAAGACTGGTGGATCAAAAGACTGGTAGATCAGAAGTTTTTTAACCCTTTACCCAACGTAACAGCCTAAAACACCCAGCGCTATTCTCAAAAATCGCCAATAAATTTTCATTATTTTTTCATTTTTTGTCTCAAAAACATAGGTTATGACCCCTCGTTGGAACGAGCTCTTCGAGGTCATTCCAACGAGGTGTCATAACCTATGTTTTTGAGGCAAAAAATGAAAAAAGTTAAAAAATTTATAGTAATTTATATATTTTTTATTCTTACCAATGACCCAGACATAGCTGGTGCTAACTCTTAAAATACTAGGGCCAAACACAAACTTTGCCCCCCAATCCCCAAAATTTGAATCTAAAACCAAAAGAAATCATGTCCTGAAGGTCCTCCATACTTTGCCCTTACTGCACATGCGCAGTGTCAAGGACGTCCCGAAATTGGCGCCAATTATCATTCTTACAAGCAGTGCCTGGTCAGCGCTATGTACTCAGCGGGGAGGTATGAGTTCCCAACTCCTGGGAGGGCCATCCCCATCTGGGTACTTGGTAAGTATAAAAAATATATAAATTACTATAAATTTTTTAACATTTTTATACTGTACCAATGACCCAGACATAGCTGAATAGTAAAAAGGCTTGAGGGCCTAGGATATAGAGGAAAGTTAAAAAATTTATAGTAATTTATATATTTTTTATACTTACCAATGACCCAGACATAGCTGGTGCTAACTCTTAAAATATAGGGCCAAACACAAATTTTGCCCCCCAATCCCCAAAATTTGCATCTAAAACTAAAGAAAACATGTCCTGAAAGGCCCTCCACACTTCGCCCCTACTGCGCATGCGCAGTGTCAAGGACGTTCCGAAATTGGCGCCATTAATCATTCTAATAACCAGTGCCTGGTAAGCGCTATGTACTCAGCGGGGAGGCAAGAGTTCCCAACTCCTGGGAGGGCCATCCCCGTCTGGGTCATTGGTAAGTATAAAAAATATATAAATTACTATAAATTTTTTAACATTTTTATACTGTACCAATGACCCAGACATAGCTGAATAGTAAAAAGGCTGCAGGGCCAAGGACATAGAGCAAAATGGAATACGCTCAATAAAATAAAATAGAGTCATCCCCTGTAGGGAAAAAGAAGTAATAGGCCTTACATGTATCTTTCTTATTTATGATAAATTAGAAAGATACAACACCTTCCAAAATTGAGCTTCATACATCCATGTACTCTATTAATATCCAATATAAACCTTATACTAATAATTTTTAAAGTAAGCCAATAAATAAAGTAAGTCTAGAGAATAGAGACTCTTATACTCCTAAAAGTGTCTGAGGATTGCATAATCATGTCCGTTGACATATGCAATATTCAAAAGCTATACTTTAAAAACTAAAACTTGAATGAATTTTAAAAACCTAAACTTCTCACTAAACAACCATCCCAATAACAGCTCAGAATTACTAACTCCGGAGGAGGTATCCCCTTGTTTTCAAAGTAAAACAGGTGACCCAAGGGAACACCCTCCCCCCCCCCCCTTTTTCTTGCCCTGGGTCAAATAGCCCAGAGCGAAGAGGGCAGCCGAACGGAGACACTGCCGAAACAGACAGCCTACCTAGCTATAATAGCAACTGTTAAGTGAATGACATTCTGAGCAGTAGATAATAGACCTAACAATAGAGGCCTCCAGAAATGGACTCGATATTTCTAAGATAAAATTCATGAATGTGGATGGCTGAGCGCAATGAGCGGCCTTCAAAAATCTATAATAGCGACACTATTAATGTAAGCCCAAGAAGTAGAACTCTTACTTCATGAGCCGAAATCTTAAGCACAACTGCTAAGTCAATGATATACCATAAGCAGTACCGATAGTTAATAGAATCCATTAACAATAAAATGGAGCGTAACGTCCTTCTACTAGACATCAAAGACAGAAGAAGCTTACGCCCTATGTAATAAACAGATATCTGTTTATAAATACATAAACTGTACCCGGAAAGAGTAAAGGCCTATGCCCATACGAAGACGGAAGGACCTTAAAATAATAGGTTCCGGATAATAGGAGCCTAACTCTTATGCAACAATCCAACCTAAATAGTAACGGAAGTATTGATTCTGAAACTATGAAAGTGAAAATCATCCATCGATAGTGCATGAAACTCACTGACTCTACAGTAAAAGAGAAACCAACAGAATTACTGTCTAAAAGGTCAGAATTTGAAAACTACTGTTTCCAGAGGCTCAAATGATTACTTAGCTAAATAAGAACCGAAGTTAAAATCCGTATAGGAATTTAATCTAAAGATTCTAAGTCTATTTATCAAAAAGTTACTAACTGACTTAGATAAAGAGACAAAAGACTCAATTGTAAACTATCGTAGAGTGCATAGGTATGAGGTAACATAAACCTATAACCTAAATAATAACAGGCTGCAGTAGATCTTGTGAAACAAGTATACTAAAAAATAGCAATGAGTAGTATGGAGGGAACAACAATATGAACATAATGATCCCTACACCACGACGGAAGAGCCTCCACTTTAGCCGCATAGAATAGCGAAGAAGAGGATCTCCTATAGTAAGAAATCGCGTCCAAAGCTCGTCCAGTACAGTGCTTACAATGCAATACGGACCACACAACGGAATACATGAAGGTTGCGACCTTGCTGGTTGTGATAAAGATGACACGATTTACCCAGTGAAAAAGATCCTCACATAGAGGAAGATTTCACGTTAAGACCCACAGTAGACAAGAGAGTAAATTACTCAAGATCTCTGTGAAGATAGAGATGCTATCAACAGAAATGTATTGTGGTTGTTTATCTTAGCAATACCTGCTAAAACAACAGCGCCGGAGGATACGCGTATCCTATCATTCCGTCCTATAGATCAATAGAGCATTAACAATATTAGCTCAGAGATCTGGACAAGCCAACACATACGTCTGCAATTGATTAGCAAGCTGTGTCATAAATAAATCATCATTGGGCGCTCCCATAGATAGCAAATCTGATTGAATACTTGTTTGTTGAGAGTCCATTCTGACAGCAACAAGCAACCCGTAAGAGAACGGGAGTCCGATAAAACAATCAGACGACCCGGAATATGACGGACCAAAACTGAACTTGGTGTACTATAACCAACAGACGGATTCTTTCCATTAAATTGAATAACGGAAACGAAAGAGTGCCTCCCTGGTTCCGGAGATACGCCACTACTGTCGAATTAAAGGACAGGAATTTGGGCATGCGTTTCTGAATAATGTTCATGCAATGACATAAAGCAAGCCTAAAAAACATTATTCCGCGGAAGTTAAACTGATTGCTAAAAGACTGCGGAACCCAAAGACCCTGGCACTTCGAATCCGTAGGGATCAGTATTATATCCCAATCTGTTTGACTGGCAACCGTCATAACAGCCACACTCGGGTCCGGCAACTGCGGCGGCACTCTCTGAGTCAACCACCGAATGTTTGCCACAGTCTGAATCTCTTGTAACACTAGATAGACAAGAGAACGTATAAATCGAGCAATTCATGGATTGCCGAAAAGTTGTCGTCGAAGAGAAGCTCCTCCGAGAACGAAGCGACTCTGAGAGAGTTCTTAACCTTACTATCCACGCGTGTGGATGTAGCTAGGGCTGCGTCACGTCTAACTAACTCCAATCAGCCACTGAAGGGTGGAGTTATACGTGAACAAACTACTGCCCTCAAAAGAAATTACATTGAGAATAATATCCCGTAAATCTTTTCTTGAAGACGTAATGATAACGCCTGAGTAAGGCGGATTACGTATAATAAAGCGTCTAAGTTAAGTCTACTATACATAATGTCGTTCCCAACATTGAAATTGGAAAAGACATAAACGGCGAAAAAGAATATATGCAGTCTTTAACCACGCCGTCTAGACGCATATGAACTCTCGGTATGCCCTGCTCTGCCAAAATAAACTATTTGTATAAATGATAAAATGGCAGAAATGAGCAACGCGGACAAGAAACTAAACTATCATGCTTAGTAGCAGGCTTGTATATATATATATATAGCGTCGAAAAATAAAACACATGTTGTAATGACAATATTGGACTGCGTCGGTAAGTCAGGGACAATGTCCCTGAACCGATCGAAAAATCCGAGTCCAATGACGCTATGAGTCTCTTATCCAAGATCGCAGCAATGAAGTCCGAAATAATAATCACTGGAAGATAATGCCAGAAGATATGAAAGGCATCTTCCGATACTACTAAAGGGAAAACTCGAAATCTTTCGAATCCCTTTCGCCATCCTGTCGGACCCTATAAAGCGTTCGGTCGTCCGTAGCTGATGCAACCGCGGACCGCACCGACCCAGCGCCGTCGGATAATTCCTGATTCGACCGAGAAACTGTCAATTGCTGGGATGCTGCGAAACAACTGTGCTAACTCGGATAGCACGTCCGTCACTAAGGCCTGAGGAGAAGCGGTCTTACGATGCATTGCCGCTGGAAGCTCCGTGATCGTTACCCCGTGCATACTACCAATATGCGAGCGAACGGAGTGTATAGGCCTCGTGTCCCTTGGCTACCGGATGGCGCGACCTATTCGCCGTGGAATCACTGAATGCCGAAACTGATCGGATACTCGAGGTCACGTAGCCAATGTGCGGTCGTGTGCCCTGCTGTGAGGATGAGGAAGCATTAAAGACAGTCTCTTGGACTGTCAATATAACGGAGCGTCCCGACCAACGGACATATGCTCCGAATGTAAAATATCTGAACCACAACATGTGGTCCCCTATGTTGTTGGGCGAGAGAGGGACCTCTCTCGCTCACAGCCCGGACGGACCTGGACAAGCCAGGAACCGGACTAACAGGCTTCCTCCGATCTGTCCTCAATCTGCCGTCACTGGGTGAGTACTAAAGTAATTAAAGTGCTTGCATCACCCAAATCTCCTTCCTAGACCGCAACGGACGAACCCGGCAGCCGAACCATTCGATGAATGTACGCTACACCGGGTGAGCTAGCGAATGTCACTCCGTAGGCGATAGACATATTCCATGAGCACTTATTGTCGCTAACTCTTCATTAACTATGACGACAGAGGCACACTTTTGAAAGACATCTCCATAACTCTTCGAACAAGAAACCAGAAATGCTTGGTTAGCAAGCATAAAATAATAATATATATAGCGTCGCTCAATAATTCGAAAGTTTGTGTGACATTATTGGACTATGTCGGAACTGAGGGACGATGTCCCTGAACCGAACCAAAAATTTCTAAGTCCACCGACGCTATCAGTTTCTTATCCGGCATCGCAGCATTCTGGTCCGACGAAAGAAGCTGTAGAAGACCAAGTCAGATGACATACACAACAGCATATGTTGTTCCGAAAGGGAAAGCTCGAAATCCTCCGAATCCCTTTCGGTATCCCGTCGGACCGGATGAAACTTTCGGACATCCGTACCCGCTTCCGCGGAGCGTCCCGACCCAGCATCGTCGGATAAAATATATGCGACAGATTCAGTTGATGCTGGGATGCTGCGATAAACTGTGCTATTAAGGAAAGCACGTCCGTTCCCGAGGCCTGTGCAGTAGCGGTCTTACGATGCATTGCCGCCGGAAGCTCCGTGTACGTTGACTCCCACACACTTCCTATGCGAACGTCCGGAGTCTGCAGGCCTCATGTCCCTGGCTACCGGATGGTGTGACCTGGTCGCCGAAGAATCCTTGATCGGCGAAGCTGGTAATATATCGGCGGTCACGCAGCAAGGTGCGGTCGTGTGCGCTGACGAGAAGAGGAAGCCTTAGCAGTCTCAGCGGACCGCCTATACAACGGAGCGTCCCGAGCGACGGACGTATGCTCCGCTTGCGACACATTTTGTACCACAACATCTGGGGCCAGATGTTGTTGAACGAGAGAGGGGCCTCTCTCGCTTGCCGTCCGGATGGACCGGAACGAGCTATGAACCGGACTAAAAGGCTTCCTGCTTTCTCCCTCCGATCCGCCGTCACTGGGTGTGCATTAGGTTAATTTATAGTGCTCGCATCACCCCAAAATTCCTTCTAGACCGCAACGGACGAACCCGGCTGCCGAACCATTCGGTGAATGGATGCTACACCGGGCGAGCTAGCGGACGTCAAAGGCCGTCGAACCTACTAGGGTCCTCTTAGGCAATTGGCGTATTTACATGAGCACTTTTCCGCTAGCCCTTCATTAATTGTGACGACGGAGGCACACTGTTGGAAGACATCACAGATACATCACACTAATCTTGATCGTCTGAAATAGAAATTGATAAAGTAGAGTGACCCTGCGGGGAAAGGACTGGAGTGTCCAAATCCCCAACAACATACCGTGACATACGCTTCCCATATTGTAATCAAAATCATACGATACAGAACAGGAGTTAATGCGAGTACACTGACCACATATAGAATGATAATAAAGTCAGAGGAAGACTTCCTCTTAAAACAATTGATCAATATCCTTTCAATGTGAAAAGAAAACAAGTCCTGGTACTCGCACTAACCCCTGGCAATCAAAATACATAATAATAATATGATCCATTAATATAGAAAAAATAATTGAAATCAAAATATTTTGAAAAAATATTTTTTCAGAACAGCCCAAGTTTCTGAAAAGTAATGTTGAGCCCCAATGGATCCCAAGCCTAAGTGTGGACAAAAATTTTAAAAATATTTTAAACAATTTATTCAACACTTACGAACAATAATAATGTATCTAGTTATGATTAAAATAACATCAAGATATTATTTTTTAGAAATCCCCCCCTCACACAGAGGGCTGTTGTAAATGTAAACAATGAGTGTAAAAACACTAAAATAAGACTCCAGGCACCCAGGCCCGGAATCAGTTACCAAAAATACACTATCTGATGCAAAACAGAGACTTCCAGGGAAGAAACTGCAGAACATCAGATGGTAGATGCAGAACACAACGCCTAACCACCCGTAGGTGAAGACGTAAACATGGGGAAAGAACAGAATTCATTCTGTTATTCAGCTAAAACTCCCAAGAAAAATTAGTAATAATAATTACAAAAACTATGCCAAAAGCATGGGAGAATAGCAAGGGGGAACTTAAAGGACAGGGAGAGAGGAAAACACTTAAAAAACAGTGTAACTAAATAATCAGAATGACAACAAAATGGCTGCTGCCTTGAAAATAGGTAACTTAACATAATTTCATTAAAAAATTTTAAGTTACAGCCCTGATAATATTCTGTCACACATTCTTTTCCTCTCCTCCTTCTCTATCCTCCTTAGAATCACCATTTCACTAATATTTATGTGTCTGGCATCATTTAAACTGAGATTTATAAGCACAAAGATCAGTCAGATGTTAACTGATGAAGGGCCAAACTTAGAATGATTAATGGCGCCAATTTCGGAACGTCCTTGACACTGCACATGCGCAGTAGGGGCGAAGTGTGGAGGGCCTTTCAGGACATGTTTTCTTTAGTTTTAGATGCAAATTTTGGGGATTGGGGAGCAAAATTTGTGTTTGGCCCTATATTTTAAGAGTTAGCACCAGCTATGTCTGGGTCATTGGTACAGTATAAAAATATCCAATAAGCTCAACTATATAAAATAGAGTCAACCCCTCAAGGAGAAAAGGAGTATTAGGCTTTACATGTATCTTTCTTATTTTATGATAAATTAGAAAGATACAATACCCTTCATAATTGAGCACAATAACATTCATGTTCTCTATTAATATCCAGTATAACCCTTTATACTAATTATTTTTAAAGTAAGCCAATAAATAAAGTTAGTCCAGAGAATTGAGACTCTTTATATTCTTTTAAAAGTGTCCGAGGATTGTATATTAACGCCCGGTTGACACTTGACATATACAAATGCTTCACACCGAGCTACACTTTAAAAATATGACATGAATGAATTTTTAACATTAATATTACACTTTAAAACCATCCCGGAAACGACTCAGAATTACTGACTCCGGAGGAGGAATCCCCTTGCTTTTCACTATAAAGCAGATGACCTAAGAGAACACCCTCCCCTCCCACCTTCCCCTTGTCCTGGATCAAATAGCCCAGAGCGAAGAGGGCAGCAGGACGGAGTCACTGCCAGAACAGAAAGCCTGCATAACTATAGATGCAACTGTTTAGTGGACGACATTCTGAGCAACAGATAACGGACCTAAACAATGCAGGTCTCCATTAAATCTGTAATAGCAACACTATTTGCATAAGCCCAAGATGTAGAAAGAGCTCTTACTTCATGAGCCGAGATCTTAAGCACAGACTGCTGAGTAGAAGATAAATTTTCATAAGCAGTACGGATAGTTAATTGAATCCATCTAGCAATAGAATGGACCGAAATGTCCTTTCTATTAGGCATCAGAGACAGAAAGAAACGTTTTCGTCCCTTTCTGATAAACTGAGATCTTTGTTTATAAATACGTAAAGCTGTAACAGGACAGAGTAAAGGCCTACGCCCGTCTGAAGACGGAAGAGCCTTAACAACAATAGGTTCTGGATATTTATTAGGAGCCTGATTCTTAGCTAAAAATCCAACATTAGTAGTGAAGGTGATAGTGTTCCCAACACTACGATAGTGAGAATCATCCACCGATAGTGCATGAATCTCACTGACTCTTCTAGCAGAAGAGAAAGCTAAGAGAAAAGCTGTCTTATAAGACAAGAATTTGAAATCTACTGTCCCAAGAGGCTCAAATGGCTTTTCCTTCAGTTTAAGAAGAACCCAAGCTAAATTCCACTTAGGAATTAATCTAAGAGTTCTGAGTCTATTTATAGAGAAGTTTCTAACTAACTTAGATAAAGAGACATTAGATCCAATTTGTAAACTATCATGGTGTGCATAGGTATCAGATAACATAGACCTATAACCCTTAATAGTAACAGGCTGCAGTTTGATCTTGTCAAACAAGTATACTAGAAAGTTTGCAATGTCTGGTATGGAGGGATCAAAAATATCAACAGAATGATCCCTACACCAACGACGAAAAACCTTCCACTTAGCCGCATGGTTTAGCGAAGAGGAGGTCCTCCTACAGTTAGAAATCGCGTCCACTGCTCGTCCTGTAAAGTGCTTGCCATGCAAGAAGGACCGCACAATGGGAAAACGTGAAGGTTGAGACCTTGCGGGTTGTGATGAAATTGACGCGGTTTCCCCTGCGAAAGAAGATCCTCCCGTGGAGGAAGCTTTCGCGGTAGGTCCCACAGCAGACACCTGAGTAGATTTATCCACGGTCTCTATGGAGACAGAGATACTACCAACAGAATCTTGCATTGAGATTGTTTTATCTTTAGCAATACTTGCTGAATTAACGGCGCTGGAGGATACGCATATCCTATCATTCCGTCCCATGAGATCAATAGAGCGTCTACTGCAAATGCTCTTGAATCTGTACATGGTGACACATACGTCTGCAACTGATTGTTGAGATGTGTCGCAAATAAGTCTATCATTGGCCGTTCCCATTGGTAGCAAATCTGATTGAATACCTGTTTGTTGAGAGTCCACTCCGACGGCAACAAGCGACCCTTCCGTGAAAGGGAGTCTGCTAGTACATTCAGACAACCCGGTATATGACGGACCGAAAGTAGAACTTGATGTTCTAGAGCAAACAGAAGGATTCTTTCCATTAAATTGAATAACAGAACGGAATGAGTGCCTCCCTGGTTCCGGATATACGCCACTACTGTTGTATTGTCGGACAGGATTTGGACATGAGCTTTCTGAATAATGTCCATCCAATGACGTAACACAAGCCAAATTGACATAATTTCCTTGATGTTTATGTGCTTGCTTAGAAACTGTGGATCCCAAAGACCCGGGCACCTCGAATCTGTTGGGATCAATGATGCACCCCAACCTGTTTGACTGGCATCCGTCATAATCGTAAAACTCGGATCCGGCAACTGCAGCGGAACTCCCTGAATCAACCACTGAATGTTTGCCCAAGTCTGAATCTCTTGTTTCACTTGATCTGACAAGAGAACGTCTATGTCGAGCGAATGAATCTTCACACTCCAATTCTAAGTCAAGAAACTTTGGAGAGGACGAGTGCGTAACTGCCCCATCGGAATGAGATCTGCAGCGGCTCCGCACAGACCTATCAGTCTCATGAACTCCCTCGCTGTGACTTTGTCTGCATGAAGACAATAGCGAGCGTAACAACTGACTGATTTCGCTCTGGTTAACGGCAGACGAACGAGATTGTTGTGCGTCTCGAAGCTCATTCCCAGATGAGTGAATGACTTGGACGGCACCAGATCCGACTTCTCCTCGTTTATAACAAAACCGAGACGTCGGAGCAATAGAAGCAGATTCTGCACATCGTTCTGAAGTGTTAACTTGTTGCCGTACCTCTGAAGAATGTCGTCCAGGTAGGCCGACGTTACCGCAGATGAATGAGCTCGGAAATAGATCATTACCGAGTTCATTACCCGAGTGAAAGCACAGGGTGCTAGATTCAGTCCGAAGCACATCGCCCGGAATTGATATACCACTCCTAGGACTGCAAAGCGTAGATACTTTCTGAATGTCGGATGTACCATGACGTGAAAGTACACATCTTTGAGATCTATGCTTGTAGCATAATCGTTCACCCGAATACTTGCTCTGACCGATCGAATCGTCTCCATATAGAACTTCGGAGCGACGATCAGCTTGTTTATCCAGCTCAAATCTATGACTGGACGGAACGAGCCGTCTGGTTTCGGAACCAGAAATAGATGACTGTAGAATCCCGGTGTTTCCTGGTCTTCTACGACCTCTACCGCGTTCTTCATTAAAAGAGACTGCACCTCCGATAACAGAGCGTCTCTTTTCTGCGGATTTGATGGAAGTTGAGTCTATTTTGGACTTCGAGTTAATGGAGGCTTTCGTTTGAAGGATATTCTTAGACCTTCCGAAATCACCCCTCTCACCCAAGGGTCGTCTGTAATCGATGCCCACTCTTCTGAAACACTCGACAACCTTCCGCCAACCGGAACACGATAGAGGTTGAAACCATCACCTCCTGGACCTGCAAGGCCTGCGGGAGGAGAAACCACGTCCTCCACGACCCGCACCTCATCCTGTCGACCTCGGGGCGTCCGACCGGTTGTCCCTGCCGAAGGACGTCCCGCACGTGAGTCGCTGCCTTGACGGTCTCTAGAATAAGACCAAGAGGACGCACCGGAACCTCTATAGGAACCTCTCTTGGGCGTATTAGTCCCAGAAGTGCCTGTCTTACTCTTATCTGCCGTATCCGACTTTTTGGAAGCGGATTTAAACAGCAGAGAATCCGAAGCTTTCTTAGTAATTTTATCGTAGATTGCTGAAAGCTTGCCGTCGAAGAGAAGCTCTCCGGATACCGAAGCGACTCTGAGAGAGTTCTTCACCTTACTATCCACGCGTGTGGATGTAGCTAGGGCTGCGTCACGTCTAACCAACTCCAGGTTTGCCACTGAAAGGGCGGAGTTATACGTGGAATAAGCTACTGCCCTTGAGGGAAGTCTTAAAGAGGATTGTATATCCTGGAATTCTTTCCCTTGAAGATGCAGTGATAACGCCTTTGTAAGGTGGTCTGCGTAAGATAAAGCATCTAAACTGGCTCTGTTAGACGTAATTGTCGTATCCAACACCGCGGTTGGAATGGACATAGACGACGGTAATGACAACTCTAAGTCTTCCGCCTCATCGTCAAGACGCAGAGGAACTCTCGGAATCCCCTGTCCTGCCGTATCAAATTTATTCCTTGAATTAATGAAAGGCAGGTTAAGAGCATTGGCGGACAAGAAACCAGCTTTGCCTGTTTTGGAAGCAAGCTTGAAGATAGCGTCGTTCAATAATTCAAATGTTCTTGTAACATTATTGGACTGAGACAGAAACTCAGGGACGATGTCTCTGAACCACTTGAAGAATTCAGTGTCCAATGACGCTATCAGTCTCTTATCCGGTATCACAGCAGTCTGGCCCGACGGAACAACTTGAGGAAGGAAGTGCCGGATGAAATCCACGGCAGCTTTATGTTGTTCCGAAAGGGATAGCTCCAAGTCCTCAGTATCCCTTTCGCCATCCGGTCGGACCTCATGATGCTCCCGGTCGTCCGCACCCAATGCTTCGGCGGAGCGTACCGACCCAGCGCCGTCGGATAATTCCCGATCCGACAACGATTCTGTCGTTTGCTGGGATGCTGCGATAATTTGTGCTATCTGGGTTAGCACGTCCGTCATCGAGGCCTGTGGAGTAGCGGTCTTTCGCTGCTTAGCCGCCGGAAGCTCCGCATCAACTGACTACCACATACTCTTCCTATGCGAACGTCCGGAGTCTACCGGCCTCGTGTCCCTGGCTACCGGATGGCGTGACCTGGTCGCCGATGAATCCCTGATCAGCGAAGCTGGCTGAATATCCGCGGTCACGTAGCCAAGGTGCGGTCGTGTGCGCTGCTGAGAGGATGAGGAAGCCTGAGCAGTCTCAGCGGACTGCCTATACAACGGAGCGTCCCGAGCGGCGGACGTGTGCTCCGCTTGCGAAACATTTTGCACCACAACATCTGGTCCCAGATGTTGTTGTACGAGAGAGGGGCCTCTCTCGCTCGTGGCCCGACTGGACCTGGACGAGCTAGGAACCGGACTAGAAGGCCATCTCTGATCTCTCCTTTTATCCGCCGTCACTGGGTGTGCACCTTGTTTGTTTATAGTGCTCGCATCACCCAACACTCCTTCCTGGACCGCAACGGACAAACCCGGCTGCCGAACCATTCGGTGAATGGACGCTACACCGGGCGAGCTAGCAGACGACAGCGCCATCGATCCTACTAGGGACCTCTTAGGGAACTGTCATATCTCCATGAGCACTTTTGCCGCTAGCTCTTCATTAGATTGTGACGACGGAAGCGCACTTTTGGAAGATAACATGGAAACATCACCCTGTTCTTGTTCCTCTGAAATAGAAACTGATAGACTAGAGTGACCCTGTGGAGAAAGGACCAGCATAGCCCTTTCCCCGCTAACAACATACCGTGACACACGTTTCCAATGTTTGTCATCCCAAAATTCACATACTGAACAGGAGTTAGTGCGAGTACTCTGACTACAATTAATACAATGATCATGAAAGTCAGAGGAAGATTTCCTCTTATTACAATTTGAACAATATCCTCTCATTGTGAAAAAACAACAATAAGTCCTAGTACTCGCATGAACCCCTGAAAACAAAGATACATAATAACATGATCCATTAACATTGAAAAAACAATTGAAATCGAAAATAATTTTTGAAAAATATTTTTTCAGCGAAGCCCAAGTTTCTGAAAAGTAACGTTGAGCCCCAATGGATCCCAAGGCTAAGTGTGGACAAAAATTTTAAAATTATTTTAAATAATTAATGCAACACTTACAGATAATAATAATGTATCTTGTAATGAGATAAACTACTCCAAAGGCAAAAAGCCCCCCTCAAAAGAGACTGTTGCCAATGTAAACAAAAAGTGTATAAACACCAGAAAAGTGTATGAACACCAGAAAACATGACTCCAGGCACTGACAATCCTGGCCCGAAATCAGTTATCAAAATACACACTATCTGATGCAAAACAGAGACTTCCAGGGAAGAATCTGCAGAACATCAGATGGTAGATGCAGAACACAACGTCTAAACACCCATGGGTGAGAACGTAAAAATGGGGAAAATAACAGAATTCATTCTGTTACCAAGCTAATTCTCCCAAGAAATTTTAGTAGTAATCTTACTCAAAAATATGCCAAAAGCATGGGAGAATAGCAAGGGGGTACTTACAGGACAAGGGGAGAGGAAACACTGAATAAGCAGTGCAACTTCATAGCAAGAATGCCAACAACAGGCCCATGCCTCGAAAATAGGCAACTCTTAACATAATTTCATTACAAAATTTTAAGTTACAGCCCTGAATATTTTCTGTCACTCCTTTTTCCTCTCCTCCTTCTCTATCCTCCTTAGAATCACCATTTCTCCAATATTTATGTGTCTGGCATCATTTAAACTGAGATTTACAAGCACAAAGATCAGTGAGATGTTAACTGATGAAGGGCCAAACAAAGAATGATAATTGGCGCCAATTTCGGGACGTCCTTGACACTGCGCATGCGCAGTAAGGGCAAAGTATGGAGGACCTTCAGGACATGATTTCTTTTGGTTTTAGATGCAAATTTTGGGGATTGGGGGGCAAAATTTGTGTTTGGCCCTAGTATTTTAAGAGTTAGCACCAGCTATGTCTGGGTCATTGGTACAGTATAAAAATATTAGTTATTAAAGAATTTTTTTGTGTCATCTGCTTTCCATGTCAGGTAAAGGGTTAAAGAAATTTCCTCATATTGCACCAAGTTAAGATTTGGAATTTACAGCTAGCCAAAATATGAACCCAGGGACTTAATTTGTACAAATCTGAATCTGACCCCTTCTAAGGATGTTGTATACCAGGTATCAAAAGATTCTGATCAGTAGTTCTGGATATATTTATTTATTTATTGGTGTTGAAGGTCAAATATTTCGGCAGAATGGCTAGTTGTGATCGTGACCACATCATGGAGATAAAGTCAAATTTAGTTAATTGTCCACACATGTTGCCAATTTTAGAGGACTTCCATCCCAAACATTGGTGACTGGCTCCTATTGTAACAGTAAAACAAAGCCTGTTCACCACGGTCAGCAAGCATTGCTTCACTTCTTGAGGTTCCCACTGGGGAGATTTTTCATTTTTGAAAAAAAAATTGTGGGTGATAATGGATTTATGGCCCTTGTGTACCCTCTGTGGGCAACAAACTTCAATATGATTAGGAACATGCATGTCAAACTTGGTTCTATTTATTCCAGTAGTTTATGAGAAGTTGATAATGTAAAGTTCGAACCAGATGATGGACAGACAAACAGAAAGTGATCAGAAAAGCTCCACCTGAGCTTCATCAGATGAGTTGAAAAACGAACAATGCAAAGCACTGCATATTCCTGCAATTCCACAGACATGCCTGGAAACAAGCAATCTGTCAATTTCTAAATGAGGTCCCCAGAGGGTGAATTTGCTGATGCTATTCAATACAATGGGCTGGATTCCTCCAATGTATCCTTTGTGTACTTCTTTTTGTGAGACCTGAGACCTTAATTCAGATTGAGTTCCCCAGAGGGTAAACTTAGTGATGCTACCCTGCTCTAGGAACCTCATTCAGCAGATGACAGCTTCCTTATTTTCAGGCTTGAATGCAGATAGCATATGCCACTCACTGATGTGGTAGTATTTCTCAAGATGACATAAATGGGTGTCAATTTGAACAAACAAGTGAACACACCTGCAGACTAACTCTGTTAACAGGGTTCGTACACGTAATCTGAAAAAAAAATCCATTACTTTTCCAGACCGAAAACCACAACTTCCATGACCTCTCGCTGGAAAAGGGGGGATACAATTTTCAAAACCAACACAAAAACAACAACACAAAAAAGTGCATGTGTTGTAACGAATGCTCTCAATAAAATAAATTAATTTTTTTATTACACTTGCGCAAGCTGTACAACAATAAGAAATTGTATTTACTTACTGGGATTGTCAGACCGTGAATTCTATATTTAACTATTGTAATGTAGGGGAATCCCTGCATCCACACAAATCTACAAGTAAACAGTCAATGCATTTGACCCATTTAATGAAAAGCAGTTGCGCGTTGCACCATAGTGTCTGCATGAAATTGTTTAATTTTTGCAGGTGCAAAATGCTCCAAAATAGACACATTTTGACATCATTCCATGTTTAACATGTGCTTTTTCAATTTTGTGCATGAGTCCAACTCGCATTTGCTTATATTCGAAATGTCAAACGATTTGTTACATACTCGACAAAAGGCTTTCTGTCCAGTTCACATCTGATGATAACCACGCTTTGTATTCATCCATAGCCATCCACCCTGTATTGGAAGCACATTTTCCCAGCATTGTGTTTATTTGGTCAAGTTGAACAAACACAATAAAAATCGCAAGTCAACAAAGAAACAAGTAGCGTGTGTAAAATTGTTGGGAATGCACATGATGGTTAATAAAAAAGGCGGAACACCAGCAATCCTCACTTATCATTGGAGGATAGATAAGAAGTCAAGCACTTACAGGGATGTGCAAATTGGATTGCCAGTTGATTCTTTTTACAGATAATGTATCCGGTACATGTGAAAGTTTGGGGTGGAATTACGCATTCATGTACTCAGTAAAACACAGCAACTTTTACAGACCCATCCTAAAATACATCCAGTTTTTCTAGAATTTCCAGGTCTGGAAAAACCTTTTTCACATTCCATGACTTTTCTAGGATTTCCAGGACCCGTACGAACACTGTGTTAAACTCCTGTTGCATACTCAATCAACACAGGAGATAAAACAGTTATTCAATTTTCTACTGCCTTTCAATAAAAATTAATCCCAAGGACAAAAAACAAAGCAACAGTTCATAGGGATAGTTTTCCTAAGTCTAACTGTTGAAAGTATCCATGAATGGAACCCACAATGTGGATATTCTTTCCTCCCATGCTAGACTTTACCATACCAATAGACATAAAAAATATGGACAATGAAGGCTTGAGTTATAAAGCAAAACATTCATAGGACAGTTTTGTATGAAGAAGCAAGGGACATAACTCTAGTACATATGTGTAGACAAAATCTGCTTTCTGGATGACCCCCCCCCCACACCCCCCCCCCCCCCCCCCCCAAGACCTCAAGTGGCCTGGTGTGCCTCAAGTGGCCTGGTGTGTCTCCATTTGAACAAAAGTTAATCTTATCTACTCACATTTACATTTAACTAAAGTTTGTCACAATCAGCTCTGTCATGCATGGGCACAACTCATTTGAACAAATGGAAAATGCTCCATTAGGTTCTTTAAATTTCAAACCTCTCTGGTGCCCACTAAAATCAGTCAAGCCAAACACTTTGAACAAACTTTAATCTTGGAGACAAGTTTAAGTGGGATGTACACATCATGGTTTTGGCACTCTTCTGTTTGAAAATCATTAAAATGATTATAAAATGCATTATTAACCTTTACCTAACGTAACGGCCAAAACCGGCCAGCGCTATTCTCAAAAATCGCCAATTAATTTTCAGTATTTTTTTCATTTTTTGTCTCAAAAACATAGGTTATGACCCCTCGTTGGAACGAGCTCGTCGAGCTCGTTCCAACGAGGGGTCATAACCTATGTTTTTGAGACAAAAAATGAAAAAAATTAGTTATTCAAGAATTATTTTTGCAAGTGTCGTCTGCTTTTCACGTTAGGTAAAGGGTTAAAGGAGAAATATGTTTGTACCTTTTTAAAATGTTACAAAAACATTTTTGGCTGAAGAACGTAATAACTTGTCACACCTCACTGGCCATGGAATGAGTTTGTACCAATGAGGTGTCATAAGGAAAAAAATATTTCCAAAAGTTTTTGCAAATGTCGTTTCCTATATTTCGTGTTGGGTAAAGAATTGAAAAATAGTAATTACATGTTATTCAAAAGAATGTTGGGTAATTTTTCTTTGTCAAAGTTGGGGTGAAGGACAAATACATAATTTGAAAAGGAAGCTTAAACATCCCAACCCCATTTTAGCTTCTACTGTTCGTAATATCAGTCTTTCGATTTTGAGGCGCGCTGTCGCTCTTGCGCGCCATGGCGCCCGCAATATTAACTTCTTGCGAGCCAACAACAGCGCGCCTCGGCTCTGCTAAGAGAGCGATCAAAATCTGGTAATTCATTCCAGTAGAGATATAATTTCTGTGTGAACAGCCAATTATTTTTTATTAGGTAACAAGGGACGAATATTTGGCCGTGGGCTTTAGTAACAGTGTGAATGTATTCAGCACAAATCCTATTTACTTCTACTGTTTGGAAAAACCTGGTGTTCTTGAGAGGTTCGTGCTCCCTGGACCAATCATCATTCAATATTCACTGATGGAGCAAATTTACTAGCTCTACATAAATTATAGCCGCAGTGTGCTCTTTTTTTGTTACTTGGAGCATAATATATCGTCATGACTCAAAAGTTGGGATTCCTTTAACCCTTTACGTAGCGTAATGACCAAAATCGGCCAACGCTATAAATGAAAATCGCCATTCAATTTTTTTAATATTTTAATTCTTTGCTTCCAAAACATAGGTTGTGACCCCTCATTGGAACGAGCGTGTCATGCTCGTTCCAATGAGGGGTCACAACCTATGTTTTGGAAGCAAAAAATGAAAACTTTTAGTTATACGAGACTTTTTTTACGAGTGTCATCTGCTACTAGCATTAAGTAAAGGGTTAATGAAAACCATGAAAGCACCAAATCGTCCAGCTTTCATGTTGCCGTTCAATATAGATGTGCCCAAATGCCGCACTGAATGCACAGTGCCGTCAATTAGTGGATGCATTCTTCATTGCAATTTGCATGTTAACTATTCTTGCCAACAACACAACCATCACTCGACGGGGCTGGATACAAGATAGTTCGCCTCACTTCAAATAGTAGCGAGCGATGTATAACGCGCCTACGATTTTCAAAATCGAAAGACTGTAATATCAGATGACATGTCCATAAAAGTATATAGTCCTTGGAATAAATTATGCTGATGCTGCAGGTCTTTCAAAATTCCTGAATTATGTTGATTTGTATTTCAACTTTTCCATTCTGGCTTGTCATCATAAGCTAATCTTCTTGAACAGGTTCTTCGCTAAAGTCTTTTTAATTGGGCATTATGTGCCAATTAAAACTTATAATTCACTGTTAGGACAGCAGTCTCCTGTAAAAATCCTTCATGAAAGCAGCCTCCAACAACCCCAGTAATTATGTAGGATTAGAGAAGAAGAAATGGTTTTGAATGCCAAAGGCGCACAGGGACGATGCAGAGCAAGCCCCTTTCGACCCTCTTTGACTGTTTAGCGACGTCTATGTTTTTAGCTCTTCTTTTTTGGTGGAGGAGGTTGAGAAGGTGATACTGTAGTGGTTGTTGGTGTTGTTGAGCTGTCAATGATGGAGGACTGATTTGGGTGGTAGGGTCTAGTCCTGGCTGCCGTAGGAATGTGCTGTATGTTGAGTTCTGCCATTCGATTTTTCCGTGCCTTCCTTTGCCATTGTGGTTACTTCCTTGACTTCATCTCTCAACCTTTCCAAGTATTTCATTAGGTCCAGGTATCCAGGTTCCTGATCCAGATGAAGGGGAGAGGCTGGAGTAGGAGATGCCGCAGAGCCATTTCTACCTCAGCCCAACTGATAACGTTGCCATCCTCCAGGTTGCCCCCCATAGAAGAGGCAGCTTGGGTGTGGATGGGAGTTACAGGAGTTGGAGGTGGGGAAATGGTAGTGGCTTCCTCTATCTTCTCTTCCACCTTCTCTATAAAATATAATCAATCAAGAGTAGCTTAATTGGGATGTTCAAACTTGCCATGGTGTTTGCTCATCAGGTGTTCAAACTGGCATGTGATGTAGGATTATGCAATGTAATCACTATTTGTACAGGTCAATTAATGTAATCTATTTATAGAGGAACTACTTATTCGAGGTGGGGGCTAATTAATGTTTGTTTCCAGCTCAGTGAATGACAATCAACACATTCTAGTCGAATGAAATGGCTTCACACGCCGAAGGCGCGCAGGGACGGTTTGGGGAACAAGCCCCTTTCGACCCTCATTGGCTGTTTGTTTTTGTATAATGTCGAGACGTGGCAGAGGAAGAAAAGGAAGGAGGGAAAAGGTTTACCCCCTTTTGGGATTTTTGCGGCTCTTTTTCTTAGGTGGAGGCTGGCTTGGTGATACGGCTGGTGGTGGTGTTGAGTTTCGTGCTTGGAATTCTTCTAATGCTAGTCTGGATATTTCATTGGATTCTTTTATGAGCTTATCAGTTCTGGCGGTGGTTTGTTTTGCCATCTCTATTGCTCTTAGTGCGTTTTCCAGGATGGTGTTTGGAGACTGGGGTGGCTGTTCTGTTACAACTTCCGCTCCCGGGCTTTCCGGTAGTGAAGGAAGAGGGGAGTGAGGGTGGGAGGTGGTGAGAATGCAACTTCCAGTTCCTCCTCAGTCTCCACTGAACATTCCTCATCCAACTGTACCAGCTCAGGAGCCAGCAGTTGGTTGGGTGTGCCAGTGGGACTAGGAAGGGAACTGGCGGCTGCCTCCAGAACCTCCACCCCCTCACTCAACTCTTTCTTCCTATTCCTGAAGGCCTCCAAGCGCCGGGCGTCCCTGCGCTTGGTCGATGGACTCTTCTTCTTTCTCTTGTTGTTACTCTTTACAGGGCCTCCATGCCCCTTCGGGTGAGGATCAGTGGGAGAGGGGATCCTCTCACCAAGGGTACTACCTCTCCCTAAAGAGGGTGGTGTCTTGGTCATCTCAACTTCGAATTCCAGTTTCAGGGGGATGCTCAAGCCTATTTCCTGGATAGACCAGGAGATAGGGCATGAGACGCCCAGAGCTGAGATGGTTTTCACTAGTCGGTCAGGAAGTTCCATGTTGTCCAGGTGTTCACGCTCTGAAGTCAGAAGTGTGAAAAAAGGGAGAACCACATTCTAGTTATCTCAATGACTCTTTTTTATACAATGAAAATAAACTAGATATGACAGAGAATGAACATAATGTACAAGGAAATGAATGAATTGCACAAATACATGGGGCAAAACTGTTGAAAGTATCCATGAATGGAACCCACAATGTAGATATTCTTAAAGTCTTTCCTCCCATGCTGGAATGGGGGATTTGTTGTTGTGCCCTAATGACACCCACCCCCCCTCCCCTCCACCTATCTGGGTGCTTGATTCCCCACATAACCATAAATGATTGGTGTTGATCGAAAAGTAATCAATCAAGAATTCTGAAAAAATATAATCAATCAAGAATTCTGAAAAAATATATCTGTAACAAGAGAGTTGTGTCCATCGCCATTAGCTCACCAACGCATCGCATGCAATAAATATAGACTTATTACAAATCTGCCAAAAATGTCCAGTAATGTTCATGTATGGCAAAACAGGTCAGAAAGTTTCTAAGTCCACACTAACAAAAACGTGTAACATTGGATTAAAAAAAGTCTAAAATCTCCAAAAAATGTCTGGACAAGGGTCAATGTTGTCTTATATTGATGCATTTAACACATATATGAAATATAAAAACCACAGTATACCTGTGGTATCCTCCCCTCATGTACATGTATAGCAAAACAGGTCAGAAATTTTCACAGTCCATAGTGACAAAAAAGTGTAATACTGCATTAAAAAAGTCCAAAATCTCTGAAAAATGTTCGTCCAAGGGTTAATGTCATCTTATATTGATGCATTTAACACATGTATGAAATATAAAAGCCACAGCATACCGATGGTAGCCTCCACTCAGGTATAGCAAAAAATTTTCTAAGTCCACACTGACAAAAAAGTCTAACATTGCAAAAACACTAAAATATCACTGGGCCGACGCAGACGTGCCTCGGGTCATGACATAAGCTCACAATGGTGAGCTAAAAAGGAGCCTTCTCCACCAGTCATCTTGTACTGCTGTATAACTGTGGGCATACAAAAACTAGGCTAGTTATCCATGGAGCAGTCAAAAGACAATGAAGTGGTCTGTACATTAACTCACCAGAAGGGTGGTCATTTGGGTGATTTGATATTTTGATGATCTGATGATTACACGCACTTACTGGTTTAAATGGCTAAAGGAAAGCGTACTCAAATGACAGAAAACATTAAAAGTGTGTTTCATCTATTTATTCTACAATAACATTTAGAAGAACACGCCAGAAAGCGTGTGTGTTTTTCATGAGGGCAATGTTTTTGACAAATTTCTGACGTGTACATGAGAAGTCAGATATTCTTTTGTCTAGTATTTCACTCCTATGCATATCGACTCATTTGAGTAAATTGAATCAAACGTTAAAAAATTTATAGTAATTTATATATTTTTTATACTTACCAATGACCCAGACATAGCTGGTGCTAACTCTTAAAATATAGGGCCAAACACAAATTTTGCCCCCCAATCCCCAAAATTTGCATCTAAAACTAAAGAAAACATGTCCTGAAAGGCCCTCCACACTTCGTCCCTACTGCGCATGCGCAGTGTCAAGGACGTTCCGAAATTGGCGCCATTAATCATTCTAATAACCAGTGCCTGGTAAGCGCTATGTACTCAGCGGGGAGGCAAGAGTTCCCAACTCCTGGGAGGGCCATCCCCGTCTGGGTCATTGGTAAGTATAAAAAATATATAAATTACTATAAATTTTTTAACATTTTTATACTGTACCAATGACCCAGACATAGCTGAATAGTAAAAAGGCTGGAGGGCCAAGGACATAGAGCAAAATGGAATACGCTCAATAAAATAAAATAGAGTCATCCCCTGTAGGGAAAAAGAAGTAATAGGCCTTACATGTATCTTTCTTATTTATGATAAATTAGAAAGATACAACACCTTCCAAAATTGAGCTTCATACATCCATGTACTCTATTAATATCCAATATAATCCTTATACTAATAATTTTTAAGGTAAGCCAATAAATAAAGTAAGTCTAGAGAATAGAGACTCTTATACTCCTAAAAGTGTCTGAGGATTGCATAATCATGTCCGTTGACATATGCAATATTCAAAAGCTATACTTTAAAAACTAAGACTTGAATGAATTTTAAAAACCTAAACTTCTCACTAAACAACCATCCCAATAACAGCTCAGAATTACTAACTCCGGAGGAGGTATCCCCTTGTTTTCATAGTAAAACAGGTGACCCAAGGGAACACCCCCCCCCCCCCTTTTCTTGCCCTGGGTCAAATAGCCCAGAGCAAAGAGGGCAGCCGAACGGAGACACTGCCGAAACAGACAGCCTACCTAGCTATAGTAGCAACTGTTAAGTGAATGACATTCTGAGCAGTAGATAATAGACCTAACAATAGAGGCCTTCAGAAATGGACTCGATATTACTGAGATAAAATTCATGAATGTGGATGGCTGAGCACAATGAGCGGCCTTCAAAAATCTATAATAGCGACACTATTAATGTAAGCCCAAGAAGTAGAAGAACTCTTACTTCATGAGCCGAAATCTTAAGCACAACTGCTAAGTCAATGATATACCATAAGCAGTACCGATAGTTAATAGAATCCATTAACAATAAAATGGAGCGTAACGTCCTTCTACTAGACATCAAAGACAGAAGAAGCTTACGCCCTTTGTAATAAACAGATATCTGTTTATAAATACATAAACTGTACCCGGAAAGAGTAAAGGCCTATGCCCATACGAAGACGGAAGGACCTTAAAATAATAGGTTCCGGATAATAGGAGCCTAACTCTTATGCAACAATCCAACCTAAATAGTAACGGAAGTATTGATTCCGAAACTATGAAAGTGAAAATCATCCATCGATAGTGCATGAAACTCACTGACTCTACAGTAAAAGAGAAACCAACAGAATTACTGTCTAAAAGGTCAGAATTTGAAAACTACTGTTTCCAGAGGCTCAAATGATTACTTAGCTAAATAAGAACCGAAGTTAAAATCCGTATAGGAATTTAATCTAAAGATTCTAAGTCTATTTATCAAAAAGTTACTAACTGACTTAGATAAAGAGACAAAAGACTCAATTGTAAACTATCGTAGAGTGCATAGGTATGAGGTAACATAAACCTATAACCTAAATAATAACAGGCTGCAGTAGATCTTGTGAAACAAGTATACTAAAAAATAGCAATGAGTAGTATGGAGGGATCAACAATATGAACATAATGATCCCTACACCACGACGGAAGAGCCTCCACTTTAGCCGCATAGAATAGCGAAGAAGAGGATCTCCTATAGTAAGAAATTGCGTCCAAAGCTCGTCCAGTACAGTGCTTACAATGCAATACGGACCACACAACGGAATACATGAAGGTTGCGACCTTGCTGGTTGTGATAAAGATGACACGATTTACCCAGTGAAAAAGATCCTCACATAGAGGAAGATTTCACATTAAGACCCACAGTAGACAAGAGAGTAAATTACTCATGATCTCTGTGAAGATAGAGATGCTATCAACAGAAATGTATTGTGGTTGTTTATCTTAGCAATACCTGCTAAAACAACAGCGCCGGAGGATACGCGTATCCTATCATGCCGTCCTATAGATCAATAGAGCGTTAACAATATTAGCTCAGAGATCTGGACAAGCCAACACATACGTCTGCAATTGATTAGCAAGCTGTGTCATAAATAAATCATCATTGGGCGCTCCCATAGATAGCAAATCTGATTGAATACTTGTTTGTTGAGAGTCCATTCTGACAGCAACAAGCCGACCCGTAAGAGAACGGGAGTCCGATAAAACAATCAGACGACCCGGAATATGACGGACCAAAACTGAAGTTGGTGTACTATAACCAACAGACGGATTCTTTCCATTAAATTGAATAACGGAAACGAAAGAGTGCCTCCCTGGTTCCGGAGATACGCCACTACTGTCGAATTAAAGGACAGGAATTTGGGCATGCGTTTCTGAATAATGTTCATGCAATGACATAAAGCAAGCCTAAAAAACATTATTCCGCGGAAGAAAACTGATTGCTAAAAGACTGCGGAACCCAAAGGCCCTGGCACTTCGAATCCGTAGGGATCAGTATTATATCCCAATCTGTTTGACTGGCAACCGTCATAACAGCCACACTCGGGTCCGGCAACTGCGGCGGCACTCTCTGAGTCAACCACCGAATGTTTGCCCCAGTCTGAAACTCTTGTAACAATAGATAGACAAGAGAACGTGTAAATCGAGCAATTCATGGATTGCCGAAAAGTTGCCGTCGAAGAGAAGCTCCTCCGAGAACGAAGCGACTCTGAGAGAGTTCTTAACCTACTATCCACGCGTGTGGATGTAGCTAGGGCTGCGTCACGTCTAACTAACTCCAATCAGCCACTGAAGGGTGGAGTTATACGTGAACAAACTACTGCCCTCAAAAGAAATTACATTGAGAATAATATCCCGTAAATCTTTTCTTGAAGACGTAATGATAACGCCTCAGTAAGGCGGATTACGTATAATAAAGCGTCTAAGTTAAGTCTACTATACATAATGTCGTTCCCAACATTGAAATTGGAAAAGACATAAACGGCGAAAAAGAATATATGCAGTCTTTAAACACACCGTCTAGACGCATATGAACTCTCGGTATGCCCTGCTCTGCCAAAATAAACTATTTGTATAAATGATAAAATGGCAGAAATGAGCAACGCGGACAAGAAACTAAACTATCATGCTTAGTAGCAGGCTTGTATATATATATATATATAGCGTCGAAAAATAAAACACATGTTGTAATGACAATATTGGACTGCGTCGGTAAGTCAGGGACAATGTCCCTGAACCAATCGAAAAATCCGAGTCCAATGACGCTATAAGTCTCTTATCCAAGATCGCAACAATGAAGTCCGAAATAATAATCACTGGAAGATAATGCCAGAAGATATGAAAGGCATCTTCCGATACTACTAAAGGGAAAACTCGAAATCTTTCGAATCCCTTTCGCCATCCTGTCGGACCCTATAAAGCGTTCGGTCGTCCGTAGCTGATGCAACCGCGGACCGCACCGACCCAGCGCCGTCGGATAATTCCTGATTCGACCGAGAAACTGTCAATTGCTGGGATGCTGCGAAACAACTGTGCTAACTCGGATAGCACGTCTGTCACTGAGGCCTGAGGAGAAGCGGTCTTACGATGCATTGCCGCTGGAAGCTCCGTGATCGTTACCCCGTGCATACTACCAATATGCGAGCGAACGGAGTGTATAGGCCTCGTGTCCCTTGGCTACCGGATGGCGCGACCTATTCGCCGTGGAATCACTGAATGCCGAAACTGATCGGATACTCGAGGTCACGTAGCCAATGTGCGGTCGTGTGCCCTGCTGTGAGGATGAGGAAGCATTAAAGACAGTCTCTCGGACTGTCAATATAACGAAGCGTCCCGACCAACGGACATATGCTCCGAATGTAAAATATCTGAACCACAACATGTGGTCCCCTATGTTGTTGGGCGAGAGAGGGACCTCTCTCACAGCCCGGACGGACCTGGACAAGCCAGGAACCGGACTAACAGGCTTCCTCCGATCTGTCCTCAATCTGCCGTCACTGGGTGAGTACTAAAGTAATTAAAGTGCTCGCATCACCCAAATCTCCTTCCTAGACCGCAACGGACGAACCCGGTAGCCGAACCATTCGATGAATGTACGCTACACCGGGTGAGCTAGCGAATGTCACACCGTAGGCGATAGACATATTCCATGAGCACTTATTGCCGCTAACTCTTCATTAACTATGACGACAGAGGCACACTTTTGAAAGACATCTCCATAACTCTTCGAACAAGAAACCAGAAATGCTTGGTTAGCCAGCATAAAATAATAATATATATAGCGTCGTTCAATAATTCGAAAGTTTGTGTGACATTATTGGACTATGTCGGAACTGAGGGACGATGTCCCTGAACCGAACCAAAAATTTCTAAGTCCACCGACGCTATCAGTTTCTTATCCGGCATCGCAGCATTCTGGTCCGACGAAAGAGGCTGTAGAAGACCAAGTCAGATGACATACACAACAGCATATGTTGTTCCGAAAGGGAAAGCTCGAAATCCTCCGAATCCCTTTCGGTATCCCGTCGGACCGGATGAAACTTTCGGACGTCCGTACCCGCTTCCGCGGAGCGTCCCGACCCAGCATCGTCGGATAAAATATATGCGACAGATTCAGTTGATGCTGGGATGCTGCGATAAACTGTGCTATAAGGAAAGCACGTCCGTTCCCGAGGCCTGTGCAGTAGCGGTCTTACGATGCATTGCCGCCGGAAGCTCCGTGTACGTTGACTCCCGCACACTTCCTATGCGAACGTCCGGAGTCTGCAGGCCTCGTGTCCCTGGCTACCGGATGGAGTGACCTGGTCGCCGAAGAATCCTTGATCGGCGAAGCTGGTAATATATCGGCGGTCACGCAGCCAAGGTGCGGTCGTGTGTGCTGACGAGAAGAGGAAGCCTTAGCAGTCTCAGCGGACTGCCTATACAACGGAGCGTCCCGAGCGACGGACGTATGCTCCGCTTGCGACACATTTTGTACCACAACATCTGGGGCCAGATGTTGTTGAACGAGAGAGGGGCCTCTCTTGCTTGCCGTCCGGATGGACCGGAACGAGCTATGAACCGGACTAAAAGGCTTCCTGCGTTCTCCCTCCGATCCGCCGTCACTGGGTGTGCATTAGGTTAATTTATAGTGCTCGCATCACCCCAAAATTCCTTCTAGACCGCAACGGACGAACCCGGTTGTCGGTGAATGGACGCTACACCGGGCGAGCTAGCGGACGTCAAAGGCCGTCGAACCTACTAGGGTCCTCTTAGGCAATTGGCGTATTTACATGAGCACTTTTCCGCTAGCCCTTCATTAATTGTGATGACGGAGGCACACTGTTGGAAGACATCACAGATACATCACCCTAATCTTGATCGTCTGAAATAGAAATTGATAAAGTAGAGTGACCCTGCGGGGAAAGGACCGGAGTGTCCAAATCCCCAACAACATACCGTGACATACGCTTCCCATATTGTCATCGAAATCATACGATACAGAACAGGAGTTAATGCGAGTACACTGACCACATATAGAATGATAATAAAGTCAGAGGAAGACTTCCTCTTAAAACAATTGATCAATATCCTTTCAATGTGAAAAGAAAACAAGTCCTGGTACTCGCACTAACCCCTGGCAATCAAAATACATAATAATAATATGATCCATTAATATAGAAAAAATAATTGAAATCAAAATATTTTGAAAAAATATTTTTTCAGAACAGCCCAAGTTTCTGAAAAGTAACGTTGAGCCCCAATGGATCCCGAGCCTAAGTGTGGACAAAAATTTTAAAAATATTTTAAACAATTTATTCAACACTTACGAACAATAATAATGTATCTAGTTATGATTAAAATAACATCAAGATATTATTTTTTAGAAATCCCCCCCTCACACAGAGGGCTGTTGTAAATGTAAACAATAAGTGTAAAAACACTAAAATAAGACTCCAGGCACCCAGGCCCGAAATCAGTTACCAAAAATACACTATCTGATGCAAAATAGAGACTTCCAGGGAAGAAACTGCAGAACATCAGATGGTAGATGCAGAACACAACGCCTAACCACCCGTAGGTGAAGACGTAAACATGGGGAAAGAACAGAATTCATTCTGTTATTCAGCTAAAACTCCCAAGAAAATTTAGTAATAATAATTACAAAAACTATGCCAAAAGCATGGGAGAATAGCAAGGGGGAACTTAAAGGACAGGGAGAGAGGAAAACACTTAAAAAACAGTGTAACTAAATAATCAGAACGACAACAAAATGGCTGCTGCCTTGAAAATAGGTAACTTAACATAATTTCATTAAAAAATTTTAAGTTACAGCCCTGATAATATTCTGTCACACATTCTTTTCCTCTCCTCCTTCTCTATCCTCCTTAGAATCACCATTTCACTAATATTTATGTGTCTGGCATCATTTAAACTGAGATTTATAAGCACAAAGATCAGTCAGATGTTAACTGATGAAGGGCCAAACTTAGAATGATTAATGGCGCCAATTTCGGAACGTCCTTGACACTGCGCATGCGCAGTAGGGGCGAAGTGTGGAGGGCCTTTCAGGACATGTTTTCTTTAGTTTTAGATGCAAATTTTGGGGATTGGGGGGCAAAATTTGTGTTTGGCCCTATATTTTAAGAGTTAGCACCAGCTATGTCTGGGTCATTGGTACAGTATAAAAATATCATCTTATATGTGTGGACAACCTATATTTTGCTTGAGGTTGTCAAGTAGCCTGGCGTAAACTCAGAAACAGTAACGGAAAGTGGACGGATATTCGGTAATACCCACAAAGTGTAAATACCACTCAGATAATACCTCACATTCAGAGAAACAGCGCAAAAAAAAAAAAAATTTAAAAATTAACAAGGCGGTCTCCCACTGAAAATCATAAGCTTTGTGGTTACAGTAGTTTGTTCAGAAATTAGAACCAGTGGCAATAATCTTTCAGTGAGGCAGTCACCACAGGGGAATAGTGACATAATCAAACAGCTACCAATTATTGTACAAACCTACTGATGTTTTCAGTAGCTTATTGTTGTGGATGTATTAACATGAAATCATCATTCTTGCAGAATCACTTGACAATGTCAATAGCCTAACTCTTCACTCATTTAACTCAGTAAGCACTCTCTGATAAAAGGATGAAATGACAATTTTTGTCCTGTTAAATCACTTCGATTGTCAATTGAAAAACTGAACCAAATGCAAAATCTCTCTTCAACCACTGTTTTAAGAATGCTCTCCTTTCACCATCAACTGAATATATGTGGTTCACTTACAAGAGTGTAAAAGAATATCAGTTCTCAAAATTAATGTCTGACATTTCACGAAATGCAAAATGTAGCAAAACATACACAGCACACTGTTTACGTGCAACTGGTATCCAGGCAACGAATGATGCTGGATTTGAACTACGACAGACGATGTACATAAGGCCACACAAAATAGATCTTCTGTTTCTCAGGCCATTATTTGTGAAATTGCATGCGGGCGAGCGTTTTTTTATTTTATTTTTAATTTTAGTAATTACTTTTTTTGCCATCAAAAGTTGATGTTCTTGGTTAAAGTTTTAAGCCTCATAATCTACAGAATAGCATGGGTGGTGGTGTATTTCAACCCTTGAGTGCAAGAAGACTTTGCAATGCTAAAGCATTGCAAAGCCTTCTTGCACTCAAGGGACAAATTCATCAATTTTTTTAACTTGGCTAAAATATCAGACATAAACCATTTAATTTTTATTTTTTTAAAATTTAAATTGGTTATAAAAAGAGAGCATGCGGCAGCCAAAAGGACCATGCGGGAGGGCCTGAGAAACAGATTTTTTATTTTTTTAGGCCTAAGTTGACATAGAAAAGAAGGTTTGTTCTGCAGTTACAAGTCAATAGGGAATGTTCCACTTTACAGAAACAAAATATCAAACACTTTCCTCTGTAAGTTGTAACAATTCAGCCTCGTGCACAACAATGTCAACATGAATAAAACACAACACTGACGTTGATAGCATCCACGAACAAAGGTTTCCAATTTCCAAATAGATGGAATGAACTCCTCCTGAGACAAAGTTCAACCAACTTCATGTCATCAGGGTTTATTGAACTCCACATTTACAAACTGTGTTTTCAATTTCTCAGGAAATGGTCAAAATCAGAATTAAATTAAACTCTGTGTTGTTTTGAATGATGGCACCCTCCTGTCAAGTTGAAAAGGAGATTGAAGTTTTGTGTGGACATGGCCTATTACGTTTCTTTTAACTTACCCAATTCATTGGTCAATAAAATTTTAAATGATACAAGAACATGTTTCGGTGAAATGTATCGTTATTTCAAACAAAATTTGAGAAACTATGCATTTTGTATTCAGTTATCCCTAGGAAGCACAATGCTACCTGATTTTTATTTTAACTCTGCAAAGTAGAGAATGTTTAAATTTATTGTCCCTTATGTTTAATTGTAAGGAATGATCGTTTGTTTCTGTCTATTTCTTGAGCTATGAATCCCCCAAAACAAAGGCCAAACATAGCGTAAACTATTTACACAAGTTTGGCATTTGTTTTTTGGGGTTCATACCTTTAGAAATAGACAGAAACAAATGTTCATTCCTTATAAGCCACAGAGATTATGTGTTCATATCATTACCATTGTTATTCTATCTGGTCAGATAAATTTCTTTAATTTTCCCATTTTGATGAGGGAGGGGGAGGGGAGGGGTGGGGGAGGGGTGGAGGAGGGGTGGGGGGGGTTTATTCCACTGATCTTGTAGGCTGTGTTTTGAGTTTAAATATAAATAATGTTTAAACTTGTCATACATGTATATAATAATATAGCGAATAAATAGGATAATTAAAACTCATTCTGCCCTGTTTTCTGGTGTTTGAACTTTTTATTCAATTCCAGTGAATAAAAGCAAACAAGCTATCAATATGCTACAAACAGAGAACCAAACAATGAGAGAGTCTGTAAATCTGGGCTATGAAATTTAAGCATTTCTTTGTTGATTCTTTGTTGATTCTTCAAATGATGGTTGGTAGGGTGGGGATGGGTGTGTCACAGACAGACATGTTAACCTGTACTGGTACCGCCAGTTCCCTCATGCTCTAACCGGTACTGAAGCTTTTGTCCCGCCGGTACAGGGACAAAATTATTTTATGCGGAAATTCCTAACTGAACGAGGGTGAACAGATTGATAATCATGTATGGTACACTTGCACGACATACTTTCAACTTATTTGTGAATAAACATATCAAAACACTTTAAAGGTGAATGTTCAGTCTGCAGAAGGTCAACCATTTTGACTTTTCAAAGACAATGAAAGTGCCATCATCGGTTACTTCAAAGAAATTATTCTGTGGCGACTTTAAAGTAATCATAAAGCACAATTTTCGTGCTTTATGATTACTTTGATGTTGACGAGGAATAATTGTACGATACCATGTTTGTCTTTGCGATCTTGGGAAATGGGTCGGTTTAAATGCGAATTTCTTCCATCTGATTGTGATATGTCACCCAATTATTGATTTGTCCAGGTACCAGTACCAGTTTCGACAGGACAGGGTCTGTCCCATCCCGGTACCAATTATGTTGGTACCAGCAGTACTTTGACATGACCGGGTCTCACGCCTTTATTCAGTGGTAAATGACACTTCACATAACAGTGTGGAAATTGCATTCTTAGATGATCATATATCAGAAATACGTCTGCTCCTAAGATCCATGCTGAAAACGCAGTGTGTTTTTGGTTTC
Organism: Pictodentalium vernedei; assembly: GCA_031216915.1. Taxonomy (NCBI): domain Eukaryota; kingdom Metazoa; phylum Mollusca; class Scaphopoda; order Dentaliida; family Dentaliidae; genus Pictodentalium; species Pictodentalium vernedei. Next base: position 541,040,480 of record CM062293.1, read on the forward strand.
TTAGTTTAGCAACTGAAATGGGTTGGAAGGTAACAAGTTTGTCTTTTTCACAATTCATCTGGATAAATAATTTAATGTCGTAGTCAGAAAATATTTTGTTCTAAATCACTAAGTATGCTTGCATTTCATTAATACCCCACTGTTGGCCAACAGACCAATCAAGTTTAATAGTGTTCAACCGATGATCAGAACCAGCCACCACAATCGGCCGATTGTGGGCAATCAGATGACAATGGCAAAGACTCCTGGAACATTGGTTCAACTGATTGTTGCCAAGCATTTTGTGATGATTCATTAACCGCATTTTATTATCTTTTGCAACTGTTCAATTGTTAATGTAAAATGATGTCAATGATACCATTCAATATAAAATTGAGAAACAACCACAATGTGTATTCTTAATCTCTCTAGACACCCCTTTACAGGTTATACATGTTGAACGACATGTGAAGCTTACAATTGAGCGTACTTGTGGCAATCGCCAGTTCATACCGGAACAGTGAAGATTGAACTCCATTGACTCAGGTCGCAGTAACATTATTAGTTGCAGGCACTTGGGTGGTGAACGTGGCTCTGAGTGAGGTAATTTTACTGCGACCCCCAGTCAACAAATTTTAACACTGAAAAATGTTCAGTTTAATGTAGTTCTTTCGAGCCTTGACTTAACTTGTAGTGCCTGGTAAAACAATCGGAATCAGCACTGAATCGGCAGATTGTAATTGGTCAGCAACCATTTTTGATAATCGGTTGAACACTGGAGTTGAACAGACTCAGCTGATGGTGACCTATTTTACCGTATCGTGCATTTTTATTGGATTTGATGAATAATGGGAGGAAAAGAACAAATGGACCACGGAACCTCAATGATTTTCATCAAATTTTTCAAATCTGGGGGGAGTTTTTCAATACGATGAGTATATTTGTTTGTTTTATTCCATAACTGAAGAGAGAAACTTGTTAATCAGTGTCAGTGAACTGCGAGATCAAAGCAACACAAAGTAACACCGCCAAGTTGGCGAATCACACCTCACACTTGAGAAAATATTCATACGACTTAGCTGCTTCATTAAAATAAATTTTATTTCATTGAACAGAGCACAGTGTCTCAGTGTTAGACTGTTGGACTTCTATGCCAGATGTCCAGAGTTTGATCCCTTTATGGGACGACCTGCATTGTGCCCTTGGGCAAGACACTTTATCCCGGTTGCCTACATGGGGGGCACAAGTACTAAGGCGTACTACACATTGATGGTGCACATGTATTCAACTGCTGTAATCCTGCATAAGCGGAGCTTGACCAGAGTTAGAATGTTGAGGATCAGACAGTTACTCATCGATGCTTGGTGGTTCTCTCCAGGTACTCCGCTTCCTCCACCCATAAAACTGTCATGGTCATGTTAAGCCACTGTGCATAAGTATGTGACCTTAAACACCAATAAATAAATAAATAATTTTTTTTTAATAATTCACCTTTCAGTAGTTTTTTTTTTTAAATTGCCCTTCCATCCAAACTGTACTGAATTTATATTTCACCCCAAATTATTACCAACAAGAATGACTATTTACAGACAGTAACAGACTATTTGTAGCGGAATAACCAACTGCAAATAGGCATGGGAAAAACATACATCTAATTATAGACAACTGAATTGGATCACGTGGCTGGGTTTTCTGACCCCACCTAACAATGCAATTAGTGGTGTCCCAATTATCAGTTCATACAGGCGATGTACATGTAATGGTTTCATCATAAATCTTTTAATATTGCCAATGATACTGTATATATCACACCTTTGAAAATACAATCTTTACACCTCCTAATTATGTGTCCTTGTAATTGTATGATTATGGAAGTACAACATTTTTTAACCAGGTCATAGAACAGGAGTTCATATGTTGACAGGCGGATTCTGAATATCTTATTCATACATACAACTGTCTACTAATGTACAGAAGATAACTGATAACAGTAGGGTCTACTATTTTGCCACATTTACAAAACACCTGCAAACAGAAACCAGTGGCTCAAGTGAGCCTAAAACGCTCACCTGGCTCAAACTGTCCAAAGAGATGAGTGTATCAGTAAGTGATCAGCAGCAAGAGCAATTTTCTGATTTGCTATGACACAACCAAAGGCAACTTTTTGGCCATTCATTTCTGCTGGTTCTAGGAAAGCTTAATAGCAAGTTCTGTTCTGTAAAGTATTAAAAAACAACTACCAAACAGAATTTTTGTTTTGTTTTCAACTACTGTGGTTCTATCCCCTAACAAAAAAAAAAAGAAAAAAGAAAAAACAAGCGACTTGCTTTGAACAAACTTGAATTTGACACCCCTAGAGATGTTACATACCAAATATGAAAGGATTCTCACTGGTGGTCCTGAAGATAAAGAATTTTCAAGAAATTTTCTCATATTGCACTAAGTTAAACTTTGAGCTTCAATAAAAAGGCCAAATATTAATTCAGGGACCTGATTTGAACAACCTGCAATCTAACCCTCCAAGAGGTGTTGTACACCAAATATCTAAAGAATTTGACTGCTGGATCTGAAGGAGATGATTTTAAACGATAATTCTCCATATTGCACTAAGTAAATGTTTGGGCTCCCTTGGAGAACCCAAATATTAACTCAGGAACTCGATTTGAACAAATTTGAACCTTACACCTCTAGAGATATCACATACTAAATATGAAAGGATTCTCACGTGTGGGTCTGAATAAGAAGATTTTTTAAGAAATTTTCACAGATTGCACTAAGTTAAATTTGGGCTCCAATAAAGAGCCCAAATATTCATCCAGAGATCCCATTTGAACAAACTTGAATCTAACCCCCTCCCCCCCCACCCCCACCCCTAAAGATGCTGCATACCAAATATCAAAAGAATCTGATGGGTGGATCTGAAGAACAAGATTTTTAAAGAATACCCCCCACCTCCTATTCCACCAAGTTGATAACCCAGGAACTTGATTTGAACAAATTTGAACCTTACACCTCTAGAGATGTCACATACTAAATGTGAAAAGATTCTCACTCGTAGGTTTGAAAAAGAAGAATTTTAAAGAAATTTTCTCATATTGCACTAAGTTAAAATTTGGGCTCCAATAAAGAGCCGAAATATTCATCCAGGGATCCCATTTGAACAAACTTGAACCTAACCCCCCCTCCCCCCCCCCCCCCCCCCCCCCCCCCCCCCCATGCATGCTGGATACCAAATATCAAAAGAATCTGAATGGTGGATCTGAAGAAGAAGATTTTTAAAGAATATTCCCCATATTGCACAAAGTTAATATTCAGGCTCCCACAGGAAGCCCAACTATTAAACCTGGGACTCGATCTGAACAAATTTGAATCTTACACCTACACCTCTAGAGATGGATGTCATATACCAAATATGAAAGGATTCCCACTAGCAGGTCTGAAAAAAGAACATTTTTTAAGAAATTTTCTCATATTGCACTAAGTTAACATTTCCAATAAAGAGCCCAAATATTCATCCAGGAATCCCATTTGAACAAACTTGAATCTAACCCCCCAAAAATGCTGCATACCAAATATCAAAAGAATCTGACGGGTGGATCTGAAGAAGAAGATTTTTAAAGAATATCCCCCATATTCCACCAAGTTAATAATCAGGCTCCCATAGGAAGCCTAAATATTAACCCAGAGAGTTGATTTGAACAAATTCAAATCTTACACCTCTAGAGATGTCACATACCAAATATGAAAGGATTCTCATTAGTGGGTCTGAAAAAGAAGTTTTTTAGGCCTCACAAAGTAGATCCTCTGTTTCTCAGGCCATTTTTTGTAAAATTGCATGCGTGCAGGCGGTTTTTTATTTTATTTTTGTAATTATTTCTTTTCCATTAAAAAGTTCATGTTCTTGGTTTGTTTTATGTTTTAGGCCCCATAATCTACAGAATAGCATAGGTAGTGGTGTATTACGTCCATTGAGTGCAAGACGGCTTTGCAATGCTAAAGCATTGCAAAGCCTTTTTGCACTCAAGGGACAATTTTATTAACTTGGGTAAAATATCAGACATAATCCATTCGATTTTGATTTTTTTAAGTTTGGATAGGTTATAAAAAGAGAGCATGGGGCAGCCAAAAGGACCATGTGGGAGGGCCTGAGAAACAGATTTATATTTTTTTTAGGCCTTAAGAAGTTTTCTCATATTGCACCAAGTTAAAATCTGAGCTCCAATAAAGAGCCCAAATATTCATCCAGAGATCCTATTTGAACAGACTTGAATCTAACCCCCTAGAGAGGCTGCATACCAAATATCAAAAGAATCTGACTGGTGGATCCGAAGAAGATTTTTAAAGATTATTCCCCATATTGCACAAAGTTAATATTCGGGCTTCCATAGGAAGCCCAAATTTTAACCCAGGGACTCAATTTGAACAAACTTCAGTCTGATCCCTGTAGAGATGTTGTATAACAAGTATCAAAAGAATGAGACTGTATGATCTGAAGAAGAAGATTTTTAAAGCTTATTCCCCATAGTGCCCTATGTTAATTATTTGGGCTCCTCTGTTGAGCCCAAATATGAACCCAGGGAGTCGATTTGAACACACTTGTATTTGACCATCCTTTGGATGCTGTATACCACATATCAAACGATTCTGATTAGCCGTTCTGACGAAAAATGTTTTTTCAATTTTTGCAAATATGTTGACTCAGCATTTTAACAAATGCCCCTACAGAACACCTGACACAACCAATGGCCATTTTTTTTTTATCCATTCTATTGGTCAAAAGGATGCTCTATACCAAACAACAGTAGTTCTCTGTTCTGTGTAGTTTGGAAAATATGGGCATTTGAATTCTTTTCTATTTTTAGCCCCTGGTGTTCCCACAGGGCTATGAAAAAAAAAAATTGAGGGAACAATCAAGTACTTTAGACCCACTTATGCTACATGCCAAATTTGGTTCAAATCGGCCCCTCGATTCTTGAAATAGAAATTTGGGGTAGAGTCCAAAATGGGTATGTGCCCACAGAGAGCCCAAATATTGATCTACCAACTTCCATTGAACAAACTTTAATCTTCAACACCAAAGAGTGTTACATACCATATATCAAGGCAATCTCTCTGGTGGTTCATGAGAAAAAGATTTTTGAAAATTTTTAGGCTTTGGCATCATTGACCAGAGACCGAAGAAGGCAGCCGCTTCATTTGAACAAAATAGAACGGGTATACACCAGGGATGGTTTGTGCAATATATGTTTGAATTTGGCTGAATGGCTGTGAAGAAGAAGCCAAGTTTGCGAAAGTTAACGGACAACGGACGCCAAGTGATGACAATACCTCACACTGACTTGCAGTCAGGTGAGCTAACAAGAGGCCCCAATGGGCCCAGGGCGCTCACCTTGAACAGAACACAATATAAACAGAGTCCATAAACAGAGTCCAAGAATGAGTCTACATTAAGCAATTCATCTCATAGGATACATTGTCAATCCTTGAGCCCCTCAGGAGTGGAAAAAATAGTCCGAGCATCATGCCTTTTCATCCGTTGATCATAAAGTAAAATGTAGAGCTCCCCTATGAAGCCTCTTGATACAACCTATGTGGATTAATCTTAGTTACACACCTCTAGAGGGTACTGAAAACAAAATTTCTAATTCTTCAGCTACATGGCCAATTCCGGCTCCCATAGGGAGCCCAAATATTAACCCAGGCTCTCGATTTGAACAACGTTGAATCTGGCCTCCCTAGAGATGCTGTATACCAAATATGAAATCATTCTGACTGTTGGATCTGAAGAAGAAAAATTTTAAAGAAATTTATGCATATTGCACCAAGTTAAAATTTGGGCTACCATAGCAAGCCCAAATATTAACCTCTGGACCCAATTTGAACAGACTTGAATATGACCCCCCTACAGATGTTGTATACCAAATATGAAAGCATTCTGACTGTTGGATCTGAAGAAGAAAAATTTTAAAGAAATTTCTTCATATTGCACTAAGTTAAAATTTGGGCTACCATAGCGAGCCCAAATATTAACCTCTGGACCCGATTTGAACAAGCTTGAATCTGACCCCCCTACAGATGTTGTATACCAAATATGAAAGCATTCTGACCAGTGGATCTGAAGAAGAAGATTTTTAAAGAAATTTCCTCATATTGCCCTAAGCTAAAATTCAGGCTACCACAGGGAGCCCAAATATTAATCCAGATATCAATTTGAACAACTTGAATCTGATTCCTCCAGAGATGTTGTAAACCAAATATGAAAGGCTTCTGACAGGTGTGAAGAAGAAGATTTTTGAAAAAATTCCCTCATATTGCACTAAGTTAAATTTCAGGTTCCCATATGGAGCCCAAATATTAACCCAGGCACTCAAATTGAACAAACCTGAATCTGACACCCTTAGAGATGTTGTATATCAAATATGAAAGTATTCTGACTGGTGGAACTGAAGAAGAATATTTGTAAAGAAATTTCCTCATATTGCACTAAGTTAAAATTTGGGCTACCATAACAAGCCCAAATATATACCTAGGGACCCGATTTGCACAAATTTGAATCTGACCCCCACCCCTAGAGATGTTGAATACCAAATATGAGAGCATTCTGACTGGTGGATCTGAAGAAGATTTTTTAAAATTATCCCCCATATTAAACAAACTTAAAATTTGGGCTTCCATGGGAAGCCCAAATATTAACTTACAGACTTGGTTTGAATCATCTTGAATCTGACCCTCATAACAATGATGTATACCAAACATTAAAAGATTCTGACTGGTGGTTCTGAAGAAGATTTTTAAAGAATATTCCCTATAATGAACTAAGGTAAAAATTTGGGCTTCTGTATTGAGCCCAAATATGAACCAATAGGCTTTATTTTAACAAACTTGTATCTGACCCCCTATGAAAGCTAAATACCGAATATCAAAAGATTCTGACCATAGATTCCGGAAAAAAGATTTTTTAAAATTTTTGCAAATATGCTGACTCGATGCCCTCAACAGAACAACCAAACAAAACTGATGGCAATTTTTTAGCATTCAATTTGAATGGTCCTAAGGATGCTTCATATAAAATAACAGCTCTCTGTTCCATGTGGTTGGAAATATGGGCATTTGAAAATATTTCTATTTTTAGCTTCTGGGGTTCCCATGGGGCCGCAGGAATTTTGTTTTTCACAAGAGTCAAGTACTTATGACCCAATAATACCACATACCAAATTTCGTTCAAACTGGACCATCAGTTCAGAAAATAGAAATTTTGGGCAGGGCCAAAAATCATATCCCTCCCATTATAAAGCTAAATATTGCTTCACAAACTTCGTTTGAACAAATTTGATTCTACACCTCAAAAGGAAGCTCCATAACAAGAGTTGAACAAAAATGCAATGCCCCTTCGGGACCATCACCCACATAAACTTTCCCTTGAATTGGCCCAGTGGTTTTGGAGGAGAAGACCAAAAAATGGTGTTGACGAACGATGGACACCAGACGACGGACGACAGATGACTGATGGAGAGCGAAGAGCTTAGCTCAGCTTGATTTTGTCAAGGTGAGCTAAAAAATGTCTTTCTACCCTATTCTGCAAAAAAAAGAAAATAATACATGTGAGACATCGTGAATCTCCATAATGTGTAGTGTATAATTTCTATTGACAAAAAAATTTACAGAAAAAAATAGGTCAGTAATTAATTTGCATATTACTCATGTCAAGATTTTGACAAATTCACACTTAGAAACATTCTAAATTAAAATCACTCAAATTTTAACATCAATATTTTAATGTTGCAAAGATTAATTTCCAATTTAGTGTAAGCTTTGAGTATTGTATCAGGACCAGATATCAGAAATACGAGTGCGTTGGATTATTTTGATGCCAAGGATTTCCTGTGGTCGTAACACAAGTTTATACAGTAATCATGTGATGTGATGAAGTGTGATTATAATATTTTTTTAATCCTTTGGAAATTGATCACAAATCAACCCTCAAAACATTTCAAAACTGTCAAATTTTTTACCAATATTTTCCTGGATTTTCAGTTCAAGTGGATCTTTTTTCTAGGATGCCAAGAACAATGTTGAATTTAAAGAAATAATAATAATGTTCAAACAGAACGTTTTCTAAGATTAACAGGCCATAATTTTGGTGCGTATTTCTTTATGTTTGAACAGAGCAATAAACCATTTGTATAAATTTGGTTTTATTCAATTACCACAAGAAAGACAAAAGATAACTGATAAACAGAAGTTGAGTTGTGATTTCATCTTTACCGTGTTCACTACAATTCATCTGAGCGAAGGTTTATTGAGTGTACAAATTTCATGTCAAATCATGATGAAGGTGAAATTCTGTTTATCATATAATGTGTAATTTAACCTTTTAGCTTACTCGACAACTAAATTACAGCTTGTCACAAAAATCGCCAGCCAAATTGTATCATTTTATTTTCACTTTTTGCCTCAAAACATAGCTTATGGGTTAATATACTGAATTCAAGACAAATGAAAGTGTCAATGACACTGTAGCTCGACTTGTGTAAGACATGTACATGTATAGTATGTGGCACATCAATGACCACATACAGGTAATGACCTGATAACAAAGGTACATGTAAAGTATTGTAATGGTCTGTACATAAATACTGACCGCAGCCTGTAACAAATGTACAGTTAAGTATTGCAAAGGTGGGTGACAGTTAGAAGCCTCTAGCCAGAGCCATATTGAAATGTGCACTAAATGTGTATAAGTAGCACTAGGGCTGGGCAGTTTTGAAATTTGCATTTCGGTTCGGTTTCGATTTCGGTTTTGTACAAAAACTTGGTTTTCAGTTTTTCAAAATATATTGCAGAAATCCACAATTTAGAGGGTATTGTAAACACAAAATCTGTCTGTATTTGTCATCCAAGTCATGAGGCTCATATAGCGTGTTGAGTCATTCGGGTTACTCAGTGTTCACCACTCTTCTCAGCTAATGGACATATTGTGTTGGGCTACTGTAGTGGGCAACAGTGGTGGAGCCATGAGGTATCTAGGGAGACCAGCCCCCCCCCCCCCCCACCTCAAAATCCCACTTGCTTCTCCCATCCCCAAATTTGAAAAGATTCTTTTTGATTTCCTGCCCTCAGTACAAGTACAGTACCCTCAGTCCTGAGATCCCCCCGCCCCCCTCCCAAAAAAAACAACTCTTCACCAGCATGGTCCACAGGATTTCAAACCATGGCTCCACCACTGGTGGGAGCTGCCTTGTTCTGGCAGTGAGATTTGGGGCCTTGTCAAGACAAGATGCAGAAATTCACAAGAAAAGTTACATTTTAGCAAAATCAACATTTCCTTATTTTTTATGGAGTCGCTAAGCTCTCACCCTGGTTTTGGTGGTAAATGTGCAATTGTTGTGCTTATTTCGGTAATTATCACATTGCTTGAAATGAAAATAGACGTGCCCCGTGTTTCTTGATGGTTCCTGCTTCAAATGACAGTGGAATACGAGGAACACAAATCATATTTCTTCTGATTTTGATAACTATTACTGAAGTAAGTCGTGATATATGAATCACTTTTATTGGTAACTCACTCCAATGCTTTCACAATATCTCTCCTAATTTCGACTGTAGAGGTTCGTTTTTTACTTTGATTTTGCCCAAACATAGAAATTGGGCGAAATGAGCAGTGCCAAGGCGAAGATATTACCAACTTTACTTTGCCCTCTTGGCTGATCTCTTCGTTGATTTCATCTCAGTCAAAACGGGCGATTGATGTTTTTGAAGGGAGACTGCTGCATAATGGGATTTGAAAGAAAGTTTGCAAGAAAGATTGCAATATTGCATCTTGGGATTGTTGTGTTTACAAAATACACATGGTCGTGGGAAAACACGTGTTGATTATAACATCTTCGTATTGGGAATGCAGCTTGTGTACCTGACAGACCTGCAGTACTGTGCGATTCCTTAAAGTAAGTTCAAATAGTATACAAACAATTCCCAATAAGTTTAAAAAAACTGTCAATAGTTACCTGGCATCCATTCAATAGAACGTGTTCTATTTTAATTTAACCATTTTATTGTTGACAAAAAACATAACTGCCAATGCGCAGCGTTATCTAAGAGCATGTGACTTCAGAGAACGTGCCAGTAGTCAGTTAATTAACATAATTTACTCGTCATTTTTCCCATGTGAACTTTGAGGTTTTAAAACTCAATAAATTTGATGTTTACCTCCAATCTAATTTACACCGTGCCGTACGCAGATGATTTTGGGTCAAAGGTAATTTATAATACTTGTACACCATATATTGTCAGGTAACTTGCAATACCTCTTTGGTCGAATATGCCCGGTTCATTAAATTTACTTAGCGATTCTTGAATTGCATGTGTGGATTTTTACGTAAGACTTTTTAATTTTTCATATTCCATCTGCTGGTGGTTGTGTAGATATTGTTTAAGATACAAGAAATTTGCTACCACTATTTGTGGGGGGAGGGGGGGGATTTGTTGTCAGTCCTCTCGAAGTAAGCATAAATGGATGGCACAGCCTTTACCTTTGCCCGACATTTAAGCCTTTGGCGTGCTTAAAGCAAGTGATTGAGTGGTCATAAACTTGACCAATTCTGGGAAATTTGTTGAAACCGAAAGTCGCATTTTTTTGTTAAGGCGGCGGTTCGGTTTTGGTTTAAAAAAAAAACCCGAACCGAACCGAAAAACTGCCCAGCACTAAGTAGCACCGAATAAATCAAAGTTTGGGTAATTGGCCACTGGTGGCCATCTTGAAATTTCAGACCACACCCCAAAACACTTGTTCTTGTCCCAAGGTGATAACAAAGGTACCCGAGAAGATTTTTTGTGAAGATCTATTCATAAATACTGTACTCTATACTCTATTCAACATCCTCCTTCCTAGGTAAGTTTCTAGCCAAACCATTTCCATCGTGGTTCTATTAGCATTCGACTCACAGGGCACAGACATCCTTATCACCATTCCCCCGGTCAGTAATTAGGTAACATTTTGTCATTTGGGATAGTGTGATAACCATGGCTTGTATGGGACCTGTGCACGGGCGACGTCCTCCCTCGGGAGACAATGCATTGTTGGAGGTAAAGGTGTCATTTCTGGGAGTTACGTGCGCAGTGGGGGTGGTTCGCGTGTGGTTTTTGAGTGGTATGCGTTGGTGTTACTGTTGACTTATATAAATACTCAGTCTACAATCCTGTGCTTGTAACTCACAAGAAGCATTCATTTCAAGCCGACGCCAGCTTCAGCTCCCTTCAGTTATCTCCTTCATGCTACCCACTTATCCTACCAGGTGGCTGCAGACTGCAGTTGGTAATATATCATCAATACCCCGCATATAGACTTCCAATTATGATACTAAAATGGGAGAGATTATGTCTTGGACAGAAAAGCCGGCCTTATGAGCCCAAAAGGGGTTAATTACTTTCTCCAGCGCACCTTGATTTCTCATTCCTCTGCCTGTGAGTAATAAAATCAATGGTAAACCCAGCAGGTAGTGGAATATATTAGGAATTCTATTAAGTATGGAAGTGGTTTGGGGGTCATTGACTCATGTAACCCTCTGCTGCTTGGATATTGATTCTCAGAACAGACTTATCTCTTATTACAGCCCAGTAATTATTCCTTGCCTAGGAAGTTGGTTCCAGTATTTCATCATTATAAATTCAATCTCTCATATTTTCTTTTCTTTCCATTTGTTTTCTCAATTGTCCTTTCATACTAGAAAATGGTTTACAAGCTACCAAGGTTTGATTGATTAGATCTTTCTCATCGTCTTCTCATTGCTATTTGTAACTGTTGTGTGAGTGGAGACGGTCACTGTTAGCTTACTGCCGAATCCACACCATAGATTATTGTTAAAAATTGTACATAGTGAAGAAATTTTGAAATAAATATTGTTTTAACTAAATACTGCCTCTAGCCCAAGTCATATTAACATGTGTTCTAACTGTGTATAAGTAGCACTGAATAAATCAAAGTTAATCTAATTTGAATAATTTATGCACAAGAAAAAACCTGTATTATATGCGATGTATTCCATGTTGCTAAACATTCATACAAAAATTTATTCAAATCAGAACCTTCATATAGAAGTTCTGTACAAAAAACTGATTGCACCTAATTTCGGTACAAAATGGCTGCTGGTAGCCATCTTGAATTTTGGACTGCACCCCAAAACACTCTTTCTCAACCCAAGGTGATAACAAAGGTACCCAGAAGGTTTTGTAAAAATCAGTTCATAAATACGGCCTCTAGTCTGAGCCATATGAATTGTTGACGGATGGACAGACGAACGAGGGGCCTTGACAAAACCTCAGATTTGACTATGTCAAAGCTGAGCTAAAAATGATCTTTTGCTATTTGTCTTTGGTTGACAGTCAATGAAAAATAAGAGAAGTTAATTCAATTCTACTACCAAAACTAACTCACAACATAAAGATGTAGAATTTTGATGTTATTTATTTATTTATTTATTTATTTATTGGTGTTCAAGGTCACATAATAATGCACAATGGCTAATCATGACCTTAACAGTTTTACTGGTGGAGGAAGCTGGAGAACCTGGAGAGAACCACTGAGCAACAACGGGCAGCTGCCAGCTCCCCAACATCGAAACTCTGCACTGCAGCACAGGCAGGATTAGACTGGTTGAAGACATGCACATCATCGACGTGCAGTATGCCTTAGTACACGGCATCATCAAGCCCCCATGTGGATAATCGGGGTTAAGTGCCTTGCCCAAGGACACAACGCGGGAGTCCGAATCGATCGCTAAGACGGTCACCCATCTGAGGACTGACCGGGCTCAACGTGGCTTAACTTCGGTGATCTGATAAGAACCGGTTACCGCAACGCCACCACACCCTATTTTTGCTGTTATTCCTGTATTAGACATATTGGAAATATTTTCTATAATGAGCTATTTGATGGTGATTATGTTATGAAATATTGTAAAGAGTCTATTATAATATTAGAACGTTTCTTTTTATGTTCTATCAGTCAATAGTACCTGAGTTTGTGTGATTTCTGAAATAAAACCTGAAGCAGCGAAGCTGCTGAAGGTTTTATTTCAGAAATCACACAAACTCAGATACTATCAACCCATAGAACATGAAAAGAAACGTTCTAATTATTTTATTATGCCCAACAAAAAATAACTTCCGTTGTTAAGCGTTAACTGCAACATGCCATCAATCTTGTAACAACAATGTAGTCAAATCCAAAAACATGACGTCATTTCGAACAAATGACGTCTCTTCGAAAATGACTTGTCACAAGTGCCATCGCTTTGGGAGTTTCTATATCACCAAATGCCAGTGTTTACAACTGCATCATGCTGTTCATGTTATAATTCATTGTTAATGCTTGTGTGATAAGTGGTATAAATTGATGGAATATAAATTCATGTTTCTCGGATGACGACATTTGTTAGAATTAAGCGGAGTGAAACAATTTATTTTGAACTTGAGGCGGAGGCTCAGTGAGGTCGAGGAGTACTAAACTTGTGGAAATATCATTGATTGAAGTCATAACTCATATTCAGGTTTCACTGAAGTGGTGAACAACACGTGTGTTTTTAATATTTCTGATTCTTTTGAATTCAATGTTTGCAGTTAAAATTGAAAACACACCCACTGAAGATGATATATTTGTTGGTAAGTTTGTGTTTACCCGTTACGAAAAAAGTTAAATGGCCAAGGAGCCAGTGTTTGGTGTTGAGAAATTCCAATCAACGCTGATCAATGGAAGTGGAGCTTTCATTTTCTTCATTCTCGTCTCCAGGGAAAAACGTTCTGATAGTACCTGTGTTTTGCCCCAAAACTCCAGTACCATGACTTTTAGAAGGTGTCAAATTAACCAATCAAGGCTGATGTTACAAACATGAGGCATAATAATTAATTCCTAGTATATCTCATGTAGTCCTTAATACTGAGTTAGAATACTAACATTGACAAATTTTTTACCTGTCTGATAAACTTTGGTTTCAGTCTCATGTGATCTGTTTTGTTGCCCTCTTTATGCATGATTGCTGATAACAGACCTATTACTTGCACAGTTTTCCCCAAACCCATGTCATCACCTAGAATAGCTCCTCTATCAAGCTTGTAATGTTCATACAGAAATTTGATACCATCTCGCTGATAATCTCGCAAGTATTGGTTGAGAGCTGCTGGAACCTGTAAATATATTATAACGAGCAAATCTGAGAAATTTATCACTCAATAGAGTTAGTAACTGATCCCCTATAGAACCTCCTAAGTATGATCATATTATAACGAGGAAATCTGAGAAATTTATCACTCAATAGAGTTAGTAACTGATCCCCTATAACCTCCTAAGTATGATCAAAGGAAAGTTACACTGAACCAAGCCTGAAAATCAGCATTTACAGAATGAGGTTACCAGTAGGGCTGAAATGGTTGGCTCATTTTCACAACCGACTATCCGAGAGCTATAACCGGATAATATCCGGTTATCTATGGCCATTATTTCACCGAATATTGGATCAAAACTCCAGAAATTGGAAAGCAGTATTCGCAGAAACTATTCCATAGTGTGTCTACAAATGAACGTTGTCGAGTGCTCGACAACGTTCATTTGTATACATACTACAGAATAGTTTCTGTGATTATTCATTACTCACGGAAATTGCTGATCATTAATGAAGTCTTGAACGCCAAAGTTGATTATTTCTCAATATATGCATCACAGTTTCGAGGTGCAATCTATCCCAAAGATGAAGTGGCAGATTTACCATGTTTTAACTGTGGAATGATGATCACTGCCAATATTTTGGATAACTAGTTGACGATTTTTCTTAATCGATTAGGTAGGTAACTGGTTTCAAACCGGTTATCCAGTTAACCACCTCAGTATTAGTAACCAGAGGGTATATGCTATACCATACAGTGGGCTAGACTTCCCTAACTTGCTGATGCTATACCATACAGTGGGCTAGACTTCCCCATACGTGGATGGATGCTATACCATACAGTGGGCTAGACTTCCCCATACGTGGATGGATGCTATACCATACAGTGGGCTAGACTTCCCCATACGTGGATGGATGCTATACCATACAGTGGGCAAGACTTCCCCATACGTGGATGGATGCTATACCATACAGTGGGCTAGACTTCCCTAACTTGCTGATGCTATACCATACAGTGGGCTAGACTTCCCCATACGTGGATGGATGCTATACCATACAGTGGGCTAGACTTCCCCATACGTGGATGGATGCTATACCATACAGTGGGCTAGACTTCCCCATACGTGGATGGATGCTATACCATACAGTGGGCAAGACTTCCCCATACGTGGATGGATGCTATACCATACAGTGGGCAAGACTTCCCCATACGTGGATGGATGCTATACCATACAGTGAGCTAGACTTCCCCATACGTGGACGGATGAAGCCGATTCGTTAAGTAAAGGGTTAAGATGTTTACTAATCTTGTATTTGTTATTCACAAGTATCAGTCACATGAATGACAGAACTAACTAATTTCCAGTTTACAGCCCATTCTCAATGTATGCTTTGGCAGTTTTCATGTTGACGAAGAACAATTTTACATCAGCCTTCACATTAGCATGGACGAATATAGATGCTAATTGCAAGGGCAGCAATTTGTCCAATTTGCAAAGAGGATGATTCTAATTGGTGATACGCATGTAATCAATTCGTGGAATTCCAGCTCATGAATTATGGGCCGAGATGAAAAAAGATGCAGTTTCCTGTCTCCAACCAATTTTTGGTTGGAATTTTGCATAAACGGAAAAAGGTTTTGCCTGAGTGATTTTGCATAAGCAAAGCAGGAATGAAATGAAGATATGTCTGATTTTTAAAGGTCTGACCACATGAGATTTGTAATAGGGCTGTCACGATTTTTAAATTTAGGAATCGATTAATCATCGCAAATAATCGATGATAATCGATTAATCATACCTAAATGCACCCCCCCCTTCCCTCTCTTTGAAGTCGATAAAAATGAAGTTCAAGTCAGCTGACTTACCTCAAGGAAACAACGAAGACAATCCTTTTTTAGGTACATTCAAAGCTTTGATGTTCTGAACTTTTGAACCGTCAGTGTAACAATTAAGACCGGTCGGCAGTTGCGAACTTCGCAACTGCCGACCGGTCTTGATTATTATACTGACGGTTCAAAAGTTCAGAACATCAAAGCTTTGATGAATGTACCTGAAAGACAATTTCTTCCAACAGCGTCTTGGGGGTTTAACATCGATGTTCTTAACTCTTTACCTTTAGAAACAATAGTTTTTTCATCAAAATTTCTTTTTTAATTATTAAACGTCTAAAACGGGATACAATTTACCGATTATTCGACAACAAAAAATGCTAATCGATTTTGCCATGACCGATCAATAGTCGATTAATCGAATAATCGTGACAGCCCTAATTTGTAATACATCTTTGGGTGATGATGCACACTCCATTCAAGTCTTGTAGTTCTAGAACAAGAAATTGTATCAAAGAGGATAAAGGTGGGAATTTCACAGCAATTACAATGAAAAATGTAAATCAGGTAACAGTAAATCAATTACAGTACAGGTCAAACCACTAGATAATAATGTACCAAGTAAGTTCTATGGGTGTATATCAACAAGAGGCCTCTCGGCCAAGATAGCTCTGCCCAGGGCAACTACCTTCAGGGGCAGCCACATACAAGGTAACATTTGATCCCCAATCTCTGATTCTGATAACCCTTTATCCAACACGGATAGCTGACAACATCATCATTTTTTGTCTCAAAAACACAGCTTATGGTCCCTCATTGGAACAAGTTTCTTGAGCTTGTTCAATGAAGGCTCATTAGCTTTGTTTATTAGACAAAAATTGAAAACATAATAAAATTTGGCAAATACATTGGTGTTACTTTGACCAGGTAGTCTGTGACCTTAACGTTGATGGATACAGACCTTATTGTGATTGATGGCACACTGTCTATTGACAATACATACTGTTATAAAGTTTTGTTAAAAAATATCCAGTGGTAAAGAAGTTATGGCTCGGACAAACAAAATGTTGATGCCGGATGACAGACGGACAATGGATAACTCAATATTTGAAAAGCTCTGCTGACTTTGTCAGGTGGAGCTAAAAAGTATTCAAAATATGGCCACAAATGTTTGTTTATCAGGCTTGGATTTCTGAAACATCCAGGGTGGAAATAAATCGCTCACCTGGAACCTACTTAGGCGAGCAAATTGCTCTCCTGAAATCTTTTTCACTTTTTTGCTTCACAAAGATCTTCTAAAGACTTAGTTAACCCCCTCCACACTGATGTCAAAATATCTAAATTTTAGACAGAAAAAATTTCCCATAATGCAACTAGAAATTTAACCAATTCAATCTCGTTTGACAGAGCTCAATGAGCTCTGTCAAACGAGATTGAATTGGGTAAATTTCTAGATGCATTATGGGAAAAAACAGCTTCCTGAAATTTTGGTATATTGACATCAGAGTGAAGGGTGTTAATACCGGGTTGGGTAATTCCTCCTTCGAGTGCATTCAAGCCAATCAATTTTAAATGAATTAATAAAATGTTAATGAAGGAACCTGTCTTCATTTTTTACTATCCCCTCCATCCCACTGTGGTCAGATTGATCAAGAAGTTCAGGGGGACTGGTACATGTTGTGGCCGACACACACATGTACCCAGCATATTCTGTACACACATTCCATGGTCCGTCACCATCGAAAATAGCTGAAAGTAGGTGAGCAAAAAAAACGCTTATGCTGGATTAAATTGCATGAGCAGTTAAGGCAAGCTAACAATCGCTTGCGTCAGAATTCCATGACTGGGTTTATTGGGGTTTAATAACACTTTCAACAGCTAGAAAACAAATATTGGCATCAGTGACCCTGTCAGAGTCATTACTACAAATGATTGATTCATACTCATCAAGTTCCATGAATATGTTCGCATGAATATGTGGATAAATCATTAGTATAATGCCAAAACAATTCTAATGTGGCTATTTTAAACTGAAAATATGGCGGACGAAACCACACTTGGACCCTTGGTTTTGGCTAACTTGGTTCGAATTCGATGTTCAGTCGACTCGAACAATTTGGGGGGAAGTTTGAGTCAAAAGTAGGGGGGAAGTTTGAGTCAAAAGTAGAGTTGAAAAAAAATCCATATTTGCAGGGGCCTATTTTCATACCACAACTGAAGTGTGTATTCAACATTATGTGATACAATACAGACATCTGTAAATTTATTTAAATTTAATTACAAATTACTGAAGAGTGCCATCAGACACAAATAAAATATTTATTTGTGTTTGACTTAATATGTAACTTGAGCAAGGAAAATGTTGGCTCTTGCTCTGATACCCTTTATTTTTTTGAAAGCCCTGATAGTGGCTTCTAGCACTCAACCAGTTAATTCAAGTTTAATCACGGCAAATTTACATATCACAATTCGGGCAGAGTATGGTGACAGGAATCAACCACCGCTGGTGGAGTCTGTCCTGTACAGTGGAGCCCTGATCATTGAATATAATTTTCAAACACAAAACCATTTACCATATCTTCAGTACAAATTTGATCTGTTAATTGCTTATGGGTTGTAGAGTAAACTCCTGTTAATTGTATATAAATTTTTGTAATATGTCGAAAAAATTACTGTGATTTTTTACTGTGACACGCACCATTTCCCCTTATCAACCTTTTTGGCCTCACACATCCAATACAGGCATTTATTCTATTATATCTTGTTTGACAGAGCTCTATGAGCTCTATCGAACAAGATATAATAGAATAAATACTCAGTTTACCTCCAGAACACAGGAAACTGACCAAATCCCTGTTAATTGTATACTCCTGTTAATTGAATAATTTTCACTGGCAAAATGGATATTCAATTAAGAGGATTCTATTGTATTTCTCGAATGCCTTCAGTGCACGTAAAATACAGGCAACACTCTGCCTCGGGCCATTGATTCTAGTTCTCTATACTCGACCCTCATTGTGTTCTGTCTTATTCTCAATCACATCCTAATATGACTGTGACACATTTAACCCTTTATCAAACGAATCAGAAATATTCGTCCTTGTAATTTACAAATTGTGCAGTTGAATGAAAAACATTTCAATAAAACTATATCATGTGATCCCTCAATGGAACAAGCACACCAAGCTCATTCCAAAGAGGGGTCATATGATATGGTTTTGTTTAACGTTTTTGAAATGTTTGAAAAAAAAAAAAATTAATTAAAATAACAAAGTTTGATATAGTTTGGTTAGGTAAAGACTTAAACAAACAGATAAAAATTTTATATTTATTTATTTATTTTTTCATTTATTTATTTATTGGGGTTTAATGGCATTTTCTTCAGCCAGAATAAGTTCGTGCCTGACAGTTTTATGGGGTGGAACCCAAAGTACCCAGAGAGAATCAATGAGCAGTGGCATGCAACTAAGAGTTGCTATAGATGAGATCTACACTAAGGCTGTACAGTGCACAGGTGAGATCTACACTAAGGCTGTACAGTGCACAGATGAGATCTACACTAAGGCTGTACAGTGCACAGGTGAGATCTACACTAAGGCTGTACAGTGCACAGATGAGATCTGCACTAAGGCTGTATAGTGCACAGATGAGATCTACACTAAGGCTGTACAGTGCACAGATGAGATTTACACTAATGGTGTACAGTGCACAGATGAGATCTACACTAAGGCTGTACAGTGCACACGATTAGTTAAACAGTTAATAATGAAAGTTTTTTTATTTATTTGTTTATTTTATTGGGTTTTAACAAAACTTTTGACAGCCATGGTCACCTCGTGTCAGACAGTTTTTGGGTGGAGGAAGTCTGAGTACCCAGAGAGAACCACCAAGCAATTGTCAGACTACTTAACATACTAACTCCATACAAGCAGGGTTAGCATTGGTTGAAGACAAGTGCACCATTGATGTGCAGCACAGTTTATACACTGTGCCACAATGTGGGCAATGCAGTTACCAGTGGTCAGGATCGAATGGTGGACTAGTGTTCAACCAATGATCGGAATCGGCCACCACAATCGGCCAATTGTGGGCAATCGGATGACAATAACAATGGCTCCTGGAACATCGGTTCAACCGATTGTTGCCAAACATTCTTTGATGATTCATGAACCGCATTTTATTATCTTCTACAATTGTTCAATTGTTAATGTAAAATGATTTTAATGATACCATTCAATAAAGTTGAAAAACCACCACAATGTGTATTCTTAATTTCTCTAGACGCCCCTTTACAGGATATACAAGTTAAATGACGTGTAAATTACAAATGAGCATACTTACATCAATCGCCAATTCATACCGGAAAAGTGAAGGCCGCACTCCACTGACTCAAGTCGCAGCAAAAATTACTAGAGAGCCATGTTTACTGCCCAAGTGTGCGCGACTGGGAATTTTACTGGACCTGAGTCAACTGAGTTTAACAAAGTAAAATCTGATCAATTTAATGTAGCTGTTTGCGAGCCTCAACTTGTCTAGTAGTGCATGGTATTACAATCGGAACTGACATCGGAATCAACCGATTGTGGGCTCAAATAACCAATAATCAGTCAACAGCCGTTTTTGGAAATCGGTTGAACACTATGGTGGACTTTTCGATTTGAAGTTCAGTAATCTAATCACTGTGTCCCAATACTCCCATTTCATAAATAAACAAGGTGTAACATCACCGGTATCCCCCGCCAAGGGTTTCTGAGTTGAAAAAAGGCCCTTAACTCTCAAAAAAAAATGGACAAAACCTGTTACTTGTGAATATTCTTTCCCCCATGATGGTCTATCAGCAAACTAAAGATCATTTAAATCCAACATCCACTGACAAAGGTATGAAGGTCCAAAGTTATTATGGATGGATGGACAGATGGACGAATGGACAGATGGATGAATGGATGGATGGAAGAATCCCATTTCTATACCCCTTGCAAACTTTGTTTTTGGCAGAGGATAAATATTGAGAAATGAAGACTGAAGTAAGAGAAACAAATGAAACATTTTCCCGGAGACGCAATGCTATCGTATTTATCTTTTCACAGAAAAGATTAAGTGGGCAGGAAAGCAGAGAGAGAAGAGCTGGACAGTTTAACAGTTTGGTTCTTGTTTTTGCAGCAAACCAGAAAACCGAACTACAAGACCCAGTAAAAAACTGATCTAACAGTTATATAGTAGAGCCCACTTAATTGGATATCTCTTAATTGTATATCCCTGTTAATTGAATATAATTTTCAAACACAAAACCATTTACCATACCTTCAGTACAAATTTGATCTGTTAATTGCATATGGGTTGTAGAGTAAACTCGTGTCAATTGTATATAAATTTTTGTAATATGTCCAAAAAATTACTATGACACGCACCAAATTGCCCTTATTTATCAACCTTTTTGGCCTCACTACATCCAATACGGGCATTTATTCTATTATATCTTGTTTGACAGAGCTCTATGAGCTCTGTCAAACAAGATATAATAGAATAAATGCTCAGTTTACCTCCAGAACACAGGAAACTGACCAAATCCCTGTTAATTGTATACTCCTGTTAACTGAATAAATTTCTCTGGCAAAATGAATATTCAATTAAGAGGATTCTACTGTACTGCGATTGTGTATAAACTGATCAATATACCTTACTGGGAGGGAACTGGACTGGTGGCACCCCCAAGAATTCCCGTCACTTTGTCTTTTCAGCAAAGGGGTTAAATACTTTGTATTCTCATTGTTACATTTTCTACCTTATTGATTCGTCCACCAGACGAGTATTTGTCCTCTATTCGTCCTCCAGACGAGTCAATAAGGGAGAAATTGTTGCACTGAGAATAGTGTTCAACTGATGATCGGAATCAGCCACCACAATTGGCCAAATATTGGCAATTGGATGACAACAATTGTTGCAAAGCATTACTTTGTGATGATTCATTTACCACATTTTATTGTCTTCTGCAATTGTTCAATTGTTAATGTAAAACAATATCAACTAGAGGTACTGTGAGCAAACTCACAAAGTGATACTCCCCTCACCCCCACGCCTGAAATGTATAAGTTAGATTATCTCCCCTTGGAAATGTCAGAACAGAATTATATTGCTTCATGCACATCTTCATATGGAGTTCTTCCACTGTGTAAAGTTTCATGAAAATTCTTCAAACGGTTTAGGAGGAGTTGCGGTTACAAGGATGGACAGACGGTATAAGTTAGATTATCTCCCCTTGGAAATGTCAGAACGGAATTATATTGCTTCATGCACATCTTCATATGGAGTTCTTCCATTGTGTAAAGTTTCATGAAAATTCTTCAAACGGTTTAGGAGGAGTTGCGCTTACAAGGATGGAGACGGACGGACAGGGTGATTCCTATATACCCCCCCAAACTTTGTTTGCGGGGCGTATAATGATACCATTTAGTAAAATAGAGAAACAACTACAATGCTTATTCTTAATTTATCTAGATGCCCCTTTACGGGATATACAAGTTAAAAGACATGTTAAGCTTACTATTGGGCGTACTTGCATCAATTGCCAGTTCATAATGGAAAAAATGAAGGTTGCAGTCTGTGGATAGATCGCAGTAAAATGACCAGTCGCATGCATTTGGGCGGTACACGTGGCTCTGAGAGCCACGTGTACCGCCCAAGTGTGTGAATCTGGTCATTTTACTGTGACCTGAGTCAATGATGTTTAACACAGTGAAATATGTTCAATTTAATGTAGTTCTTTCAAGCCTCGACTCATCTAGTAGTACACGGTATTACAATCGGAACTGACATCGGAATCAGGCGATTGTGAGCTCAAATAACAGGTAATTGGTCAGCAGCCATTTTTGGTAATCAGTTGAACACTAAATGAGAACATAACATAGACTATATGAATTTTATTCATTTGTTACACAAATTTATGATTTTTTCTGACTCAACAGGCTAAGCAACTTTTCCCCTAAAATCCCAAAGAATAATGAAAGGAAAATTTCGCTGAACCCAATGGTGATACTTAAAGGCAGGGTCCTTGTGGTGAGTGGTGTTGTACAAATTTTTGCAGATCTTTCCCAGGTTAGGAGCCTGAAGTTTTAATTTGTTTACTGTATTTTCTTAACTCAAAAAAAAAACGAACTGAAACACCAAGATTTTTTCCTGAAATAGAACTGAAACCGAAACTGAAATGGAAAAATCAAAACCTCCCCGCTCTAAGAGACAATTTCAATGAGATCATGAAACAGTTGATCTAGTTGGAATTCTCTGTCTATTTTCGTAATGATAATATTGAATGTTGTTGAGAACAATTTTGTAAGGTTGTTAGTACCCTAACAAACTCCCTCCCTCGGTAAAAGTTTAAATAATAAGCATTCCATCTGATATAAATAAAGATAGTTGTCGACCTTTCTTTACTCTACAATCACTAAGGATCTTCAACTCTTAACCCTTTACCTAACATGAAAAGCAGACGACACTTGCAAAAAAAATTCTTGAATAACTATTTTTTTCATTTTTTGTCTCAAAAACAAAGGTTATGACCCCTCATTGGAACCAGCTTGACAAGCTCGTTCCAATGAGGGGTCATAACCTATGTCTTTGAGACAAAAAATGAAAAAATAATTAAAATTAATAGGCAATTTTTGAGAATAGCGCTGGCCGGTTTTGGCCGTTACGTTGGGTAAAGGGTTAACCCATTGAGAATTTTTGGAAATATTTTCAAACACGTCTAGTCATGGTTGCAGTCAAAACTTCATGAACACATGCAATCGTTGGTCAAAACGTAGATTCAATTTACAGAAGGAAAATTGGTTAGAAGTCTTCTATGTGCAAAAATTAACCCTTTGAACACTGGTGGTATCTTCCATGCCAGTTAAATGGCAGAAATTAGGCAAGTCCATATCCATTACATGGGTGTAGAGCAATTAATATTTTCAAAGTGCAGCCTTCAGGCTGCACTGTGAAAATACAGTGGAGCCCACTTAATTGGATATCTCTTAACTGTATATCCCTGTTAAATGAATACATTTTCCCAACACAAAACCATTTATTATACCTCCAGTATAAATTTGACCTGTTAATTGAATATAGGTTATAGAGTAAACTCCTGTTAATTGAATAAAAAAATCTTGTAACCTGTCGAGAAATTACCCTACTCTCCGCAGTTTTCCTTTGATTATAGACCTATTTTGCCTCAGTACATCCAATACAGGAATTTAATCTATTGTATCTTGTTTGACAGAGCTCATAGAGCTCTGTCAAACAAGATATAATAGAATAAATGCTAAGTTTAGCTCTAGAATACAGGAAAGTGACACAATCCCTGTTAATTGAATACTCCTGTTAATTGAATAATTCTCAATGGCAAAGTGGATATGCAATTAACAGGGTTCCACTGTATTAGTTGTTCTACCACATACGTTCACTTAGTTGCCATCCTACTTAATGAAATTATGATGTGTCGTGTTGCTGGACCGGAAAAGTGGTCTCTCATGTTGAAAGAGTTAAACTTATTCCAGTGCAAGAGCTGACCTGTCCCAAACAGGAATATCTGCCTGCAGCATGCAAGATTTCCAGTGAAGTGTGGACTAATGCAATTAGATGTAAAATTAAGAAATACCTTAACACTGTCATCCGTCTTGTCCAAATAATATGGTACTTTTGCAGCATCTGCTGGAAATTTAAACTTTGGTTTTTCCATATCATCTTCTTCATCTACAATGACATAAATTTTATATTGAATATTATTAATTATTCTTGGGTTTCCCAGGGTGTATGGGTATTTACACCAGTTTACAAACTCATACATCTTGAGGCTAGGCAAACCCAAAGGTCGTTTGAGTTTTCAGGCCAGTGTAATTCCCACACACCCTTGAAAACCCAAGGATGTCAAATTAATTTCCAAAATACTTTTCTGGCTTACCACTTGAAGCTGATGAAATTCTTATACATACAGAATACAATGAAAATGATTGAAAAGGCTCCACAAAGTAGATGTTCTGTTTCTCAGGCCATTTTTGTTATAAAACTGCATGTGAGTGGGTGTTTTTTTATTTTATTTTTTATTTTTGTAATTATTTCTTTGGCATCAAAAGTTTATGTGCTTGGTTTGTTTTACATTTTAGGCTCCATAATCTACAGAATAGCATGGGTGGTGGTGTATTTTGTCCCTTGAATGCAAGAAGGCTTTGCAATGCTTAAGCATTCTTGCACTCAAGGCACAAATTTATCAATTTTATTAACTTGGGTAAAATATCAGACATAAACCCCAAAATTTTTATTTTTTTAAGTTTTCATTGGTTATAAAAAGAGAGCATGCAGGGGTAAAAAGGACCATGTGGGAGGGCCTGAGAAACAGATTTTCAACTTGTTTAGGCCTAATGCAATAACGACTTTATCAAATGCACAGTACCATATTTACTCTATATATTGGGACACTCTATAATTTGGGTCACACATTTTTTCCAGAAAAATATTTTTTTTATGCTCCAATGTTTGGGACACTCAGGAGACTTGTTTCCAGTTGGCCCAGTCACCTGAAAATGGTGCAAAATGCTCAATATTAAAGCTAAGTTTGTGTTTAATTTTCTTTTTTAAACAATAAAAAATTGATAATACATACTGATTTGTTTTTATTTAAATTTGTTACTAAGTTTTAACATTTACAGTCCGGACTGACATGAGGAAGACTATTTAATATTACATTGTGACAGTCTTCAACCCTTTACGGAACGCTAGTGGCAGATGACACTCATAAAAAGAATTCTTGTGTAACTAAAAATTTTCATTTTTTGCTTCCAAAACATAGCTTATGACCCCTCATTAAAACAAGTACAATGCACTTGTTCCAATGAGGGGAATAAGCTATGTTTTGGAAGCAAAAAATGAAATTCTAAAAAAATATTGGATGGCGATTTTCGTATATAGTGATGGAAAATGAATCACACACAACTTGATTTAGCATCAAAACAAGACCAGGTTGTGTTTTTTCCCCAATTTCTAAGATGTGGGACATCTGTGAAAATATTTATTTTTAGCTGTCCCAATACATAGAGTAAATACTAATTATATATTAATTTATTATTTTAATAATTGTTTTTTTTTTTTTAATTTTTCCCAAAATTTCAACAACACCATATCTTACATATCATATGATCCCTCCCTGGAAAGAGTTTGATGAACTCTGAAATTTTTTGAAAAACATATTTTTATCAACTGCTTAATTTGAAAATTATGTGGGCTGGGTAAATTCTAAAAAGATACTGATGAAAATACAACCTCCTGCCATACCATCATTGGGATTCTGGGCAATTTTGCAAGATCTCAAAACAAAATGCAACACACTGGGTTCAGGAGTAAAGCAGGCCTTAACCCTTTACCCAACACAGTTGATATCAAAATTAATTAATTTAAATATCATTTTTTTTAATTTTTTTAAAAAATTCAACAAAACCATATCATGTGACCCCTCATTGGAACGAGCTCACTGAGCTCGTTCCAATAAGGGGTCACATGATATGGTTTTGTTGAAATATTTTGAAAAAATTTAATTTTTTTCAACTGCTCAATTTGCATATTATGCGGGCGGAGGCAAACGATTCGTTGGGTAAAGGGTTAAGCTTCTCCTAGGGAAAGTATTTAGTGAAGCATTCCCTTATAAAATAGTGTTATAGTATACCATGGTATTGTTACAATATATTATTAGTTATCCTTGTGTCATTTACACCGGTTTGGGGACTCTTACACCCTGAGGTGCGGACAAAGGGTATATGACTTCCCAGACCGGTGTAAATTCCAATACACTCCAGAAGACACAATGATGATAACAGATTTATTTCCAAAGCCTTTCGTTCTGTTAACCCTATAGCTAATGTAGCTCCCAAAACCTCATAAAATCATAAATGAAAGTGTCAATGACGCTGTAGCTTAACTTGTGTGTTGTGTTTGATGAAAAGGATAATGTTCAATGTTTATGAAAGGATTATGAAATAAGACAAGAATTGTGATAATTGGGAATATGTTCATTTTTGGTCCCTGTATGTTATGTTTTTGATAAAAATAATATGAGGTGTACACTGTACTAAAGAGCTGAGGGGTGGGTTAATATGACCTCACAGTTAATGAATGTGGCCCTCACAGTTAACGTATATTAACGAAAGTTACCAAGTTACAGTGAAATTATTCCAAATCCCATCAAGTTACATTGAAATCCCTTCATAAATATGGCCTGTAGACTGTGCTAAAGGTTTTCAGGCTTCAGGCCCCTGTAGCTGTCAGTTTCCCAATTGTGTCCAAAGGGGACATTCTCATCTAGACATTATATGAAGTCAACCTACCAAGTTACAATGAAATCCCTTCATAAATATGACCTGTAGACTGTGCTAAAGGTTTTTGGGCTTTGGGCTCGGGCAGCCATAATAGTTGAATGATCACAACCAAAAGGGGACATTCTCATCTGGGCATCATCTGGAGTGATCCTACAAAGTTACAATGAAATCCCTTCATAAATATGACCTGTAGACGGTGCTCAAGATTTTCGGGTTTTGGGCACCTGTAGCCATTACAGTTGGCCAATCACGACCAAAAGGGGATGTCATCATCTAGGCATTCTATGGAGTCAACCTAACAGGTTACAGTGAAATCCTTCCATAAATATGACCTATAGACTATGCTAAAGGTCTTTGGGCTCCAGTAGCCATAAAGGGCACGTTCTCATCCAAACATTATTTGGAGTCATTCTACCAAGCAACAATGAAATCCCTTCATAATTATGACCTGTAGACTGTTCTAAAGGTTTCCAGGCTTCGGGCCCCTGTAGCCTTGACAGTTGCCCAATCGTGTCCAAAAGAGGACGTTCTCATCTAAACATTATATGAAGTCAACCTACCAAGTTACAATGAAATCCCTTCATAAATATGACCTGTAGACTGTGCTAAAGGTTTTCGGGCTTCGGCAGCCCTCCTGGATGAATGATCGCAACCAAAGGGTACAATCTCATCTGGGCATCATCTGGAGTGATCCTACGAAGTTACAACGAAATCCCTTCATAAATATGACCTGTAGCCTGTGCTCAAGGTTTTCAGGCTTCGGGCACCTGCAGCCATCACAGATGACCAATCGCGACCAAAAGGGGATATCATCTAGGCATGATATGGAGTCAACCTAACAGGTTACAATAAAATCCATCCATAAATATGACCTTTTGCCTATGCTAAAGGTTTTTGGGCTCGGGCACCCATCAAGGCTGAATGATCGTGATCAAAATGGGATGTTCTCATCTAGACATTATTTGGAGTCATCCTACCAAGTTACAATGAAATCTCTTCATAAATATGACCTGTAGACTGTGCTAAAGGTTTTCGGGCTTCGGGCCCCTGTAGCCATCACGGTTGCCCAATCACATTCAAAAGGGGACCTTCTTATCCAGACAATATATGAAGTCAACCCACCAAGTTACAATGAAATTCCTCAATAAATATGACCTGTAGACTGTGCTAAAGGTTTTCGGGTTTTGGGCTCGGGCAGTCGTCACGGTTGGCAGATCATGCCCAAATGGGGAAATTCTCATCTAGACATTATAAGGAGTCACCCTGCCAAGTTACAATGAAATCCCACCATATTAAACATGACCTGCAGACTGTGCTATAAGTTTTTGGGTTTCGGGCTTGGGCAGCCATCACGGTTGACGGATGATGCCCAAAAGGGGCCGTTCTCATCTAGGCATTATACAGAGGCATCCTACCAAGTTACAATGAAATCCCTTCATACATACGACCTGTGGACTGTGCTAATGGTTTTCAGGTTTTGAGCTCGGGCAGCCATACCGGTTGCCCGATCGCGACCAAAAGGGGACGTTCTCATCTAGACATGACCCCAAACCTGCATATGAAATGTTGTGACGATCAGACAAGAACTGCGGGGTGTAGCCCGTGCTAAAGGAAAATGTGAACAGACTAACAGACTAACAGACTTCCGCATGCGTGATGGCAATAGCTTATGGTGACTATGTCAAGTTAAGCTAAAAATGGACATTAACCCTAGCTCATTGAGCTGATTTCCTTACTAAAATTTGGTGACACAGAATTTCCGAATTTACCCCTCCCTACACTCCCTCCCCTGACTCCATAACCCCTTCCACCTTCCAAGCACTTTGTGTCAGGATAGGCCTATTCATTTTCTTACTACTAGACCAAATAAGTTTTTTATCAGTTACCTTTTTACTAGTTATTATGTATTCCTGTTTTTATACCATAGTTAACTACGGTGTAAAAAGTAAAGGATACTATAGACTAAAAGTTACAACATACCTCTAATCCAAACAAAAAGCATTATTTCATTCCATTTGGAAATAAATTTCTATATCAAGGTATTGTGACAACTCCATTGTGTACCATGGCACATTTTGTGTTATTTATTGTAATTTTCACTACCAGCTTCAATTCTTCAGCTGAGAACACAACTTACACCCTCCCCCCACCCCACATCCAACTCCTGAGTTTTATTCTGGGAAGAGAGGAAAAATTCATATTCAATCAAAGTGCACACCAAACAATAATTAAAATAACAAATTTTGATATTCCATGTGTTGGGTAAAGGGTTAATGAATTTACCTGAATATTCAGCATCAGATGACAAATGCTCATCAATTTCTTCTTCAAAATCCATTTCATGATGCTTCAGCAACGCTTTCACTTGTGGAAATCCTCTAGTCGATACATTATGCCTATATAAGAAGTCATGTGATAAAAAGAATACAACATACAGTAGAGCCCACTTCACTGGATATCTCTTAACTGAATAACCCTGATAACTGAATATAATTTCCCAACACAAAACCATTTACCATACCTCCAGTACAAATTTGATCTGTTAATTGAATATAGGTTATAGAGTAAACTCCTGTTAATTGAATAAAAAAATCTCGTAACCGGTCAAGAAATTACCATGACTCTCCCCAGTTGTCTTTTGTTTATATACTTATTTGGCCTCAGTACATCCAATACAGGCATTTAATCTTTTATATCTTGTTTGACAGACCTCATGGAGCTCTGTCAAACAAGATATAATAGAAAAATGCTAAGTATATCTCTAGAATACAGGAAAGTGACAATTCCTGTTAATTGAATACTTCTGTTATCTGAATAATTTTCACTGGCAAAGTGACTATTCAATTAACAGGATTCCACTGTATTGATTCTGGCATAATATTACACTTTTGTATAATAAATAGAGGATCCCCAACAAAACCCCAGTTTGCATTGAAAATTTACAAAACAACGACACTTCCCAGTTGAAAATTTATTCATTTATGTTTAAGGTCACATATTTCTGCACAATGGCTAATCATGACCATAACACAGTTGACTTTGTAAAGTCAAGTCCAGTCAATCGTTTGTAGCTTTGTTGCACATTTTAGAGGATGTATATCCCAGGCAGTGGTGACCGGGTCCTATTAACCAGTAAAAACAGAGCTTGTTTACCACACAAAACAAGCACTGCTTCACTTTTAGGTTGAACCCAGTTCATCGAGTCCAAACATTTTCAAAACTTGCAAAAAACAGCAAGTAATTTCCCAATCTAGCTCATATAGAGAAGAAATCAGTGTACAGTTCACACAGCTACAGTAATACCTGAAACTAGTTACACTTTATCAACACATCTTTTCAATTTTAAATTGCACAATGACTTTGCAACTGACTGATAAACATTTAAGTGTGGTATTCATGCAATGGATTTTCTCCTGTTTGGTGATTGTTCAATAAGTATCACTTCTCTCTTAGTTTTCAGTGCATTTGGTAGATACATTTGAACCCTGTTAATTGAATAGCCACTTTGCCAATGAAAAGTATCCAATTAACAGGAGTATTCAATTAACAGGGATTGTGTCACTTTACTGTATTCTAGAGATAAACTTAGCATTTATTCTATTATATCTTGTTTGAGAGAGTTTCATGAGCTCTGTCAAACAAGATATAATTGATTAAATGCCTCTACCGGATGTACTGAGGCCAAATAGCGTGATAAATGAAGGAAAACTGAGAAGAGTCAGGGTAATTTTGTGACAGGTTACAAGATTTTTCATTCAATTAACAGGAGTTTACTCTATAACCTACATTCAATTAACAGGTCAAATTTATACTGGAGGTATGGTAAATGGTTTTGTGTTGGGAAATTATATTCAATTGACAAGGTTATTCAGTTAAGAAATATCTAATAAAGTGGGCTCGACTGTACCCACACTCTCAAAGAAATTGGTGGTTTACTGGATTACATGTGTTCACCAGTTAGTCTATCTGTCTGAGAGTCCATAGGGGCTACTAGACTAGTTCCCACACAATAAGGTAGTTTGAACAGTTTATGAACAAACATTGTAAAACCATTTGGACATTTTCTGCTGGGTTGTGTGGTTTCTTTTTCCAGTTTGCTGCAAAAACCAGAACCAAACTAGAAAACTGAATAAAGCACCTAGCTCGACCAGAAGTGATGTGAATGACATCCTAAGTTTTGATTGATTTCACTATGTAATTTTGACTGTCTGTGTTTAAATTGCAATTAAAACATGTTTTAATTGCAATTTATTTATTTATTGGTGTTTAAGGTCACATACTTGTGCACAATGGCTAATCATGACCGTGACAGTTTTACAGGTGGAGGAAGCTGGACTACCCGGAGAGAACCACCGAGCAACAGCGAGCAGCTGCCAGCTCCCCAACATTGTAACTCCGCACTGCAGCACAGACAGGGTTAAATTGGTTGAAGACATGCGCACCATCGACATGCAGTACACCTTAGTACACAGCGTCATCGTGATCCCATGTGAACAATCGGGGTTAAGTGCCTTGCACAAGGACACAACATGGGAGTCCGAATCGATCGCTCATACGGTCATCCATCCAAAGACTAACCGGGCTCGACATTT
This sequence comes from Pictodentalium vernedei, assembly GCA_031216915.1. Classification (NCBI taxonomy): domain Eukaryota; kingdom Metazoa; phylum Mollusca; class Scaphopoda; order Dentaliida; family Dentaliidae; genus Pictodentalium; species Pictodentalium vernedei. The sequence continues at coordinate 541,072,374 of CM062293.1, forward strand.
TAATTGCAATAAAAACATCTCAATTCATATAATAGATATCTACTGTTTTTGAACAGATAATTAGATAACTGAACAGATAACTAGATATCTAGATAACTGAACAGATGGTACAGGTTGAATTGGTTTGCTGAGTATGCAAGATATGCATGGCAGGCGGGTAGTACGAGCAGTGAATGTTGTTTGGTTGATGATAATTGGGTCGTTGAGGGAAAGAAAATCATTCTGGCGTTTTGCTGCTCATGTGCAACATCACATTTTAAGGAGTACAGTTGGATACGACTGTTTAGGGGTGTGTCTGGAGGGGGGGGGGGGGGGGGGGGCTTGGCGTAGAGCAAAACTTCACCAACATTTGTCAATGCATCATTATTTGTTTCTAATTTTTTTTTTTTTTTTTTCATTGTATTGATGAGGTTCGGCATCAACCCCGGAGACAACAAGATTGCCTTGGCAATCCGAACACAGGGTTTTCCAGAGTGAATTTTTTCAAAACAAAATAATAATTTTTTATCTCTGTTTTTTCTACCTGGCCGGCTGAGCTGCCAATGAAGGGTTTATATGGTTTGAGTATAATGCTTCAATAAACTGCCAGTATGTGAGCAGCACAAGGCCTTTTTGCTAGTTTCAGTATGTGTTGTTGTCATTGAGTAGTTAAGACCTAGATAACTTAACAGATAACTAGATAACTGAACAGCTAGTCTAGAATAAGACGCTAAAAATTTGGAAAAGATCTGTACATAAAAGATCTGTATTATCTATAGACAATAACAGCTTCACCCATAGTTACACACTTACTATAAGGTCAGAAGAGGTAAGGAGAAACCCTCCCCCTCTTTTTTGAAGGAAATTAACCTTCAAAACAAAGAGGAAAGTGGCCTGCAGTCAGTGATAGAGCAGTACTGAAGAATATCAGAAAAGAAACCCAATATAGGATTCCCCTCTAAGCAATAAAAGGCAGACTGAATTATATATAATCGCTTTAAAGGCTCCCGGTTACAAGCAAAATTTAATCTGTTGTGACCAATATGTCACCTTCTTAAGGCATCTAGAGCTAAACAGAATCATCTGTTCTGGACTCAAGACGAAAAAGAAGCTCCTTAGCAGAGATCTTATAATAAAATTGAAAGCTTCCAATATGTGTACTGCATCCAGAATACCCAGGCAGTAAAATGTGAAAGTACTGACTGGGCAGAACATTGTTAATATGGAGATCAGACGAGAATCGGTGATATTAATATGTTACAACCTTAAACTTGTCCAATCGAATCCCAACGGAAAGTTATCTGAGAGAACTCAGATGCTTCAAAGCCAACCAACAGGTGACCACGTCCCGGTGTACAAGTGAATCTCAATAAATGAACTTCCAAACTGTAACCATTCAAATCTACGAGAATGAGAGAGTAGAATTCCCCTTTGTGTACGGCTTCCGGTTGAAGACTGGATTCACAAACTGGAACGGGATATGATTAAAAAAACCTGTCAGGGACCGTCCCCAATTTGAATCATTGTTCCCTAAGTCTGTTAAAAGCAATGACTGTTCGGAGAATGAATATACAACTCCAAATAATGAAGAAAAATAAAGACGACATATGCTGTCCAAGATATTCCTGTAGGAATATCCAAAACTGATCCAAAAAGCCCATAAATCTCATAATCTATTATACTGACTCTGAGCAAGAATTTAAGAGAATCTATTCAAGAGATAGGTCTAACTAATGATTAATACATATTAAGCCATGCAACTAACAGAATCACACATCTGTCCTTGCCTGAATACATCCTGTATCATCGGCTTAATTAGAGCGATTCAAAATAGAACGAGCAAATTGAAGGAATAAAACAACATTAATGCAATTTTATAACATGAGGAATAAACTCATATGCTGTAACAGAAGCAGCCGACTCTGAACGAAACTTCTCAAGAGTGGACTAATTGCCATATTTGTAGAATGTCGCCCAGATAAGCTGACATGCCTGCCGGACAGGTTACTCGGAAGGCTAGCAATACCAATCGAATGTATTTCAAGAAAAAATTTGGAATCCAAAAACAGTTACTTATCCAAAAATCATATGCTTGGATACAAACTATGATCGAACAACCGCAGGATGCAAACCAACTAATGAATGGTTGCGACCCTGAAGTCACTGTTAGAACAATAACTTCCCACCAATCGGAGAGCAATGAAAGACTTGAATATAATTGAATGAATACGAGGCTTACAGGAAGAGAACTACATCCTGCCATGTGATCATCTCTTAACATATCGGCAGTGGGTGGGAGTGGGGTGGGGGTGGGGGGGATGTCAGTGGGTGCTTTGGTGGTTGACATAAAATCATAAATCAAACCCCCCACCCATATTACTTGAATCACTGGATAAGTATGGCCGGTGAAGTAATACTAAAGCTTGGAACTGCGAAAAATGATAAATTTGAAGTAATTTGTATATTTTTTAAACTTACCAATGGCCCAGACTTAGCTGTTGCAAACTCAATAATATCCAGGGCCAAACAAAAAATTTTGAACCAGCCCCCAACCCCCAAAATTTGCAAACCAATCTGAAAATTAAAAGTCCTATCTGGTCATACATACTTTTTTACTGAGCATGCGCGGTAACCAGGAAGGTACCGAAACTGGCGCCAAGAATCATTCTTTCTAGTTGTGCCTGTTAAATGTTATAAATCAGCAGGAAGGTATGACTGCCCACTCATGGGAGGGCCATCCCCATCTGGGCCATGGGCAAGTGTAAAAAATATACAAATTAGTTTAAACTTATTGTATTTATATACTAGAACCAATGGTCCAGACTTAGCTGAATAGTAAAAAGGCTGAAGGGCCTGGGACTTAGAGGAAATATATAGACAATAAACATATAGTGTGTTTTTATATCTGTGTTATACAACGAGTTGAAATATGGTTTATTTTTTCGAGGCTTCGCCGAGAAAAAATAAACCATATTTCAACGAGTTGTATAACACAGATATAAAAACACACTATATGTTTATTGTTTTTATCTGATAACAAACAGACACCCGTCTCGTGCGTCTACCCGACTTATATATGCTTCCCACAGGCCTCCAAAGAAAACCAGTCTACGAGACAAAAGAAATAGGACAAGATGCATAGAGTTGTGTCCCTTACATTACAAAATCGATGACAGCGATTGTAAAGTGCGATTGCACTTCTTGCATCATGTAACTGCACTGGAACAAAATAAATTTCAACTATTTTATTAACAGTAACAAAACGGTGTTTCAGTAGAGTTATTCTTTTTTTGACATAGTTCCAGTTTTCTTCCGTGTTTTATGCTGTAGTCCCAATATAACAAATAATTTTGTGTTTGTTTACAATTTTTACGAAGTGTTTTTTTTTCAGGTAGAGCAGACAAACTTTTAATTAGCGCAGTTCCGCGAGTACTTTTGATCGAGGCTGTGACTATAAATAGTTCGCAGTCGCTGCATACTAATTACTATTAACATTCAAGTAATTTCTACAATGTTTTGAAGCAAAATTTTAGGTTGCCTTTATTGAAGCAAAATAAATAAGAAATGACACCATCAGAGGATTTTGACAAAGTGCAATAAGCGTACAATTAAAACCTGCCCTGTGATATAACGATGTTTCATGAATGAATGAATGAAAATGGAATTGAAAGAGGTCAGAGGTCGTTCACATAAATTATAATTATATACAACACCCGTTGTATATACTTCAAGTATATACAACGGTTGTTATACTCTATGGTTATCAGATAAAATAACTCTATTACTCCAACTGAAAGTATAACTCTCACAGGAGAATAGGAGATGAATAAAGAATTACATATGTCTTTCTCTTATAGAAAATAGAACGACCTAACACCAACAATATAAAGGAGTAATAAACATAATAAATTCTTCATTTAATGCCAGCATAACCCATTATGCTAATTCGGTGAAGGAAACCCATTATAAAGCTTGTCCAGAGAATAAGATGCTTTATACTAAGTTAAAGTGTCTGAGGATTGTATATAAATGCTCTTATGACACTATGACACGTGACATATACATAATGCTTCACAATGAGCTACACTTTAAAAGCACAACACATAATGAGGCATAATTGTTGCTTCACACAGAGCTACACATTAAAACAACTCAGCACTGACACAGTGTCCTTGGGGGAGGTATTCCCTTGCTTTTCATTATAAAGCCAGATGATACTAAGAGAAAAACCGTCTCCACCCCCTCCCCCTTCCCCTTGTTCTGAAGGAAGAATCCTCAGAATGAAGAGGGCAGCAGAACAGTGTCAGTGCTCAAGCAGACTGCCTAAGATATCTGAGAGATGTTATATTAATGGACGACATTCTGTTCGATAGAAAGAGGACCCAAGGATCTAAGGTTGAGTCCAGTAAGCTGCCTTCATTAAATCAGTAATGGCAACACTATTGGAATAAGCCTAAGAAGAAGACAGCGCTAACTAGAGGCCTTAAATTCCTGCTTAAAATCAAGAGCACCTTACAACTAGCTCTGTTTGCTCATCAGAGCAGGGCTTATCAGTGCACTACAATGGCTGCACAGAATGGATAGGTATCGATGAACCATTACCATATTCTTGTTCCTCTGAAAAACAAATAAATAACCCATGGCGACAGCTCCGTATCGGAACTTCACCACCCAAGAATGTAAACACCCATCTAGAACGTCTATCCAAGATTCACACCTTACACAAGAATTAGAGAAGGTGCAACGGCTACAAGGACAGCAGGACTGTAGATCAAAAGAGGACCTAATGGACCCACATGAAGCATGAATCTTCACTGTAGGTCACTATTGACATACACAAAAATATGATACAATATAAGCCCTCAACACTCCCTAAAATGTATAAAAAAACTACATTATATATTATATGGTATACAACATAATAGAAACAAGAGGCCCCAAGAGGTCTTAATTGTTCACCTGACAAGTTGTTCAAAGAAGTATTCTGGATTACATTCAGATAATCATGACTCATCAACACGTCAGAGGAATGAAGTCATGAAATTATTATAGGGGTCCCTTTTTTTTACATAAATTCACTCTAATTCCTTCAAAATGCATTTTGTAACATTTTTTTTCCTTCACTTAATTGACCCCAGGGGGTGAACCTGCCCCCCCCCCCCCCTCTCCCCCAGAGATGATGGATACCAAATATGAGAGGATTCTGACTGGTGGATCTGAAGAAGAAGAGTTTTAAAGAAATTTCCTCATATTGTGCTAAGTTAAAATTCAGGCTCCCATAGAAAGCCCAAATATTAACCGAGGAACTCGCTTTCAACAAACTTAAATCTGGCCCTCCCTAGAGATGATGTATACCAAATATGAGAGAATTCTGACTGGTGAATCTGAAGAAGATTTTTAAAGAGTATTCCACATTTTGCACAAAGTTAAAACTTGGGCTCCAATAAGGAGCCCAAATATTAAACCAGGGACTCGATTTGAACAAACTTCAATCTGGCTGCCCTACAGATGATGTATACCAAATGTGAGAGGGTTCTAACTGGTGAATCTGAAGAAGATTTTTTAAAAATATTCCACGTATTGCACAAAGTTAAAATTTGGGCTCCAATAGGGCCAAATATTAAACCAGGGACTCTATTTGAACAAACTTCAATCTGGCTTCCCTAGAGATGATGTATACCAAATATGAAAAGATTCTGACCACTGGTTCTGAAGAAGAAATTTCCTCATATTTAACTGAGTTAAAATTCAGGCACCCATAGGGAGCCCAAATAGTATCCAAGCGATTCGATTTAAACAAACTTGAATCTGAACCCCCTGGAGATGTTGTATACCAAATATGAAAAGATTCTGACTGGTGAATCTGAAGAAGATTTTTAAAGAATATTCCACGTATTGCACTAAGTTAAAATTCTGACTCCAAAAGGGTGCACAAATATTAACCCAGGGACTCGATTTGAACAAATCTGAATATGACCCCCATAGAGATGTTGTATACCAAATATGAAAGGATTCTGACAACTGGATCTGAAGAAGAAGATTTTTTGGTATTTTATGGTACCCCCTGTGGGCATGACAACTTTATTTGAACAAACTTGAATTGACGTATGATAGTTAACATGCACACCAGATTTGGTTCAATTTGGTTTATAAGTTTGTGAGAAGTCGATAATGTAACATTTACACCGGACAGTCGACGACGGACGGACGGAAAATGTTTAGTGAAGCTCCCCTTCAGCTTCGCTCAAGTGAGCAAAAAATAAAATTTTCTAAAAATGCAGATGACAACCCAAGTACCCCAAGGGAACCTAATGACCCAAGGGCACGCCGATAGAGCCTAAGTGTGGATATACCACTCCACAACTAGGACAAGAACATCGGGCTAGGGCCTGCCATGTAAAGTAATATAATAACTGTACAAAAATAAACCGTCACAGTACTTACCAAATTTTAGAGAAAACAAACCGGAACTAACAAGACAGGCACATAAAGAACGGCCCCAAGTCAGTAACCGGCGTATAAAACTACCAACTGCAAAACTAAATCTCCCCAGGAAAATAAAATAATGCAGCCGGTAGAAGATGTACGATGAAGATGTCCCTGGAGGTCGACCTGACTGAGACATAAACAAGAGGGTACACAGAACTATATTCCAAGAAAAAAAGACAAATTCCAAAGAAATTTTGAAAAATAATTCTCTTTAAAAATGCCAAAGGCACTTGGGAACTTAACAGGAGGGTTGCTAGAAGGACAGGGGAGAACATTAAACAATACTAGAGCTATGATAAGAATTTATCAGGCGTATATCCCGAAAACGAGAAACAAAATTTTTATCAATAAAAAATTAAAAGTTACAGCCCTGAACGCTCCAAAACACCACTGTTCTCCTGCAACATCCTGTAAAACCATTGAATCCACCAATATATTCAATAATCTGTGTCTGGCATCTTCAGAAAATAAGTTTTATAGCACAGAAGTGAGGAAGATGTTACTGACATGGGGCGAAACAAAAAGAATGATGCCTGACACATGCACAGTGTATAAAGGTATGGAGGACTTTAAATTTCTGGATTTCTAGGCAAATTTTTGGAGGTGGGAGGGGGGGGGGGGGGAAGGGTGGGTGGTGGTTAAAATTTGTGTTTGGGCCTTAAAAGTTATGAGTATGCACCAGCTAAGTCTGGGCCATTGGTACAGTAGAAAAGTTAAAAAATTTATAGTAATTTATATATTTTTTATACTTACCAAAGACCCAGACTTAGCTGGTGCTAACTCTAAAAAATCTAGGGCCAAACACAAATTTTGCCCCCCAATCCCCAAAAGTTGCATCTAAAACCAAAAGAAATCATGTCCTAAAGGACCTCCATACTTTTCCCCCACTGCGCATGCGCAGTGTCAAGGACGTTCCGAAATTGGCACCAATCATCATTCTTACTGGCAGTGCCTGGTCAGCGCTATGTACTCAGCGGGGAGGCATGAGTTCCCAACTCCTGGGAGGGCCATCCCCGTCTGGGTCATTGGTAAGTATAAAAAATATATAAATTACTATAAATTTTTTTACATTTTTATACTATACCAATGACCCAGACTTAGCTGAATAGTAAAAAGGCTGGAGGGCCTAGGACATAGAGGAAAATCCAATAAGCTCAACTATATAAAATAGAGTGAACCCCTCAAGGAGAAAAGGAGTGTTAGGCTTTACATGTATCTTTCTTATTTTATGAGAAATTAGAAAGACACAATACCCTTCATAATTGAGCACAATAACATTCATGTTCTCTATTAACATCCAGTATAACCCATTATACTAATTATTTTTAAAGTAAGCCAATAAATAAAGTTAGTCCAGAGAATTGAGACTCTTTATATTCATTAAAAGTGTCCGAGGATTGTATATTAACGCCCGTTTGACACTTGACATATACAAATGCTTCACACCGAGCTACACTTTAAAAATATGACATGAATGAATTTTTAACATTAATATTACACTTTAAAACCATCCCGGAAACGACTCAGAATTACTGACTCCGGAGGAGGAATTCCCTTGCTTTTCACTATAAAGCAGGTGACCTAAGGGAACACCCTCCCCCCCCCCCCCCCCCCTTGCCTTGGGTCAAATAGACCAGAGCAAAGAGGGCAGCAGGACGGAGTCACTGCCGGAACAAAAAACCTGCATAACTATAGTTGCAACTGTTTAGTGGACGACATTCTGAGCAACAGATAACGGACCTAAACAATGCAGGTCTCCAGAAATGGACTCAATATTTCTGAGATAAAAATTTGTGAATGTGGATGGCTGAGACAAATAAGCAGCCTTCATTAAATCTGTAATAGCCACACTATTTGCGTAAGCCCAAGATGTAGAAAGAGCTCTTACTTCATGAGCCGAAATCTTAAGCACAGACTGCAGGGAAGAAGATAAATTCTCATAAGCAGTACGGATAGTTAATTGAATCCATCTAGCAATAGAATGGACCGTAATGTCCTTTCTATTAGGCATCAGAGACAGAAAGAAACGTTTTCGTCCCTTTCTGATGAACTGAGATCTCTGTTTATAAATGCGTAAAGCTCTAACAGGACAGAGTAAAGGCCTATGCCCATCTGAAGACGGAAGAGCCTTAATAACAATAGGTTCCGGATATTTATTAGGAGCCTGATTCTCAGCTAAAAATCCAACATTAGTAGTGAAGGTGATAGTGTTCCCGACACTACGATAGTGAGAATCGTCCACCGATAGTGCATGAAGCTCACTGACTCTTCTAGCAGAAGAGAAAGCTAAGAGAAAAGCTGTCTTATAAGACAAGAATTTGAAATCTACTGTCCCAAGAGGCTTAAATGGCTTTTCCTTTAGTTTAAGAAGAACCCAAGCTAAATTCCACTTAGGAATTAACATAAGAGTTCTGGGTCTATTTATCGAGAAGTTTCTAAATAACTTAGATAAAGAGACATTAGATCCAATTTGTAAACTATCGTGATGTGCATAGGTATCAGATAACATAGACCTATAACCCTTAATAGTAACAGGCTGCAGTTTGATTTCGTCAAACAAGTATACTAGAAAGTTTGCAATGTCTGGTATGGAGGGATCAAAAATATCAACAGAATGATCCCTACACTAACGACGAAAAACCTTCCACTTAGCCGCATAATTTAGCGAAGAGGAGGTCCTCCTACAGTTAGAAATTGCGTCCACTGCTCGTCCTGTAAAGTGCTTGCCATGCAAGAAGGACCGCACAGCGGAAAAATGTGAAGGTTGAGACCTTGCGGGTTGTGATGAAGTCGACACGGTTTCCCCTGCGAAAGAAGATCCTCCAGTGGAAGAAGCTCTCGCGGTAGGTCCCACAACAGACACCTGAGTAGATTTATCCACGGTCTCTGTGGAGACAGAGATGCTACCAACAGAATCTTGCACTGATGCACAAAGTTCTAGAGCAAACAGAAGGATTCTCTCCGTTAGATTGAATAACGGAACGGACTGAGTGCCTCCCTGGTTCCGTATATATGCCACTACTGTCGTATTGTCGGACAGAATTTGGACATGAGCTTTGTGAATAATGTCCATCCAATGACGTAACGCAAGCCAAATTGACATCATTTCCTTGATGTTTATGTGCTTGCTTAGGAACAGTGGATCCCAAAGACCCTGGCATCTCGAATCCGTTGGGATCAATGTTGCACCCCAACCTGTTTGACTGGCATCCGTCATAACGGTAAAACTCGGATCCGGCAACAGCAGCGGAACTCCCTGAGTTAACCACCGAATGTTTGCCCAAGTCTGAATCTCTTGTTTCACTTGATCTGACAAGAGAACGTCTATGTCGAGCGAATGAATCTTCACACTCCAATTCTGAGTTAAGAAAATTTGGAGAGGACGAGTGCGTAACCGCCCCATCAGAATGAGATCCGCGGCGGCTCCGCACAGACCTATCAGTCTCATAAACTCCCTCGCTGTGACTTTGTCTGCATGAAGACAATAGCGAGCGTAACAACTGACTAATTTCGCTCTGGTTAACGGCAGACGAACGAGATTGTTGTGCGTCTCGAAGCTCATTCCCAGATGAGTGAATGACTTGGACGGCACCAGATCCGACTTCTCCTCGTTTATAACAAAACCGAGACGTCGGAGCAATAGAAGCAGATTCTGCACATCGTTCTGAAGTGGTAACTCATTGCCGTACCTCTTAAGAATGTCGTCCAGGTAGGCCGACGTTACCGCAGACGAATGAGCTCGGAAATACATAATTACCGAGTTCATTACCCGAGTGAAAGCCCAGGGTGCTAGGTTCAATCCGAAGCACATCGCCCGGAATTGATACACAACTCCTAGGACTGCGAAGCGTAGATACTTTCTGAATGTCGGATGTACCATGACATGAAAGTACGCATCCTTGAGATCTATGCTTGTAGCATAATCGTTCACCCGAATACTCGCTCTGACCGACCGAATCGTCTCCATATAAAATTTCGGAGCGACGATCAGCTTGTTTATCCAGCTCAAATCTATGACTGGACAGAACGAGCCGTCTGGTTTCGGAACCAGAAACAGATGGCTGTAGAATCCCGGTGTTTCCTGGTCTTCTACGACCTCTACCGCATTCTTCATTAAAAGAGACTGCACCTCCAATAACAGAGCGTCTCTTTTCTGCGGATTTGACGGAAGTTGAGTCCATTTTGGACTTCGAGTTAACGGAGGCTTTCGTTTGAAGGATATTCTTAGACCTTCCGAAATCACCCCTCTCACCCAAGGGTCATCTGTAATCGACGCCCACTCTTCTGAAAAACTCGACAACCTTCCGCCAACCGGAACACGATAGAGGTTGAAGCCATCACCTCCTGGACCTGCGAGGCCTGCTGGAGGAGAAACCACGTCCTCCACGACCCGTCGACCTCGGGCATCTGACCGATTGTCCCGGCCCGAAGGACGTCCCGCACGAGAGTCGCTGCCTTGACGGTCTCTTGAATAAGACCAAGAGGACGCACCGGAACCTCTATAGGAACCTTTCTTGGGCGCATTAGACCCAGAAGTGCCTGTCTTATTCTTATCTGCCGTATCCGACTTTTTGGAAGCGGATTTAAACAGCAGAGAATCCGAAGCTTTCTTAGTAATTTTATCGTAGATTGCAGAAAGCTTGCCGTCGAATAGAAGTTCTCCGGAGACCGAAGCGACTCTGAGAGAGTTCTTCACCTTACTATCCATGCGTGTGGATGTAGCTAAGGCTGCGTCACGTCTAACCAACTCCAGGTTTGCCACTGAGAGGGCGGAGTTATACGTGGAATAAGCCACTGCCCTTGGAAGAAGTTTTAAAGAGGATTGTATATCCTGGAATTCTTTCCCTTGAAGACGCAGTGATAATGCCTTTTTAAGGTGGTCTGCGTAAGATAAAGCGTCTAAACTGGCCCTGTTAGACGTGATTGTCGTATCCAACACCGCGGTTGGAACGGACATAGATGACGGTAACGACAATTCTAAGTCTTCCACCTCGTCGTCAAGACGTAGAGGAACTCTCGGAATACCCTGTCCTGCCGTATCGAATTTATTCCTTGCATTAATGAAAGGCAGGTTAAGAGCATTGGAGGACAAGAAACCAGCTTTGCCTGTTTTGGAAGCAAGCTTGAATATAGCGTCGTTCAATAATTCAAATGTTCTTGTGACATTATTGGACTGAGACGGAAACTCAGGGACGATGTCTCTGAACCGCTCAAAGAATTCAGTGTCCAATGACGCTATTATTCTCTTGTCCGGTACCGCAGCAGTCTGGCCCGACGGAACAACGTGAGGAAGGAAGTGCCAGATGAAATCCACGGCAGCTTTATGTTGTTCCGAAAGGGATAGCTCCAAGTCATCCGTATCCCTTTCACCATCCGGTCGGACCTCATGATGCTCCCGGTCGTCCGCACCCGATGCTTCAGCGGAGCATACCGACCCAGCGCCGTCGGATAATTCCTGATCCGACACCGATTCTGTCGGTTGCTGGGATGCTGCGATAATTTGTGCTATCTGAGCAAGCACGTCCGTCATCGAGCCCTGCGGAGTGGCAGTCTTTCGCTGCTTTGCCGCGGGAAGCTCCGCATCAACTGACTCCCGCATACTCTTCCTATGCGAACGTCCGGAGTCTACCGGCCTCATGTCCCTGGCTACCGGATGGCGTGACCTGGTCGCCAAAGAATCCCTTATCGTCGAAGCTGGTAGAATATCCGTGGTCACGTAGCCAAGGTGCGGTCGTGTGCGCTGGTGAGAGGATAAGGAAGCCTGAGCAGTCTCCGCGGACTGCCTAAACAACGGAGCGTCCCGAGCGACGGACGTGTGTTCCGCTTGCGACACATTTTGTACCACAACATCAGGTCCCTGATGTTGTTGTACGAGAGAGGGGCCTCTCTCGCTCGCGGCCCGGCTGGACCTGGACGAGCTAGGAACCGGACTAGAAGGCTTCCTCCGATATCCGCCGTCACTGGGTGTGCACCTAGTATATTTATAGTGCTCGCATCACCCAACATTTCCTCCTGGACTGCAACGGACGAACCCGGCTGCCGAACCATTCGGTGAATGGACGCTACACCGGGCGAGCTAGCGGACGACAGCGCCGTCGATCCTACTAGGGACCTCTTAGGCAACTGTCGTATCTCCATGAGCACTTTTGCCGCTAGCTCTTCATTCGATTGTGACGACGGAAGCGCACTCTTGGAAGATAACATGGAAACATCACCCTGTTCTTGTTCCTCTGAAATAGAAACTGATAGACTAGAGTGACCCTGCGGAGAAAGGACTGGCATAGCCCTTTCTCCACTAACAACATACCGTGACACACGTTTCCAATGTTTGTCATCCCAATATTGACATATTGAACAGGAGTTAGTGCGAGTACACTGACTACAATTAATACAATGATCATGAAAGTCAGAGGAAGATTTCTTCCTATTACAATTTGAACAATGTCCTTTCATTGTGAAAAGACAACAAGTCCTAGTTACTCGCACAAACCCCTAACACAAAGATACATAATAACATGATCCATTAACATTGACAAAAGCAAATGAAATTCAAAATAATTTTTGAAAAATATTTTTTTAGCGAAGCCCAAGTTTCTGAAAAGTAACATTGAGCCCCAATGGATCCCAAGGGTAAGTGTGGTCAAAAATTTTAAAATTATTTTAAATAATTATTGCAACACTTACGGATAATAATAATGTATCTTGTAATGAGATAAACTACTCCAAAGGCAAAAAGCCCCCCTCAAAAGAGACTGTTGCCAATGTAAACAAGAAGTGTATAAACACCAGAAAACATGACTCCAGGCACTGACAATACTGGCCCGAAATCAGTTATCAATATTACACACTATCTGATGCAAAACAGAGACTTCCAAGGAAGAATCTGCAGAACATCAGATGGTAGATGCAGAACACAACGTCTAAACACCCATGGGTGAAAACGTAAACATGGGGAAAATAACAGAATTCATTCTGTAACCAAGCTAATTCTCCCAAGAGATTTTAGTAGTAATCTTACTCAAAAATATGCCAAAAGCATGGGAGAATAGCAAGGGGGGACTTACAGGATAAGGAGAGAGGAAACACTGAATAAGCAGTGCAACTTCAAAGCAAGAATGACAACAACGGGTCCATGCCTCGAAAATAGGCAACTTAACATAATTTTATAACAAAATTTTAAGTTACAGCCCTGAATATTTTCTGTCACTCCTTATTCCTCTCCTCCTTTTCTATCCTCCTTAGAATCACCATTTCTCCAATATTTATGTGTCTGGCATCATTTAAACTGAGATTTACAAGAGATCAGTGAGATGTTAAGTGATGAAGGGCCAAACAAAGAATGATGATTGGCGGCAATTTCGGAAAGTCCTTGACACTGCGCATGCGCAGTGGGGGCAAAGTATGGAGGTCCTTTAGGACATGATTTCTTTTGGTTTTAGATGCAAATTTTGGGGATTGGGGGGCAAAATTTGTGTTTGGCCCTAGATTTTTTAGAGTTAGCACCAGCTAAGTCTGGGTCATTGGTACAGTATAAAAAAATATACCCTCCTACCTCATTGGTATGGAAAAATAAAATGCCATAGAGTGAATTATTATATTATGTGAACTAATAAAACATGAACACTTTTTAATATATAGAGCTGGGCGGTTTTGATTTTTCAGATTCGGGTTTGGTTCAGTTTCAGGAAGAAATCTTGTGTCTGGTTAATTTTTTTTCTATGTGTAGAGAACAGAAAATAAATAACACTTCGCGCTCCATAACTTGGAAAAAATCTGCAATAGTTTATATGACAACACACATCACAAAAAGCCCTGATTGTAAGTATCTCCATGTACAACACACACCACAAAAAGCCCTGATTGTAAGTATCTCCATGTACGACAACACACATCACAAAAAGCCCTGATTGTAAGTATCTCCATGTACGACAACACACACCACAAAAAGCCCTGATTGTAAGTATCTCCATGTACGACAACACACACCACAAAAAGCCCTGATTGTAAGTATCTCCATGTACGACAACACACACCACAAAAAGCCCTGATTGTAAGTATCTCCATGTACGACAACACACACCACAAAAAGCCCTGATTGTAAGTATCTCCATGTACGACAACACACACCACAAAAAGCCCTGATTGTAAGTATCTCCATGTACGACAACACACGCCACAAAAAGCCCTGATTGTAAGTATCTCCATGTACGACAACACACACCACAAAAAGCCCTGACTGTAAGTATCTCTATGTACGACAAGAAACACCACAAAAAGCCCTGATTGTAAGTATCTCCATGTACGACAACACACATCACAAAAAGCCCTGATTGTAAGTATCTCCATGTACGACAACAAACACCACAAAAAGCCCTGATTGTAAGTATCTCCATGTACGACAACACACACCACAAAAAGCCCTGACTGTAAGTATCTCCATGTACGACAACACACATCACAAAAAGCCCTGATTGTAAGTATCTCCATGTACGACAACACACGCCACAAAAAGCCCTGATTGTAAGTATCTCCATGTACGACAACAAACACCACAAAAAGCCCTGATTGTAAGTATCTCCATGTACGACAACACACACCACAAAAAGCCCTGACTGTATCTCCATGTACGACAACACACACCACAAAAAGCCCTGACTGTAAGTATCTCCATGTACGACAACACACGCCACAAAAAGCCCTGATTGTAAGTATCTCCATGTACGACAACACACACCACAAAAAGCCCTGATTGTAAGTATCTCCATGTACGACAACACACACCACAAAAAGCCCTGATTGTAAGTATCTCCATGTACGACAACACACACCACAAAAAGCCCTGATTGTAAGTATCTCCATGTACGACAACACACACCACAAAAAGCCCTGATTGTAAGTATCTCCATGTACGACAACACACACCACAAAAAGCCCTGATTGTAAGTATCTCCATGTACGACAACACACACCACAAAAAGCCCTGATTGTAAGTATCTCCATGTACGACAACACACACCACAAAAAGCCCTGATTGTAAGTATCTCCATGAATGACAACACACACCACAAAAAGCCCTGATTTTAAGTATCTCCATGTACGACAACACACACCACAAAAAGCCCTGATTGTAAGTATCTCCATGTACGACAACACACACCACAAAAAGCCCTGATTGTAAGTATCTCCATGTACGACAACACACACCACAAAAAGCCCTGATTGTAAGTATCTCCATGTACGACAACACACACCACAAAAAGCCCTGATTGTAAGTATCTCCATGAATGACAACACACACCACAAAAAGCCCTGATTTTAAGTATCTCCATGTACGACAACACACACCACAAAAAGCCCTGATTGTAAGTATCTCCATGTACGACAACACACATCACAAAAAGCCCTGATTGTAAGTATCTCCATGTACGACAACACACATCACAAAAAGCCCTGATTGTAAGTATCTCCATGAATGACAACACACACCACAAAAAGCCCTGATTTTAAGTATCTCCATGTACGACAACACACACCACAAAAAGCCCTGATTGTAAGTATCTCCATGTACGACAACACACACCACAAAAAGCCCTGATTGTAAGTATCTCCATGAATGACAACACACACCACAAAAAGCCCTGATTTTAAGTATCTCCATGTACGACAACACACACCACAAAAAGCCCTGATTTTAAGTATCTCCATGTACGACAACACACACCACAAAAAGCCCTGATTGTAAGTATCTCCATGTACGACAACACACACCACAAAAAGCCCTGATTGTAAGTATCTCCATGTACGACAACACACACCACAAAAAGCCCTGATTGTAAGTATCTCCATGAATGACAACACACA
Organism: Pictodentalium vernedei; assembly: GCA_031216915.1. Taxonomy (NCBI): domain Eukaryota; kingdom Metazoa; phylum Mollusca; class Scaphopoda; order Dentaliida; family Dentaliidae; genus Pictodentalium; species Pictodentalium vernedei. The sequence continues at coordinate 541,088,703 of CM062293.1, forward strand.
CCACAAAAAGCCCTGATTTTAAGTATCTCCATGTACGACAACACACACCACAAAAAGCCCTGATTGTAAGTATCTCCATGTACGACAACACACATCACAAAAAGCCCTGATTGTAAGTATCTCCATGTACGACAACACACACCACAAAAAGCCCTGATTGTAAGTATCTCCATGTACGACAAGACACACCACAAAAAGCCCTGATTGTAAGTATCTCCATGTACGACAACACACACCACAAAAAGCCCTGATTGTAAGTATCTCCATGTACGACAACACACACCACAAAAAGCCCTGACTGTAAGTATCTCCATGTACGACAACACACACCACAAAAAGCCCTGATTGTAAGTATCTCCATGTACGACAACACACACCACAAATAGGCCTGACTGTATCTCCATGTACGACACCACACACCACAAAAAGCCCTGACTGTAAGTATCTCCATGTACGACAACACACACCACAAAAAGCCCTGACTGTAAGTATCTCCATGTACGACAACACACACCACAAAATGCCCTGATTGTAAGTATCTCCATGTACGACAACACACACCACAAAAAGCCCTGATTGTAAGTATCTCCATGTACGACAACACACACCACAAAAAGCCCTGATTGTAAGTATCTCCATGTACGACAACACACACCACAAAAAGCCCTGATTGTAAGTATCTCTATGTACGACAACACACACCACAAAAAGCCCTGATTGTAAGTATCTCCATGTACGACAGCACACGCCACAAAAAGCCCTGATTGTAAGTATCTCCATGTAAGACAACACACACCACAAAAACCCCTGATTGTAAGTATCTCCATGTACGACAACACACACCACAAAAAGCCCTGACTGTATCTCCATGTACGACAACACACACCACAAAAAGCCCTGATTGTAAGTATCTCCATGTACGACAACACACACCACAAAAAGCCCTGATTGTAAGTATCTCCATGTACGACAACACACACCACAAAAAGCCCTGATTGTAAGTATCTCCATGAATGACAACACACACCACAAAAAGCCCTGATTTTAAGTATCTCCATGTACGACAACACACACCACAAAAAGCCCTGATTGTAAGTATCTCCATGTACGACAACACACATCACAAAAAGCCCTGATTGTAAGTATCTCCATGTACGACAACACACACCACAAAAAGCCCTGATTGTAAGTATCTCCATGTACGACAACACACACCACAAAAAGCCCTGATTGTAAGTATCTCCATGTACGACAACACACACCACAAAAAGCCCTGATTGTAAGTATCTCCATGTACGACAACACACACCACAAAAAGCCCTGACTGTAAGTATCTCCATGTACGACAACACACACCACAAAAAGCCCTGATTGTAAGTATCTCCATGTACGACAACACACACCACAAAAAGCCCTGACTGTATCTCCATGTACGACACCAGGGCTTGATTTAATCTGAAAATTTTGAATAGCAATTTACTATTCACCCTGGAAAATTGATTAGCAGTTGATCCAAAAGCACTTGAAACTAATAAATCTTGAATAGCAAAATTCAGAAATTGGAGAGCAAAGTGCTATGCTAATCCAGTTAAATCGAGCCCTGTACGACACCACACACCACAAAAAGCCCTGACTGTAAGTATCTCCATGTACGACAACACACACCACAAAAAGCCCTGACTGTAAGTATCTCCATGTACGACAACACACACCACAAAATGCCCTGATTGTAAGTATCTCCATGTACGACAACACACACCACAAAAAGCCCTGATTGTAAGTATCTCCATGTACGACAACACACACCACAAAAAGCCCTGATTGTAAGTATCTCCATGTACGACAACACACACCACAAAAAGCCCTGATTGTAAGTATCTCTATGTACGACAACACACACCACAAAAAGCCCTGATTGTAAGTATCTCCATGTACGACAGCACACGCCACAAAAAGCCCTGATTGTAAGTATCTCCATGTAAGACAACACACACCACAAAAACCCCTGATTGTAAGTATCTCCATGTACGACAACACACACCACAAAAAGCCCTGACTGTATCTCCATGTACGACAACACACACCACAAAAAGCCCTGATTGTAAGTATCTCCATGTACGACAACACACACCACAAAAAGCCCTGACTGTAAGTATCTCCATGTACGACAACACATACCACAAAAAGCCCTGACTGTAAGTATCTCCATGTACGACAACACACACCACAAAAAGCCCTGATTGTAAGTATCTCCATGTACGACAACACACACCACAAAAAGCCCTGATTGTAAGTATCTCCATGTACGACAACACACATCACAAAAAGCCCTGATTGTAAGTATCTCCATGTATGACAACACACACCACAAAAAGCCCTGATTGTAAGTATCTCCATGAATGACAACACACACCACAAAAAGCCCTGATTTTAAGTATCTCCATGTACGACAACACACACCACAAAAAGCCCTGATTTTAAGTATCTCCATGTACGACAACACACACCACAAAAAGCCCTGATTGTAAGTATCTCCATGTACGACAACACACACCACAAAAAGCCCTGATTGTAAGTATCTCCATGTACGACAACACACACCACAAAAAGCCCTGATTGTAAGTATCTCCATGAATGACAACACACACCACAAAAAGCCCTGATTTTAAGTATCTCCATGTACGACAACACACACCACAAAAAGCCCTGATTGTAAGTATCTCCATGTACGACAACACACATCACAAAAAGCCCTGATTGTAAGTATCTCCATGTACGACAACACACACCACAAAAAGCCCTGATTGTAAGTATCTCCATGTACGACAACACACACCACAAAAAGCCCTGATTGTAAGTATCTCCATGTACGACAACACACACCACAAAAAGCCCTGATTGTAAGTATCTCCATGTACGACAACACACACCACAAAAAGCCCTGACTGTAAGTATCTCCATGTACGACAACACACACCACAAAAAGCCCTGATTGTAAGTATCTCCATGTACGACAACACACACCACAAATAGGCCTGACTGTATCTCCATGTACGACACCACACACCACAAAAAGCCCTGACTGTAAGTATCTCCATGTACGACAACACACACCACAAAAAGCCCTGACTGTAAGTATCTCCATGTACGACAACACACACCACAAAATGCCCTGATTGTAAGTATCTCCATGTACGACAACACACACCACAAAAAGCCCTGATTGTAAGTATCTCCATGTACGACAACACACACCACAAAAAGCCCTGATTGTAAGTATCTCCATGTACGACAACACACACCACAAAAAGCCCTGATTGTAAGTATCTCTATGTACGACAACACACACCACAAAAAGCCCTGATTGTAAGTATCTCCATGTACGACAGCACACGCCACAAAAAGCCCTGATTGTAAGTATCTCCATGTAAGACAACACACACCACAAAAACCCCTGATTGTAAGTATCTCCATGTACGACAACACACACCACAAAAAGCCCTGACTGTATCTCCATGTACGACAACACACACCACAAAAAGCCCTGATTGTAAGTATCTCCATGTACGACAACACACACCACAAAAAGCCCTGATTGTAAGTATCTCCATGTACGACAACACACACCACAAAAAGCCCTGATTGTAAGTATCTCCATGAATGACAACACACACCACAAAAAGCCCTGATTTTAAGTATCTCCATGTACGACAACACACACCACAAAAAGCCCTGATTGTAAGTATCTCCATGTACGACAACACACATCACAAAAAGCCCTGATTGTAAGTATCTCCATGTACGACAACACACACCACAAAAAGCCCTGATTGTAAGTATCTCCATGTACGACAACACACACCACAAAAAGCCCTGATTGTAAGTATCTCCATGTACGACAACACACACCACAAAAAGCCCTGATTGTAAGTATCTCCATGTACGACAACACACACCACAAAAAGCCCTGACTGTAAGTATCTCCATGTACGACAACACACACCACAAAAAGCCCTGATTGTAAGTATCTCCATGTACGACAACACACACCACAAAAAGCCCTGACTGTATCTCCATGTACGACACCACACACCACAAAAAGCCCTGACTGTAAGTATCTCCATGTACGACAACACACACCACAAAAAGCCCTGACTGTAAGTATCTCCATGTACGACAACACACACCACAAAATGCCCTGATTGTAAGTATCTCCATGTACGACAACACACACCACAAAAAGCCCTGATTGTAAGTATCTCCATGTACGACAACACACACCACAAAAAGCCCTGATTGTAAGTATCTCCATGTACGACAACACACACCACAAAAAGCCCTGATTGTAAGTATCTCTATGTACGACAACACACACCACAAAAAGCCCTGATTGTAAGTATCTCCATGTACGACAGCACACGCCACAAAAAGCCCTGATTGTAAGTATCTCCATGTAAGACAACACACACCACAAAAACCCCTGATTGTAAGTATCTCCATGTACGACAACACACACCACAAAAAGCCCTGACTGTATCTCCATGTACGACAACACACACCACAAAAAGCCCTGATTGTAAGTATCTCCATGTACGACAACACACACCACAAAAAGCCCTGACTGTAAGTATCTCCATGTACGACAACACATACCACAAAAAGCCCTGACTGTAAGTATCTCCATGTACGACAACACACACCACAAAAAGCCCTGATTGTAAGTATCTCCATGTACGACAACACACACCACAAAAAGCCCTGATTGTAAGTATCTCCATGTACGACAACACACATCACAAAAAGCCCTGATTGTAAGTATCTCCATGTACGACAACAAACACCACAAAAAGCCCTGATTGTAAGTATCTCCATGTACGACAACACACACCACAAAAAGCCCTGATTGTAAGTATCTCCATGTACGACAACACACACCACAAAAAGCCCTGATTGTAAGTATCTCCATGTACGACAACACACACCACAAAAAGCCCTGATTGTAAATATCTCCATGTACGACAACACACACCACAAAAAGCCCTGACTGTATCTCCATGTACGACAACACACACCACAAAAAGCCCTGATTGTAAGTATCTCCATGTACGACAACACACACCACAAAAAGCCCTGATTGTAAGTATCTCCATGTACGACAACACACACCACAAAAAGCCCTGACTGTATCTCCATGTACGACAACACACACCACAAAAAGCCCTGACTGTAAGTATCTCCATGTACGACAACACACACCACAAAAAGCCCTGACTGTAAGTATCTCCATGTACGACAACACACACCACAAAAAGCCCTGATTGTAAGTATCTCCATGTACGACAACACACACCACAAAAAGCCCTGACTGTAAGTATCTCCATGTACGACAACACATACCACAAAAAGCCCTGATTGTAAGTATCTCCATGTACGACAACACACACCACAAAAAGCCCTGATTGTAAGTATCTCCATGTACGACAACACACACCACAAAAAGCCCTGATTGTATGTATCTACATGTACGACAACACACACCACAAAAAGCCCTGATTGTAAATATCTCCATGTACGACGGCACACACCACAAAAAGCCCTGATTGTAAGTATCTCCATGTACGACAACACACACCACAAAAAGCCCTGATTGTAAGTATCTCCATGTACGACAACACACACCACAAAAAGCCCTGACTGTAAGTATCTCTATGTACGACAACACACACCACAAAAAGCCCTGACTGTAAGTATCTCCATGTACGACAACACACACCACAAAAAGCCCTGATTGTAAGTATCTCCATGTACGACAACACACGCCACAAAAAGCCCTGATTGTAAGTATCTCCATTGGGTTCTACCTAACTTCCTTTTGATCATTTTTAGGTATTCTATGGGATCAGTTGCTAAGTCTATTCAGTCAGAAAAAAACCATAATTCAGGGTAAACAAAGACCAATATCGGGTCTGGACCTGCGTCGCTGCATGCAATTGATTTCAGAGATGAACAGACTTCAAAGTATCAGCAAACAGGAATTGGCTGCATGGCAGATCTGAAAATTAGATACATGATACAACTCATCATTATGAAGCAGCAGACCAAATCATTCCCTTTCATAGAAGCCAAGAAAACTTTGACGGAAGAAGTGTTTCGGACGGACTGACGAATGGATGGACTGACGGACGGATGGACTGACGGACGGAGTAGAGCGGTTACTTGACACGCAGGTAAAAATAAATATAGAGTAATCGCTTGACTGGACTGGTTATGAGAAATAATTCATGAGAGGTGAGGGACGTTGTACAAACACGAGTGCGCGAATGCGCACGAGTATTTTACAATATAGTCCCTCGCCTCGAATGAATTATTTCACGTAACCAGTCCAGCCAAGCAATTACTGTTTATTACTTTTCATTAGTAACGATAATTATATTATTTAACCCTTTACATAACGTAACGGCCCAAACCGGACAGCGCTATTCTAAAAAATCCCAATTAATTTTCATTATTTTCTCATTTTTTGTCTCTAAAACATAGGTTATAACCTATGTTTTTGAGACAAAAAATGAAAATAATAGTTATTCAAGAATATTTTTTTGCAAGTGTTGTCTGCTTTTAATGTTAGGTAAAGGGTTAAAGAAACAAAAAACAATGAAGTTCCCATTACACACACGGCAAAGCATCTTCGTTTGCGCACACGCATACATGACACAATTGTTGATTGCATAATTCACTTCTGAAGTTATCGTTTATAATCAAACCCAGAAATCCCAGTAAATCACACTATGGAAAGTAATAAATAAAATTAATCTAATCAATGTTGTGTTCTGTCACATTTTCTCCTGTCTGGTGGACAAGTCAATAAATATGATAATGTGACAATCAGAACACAACATATTCACCCCTTTGATAGATAGACTAAGTAACGCTAGTCCATAAGGGTCACTAGTCCAGTTCTCTCCCAGTAATACTTTGATCAGTTTTTGCACAAACACAGTAAAACTATTCGGCCAGCTTTTGCAGGATCTTAAGTGTTGTTTCCTGCTGCAAAAATACAGAAAACCAAAAAAACTCCCAACCCTACAGCACTATAGAGATTTGGTTAATTTGTAATGGAAGAGTTGAAGTGGAACAAACACAAGAACTCATATTTACATAACACAAGAACTCCTACTTACATAACACAAGAACTCCTACTTACATAACACAAGAACTCCTACTTACATAACACAAGAACTCATACTTACATAACACAAGAACTCATACTTACATAACACAAGAACTCATACTTACATAACACAAGAACTCATACTTACAAGAACTCATACTTACATAACACAAGAACTCATACTTACATAACACAAGAACTCATACTTACATAACATTTGTATGTTGTGTATCAGATGTCTGATGTTTCTTTTTAACTTTATAATGGAAGAGTTGAAGTGGAACAAACACAAGAACTCATACTTACATAACACACAAACTCATACTTACATAACACAAGAACTCATACTTACATAACATTTGTATGTTGTGTATCAGATGTCTGATGTTTCTTTTTAACTTTATAATGGAAGAGTTGAAGTGGAACAAACACAAGAACTCATACTTACATAACACACGAACTCATACTTACATAACACAAGAACTCATACTTACATAACATTTGTATGTTGTGTATCAGACGTCTGATGTTTCTTTTTAACTTTATAATGGAAGAGTTGAAGTGGAACAAACACAAGAACTCATACTTACATAACACACGAACTCATACTTACATAACACAAGAACTCATACTTACATAACATTTGTATGTGGTGTATCAGATGTCTGATGTTTCTTTTTAACTTTATAATGGAAGAGTTGAAGAGGAACAAACACAAGAACCCATACTTACATAACACACAAACTCATACTTACATAACACAAGAACTCATACTTACATAACATTTGTATGTTGTGTATCAGATGTCTGATGTTTCTTTTTAACTTTATAATGGAAGAGTTGAAGTGGAACAAACACAAGAACTCCTACTTACATAACACAAGAACTCATACTTACATAACACAAGAACTCATACTTACATAACATTTGTATGTTGTGTATCAGATGTCTGATGTTTCTTTTTAACTTTATAATGGAAGAGTTGAAGTGGAACAAACACAAGAACTCATACTTACGTAACACAAGACCTCATACTTACGTAACACAAGAACTCATCCTTACGTAACACAAGAACTCATACTTACATAACACAAGAACTCATACTTACGTAACACAAGAACTCATACTTACGTAACACAAGAACTCATACTTACATAACATTTGTATGTTGTGTATCAGTAGAACAAACACAAGAACTCATACTTACATAACACAAGAACTCATACTTACGTAACACAAGAACTCATACTTACATAACACAAGAACTCATACTTACGTAACACAAGAACTCATACTTACATAACACAAGAACTCATACTTACATTAACACAAGAACTCATACTTACGTAGCACAAGAACTCATACTTGCATAACATTTGTTGTGTATCAGATGTCTGTTATTTCTTTTTAACTTTATAATGGAAGAGATGAAGTGGAACAAACACAAGAACTCATACTTACATAACACAAGAACTCATACTTTCGTAACACAAGAACTCATACTTACGTAACATTTGTATGTTGTGTATCAGATGTATGTTGTTTCTTTTTAACTTTCCCTTTAGCTTGTGACTTCTGAGTTGTTGGTTTATCAGTATTACAGGCCATTCTTTTGAGGAAGGCAATTCGAGATCTCTCCAGTTGGTCATCATCACTATCACTGTTGTCATATTTATGACTGGATAAGATAAAAAAATATTAAATCACGATCACTGTTGTCATATTTATGACTGGAAAAGATAAAAATAAAAATATTAAATTACTATCACTGTTGTCATATTTATGACTGGATAAGATAAAAACAAAAATATTAAATCACTATCACTGTTGTCATATTTATGACTGGAAAAGATAAAAACAAAAATATTAAATTACTATCACTGTTGTCATATTTATGACTGGATAAGATAAAAACAAAAATATTAAATCACTATCACTACTGTCATATTTATGACTGGATAAGATAAAAACAAAAATATTAAATTTTGGAAAAACATCTTTAACAGTTTTGTTTGAAATGTGATAACCCAAAAGTCTGAGTCCAACAAGAGCAATAACTCTTGAACTTGGACAAAGTTTGCTTTACAATCCTATTCATGAGATTATCACCTAAAGCTGGCTTTACAATCCTATTCATGAGATTATCACCAAAAGGCTATAAATCAAATTTGGGAAAAATGTTTTGAATGTTTTTATTTAATATGATGACAATAAATGGGGAAGGACAGACAAATGGATAGAACAGAGAGAGGGACATGCAGAGGGACAATAGGACACATAAAAGGAAGGATGGTTGGAACCTATTCCTACACCCCACTCCCCTCAGACTACCTGGTGGAGGTGTGGGGGGGGGGGGGGGGGGTAATAAAACATTGCAAAATCAAGACTGATTCAAGAAAGACAAATGGAAATAGCATCTGCAATATATTTTTTTAGTTTTTTGTTCAACACGTGACTTTTTAGTGTAGAGGACAGAAACATGAATCGAGAATTTCAGCTAAGCTGCAATCTGCTCAAAATTCTGTGTTCACATTTCTAATCGTACTATTACTATTGTATTGCTTCAGGGGATTTATTTCAGTCATGGCAGTTACCTGTTATAAACAACTGAGGATGAAGGTCTTTAATGTTGATTCCAGATCTTTAGATCAGTCTAATTTGGGCACAATGGGAAATATGGATGTGGCCTGCATGGTTGAAGAAAAAGCACTGGTATTTTCTTCTTCTTGACATCTGTTTTAGGTATTAGGTACCCTGTCTTTAAATTCTAGTTTACAACCTCTTGTTATAGGTCTTATTTACATTATCACTGGTTCCCTCCCCCCACCCTTTGATGTAACTTTACTCTACTAACCCGAGAAGGCTTCTTAGTTTCCCAGTGTCGAGCCAAAGGTCTATTTGAATGTAAATATGCATGGCATTTACTGAGAAATGCCACAAACATGAATATAATAGATCTCAAGCTTTAAGTGCATGATCATATGAAATTCGCCACAGAAAAGCAATCGCCCTCAACAGTGTCGGATATGACACTATCGATGCCAATTGCTTTTCCATGGCGAACTCTGTGGGGTTTTAAAATAAAATTATTTATCTGTTGCATTGTTTGCTTCGAAGGTGAGCTCTAAGCTGTATTGTGAGCATCAGGGAGACCTGGCCAAATCATATATTGCCAAAACACTGCAAAACTTTGGAAAAAGTTTCAAACAATGCATAATTTGGGTGCAATTATCTTATTTGTGCACGGCGTTTACTGTCATTAGTTGAGAAGAATTTAAAGGCTTGGTGGATCCATTTATTTTCAGCTAGGTTGTTTTCAATATACAGTTAAAACTAGAAGTCCTGTCACAAACTGTTCGCTTATCTAGGCTTAATTGCGCGTACGAATTGCGTGCATTTGCCATATCGAATGACACCCAAAGCATGGCAGGTTCTCCTTGTTACCCATAGCAAACACAAGCAAAGTTTCAGCCAATGGACCTCCGGGTTACCCGGAGGTCCATTGGCTGAAACTGTGCTTGTGCACAGGCCATATGTGCAGAATTTGATAGCCTTACCATCGTCATAACGCGTAGACTAACGCGCAAATCGATGTGCTATTTGTGCGCATTTCAGGACAGGACTTCCAGTTCTAACTGTAACACGTTCACAACATATGCCACACAAAATAAAAATCACCAAAAATAACAATGAACTCCTGCAAAGGCAATGCAATAAAAACAGTATGTACTGGCACACCACTTAATTTATTTATTTATTTATTTTCTTGTTACTTTTAGCAGATTTGGCTATCCTATGTCAACAACACAGGGAGGAAGGAAGTCAAGTTTAGCCAACTGTTTACACCTAAAAGTAAAGGCTTGTAACATGGGGCTGTAAACTAGGAGAACAAGAGAAATGCTGAGCATTATAAGTTACATAGTGTGTAGCTGGCTGATACATTTCCATACAAGGAGATGAGGTGAAGTCGAACCTGATATGAAAACTCAGGGCCTTGAATGGAAATGTATTAGCCAGCTACATGCAATGTATCATATTTATTAAGTCGCATGTCCATATAAATCAAGGAATTAACAAATTTTCACGAGAAACACAGAATGACCGGACGTGCATTTTTTAGAAACCATCATTGACTGCACCATGCAGAATCATCAACAGTAACTGGCAGCAGTACGTATCCATGCTGGCAGTAAACAATCATCGCTTTCAAAGTGCGATATTTGTTTATAAAATAAAATGTATCGCCACAAGCATATCTGAAATACCCTTACAGACATTTACTGTCATTACCACCTGAAAAGGGTTAGGCCTAAAAAAGTTAAAAAATTTATAGTAATTTATATATTTTTTATACTGTACCAATGACCCAGACTTAGCTGGTGCTAACTCTAACAAAACCAGGGCCAAACACAAATTTGGCCCCCCAATCCCCAAAATTTGCATCCAAAACCAAAAGAAATCATGTCCTATAGGACCTCCATACTACGCCCCCACTGCGCATGCGCAGCATCAAGGACGTCCCGAAATTGGCGCCAATTATCATTCTTACTGGCAGTGCCTGGTGAGCACTATGTACTCAGCGGGGAGGCAAGAGTTCCCAACTCCTGGGAGGGCCATCCCCGTCTGGGTCATTGGTAAGTATAAAAAATATATAAATTACTATAAATTTTTTAACATTTTTATACTGTACCAATGACCCAGACTTAGCTGAATAGTAAACAGGCTGGAGGGCCTAGGACATAGAGGAAAATCCAATAAGCTCAACTATATAATAAAGAGGTAACCCCTTAAGGAGAAAAGGAGTATTAGGCTTTACATGTATCTTTCTTATTTAATATTAAATTAGAAAGATACAATACCCTTAATAATTGAGCACAATAATATTCATGTTCTCTATTAACATCCAGTATAACCCTTATACTAATTATTTTTAAAGTAAGCCAATAAATAAAGTAGTCCGAGTATTGTATATTAAAGCCTGTTTGACACTTGACATATACAAATGCTTCACACCGAGCTACACTTTAAAAATAAGACATGAATGAATTTTAACATTAATATTACACTTTAAAACCATCCCGGAAGCGACTCAGAAATACTGACTTTGGAGGAGGCATTCCCTTGCTTTTCACTATAAAGCAGGTGACCTAAGGGAACACCCACCCCCACCCCCCCCCACTTCCCCTTGCCCTGGGTCAAATAGCCCAGAGCGAAGAGGGCAGCCGGATGGAGTCACTGCCGTAACAGAAAGCCTGCATAACTATAGTTGCAACTGTTTAGTGAACGACATTCTGAGCAACAGATAACGGACCTAAACAATGCAGGTCTCCAGAAATGGACTCAATATTTCTGAGATAAAAATTTGTGAATGTGGATGGCTGAGACCAATAAGCAGCCTTCATTAAATCTGTAATAGCAACACTATTAGCATAAGCCCAAGAAGTAGCAAGAGCTCTTACTTCATGAGCAGAAATCTTAAGCACAGACTGCTGAGAAGAAGATAAACTCTCATAAGCAGTACGGATAGTTAATTGAATCCATCTAGCAATAGAATGGACCGAAATGTCCCTTCTATTAGGCATCAAAGACAGAAAGAAACATTTCCATCCCTTTCTGATAAACTGAGATCTCTGTTTATAGATACGTAACGCTCTAACAGGACAGAGTAAAGGCCTACGCCCGTCTGAAGACGGAAGAGCCTTAATAACAATAGGTTCCAGATATTTATTAGAAGCCTGATTCTTAGCTAAAAAACCCACATTAGTAGTGAAGGTGATAGTGTTCCCGACACTACGATAGTGAGAATCATCCACCGACAGTGCATGAAGCTCACTGACTCTTCTAGCAGAAGAGAAAGCTAAGAGAAAAGCTGTCTTATAAGATAAGAATTTGAAATCTACTGTCCCAAGAGGTTCAAATGGCTTTTCCTTCAATTTAAGAAGAACCCAAGCTAAATTCCATTTAGGAATTAATCTAAGAGTTCTGGGTCTATTTATCGAGAAGTTTCTAACCAACTTAGATAAAGAGACATTAGATCCAATTTGTAAAATATCATGATGTGCATAGGTATCAGATAACATAGACCTATAACCCGTAATAGTAACAGGCTGCAGTCTAATTTCGTCAAACAAGTATACTAGAAAGTTTGCAATGTCTGGTATAGAGGGATCAAAAATATCTACAGAATGATCCCTACACCAACGACGAAAAACCTTCCACTTAGCCGCATAGTTTAGCGAAGAGGAGGTCCTCCTACAGTTAGAAATCGCGTCCACTGCTCGTCCTGTAAAGTGCTTGCCATGCAAGAAGGACCGCACAACGGAAAAACGTGAAGGTTGAGACCTTGCGGGTTGTGATGGAGTTGGCGCGATTTCCCCTGCGAAAGAAGATCCTCCCGTGGAGGAAGCTTTCGCGGTAGGTCCCACAACAGACACCTGAGTAGATTTATCCACGGTCTCTGTGGCGACAGAGATGCTACCAACAGAATCTTGCATTGAGATTGTTTTATCTTTAGCAATACTTGTTAAATTAACGGCACTGGAGGATACGCATATCCTATCATTCCGTCCCAAGGGATCGACAGAGCGTCTACTGCAAATGCTCTTGGATCCGGACACGGAGACACATACGTCTGCAACTGATTGTTGAGATGTGTCCCAAATAAGTCTATCATTGGCCGTTCCCATTGGTAACAAATCTGATTGAATACTTGTTTGTTGAGAGTTCACTCCGACGGCAACAAGCGACCCTTTCGTGAAAGGGAGTCTGCTAGCACATTCAGACGACCCGGTATGTGACGGACCGAAAGAAGAACCTGATGTTCTAGCGCAAACAGAAGGATTCTTTCCGTTAGATTGAACAACGGAACTGAATGAGTGCCTCCCTGATTCCGTATATACGCCACTACTGTCGTATTGTCGGATAGGATTTGGACATGAGCATTGTGAATAATGTCCATCCAATGACGTAACACAAGCCAAACTGACATCATTTCCTTGATGTTTATGTGCTTGCACAGGAATTGCGGATCCCAAAGACCCTGGCATCTCGAATCCGTTGGGATCAATGATGCACCCCAACCTGTTTGACTGGCATCCGTCATAATGGTAAAACTCGGATCCGGCAACTGCAGCGGAACTCCCTGAGTTAACCACTGAATGTTTGCCCAAGTCTGAATCTCTTGTTTCACTTGATCTGACAAGAGAACGTCTACATCGAGCGAATGAATTTTCACACTCCAATTCTGAGTCAAGAAAATTTGGAGAGGACGCGTGCGCAACCGCCCCATCGGAATGAGATCCGCAGCGGCTCCGCACAGACCTATCAGTCTCATAAATTCTCTCGCTGTGACTTTGTCTGCGTGCAGACAATAGCGAGCGTAACAACTGACTAATTTCGCTCTGGTTAACGGCAGATGAACGAGATTGTTGTACGTCTCAAAGCTCATTCCCAGATGAGTGAATGACTTGGACGGCACCAGATCCGACTTCTCGTTTACTATAAAACCGAGACGTCGGAGCAATAGAAGTAGATTCTGAACATCGTTCTGAAGCGTTAACTCGTTGCCATACCTCTGAAGAATGTCGTCCAGGTAGGCCGACGTTACCGCAGACGAATGAGCTCGGAAATAGATCATTACCAAGTTCATTACCCGAGTGAAAGCCCAGGGTGCTAGATTCTATCCGAAGCACATCGCCCGGAATTGATACACCACTCCTAGGACTGCGAAGCGTAGATACTTTCTGAATGTCGGATGTACCATGACGTGAAAGTACGCATTTTTGAGATCTATGCTTGTTGCATAATCTTTCACCTGAATACTCGCTCTGACCGACCGAATCGTCTCCATATAAAATTTCGGAGCGACGATCAGCTTGTTTATCCAGCTCAAATCTATGACTGGACGGAACGAGCCGTCTGGTTTCGGAACCAGAAACAGATGGCTGTAGAATCCCGGAGTCTCCTGGTTTTCTACGACCTCTACCGCGTTCTTCATTAAAAGAGACTGCACCTCTGATAACAGAGCGTCTCTTTTCA